>CM069433.1:174398372-175648372 GCA_035610365.1 Aquatica leii | reverse complement strand
CCACTTATAAACTTCTTATAATTGGGAAATGTAGGTTTACTTTAGATATCTAACTAGTGTATTACGTTAGCTTCTCAGCCTTGTCATTTTATTTTATTAAAAATTTGCGTTGTAGCAACCTTCATTTAATTTTCTATTAATAGTTTAATTATATATAACTTGTTTACCAACAGTATCAATTTCATGTACAAATCTTCTTAAATTACTTTAGTAAAAATCTAATTTAATAATGTTGACCGGTTCCACACTTTTTTTCCGGAACGTGAGTGTTCTGCAACATCAAATTTGTTGAATAACAAAATTGCTTGTTGTAATAACAGCAAATTCAAAAATTTTTTTTGAGTAGATATATTCACTGGCCAATTACAATTTATTTAAAAAGAAATCAATTACGTTATTAATGTTTTGTGTTTAAAAATAAACAATTTTCTGAGTTCTGCTTTCCATGGCTTAAAATAATTGTTGTAGAATACACAATCATCACTGCATCTCACACAGTTTGGATATCAATCTATTACTAAATTTCCTTCCGTTATCTGAGTGCAATCAAGTCGTAGCTCTAAATATCAAAAAAATGTGCAAAAGCTTATACGCGGTTTTGATTTTCAGGGCTTTTAACTGAACGAACTTGGTCAGGTGATCCTGATAAACCATTAAGTTTTAAACCATTTTTATGGCACTTTAAGTCTACCTGATTCGTGAATTAAGGTCTGAGCTTATCATAGGTTTTTACAACAATATAAAATAACAATTTCATATGTAATGTTCTATTATTTTAAATCTGAGGTTCTTTAAACATTCCAGTTCTTCCTTCATGTCCCGTTTTAATATAAGTTCCAAAAGTGTATCAAATGTTTTCTTATTTGGCACGTACTAACCAATATTTGTTTTCTCTAGTGTTAATTATGCGTATAATTTATTTTTTCCTCACTTTCAAAACATTGAAACGTTTCAAACGATGATACTCCGATTAAAACAAAAACAGTTGTTTTGTCGTTTACTTTTTAATAGAGAATTAAGCTTTGCAAGAAAGTCTTTGCGGGTAACTGAAGTGGCCATTACACATTAACTTAAACAAGTTAAGACGTTAACAGAACACGTGGCTGACAAAATATCTGATGCTATTAACACCACGCAAAGGTAACTCTGCAATAGTATTATTGTAAACAATAAGTTCCACGGGTTATTGCGGTTTGTCAACAATCACCGTTATATCCTTGCAAAAAATAGATTGCAAGTAAGTTTACTAACGTTCAGCAATGTTTTTGGTGTACGTCAACAATCACCGGTGATTATTGATGTACATGAATTTTGGACTTTTACAGTATGATCCCAGTAAACACGGATTGAAACTGTTACAGTCACAAAATTAATACAATTGTGTCATTACGTTGTTTCATCTTCGTTTCATTTTTATTTCATTTACGTGTAAGATAGTGAATACATTGAAAGAGTTCTAATTTTTTGCAATCATTTTTTAATCGTTTCAGTTATTGCAATTTTTTTCCAATAATCAGCAATCGTTTAATAACTGATTTGCTAAAACCGAATATTTTTTGAATAACTAGAGTTGTTTGAAGATTGATTAAATAAGATTGAATTATTTTCAAAACAGTGGAATCGTTTTAAAAATGTTTTAGTAAAAACGAGTATTTTGTGATAAGTCAGCATTAGTCGTTGCTATCATTTTGATTAGTGTTACCAACGTTAGCGCTGCAAGTTGATGTTTTTTTACTTGTTTCGTTGTAGTTTGATAAGTGACGTTGTGTGTACAATTACGAAATGGAACAATAAACGGTAAGTCGAAGCATTTTTTTATAATCCATAAATGTAGTCAACAATATTATCACTTCTGTTCTTTACGTATCATGTTTCAATTTGTATAAAAAAGAATGCAAATTAATACACATGGTTGCTTTAAGGTCAATTATTGCGTAAATTTGATGATATTTTAGGATTAATTAAGGTTCCAGTGTCATTAGGTACAGTTCAATTCTTTTAGTTTTCTATACATATAATGTAAATCATTTTGTGTAACTCATTTATTATGTATATAAATGAAATATGTTACAGATGCGGTTAAAAGTTGCTACCCAATAGTAAATGATGCAGTTTTTAAAGCTTCCGTGAAAAGACCACATCAAAGAAAGTTGTAATATTTAAATAATAATTGATAAATAATCTGGTTATTTACAAAACCTAAACCTGCTGAAACTTAATGATTTATATAAAAATATTTATTGTATAATAAAATTTGAAACGTGCATTCGACATATTATCGATTTAATTGTTTCATTTTAAAACCAAAACTAATGTATCATTATATTATTGAATGAATTGTTTCAGTTCATTATTGAAACAAGAAAATTATATATTTATCGATCATTTAGTTTCAATTTATGAATCATTTAGTATTAATTCAATGCAACATTTATTTTGCTACAGATTTGATTTTAAAATACAAAAACTATACTAATTCAAATAAGTGAAACAGCGATGGACTTATAACCATTTTACTGCACTTAGGCTTGAATCTGTTACTAAACATTTTCAATTTTTAATGGTAAAGTAGTTTGTCCTCCTGTTGGCAAGTTGTAGTTAGTTTAAGTTTTTTATCTTCTTTAGGAGGGGCAATAAAAACCACTCTAAACTGTTGTGGTTACCACCACCACCACCACTCGTAACCTTTTCTTGTAAGTTTTTTGTTGTTTGCTGTACCTGTTAACAAATTCAGTTAGTTGTTTTATGCGTTTGTGTAATGTTGTTCACTTACCGTAAATAAATTTTCAGTGGCCTGAAGAAGTGCACGCTAGAGGCACGAAACGTAGCCATAAAAACAGTTTAGAGTGGTTTTTATTGCCCCTCCTAAAGAAGATAAAAAACTTAAACTAATTTTCAATTTTGTTTTACTAGGATATTAAGTATATTTTTTTTCTGTTAAAATAAACTTTTGATTTTTTTTCTTCTTTCTGTCTTAGAATTAAATTTTTTTACTCAATTACATTAAAATAGCTTGAATTTTTTGAGTAATAAGAGCACAAATTTCGAATTGACTATCTTATAAAGGTCAGAATACGATAAATCAGAAATTTTTGTGTACGTTGTCAAACCGTTTTCAATATATGATGCGAAGATTGGATTTTTGTCAAGATTAACAGTGTTTTAAACTAATAGAATCTATTTATTTTATGATTGAATCAAATAAAAAATATATACGTGTACAATTTTTTTAGAAAAAACTTTTAAATATGTACGGTATGTATTATAAATGCGTTGTTAAAATTCAGGAATGTATCCAACTTATTGCTTAGAGTAAAATTTGTTGTGGTTAAAACTTATTTTAGTAAACAAAGTTTGTTATACTTAACTTAAAGTATATTGTTCATAATTTTTTCAAAACATGTTTTTTATAAAAAAAAAACTAAGCAAAAGTATTCAATTATATTATTTTAAGAAATAGTATTAGTATAATTACCAATGTTTCTTTCATTTAAATGAATGAAAATTTCAACATATTTTATTATTATTGTTATTTATTCTAACATGTTAGTATAAGTTTTATAATAAATTGTATAACAATAAATGTAAAATATTAATCCAACAATAAAACGGTGCGTTTTTTATTGGTTTGTTAAAACGTTGTACTATAAAGAATAATACCTACATCAAAAACGCATTAAATAAATTAAGTACATTGTTTAACTTAGATTTTTAAACTAGAAATTGATTTAGTTGTAATGCTATGGTTGTTAGAGAGTTGTGTAAACAAACAAGGGTATATATTGATTTTAACTTTATTGAACGAAAAGCTTCTCAAAGCAAAATATATATTTTTTTATTGACGGCAGCAGAAGATTTGACGTAAAATGAAGCAGTTTTAATAAATTGTATTGTTTCTACAATTTACGTTTTATTATAAATATTTAAAACATATTGGTTATAAATACGTTTAATTAAAGTAATACTAATTATTAATATATAACAACTATAATTAAATTATAAAACATATTGTTTTAAATAAATATTGAGTATGTTTATAGCAAATACTGAGATGTTCAATAAAAGTTGTTAATAACAATTTATACCAAATGAATATGAAAAAGATAATAAAAATCTAAAATTGTATTTATTTTTATTATTTTATATTTGAAACCATTACTAGTTATTACATATACTTAATATGCAATTTAATCTAGTATTTAATAGAATACAAGTTACTAAATTTTTTACAAACGCATCCTAATTAGTTTTTTTTTGTTAACATTTTTTAAAAATATTAAACGTCATCAACGAAAATTTATTAACTGCTGGCGTTGTGTACAAGGTTATCATCTACTTTGTTTTTATTAGATTGAATTTATGAGTGCCAGATAGATAAAATTTTGATAATAAACATATTTTATTTTTGTGAAAATATAGTACTATATTGATCTACAAGTTTAGAAAACTGATAGTTTTTTAGTGAGTGTAAATGTTTGAATTGAGATCTGTGGCTAAACAAATAAAAAAAATGTGCAAGATACGAATCAAGATAATCTAATTGTGTATTTTGTTAAAAAAAAAATTTACGTCAAACGTCAAAATGATAGAAAAAGCTCCTGATGAAAATTTTTTGCATATGTATGTAATATTGGTAATTGCATTGCATGGAGCATATCGGGCAAAAGAATTGTACATTTACTAAAAGTAGATGATATAGAAAATTGAAGACATATTTTGGTCATAACATTACAAGACACCGAAACAGAAAAACCGTGTCTTTACAGTTACATCAAAAGAGGGGTATTTGAATTTGAAACCAAAAAATGTGGTCTAATGCATACTATTTATATTTTATAGACAAGTCCACAAAGCAACTAATTGATATCCATACCTTTTCAAATTTTATCAAAAAAAATTTTTTTTTAATGCTACAAACTTAGAAACCAAATAGCGTTATAGGCCATCTTTTTCAAATAACATCAGCTACATTTTTTGCCGACAATGGAACTGACAGATGGATCACACAGCAAATGACATAGTTCAAACGCTTGGTTATACCGTAAATAAAATAATTATTAAAAAAACTATTAAAACACGAACAGGTAACCCTTGATTTACAATAGACTTACGCAATCTCGGAAACGAAATGGACAGACTTTATAAAATTGCTTAATTAACGCGAAATGAAAATGACTGGAAGCTTTACAAAAATGTACGAAATAATTATAGTAACAAAATTAAGATAAGCAAAAATAAATATTACATAAATAAAATACACTAAATTGCAGACAACCTCAAAATATGTGGAACATTTAATCAATAGACAAACTATTAAACAAAAAAGTATAATATTTAATGACGTAGAAATTAGTAATTAATAGGAAATATCAAATAAATTTAATGAATACTTTGTAAGCAGCATTACTCACATAAATAATAGTATACAGCAGCCCTCAGCATACTTCACAGAGGCTCCAATATTAAAACCAATCTTTTATTTTAAATTTAAGCAAGTTAATTTATCAGATCTGAAGAAAATTTTAAGTAATATTAAGCGAAAAGCAGGAATGGATCACATTACAGAACAATTTATTTCAGATGCATTGCCAAAAGTTGGTAATGCAATGCTACAGCTAATAAACAAATTTTTAATAAGTAGAAAGTTTCCTAAATGTTTGGAAACAATAAAAAATCACACCTATACCTAAAATTAAAAATACAAAAAGATGTTAAGAATTTCGACATATCAATATATTGCCAGTGCACGAACAAATATTAGGATCAATTCTTACGGATCAATTACAGTGCTCTTTGGAACAAAATAATATAATCAGTAAAAATTAAAAATCAATCAATTTTTCGAAGTAAACACTCGTGTGAAACAGCATTAAATCTCGTGCTGACAAAATGGAAGTTTGAAATTGACGTGGGTAATAGTGTAGTAGCAGTGTTCTTAGACTATAAAAGAGCCTTTAAAACTATCGACAGAGAAACACTTATAAATAAGCTTTATCAGTATCGAATAAGAAACAACAAACTCAAATGGCTCGAAAATTACTTGGAATATCGCACCCAGACAACTACGTACATAATTACGAATCTGTACCAATTCAGAATAATTTAGGTGTACCTCAAGGATCAATCTTAGGACCATTGCTTTTTTAATTTATATTAATAATTTAGAACTTAATCTTAAGTGCTGTAATATTAATTTTTTTTTGCAAACGGTACTCTTAAAGCAATAAAAATATATTCATCTATTATAAAATTAAACTCAGAACTAGAAATTATTGCAAATAGGTTACAATCCAACAAATTAAAATTGAATGTGCTGAAGAGTATGAAGACAATGGTAATATCCAATAATAATGCCAAAACAACAAAAATAAAAATTGAAAATATGGAATTAGAACAGGTTAAACAAATTCAATATTTAGGAGTAGTTATAGATCAGAATCTAAATTTTAGAAGCCTTGTGAATTATGTATTAAAAAAAGTAGCAAATAAAATTAGCCTATTAGGAAGAATATCTAATAAATTGACGATTAATGCCAGAATTACTGTTTATAAAACAGTTATCGCACCATATTTTGATTTTTGTAGTAGTATATTTTTAATGTGTTACGAAGTCGACTTAAAAAGGTTACAGAAACAACAAAATGGGGCTATGAGAATTATATTACATTATTCAAAATATACGAAAATCACAATAATGTTAGATTGTTTACAACGGTTAAGTGTGAAACAGCGAATATATTTGAATTTATTAATGTTGGTATATAAAATAATTAATGATTTGCTTCCAAACTACATGTCAAAATTAGTGATACGTAACTATGATATACATTCACATAACACGAAAAGTGGATGTGACTTCAGATTGCCCAAGTTTTCAATATCAAAGTCACAAAATTCCCTTCTATACAAAGGTGTAAATATATATAATGACGTACCAGATGAAATTAAACACGAGAAAAACATTTATAAATTTAAAAGGGGTCTGAATGATTATGTTAAGAATAATTTTTAAGCAAAAATTACTATTAATAGAAATACGTTACGATTATGTTAAATTAGTATATTTTTATTAAACTCTTACGTACTTAAATTGTAAACAATACACCCACTTTCGGATTCTTTATCAAACCCATCTTTTGACAAAGAGAATATAAAAAGCCAGCTCTACACCAAATTTCAACTTACTAGGACTTTTGGTTCGAGAGTTATCGTGGGTACATTCAAAGATAATTTAAATAAGATGCAGCACTACGTTTATAAACAAGTCAAATATCCAATAAACTGTTAATGTTAGAAAAATTTTTATTGGAACAAATTATTAGGAAGAATTAACTCTATAAGAAACTGTACTAATAATTCAAATAATTTACATACGTACAAAATTATAAAAAAAAACTGTTTAAAATAGCGAATACACCCACTTCCGGTTTCTTTATCAAACTCATCTTTTGATAGAACCGAGAGAATATGAAAAGCCAGCTCCATTACAAACTTCAAGTAATTAGGACTTTTAGTTCGAGAGTTATCGTGGGTACATCCCAAGATAACTTAAATAAGATGCAGCATTCCGTATATAAGCAAGTCAAAAAAATTTAGAGAAAAATTGTTATTTTTTTCTAAAAAAAATCGCCGTAGATAGGATTCGAACCTAGGATCATGTGTGGAATTGACTTTCAATTATATCTAATAAACTGTTAATATTAGAAACATTTTTATTTGAATAAATTGTTAAGAAGAATTTACTCTATAAGAAACTGTAAAAATAATTCGAATAATTTGCATACGTACGAATTTATATAAGAAAAACTGTTAAAAATGGCGGATACACCTACTTTCGGTTTCTTTATCAGACCCATCTTTTGATAGAACCGAGAATATTTTTCTGATTCAGGAGACCTTGAAACGTAAAATTATGCAATAAAATTTTTTTGAAAAAAAATTTTGATCATTATACTATCCTTATAGGAAAGCAAAAATGTGTACACGGAAAAAAATTTAATTATCAAGTGGTGTAAAAATATGTGTGTTATTTTTTTTACCCAGTGCTTATAGATAGTTGTGTCCGGTAGCATTACATCACTACTAGTTTTAATATAAGTTTTGTTTTTTTCGAAAGTATCATTTTCTTGCAATTTTCTTAAATATCGACATCACAAATCTACAATGTTATTGCATTGTATTAACAATTTGTTTATCGTGACATACGTGTCCACGGCAATAATAAATTTTTCTGAACTAAAATGTTCAGAACTATTTTGTCTATTATTTAAATTATATAAACGTTTTTTTTAAGATGCTTAAACAAGAATTGTCCAAAACGATTTTTATAGAACTACCACTATTTTGTTTCATTAAAAGAGAGTACTCCATGCCTAACTTTTTTTTCCATCATTGAATTTACTTAAATTGTTTTATAAACTTTGTTGATTTTCCGGTTGCAACAGTAGCTAATTTATCTAAAAGAAACGAACACACACCAGCAGCGTTATTCTTGTCAAAGAACTTTAAGACAGTTTTAATGTTTTGGGCTTTGGCATAAACTGTTTTCTTTGATTTATTTTTTGTACTTGACTAAAAAAATAACAAAGTTGAATTTAAAAAAATAGTTTTCAAACTAATTAATATTTTCAAAATGAATCAAATATTATAGATTTGTCGAGTTTAATAGCATCGGATCAAAACTTGTCAACGATAATACGTTGTATTTTTACTTTCCTATAAGGAAAGTCTAGCGATTGCAATTTTTTTTCAAAACATTTGTATTGCATAATTTTACGTTTCAAGGTCTCCTGAATCAGAAAAATCTATTTTTGACAAAAAAATTTGGGTTTCTGTGTATGTGTGTCTGTGTGTAACAATGTACCCACGATAAATCTCAAACCAAAAGTCCTAAGTACTTAAAGTTTGGTATAAAGCTGGCTTTTCTATTCTTTCGGTTCTATCTAATATGGATTTGATAAAGAAACCGGAAGTGGGTGTATCCGCCATTTTTAACAGTTTTCTTATATAATTTTGTACGTATGTAAATTATTCGAATTATTTTTACAATTTCTTATAGAGATGATTCTTCCTAACAATTTATTCAAATAAAAAAATTATAATGAATTCACAAATATAATATAGTTTTGAATCCTGCATGCGACAATTTTTTTTACTGATTTACTAAAGGGGTAAGTAATGTCGAGGTGTACAAATATGCTAGGAAATCAATACGAACATGTACATATCAGTTAAAAATGGTTTTAGGACAACATAACCTCTAAAAAATATGTAGATATTCCTTCATCATTCTTTATAGAAAAATCGTGTGGTGACCACACCAGTTTTTTAATAATGGAAACGAAACCGTATTTGTCGTTGTTTTCATGGACGAAACTTGGATTTATTTAAAAGTAAATTCTGCAAAATCATGGCAAGATAATAACGTACAAAGTGCAAGAAAACTTGAGACACATGATGATAAAAGATTTATCGTTATAAATGCAGGTTCGAAAAAAGGGTTTATAAATAATGCTTCATTAGTATTTGCTTTTAAATCGCAAAAAGAATACTATTACAGTGAAATGAATGCCGAATAAATTAAGAAATGGTTTGTTGAACATTTATTGTGTAATTTAAAAAAGCGATTTTTAATTATTATAGACAATCCTCCACATTAATCTACCTTAATTGAAAATTTCCATCAACCTTGAAGAAGAGTGATATTGCTGCTTGACTTACAAATCATAATATAAAATATGATTTAACATTATTTAAAGCATAATTACTTGCTTTAACAAAAAACATCCAGAAAAAGAAACGGTATGAAGTAGACGAACTAATTCGAAGAAATGGTCATGAGATATTGAGGTTACCACCATATCATTATGAATTTAACGCAATAGAATTAATGTGGGCAAATGCTAAAACCTACTAAAATAAACACATAAGAAGACATGTGTATAAAGATGAAAATTTGTTGGCAATGTGGGCAGAAGCTTTAAGAAACTGTTCCGATGAACAAACTGTATTCAGAAACCGTTATTACAAATTGGTATGAACGTAAAAAAGCTTTGAATATTACAGTGAATGAACTAATTATACAAGTTAATTGTGATTCCGATTCAGATACTGACAGTAAAAGTCATTAATTTGTGTCAAATAAGTTTTGGGAAAAAAATTGTTTGATCCTTAAAACTGCCACGACATGGTTGCATTCAAAAATTGTAATTTTATTCCTTTCAATAAAATATAAATGAAGTTATGCTTTTTTCTTTTATTGTAACAGGTCAAAAAAAAAGATATCATCGTCTTAAAGTTTTGCAATGGTGTGTTTTGTATATAATCATAACTCATAACCATAATAATTTTGTTGAAATTAAAACGAAATTTTGTTGGTTCAATGTTCAATATTATCAAACATTTCTAAAAGTACTTTAATAGGTAAACTGTGACTATTCATTATAATGTTATTGTATTGTATGAATTTCAATTATTGCAACACTTGATTTGATTGTTTTTCATATTAAACCATACGCATCATTGTTATGACGTAGAACTTTTTTTTTGTGATTACGAGAGTATGTACTTAAGGAAATAAAAACATTAAGATGATTTTGAAATTAACTTACCGATGCTACAATGCAGCGAAATAAAAGCACTACAATAATACAAAAGGAATGAAATGTAGGTCAATAAAAATAACAAAACAAAAACAATACCGCCTCTTTCACGAAAGAATACTTCCAGAAATCAAAAGACGGTTACAAACTATATAAATTTGTTTTTTTCATTATATGTAAAAAAGTCAGTGTGAGCTTTGATCGTAGTGTTGTAATTATTGTCTTTAGTTTATTTACTGTTATTTTGATCAAGATCTTCAACCAAAGTTCTACATTTTTTGCAATGTCCTGTAAAATCTTATATACCGACCACTGTAGTAGTTTAACAAATAATACTATTTAGAAGTAAATATATAATAAAGATAAGGTGAATTTATTTAAACAAAGTAAACACGAGAACAGTGGGCTTAGCAGCTAATGTAGTAGAAATACTTACAGAATCATCATGACGTGCAATAATAATTTCATAGACTTTGATTTAGCACAACGTTTGTTACGGGCTAACCATAATTGAAATAGTTTGCAAAAACAATACATTTCTGCTACAACATTGTTTGCCAAGTCTGAAACGACCAAAGCCTTCTTCTATGTTTGCGTTTACTAAAACGGGTACTTTAGTACTATACGTGTTAGAAGTAAACAGAAGCGTCACATCACTAGGATATAATATCTAATACATATTATCTTAAAATAAATAAAGCCTTTCTTTAAAGTTATTTACAGAAATAAAAAAATTAGAGTTTCAATGCTAGTAATGATCGTTTGAAAGGTTCTCGTTTTCTTGTTTTAATGCACAAGCTATTTAATTTGATTTACCATATACAGTCTATTAATTATCCGAATGTTTGAAGCAAATGTATCCGATTTATAACTGAAGACATATTTATTTATCTTTTTAATTTATTGTTTAAAACTTAAGGATTGTATTTAGTCAAATAAAATCTTAGTTTTGAAATTTAATAAACGCCTGTAGTATCTGCAAACCTCATGACACCAACTACCTGGCTCACTGCAGGGGTGCATGTAAACCATAAACCAGCATTTAACATTTGTAATATGATAGACATCTAAATCTCTTTCTTAAACAAACCAAACTTAAGTTTATTTACTTATTCTTATTCAAAATGCTACAATTTTTTTTAACATAATAAGTCATTGATTAATAATTCTATTAATATTAAATTGATGTGATTGTTTACACGGAAAAAATGTTTTTGGAAGAAAAAAACAATATATTTTTAAATTAGTAACCAATAATGTTTAAGTATTAAAGATATTTTTAGAGTAATAGGTTGTATTTATTTAGAACCATTTAAATGCAAGCTTTCGAACTTGTTCTAAGTTCTTCGTCAGGCAAAATTAAATTAAAAAAAATTTAAAAAATATATTTATGTATTTTATCATTAATTGTTTTGTTTTTGTTTTATACGAAATATAGATTATAATAACAAATTATGTAATAAATCGGAAGTCCGCCGCATATTTGTATTCAAAAATTTTTATAATTTCAATTAAATTACGCGTGAACTTAGAACCCTACGCATCTAAACCCCTTCCTGACCGACGAAGCGCGCGCCATACCCCACTCATGTGTCCTCGTACGTAACCCGCTATAAAAGGAGATTTCCTGAAACAAACTTCACTTAGCCTCACTTAGCCTTACTTAGCCTTAATCCTGTTTACCTGTGCTCTACTTACCTGTAAACCGAATTAACCTGCCGAAATCCAGTAACGACAACCTCGCACCGTCTCTTGATAATTCTGTCCGTTTCAATAATTAACCAGACCGTCCGCTATTCACCTTGCTAATTCTCTAATCCGTTTATTCAATAACAACCGCTACGTCTTGGCCTTCTCTCTTGAAACCGACTAATTATTCCTGTTACCAGAACCTGTTACACCAAACTAACCTGTTAAAAATTGATATTCCTGTTAACACCGAACCTCGCACCGTCCCTTGATTAATTCTTTAGTAATTGCACCGATTAACCTGACCAAACGCGATTCACCTGGCTCATTCTCTCGCTTGTTTTGTGTTTCGATAAATCCTCGTACTGACCAGATTTCTTGTATTTATTCATTCACGATTGTTGACCTGTTAGTAAGTTCACCGTTTAAGTAATTTCCAGTCCAGCCTTGTACCGAAACCAGTAGCATCGCAGTGCTAGAACAACAGTAGGAGTTTAAGCGTACAAAGTAACTAAGCCTTTTGTATCGGGGTACTCGCTACAACTGCTTATTTACAATTGTTAACTTACCCTCGACAAACTCTGTTACAGACTACAGTTAACTCGGTACGTTTGTAATCGTTTAACCACCTAGCGTAAGGTAAATTCTCGAGTTTAACAAAAATAGTGCATTGGGGAACCGTAGCGTAGATTTGTTATAACTCGTTGGTTTATCCACCTGCAACGTATAGATTCACAAGAGCTAAATCTACGAGCATAGTAAAACAACAATCACCTGAATTCAAGTATCAATCGTAGTATATTCAATACGTTTTCCTGGTCGAAGTAAATTGTATTAACTTCTCGAATCACCCTGGTACTCAGAATTAATTACCTGTAGAAATACCGTTTGCAATTAAGCCTGTAGTTTATTATTTTCGTTTAATACTTACCTGCAATTAGCACAAAACACGTGTTGTTAACCTCAACAAGCAATCACACAAACTTCCCGTATTATTGTCAACCTGATCCGAAATAAATATTGTAAATCCAGTTAATTTGCACAGTAATCCTTTCCCGTAATTATCCGATTAACTCACCACGTTCTTTATTGTATTTATCAGTACTAAAAATTACAACTTTCAGATACAAACGGAAGTCGATCGCAGTGTTACCACTACTTGGGGAATTACAGGAGTGGTTAAATAAAATACATACAATATTTTTATTATATTACATACAGTGTATGCCGAAAATAAATACAATTGTCAACTTTGTAAATTAATTAACTCTTAAATTAATTCTCTACCTTAGCTGAGCTACCCAACCAGTAACCTGAACCAGTACGTATCAGTACAAAGAAGTGTCGACCACGAGCAGGGACCCCAGAAACTGTGACCTAAAAGTGAGTACTAATTAATTAACCAGTAGATTTGTTTAGATTTTGGTTGGCGTCCGAGCATTTATTCCAGTCCGAAAAATCCAAAATCTAAGATGTCTGAGCCTGTAGAATTACCAGAAGCTGTCCCAGAAACCGATGCGCAAGTAAATTGGATTTGCAACTTGCGAAAAGAAGAATTGATCCAAACCCTGAGAATACATCAATTAGAAACCACCGGTAATGTAAATGAGTTAAAAGCACGTATGATAAATTTCATACGAACTGGAGAACGTCCAGCGACTATGCTCACCTGCCCCAGAAGCCAAGGTACTTCCCGGCCATCATCACCGACTCCGCTACAAGCTGCACCGCCAGTAACATTTACTTTTTCAGCTATCGCACAGGTATGTGAATGTGTACGTAAATGGGGAATAAAATTTGATGGAAAAGTAGACCCGATTTCATTCCTCGAGCGAATTGAATTCCAGAAAATTAATTATGGAATCCCAGGTACCATGTTATTACAGGCGCTTCCAGAATTATTAAAAGATAATGCTTTTTTGTGGTACCGGAATAACCGTGATCAATGGACTCGATGGGAAGATTTCATCGTTCAGTTTAAACAACGTTTTCTAGGTCCTCGATTTCAATCCCGTCTTGAAGAAACCATTCGAAGTCGACTTCAAAAAGAAGGAGAAAAAGCAGGCGAATACATCGATGCTCTTCAAACGCTTATGACCAGACATGGCCAGATGTCCCCCGAAAGACAACTGGAAAGAATATATGAAAATCTACAAACATCGTATAAGCTATATATAAAAAGAAACGATTATACGAACCTGGCTGAATTACAACAGTTAGCTCACGACGCCATTATCAAAGTAAGAGAAAACGTTGTCATCTTAAATAACGAACCAGTCCCGTGTAATAATAGTAATAATCCAGGCCTCGGAGGCATCCGTAGCATTTCAGAATCCGAACTACCCGCTCTCAATTTATTCCTGGAAGAAGAATTAGAAAGATTTAAGTTGTTAACAGGACCGGCTTCAGGTATCACTCACCGAATAACGCTGAAACCAGGCGTTGAACCCGTGAAACAGAGATACTACCCTCGGAACCCGGCGATGCAACAAATTATGGACCAGGAGATTGATCGAATGTTGCGTGACGAAGTTATCGAACCCTCTCGAAGCCCGTGGAGTTCACCGGTAGTATTAGTCCGCAAACCAACGGGGAAATATCGATTCTGCATCGACTTCCGTCAAGTTAACGAGCTCACCGTCAAAGATGCCTACCCGATACCTTTTATCCAGGGCATTTTGGACAAACTTCGTGGCGCGAGGTATATCAGCACGTTAGATCTGAAAGATGGTTATTGGCAAATCCCGATGGATCCAGAAAGTAGACCAATCACCGCATTTACCGTGCCTGGCCGTGGTCTATTCCAGTTCAAAGTAATGCCTTTTGGATTACACTCGGCTCCTGCTACATTTCAGCGTCTTCTGGACGAGGTGATAGGCCCAGAGATGGATGCTAAAGCTTTCGCATACCTAGATGACATTATTGTGTTAGGTTCTACATTCGAAGAACATCTCCAAAACTTACGAGAGGTCTTCAACCGCTTAAGAGCTCGAGGACTTCGATTGCAGGAAGACAAATGTTCCTTTTGTCAGTCCGAGTTAAAGTATTTAGGTCATCTTGTTAATAATACAGGTATCAAACCCGATCCGGAAAAGGTGGACGTTATTACTCAACTCTCTGCTCCTACTACGACGAAACAACTGCGAAGATTCCTGGGAATGGCCTTCTGGTATAGGAAATTCGTACCCGGATTCGCCCAGCTTGCCGCACCTCTAACCGAACTCCTGAAGAAAAGCACCAAGTATAGGTGGACTGAATCGCAAGAAACTGCATTCGAAAAATTAAAGAAAGCACTTACTACAGCTCCTGTCCTGACGTGTCCGAACTTCCAAGTGCCGTTTTTACTCCAAACCGATGCAAGCACTAGTGGTTTGGGAGCCGTTCTGATCCAGGTTCACGAAGGAGAAGAGCATGTCGTTGCGTATATTAGCCGAGCCCTAACCAAAGCCGAAAAGAATTATTCGATTATCGAATTAGAGTGTCTTGCTGTGGTTTGGGCCATAAGAAAACTAAAAGGATACTTAGAAGGGTATCGTTTTCAGGTAAGCAGCGACCATCGAAGCCTCAAGTGGCTTAAAACCATGGAAAACCCCACGTCTCGTCTCGCCCGATGGATCCTGGAACTACAACAATTCGATTTCGAAATCGTATATCGCCCTGGAACCCAGAATGTTGTAGCCGACACCCTGTCCCGTCTACATGAAGAAGAAGAGAAGCCACACCAAATTGCCACCGTGTCCGAGGATCCGTCTCCAGGTCGTTGGTATCAGCAGATGTTTCTAAAAGTACAGGAGAAACCGGATGAATGGCCAGAATTTCAAATACACAACGACCAGTTGTATAAGAATTTCCCGATGGTGAGTCCTGAAGTTAGTGAAGGGCTACAGTCTAGTTGGAAGTTGTGTGTCCCAAAGCCACAACGACGCCAGGTCCTGGAAGAGTGCCACGACGCAGACACGGCTGGACATTTAGGAGTCGCCAAACGTTGAAACGAGTGTTCCAGAATTATTATTGGCCAGGTATATCTCGCGACGTCCGGAACCACGTACGCCGGTGCCAGAAATGCAACGAATATAAGGGTCAAGTAGGAAAGCCAGCCGGAAAAATGCATTTCTACCCGAGTCACCAACCCTGGGAGATCGTGAGCGGTGATTTGATGGGACCATTTCCGCGGTCAAAGAAAGGTAACTGCCATTTATTAGTGTTGCAGGATAAATTCACGAAATGGACCGAATTGCGACCATTGAGAGCTGCTACCACTACCGCAATTATCAAAGCCCTGAAAGAGCAGATCCTATACAAATTTGGCACGCCTAAAGTCATAATCACCGACAACGGACCGCAGTTTACAAGCAAAAGTTTCCGCGAGGAATTAGCGTCCTTCGGCATCGAGTCTCGCCTCACACCCCCGTACACCCCGCAAGCTAATCCAGTAGAGCGCATGAATAAGGTGGTAGGCGTCATGATCGCTCAAACTACCGGTCCGGATCAACGAAACTGGGACCAAAGCCTGGACGAAATCGCGTTCGCCGTAAATACGTCGCACCACACGTCAACAGGATTTACTCCCGCGCTGCTCAATTTTGGCCGAGAATTGACAGCACCGAACGCCCTGCACCGAACCCTTAATCCGGATGTTCCGACAGGCGAGCCCGATGCTTCTGAACACGCCCAGGTAATCCACAAGTTACAAGATTTATTTCAGGTTACTCGTGATCGACTCACGCAAGCCTTCGTGCAACAAAGTCACTATTATAACTTGAGACGCCGACCGTATCGCCCTCGAGTAGGAGATGCCGTTTATAAAAAAGAAAGACCCCTGTCCGACAAAGCCAAAGGATTTGCAGCCAAATTAGCACCGAAATATTCCGGACCGTTTATAATTAAGAACATTCTCTCGCCAGTAATAGTCGAGTTGAGGCCTCCAGATTCACGCAAGACGATAGCCCGTGTCCACGTGAAAGACCTCAAGTGCGTCTCCGACACTCAGGAAAACCTCGCTCAGCCGGCGTTGGAAACGGCGAGGATTGATCCAGTCGCAGTTACTAATCGAGTACCGCCCAGTACAACAACACAACCACCGAGGTATCTTTTCGATTACTACCAGAACCGCCGTGGTAAGACCGTAAAAGAGTTGTAAGTAGAAACCTAGTTATGTCTCTCCCTCAACCCCTGTGTTCGTCTTTTCCCCCAGGAGAGGGTGGTATGTAATAAATCGGAAGTCCGCCGCATATTTGTATTCAAAAATTTTTATAATTTCAATTAAATTACGCGTGAACTTAGAACCCTACGCATCTAAACCCCTTCCTGACCGACGAAGCGCGCGCCATACCCCACTCATGTGTCCTCGTACGTAACCCGCTATAAAAGGAGATTTCCTGAAACAAACTTCACTTAGCCTCACTTAGCCTTACTTAGCCTTAATCCTGTTTACCTGTGCTCTACTTACCTGTAAACCGAATTAACCTGCCGAAATCCAGTAACGACAACCTCGCACCGTCTCTTGATAATTCTGTCCGTTTCAATAATTAACCAGACCGTCCGCTATTCACCTTGCTAATTCTCTAATCCGTTTATTCAATAACAACCGCTACGTCTTGGCCTTCTCTCCTGAAACCGACTAATTATTCCTGTTACCAGAACCTGTTACACCAAACTAACCTGTTAAAAATTGATATTCCTGTTAACACCGAACCTCGCACCGTCCCTTGATTAATTCTTTAGTAATTGCACCGATTAACCTGACCAAACGCGATTCACCTGGCTCATTCTCTCGCTTGTTTTGTGTTTCGATAAATCCTCGTACTGACCAGATTTCTTGTATTTATTCATTCACGATTGTTGACCTGTTAGTAAGTTCACCGTTTAAGTAATTTCCAGTCCAGCCTTGTACCGAAACCAGTAGCATCGCAGTGCTAGAACAACAGTAGGAGTTTAAGCGTACAAAGTAACTAAGCCTTTTGTATCGGGGTACTCGCTACAACTGCTTATTTACAATTGTTAACTTACCCTCGACAAACTCTGTTACAGACTACAGTTAACTCGGTACGTTTGTAATCGTTTAACCACCTAGCGTAAGGTAAATTCTCGAGTTTAACAAAAATAGTGCATTGGGGAACCGTAGCGTAGATTTGTTATAACTCGTTGGTTTATCCACCTGCAACGTATAGATTCACAAGAGCTAAATCTACGAGCATAGTAAAACAACAATCACCTGAATTCAAGTATCAATCGTAGTATATTCAATACGTTTTCCTGGTCGAAGTAAATTGTATTAACTTCTCGAATCACCCTGGTACTCAGAATTAATTACCTGTAGAAATACCGTTTGCAATTAAGCCTGTAGTTTATTATTTTCGTTTAATACTTACCTGCAATTAGCACAAAACACGTGTTGTTAACCTCAACAAGCAATCACACAAACTTCCCGTATTATTGTCAACCTGATCCGAAATAAATATTGTAAATCCAGTTAATTTGCACAGTAATCCTTTCCCGTAATTATCCGATTAACTCACCACGTTCTTTATTGTATTTATCAGTACTAAAAATTACAACTTTCAGATACAAACGGAAGTCGATCGCAGTGTTACCACTACTTGGGGAATTACAGGAGTGGTTAAATAAAATACATACAATATTTTTATTATATTACATACAGTGTATGCCGAAAATAAATACAATTGTCAACTTTGTAAATTAATTAACTCTTAAATTAATTCTCTACCTTAGCTGAGCTACCCAACCAGTAACCTGAACCAGTACGTATCAGTACAGTAATTAATCATTTAATGGATATTTTACAAAGTTAGAGCTAATAGTAACAGTATGTTGAACAACAATAAAAGGTATTCTTATTCTTTTAATTTCTTTATTGTCGTTTTGAGATATTGATGATTAAATAAATTTCTAGTAATTATCATAGAGCTACAGAGGTGCATGTAACTTAGCTACTTGATAAACATTTAACATTTGCAATATTGTCAATCCTTTGAAACAATGAACCAATGTAAGTTTATTTATAAATTGTTATTAAAAACCTCCTGCAATTATTGTAAACGTAAAATGTGATTATTATTTTTTTAAGATTAATTTTTGATTATTTAAATCTTATTTATTGGTTGAATCTAATTATAGATACATTCCAGTCTAATATAAATAACAACTTTATTCTACAAATTACTTACATACATCTCATTTAAACAGTAATTACCAAACATAATACGAAGTGATATTATCTGTGTTTAGTTGTTCATTCTTAGTTTTCGAGAATGTGTCGTACAGAGTTTGCAAATTCGAAATACTTGCGGTTGACTAAAACAAGACGTAGTATGAAAGAACAAATGCGTGCGGCAAAAGAAAGGGTGCGGACAGTTAGTGCACCATGTGTATCGCGTGTACACGATGAAGAAAGAAAGTTTTACGTTGAGGAAGAAATATTTTCATCTGAAAATGAATATTATTTTGAAAATTCCAATGATTCCAAAAACTTTAATGAAAACCCAACTGACTTTTCTGCGGTTTTAGATATTCCTAGTCCATCAAGTGCTACTTACACCGTTTACCAAGATGAAGTTTGTCAAATTTATAATCGAGCAGCAATTGACGCGATGAATAAAACCGCCAAACAAGAAACGAAACTAGCATTAGAACTAATAGAATTAGACGACCAAGGGTGTCCAAACATTGCAGTTGTAACAGACGGAGCGTGGAGTAAACAGTCGTATCGCACTAATTATAACGCTTTGTGAGGTGTTGCGTGTATAGTTGGACTACGGACAAAGAAGGTGCTCTATATGGCCGTTAAAAATAAGTTTTGTTTGGTGTGTGCACGGAAGGATTTGTACAAAAATAATCAATGTCCAGAGCACACCTGTTATGGAAATTGGACCGGTCCATCAACTGGAATGGAGGCAGTCATTTTAGTAAAGGATTTCCAAAAAACAATAGAGATGTATAAAATATGTAAAATTAGTGGGTGACGGCGATAGCAGCGTGCATCGAAAACTTGTGGAGTCGATGCCCTATGGTACTTCTACTGTAATACAAAAAAATGAATGCAAAAACCGTATTTTGCGTAATTACATAAATAAACTACAAGTCAAAAAACCAAAAACGAATTAAAAGACATTATCTCAGAAAATATTCTCAGGCTTCATAGTAAAGTTACTAAAGTAATTTAATTTAGAAAAATCCAAGATGTGACTACAGATATAAAAATTAAAGAACTAGAACTTGATGTTTTAAATGCACCGAAACATATTTTTTGTGATCATACGGGGTTATTTTTGTACCGTTGCTAAAACCAAAAACAATATTATTCCAGATTTTGAAGAAAGCGGTTTATTTAAGGAAATAATGACTGCAGTATGTCGTGTATCTTACGATTCCAAGAGTTTGATACATGTTGTTACCAACAATTCCGCAGCACTTTAAAATTCCCAATTTGTTGGTGGTAAACGTGTGAATTTTGCTTTTCACCGTAGTTATTAAATTAGGAGTAAAACTGCTGTAGCGCATAATGAATTAGGTACACTCCACGAAATTGTGAAAACTACAGCCAATAGTACGTACGTAAGTAGTAGTTATTTTGCGAAAAACAAAAGCGTAAAATTGATTTGCAATCAAAAAGCAATACGTTACCGTACTAAGTACTCTGGAATCGCAGATGCTGATTATAAACCGGATGCAGCTGAACCAACGCCGGATATGCTAGAAAAATAATTAAACGAAGCAGCGCAGAAATTTGTACAAAAATTGTTTTGGAAGCGAGAAGAAATTTTGAATAAAACTATTGGTCAACACCGAAGCAGTCGGTGGTACGAAGAGCGGTGGGAAATATTAACAGCGTCAAATTTTGACCGCATTTGTAAATTGTGCAGAGCAACTTCGTATGCAAATGTAATAAAAAATGTATTATACCAACAGTTTACAGAACGTGCTGCTAAAAGATATGGGAAAAAAATGAGCATTGAGCCGTAGACGACTTTCAAGAGGTCACGAATATAAAGGTTAATCCTTGGGGTTTATTTGTGGATGAAATTCACCCATGTTTGGCAGCATCTCCAGACAAAGCAGTAGATGAAAATGCGATTGTAGAAATCAAATGCCCATACGGTGCAAAAATGTACACTCCGATGGAAGCCGTTATAAAGAATAAAATCAAATTTTGTCGAGTAGAGGAAATCGAATTAAAATTAAAACAAAATGACAACTACATGTACCAAATCCAAGGGCAATTAAATATCGTAAGAAAAGACATTTGCTATTTTGTTGTTTGGATTCCTACTGGTATTTCTGTAGAAAAGATTAAAATCGATACTTTGTTTTGGGAGAAAAAAATGCTTTCGAAGCTTGAACAATTTTATTATATAGCATTGTTACCCGAAGTTTTGGATTCAAGACAATCACGACAGCTACCTATTCGAGAAACATTTTTAAATTAATGTATGTGGAAAAAACTGTATCTTCTGAAATTCAATGTCAAGGATGTACATCTGTAAAGTTGTTACTTTTTCCTCTTTTTTAAATTAATTTATATGCATACAAAATAATATACAGGCTGACTTATTATTATTTATACATAGTTGATTATTATTAGTTATGTTTATTTGTAAGATTGTTTATTTATGCGTTGACAACAGTATGTTGGTAACTATTTTGGACTGATGTATAATTATTGTTTTAATTTTTCTCGTCACTATTAACACTGTTAGCTAATATGTCGTAAATAAATATCTTTAGGCAATTTTATTTTTATTCGTTATGAATGAATTTCAATATTCTAATCAAATTGATTACGTACTTGGTGTATTATTAGATTGATTTAAATAAATAAATGCGTTAGCAAATTAAGTAGGTTTCTACCTACAGTTTACAAACAGTTATAATCCTTTTGTTAGTAATCCGATTGTTTAACAACGGGTGGTCGCCGGCACAGGTCCCTGATTAATGGGTTGCCTATATTTGTACGAAATTTTAACAAAATTAATAGAACATTTTTTAATTGCTAACTCAATTAATTCGTCACCATGTAAAATGTAAAGATACATCGATGCATGTAGGTAAGTAAAATACATGTATGTAACGGGGTAAAAGAATAAAAACTTATAAAGATAAATTCCGTTGGCAGTATCAATTAAAACTTATGTTTTATTTGTAACGTGATATTATCCATATTTATTTGAAAAAAAAAAACTTTTCGCGATTTAGCCCGCTAGAGAAAAGATTGTTTTAAATAATACTTAAATTACTTTTTTAATCATACTGCTACAAAGTGAGATATCTTGATTAGCGTTTCACTATTCTACGGTGCAAGACGTCCTAACTAAATACAACCCTTAAAGTGTATTTAAAACAAGAATAAAAATTAAGAAAAAAACAACTTTTATTTTAATTTTAATGAGACACAATAAACATTTATAAATGTTACAATTTGTTATAAAAATAAATTAACTCAACAAAAGTAACAGCCCTTTTCTTTTTGGAGAAACATCAGTAAAGGTTTTTAACATCGGTTACTTTTGATGAGCTGAACTGGTGACTGGTGTATCAATTTTTTTCTTTCCTTTAAAATTACAGTTCAAATAGGTTTGTAAGTTCATAACACCACCACACAAAAATAATTATTCGTTATCTTATTTTATAAAATTTTGTATATGACAACAGTTCGCGGTATGGTAGTTTGAAAGCTTTGAGTTCACCAAGAATGAAAATTTCTAGAGTGTTAAGATTTGATAATTTATATTTATCACACAATGTGTATTCAAATATCCCGACGATAAAAAATTGTTTTCTAGTTCAGTGCGTCTAAACAAATTTATTAAGTGGTTAATTATCGCTCGTTTATTGTTTAAGCGCATTCAGTTAGGATATAGACTTAATTTAATTAAGATTGTTTCATGTTATTTTGCGCACAAGACTGTAAATGGTTGTTAACTTTAAATTAAGGATCTAATTCTGAAATATGTTTTAATTTTAATTATACTTTACGTTCAATGATTTTTTTTTTAAAATTTAGTTAATCATAGTCAAGTACGGTTATATTTTATTTTAAATTTATTATTTGTGTTTTATTTGAGTCAATGATTTAATTTAATTTTTGTTTTGTTCTTTGCATATATTTTTGTTGGTTTTATTCAATTTAATAAATAATATAGATCTGGATTAACTCCGTTTGGCAATCTACCGATTTTGAAGCAGTCCCAGAGTTTTGGGTATAATCGAAACCCATTTTCACTGAACACCGGCAAATACCTCATTTGAATTACTTTTATAGTTCTAAATAATTCCTTTTAAAATTCACTAATTCATATGATATTTTTCATCCACGTTCTAAATACACAGCACAATACACAGACACAATTATACACAAATACGAATCGCAATAATCTTACTATACAAATGCTATAAATTATGTTAATCTTGCGGTATACTGTTGTTCTTTATTCCACTGACGTCTTTTGTCTTGTCTTTTGTTAGAAGAGGCGGTGTTTGTATGGATACATAGTGTGTCTTTTTACATTTTTAGTTATTTTACATACTATAATTAATGTTCAATGTATAAGTGTTGTCCGGTTGAGTGTACTATTGAAATTGTAATTTCTTTAATTATCTTGTTGATCTAATGAAGTACACACATCAATAGCACAAAACGTAACCTTAAAATCTACCTGGTTCATTGCACTTTCTAAAAAAATACTTAAAAAAGGACGTCGCTACATTAATTTTCTTCATGTGATACACGCAGACATTCAATTCCAGGTAATAACGATAACATCGTCATTTAAAAACACACTTCTCAAAATAATTTCTAACTTTAGAACGTCAATGTTTCTATGGTTTCTATTTTTGTAACCAAGTTTTATTAACCTACGGATTACCAAGCAATTTTTGAGGCGCCGATTACCAAGTGGGGTCAGATTTAACTCCAAGTTTTTTTTCTTATTTTGTAAAAAAAAAAACCGATTAATTTGTAGTGGTAAGCTTTATTAATATTTTAAATTAACATTCGATTTCATAGAAACTAATAAAAATATAAAAATAAAATGTAAACATAAATTAGTGAGGGCAACAACTATTACATATTATTGTAGTTTTTTTCTGGCAATGTTGTTTACATACAAAGTTTACATGTTTCCGAACATTTTTTGTCATTTGCTCTTGCACATATCTTATAACGACCTCTTTTTAGGCGAGCTATAGTTTCGTCTTGCGGTCCCACTTCCTCCGGTTCTGTGTCTGCCAAAACCATCGCTATTGCATTCTGCACATGTCTCGGTAATCCTTGAAATGTACGTTTTTTGATATGTGGGATTACTAATTCAAACCCAAGTTTTTGCAAAAATAATCTCCTTCGGGATGTTTTCCCTTTTTCAAAATTTCCAAATTTTGTAGTGTATAGAATAAGTCCATTCATGGCAGCAATATCAAGGAAATTAAAAAATAGAACAAGAGGCCAGCGATTTGTATTTCTTCTGCATGAGTATTCCTTCACCATTTTATTGACGCTGTCCACAACTCTTTTGCAGCTATTATAGTCCAAGATAACTTGCGGTTTGTAACTGAGGTCTTCTCCGGACAATTCCAAATTTTGGTGTTGCGTTGAAAGTAGCATAACGTTTCTATATTTTTTAAGTACGTAAGATACTAAAATTGTGTCTTCTCCATAAAGAATTTCGCTTGAGTATTCTGGTTGATTTCTTTTTGGTAAAAATTCTTTTGGTATTTTTCTACGTGTTTTACGAATTGTTCCGATCAAGGTTTTTCATTGTTGCAATAGCTTCTTCGCCAAAGACATAGACGTAAAGAAATTATCTGTGGTAATACCATAACCCTCTCGCAAACCCTCAACCAAGTTTAAAACTAGCCGCTTCCCTAGAAATGAAATTTTATACTCGTGCAGAAAACGATAAAATTGTGTTTTACCTTGTTCCCGTTCTGGAGTGTTGTCTACCATTCCAGTATATATTTGGAAATTCCAGCAATATCTGTTACTAACATTCCAAAAAGCCCAGATTTTAATTCCGTATTTATCTGGCTTTGACTTCATATACACTCGAAAGGAACATTTTCTACGGAAAGGAACAAGTTGTTCATATACATTAGGGTTATTCCATTTTTTGCAATTTGAAGCGAGAATATCGTGAATGTTACGAATAGCTGCTAATTTATCTATTGCCCGTTGTTCTTCTCGGGTGTCCATATCGTAAAATGGAATGTATTTCAAAAGGACTCTCATTCGATTACGAGACATTGCAACACAAAAAATTGGTCTATGGAGAGACACGTATTTCGTACTCCACAGCTCCAATATTGGTTCTTGGCGTGCTTTTAAACCACCAGCTAGAAGCAGTAATCCAAAAAATGCATGTAACTCATCCGCATCTACTGGCTTCCACGTATCGCCTACAATTCTTCTAGCTCGAATGTTTGTTTCTTTAAGTATTATGTACATAATGTTTTCCGAGATAAATAAATGGAAAGCATCTAGGCATGTTGAAATATGTTCACTGAATTATGTTAATCCTGGCGGTGTTTTTAGAATATTTTGCTGATATCGTCTTCTAACATGAGGCTTATCTTTTTTCCATATAGAACCATCTTTACCCACCAGTATATCTTTATCTTTGGGCGAATTATCATCACTGTCATCGTCTTCCGAACTTTCAATCGGGTTTACATCAGGTACACTTACTTTTCGAATTCGGCATCACTATCGTCAGATCAAATTTCATCTTCAATTTCATTCAGTAAATTAATATTGCTAGCTATTTCTTCCACTTCACGCTAAGACAAATATTTTCTAGTCATAATTCAACAACAACTATTTCCAATGAAATGTAATAACACAGCAGACACACTTTTCAACTGATTCGAACAAACTCACCGAATGTAATGACTAAAGATGGAATGGTAGTAATCATGATTCAGACGAATAACGTTGAAACACGTTGAAACAAGCAGATTAGATGACAAATGCAGACAAAATATTAGAATTAATTTTTAGAACGTCGGTTACCAAGTGGGGTCAAATATGAGAATGGAAAATGGAGGTCTTTAATTCGAGATAACTTTTTTTGGTGTTAATTCAATTTGCCGTCTATAGTATCGGGTGCGGACTACGCTTGTTACATGCGATCTACATCAATATCTCGCTTGGTGATTCTAAGAAACACCAGCTGAATAGCGGCATTAACAAATTACAACAAAAAGTTTTTTACTATTTTTTCAAAATATTTTATTCAATTCAGAAATATTTGAAAATCATCACAAAATAATTGACAACATTCTAAAAATTAAAAATCAATTTTTACTAATTATAATGAGGCTGGCAATAATAATAAACACTATTTTTCAAAAATTTTCCAATTTTGCTTTCACAGGGTGTATCTGAAATACGACTACAAACTCAAGGAGCATTAAAACATTTTTGTTCTTATTATTCTACAGTAGGACTAAGAGTAAGAATAAAGTTTTTTTTCTACACAAAGAATTTATATTTGATAACAATAGGAAGAACATTAGGTCAACGTGAATTTACTTTGGAAGAAAGAGAAAAAATAAAAAAATAGCTGAAGATGTTCATTTATCGGCAAGTATTTCTATACTATCGTCATGCGTATTATGTCTTAATTTTAATTAGGTGATAATGCGTCAGGGATACTTTAAAAAATACTGAAAAATATTAATTTTACTAATATTGTTGTTCAACATTATTTTTTAGCCACAATAAATCAGGCAATGTATACGTCGAGCAAATGCTAGAATTTCTGTCATAAAACCAAAGCTAACAATAGCACACGCACGAGTCCGCTTTGATTTTTGTTTGATAAACGATAATCGTGACTGGACCACTACACTATTTTCGGACGAAAAAACATTTTTATCTTTCGAAGAAGCTCCAGTTAAGCTTTGGAGACCTATCGGCACGAGATACGATGCCTAATATGTCCGTGGTCAAAATTAAAACGGTAGACTTACGTTGGGTTTCTGGGGTTGGATTTCTCATCACGGACCAGGAGAACTCGTACGGACTCCAAGACAATGTAACTCAGTTGATTATTTGAACATCTTGGAAAATGTCTTAATTCTTAGTGTTCGCGCCGTTTATTCTCAAGAAGAATTAGAGGTAATAACTTTAGTGCAAGATAATGCTCCCATTCATACCGCACGGATTGTTCAAGAATGGTTTGAAGATAGGGGTGATATTGAAATATTAAGATGGCCAGCTCTCTCTCCTGACCTCAATCCTATTGAGAATATGTGGTCAGCAGTGATTAGAAATTGCATGCAGGATGGGAATAGGCCAATTCGAAACAACGTAGAATTAAACAGAAATGTGACAGAAGTATAGGATCGGTTCCGTAGACAAAACTTCTGTCAAGATCTTGTTAATTCAATGCAACAGCGTTTAAGAGATTGTATTATTAACAATGGATCCTATACCAAATATTAAAAAACATTATTCTTAAAATATATTGTTGTTACTATCGTTATTAATACAATCTTTTGAACTAAATGTTTTTAAACCAAAATATACCAAGCTGTTTATTATTATTTTTCTTCTTTAAATGCTTATTTTAAACTTACGTGTTTTGATATTGTTAAGATGTAGCATCTCAGCATGTGAGTTTAGGTGTCAATGTGTAGATCGTGGCATTTGAATATATTGCTCATGTTGTTAAACGCTGTTTGTGCTTTACCGATTTATTATTTTTATACTTTTGTTACTTTTTAATAATTTTTTTTTCTTAAATTTTGCTCATTCTACTCTTCTGTTTGTTATTACTTTAAAAAAATTAACATACATTTGTAGGCAATGTAAAGTTTAATTATAGTTTATTCGTTGGTAATTTCTATTAATTACATAGTTGTTGAAAATATACTGCTAATACTAATAAAAACGAAACGAAAATAGTGACCATTATCTAGCATTTATTTTACTGCAGAAAATATTTATCTATCCTTGATTAGTACGTGACAAGTACTTATATAATCGAGATAAAACCGAAAGCAAAAATGCAACGTAAACACCTCTGAAATTTCTATGAAATGAGACAGAAGCATTTCATGTATTGTTGGTTGGCTTACAGATAGTCATTATTTTTGTCACTGATTGTACAACAGTTATATTGTTTTGAGGTACGGTGAGTGTAGTTACAACCTCCACACTACACGTAAATTGTCGGTTGAGCATTACTCTAACAAAAAATTGCCTTCAATATTTTGGCGTGTGTGCCAAAACTTAAAAAAACTGAAGGTATTCTGACTATCTACGAAGGCCGTGATTAAGAAAGACTATCCAAAAAATCAACAAAGTAACTGTCGGTGGCGGTTTTCCATTAATGTTTGGGCGGCTATTTTAAGAAATTGGACCGTTTATTTTACCAAAAAGTATTTTTACAAGAAAATTTTGCGGAAGAATTTGATAACTTACTCCTTGATGTTCGCAGAACAACGTGGTTTATGCACGATAGAGCTCCTTTGCATGTAAGTCGTCTATTTTGCAGTTTCTGAAATATAGTTCGATCGGATCGATGGATTGGAAGAAACAGCAATAGACGCTGGTCGGCCGTAGACCAGATATTAACCTTTTTGATTTTTTTCTGGAGCTATATAAAAGGTGACGTATACAAGCCCTTGTAAATAATAAACAAAAGCTGCAAAATCAAATTGAAGCAGCAAATGCAATTAAAGAAAATGTGCAATTATTCTTTAAACGAGTAACGAACAATTCTCGGCGACTTTTAGACCTTTGTGTTTTATCCAATGGAAGAAGTATTATCTAGTGTACTTGAAAAGAATGTGCAGAATAGCAACTTCATTTAACCACAAGAATTTATTAACTACGCGTTATCCGATAAAATTATTTTGTATTTATTTTTATTTTTAGTGTCAGCAAATCGCTAAAAAGAAATTTGCACTTCTTAGAACAGAAAACTACGGGTCCGTAGTTTACGATTTATTTTGCTAACATAAAAATTTTGATTTTTTTTAAAACCCTGTATAATATAAATAAATTTTGTATTTATTAAAACATTGGAGTAATCATATTATTTTGTGTATTCTAAAATTTTCTGTACAATTATAATTTATATTAAATTGGTGTCTACATGCCAACTAATTATTATTTTGTGTGAATTAAACGTAAATTGTGGTAGTAAATAGAATTTATTAATCCGACATTGGATTCGTCGTTAGTGGATAGTACAAGTCGTATTAATGTATCCCATACGTCAAGCTAAGCTAACTTGAATTCGTTAATTGCACGCGTAGACTGACTTATAAAAGACGCTTATTTAACTCAGTTAATTTATTTTATACTATAAATGTGCTTTAATTAATACTTAAATAAATAAACCACAACATTTATTTCGAACTAAAATTTAAAAAATTCATTTGAATGTCAATCGATTTTCATTTTTATATTTATGCACTATAATTAAATTAAAACATAAAATAAAAACGACAAAACTGTTTTTCAAA
This sequence comes from Aquatica leii, assembly GCA_035610365.1. Lineage (NCBI taxonomy): Eukaryota > Metazoa > Arthropoda > Insecta > Coleoptera > Lampyridae > Aquatica > Aquatica leii. The sequence continues at coordinate 175,618,595 of CM069433.1, read as the reverse complement.
TGTTACAGTTTTTATAGTAATTTAATTATGAACATTTTACTACATTCTTGTGTTCAAATATTATATATTAAAATGCTGCAGATATTACGTTACCTCATGTTTTGACATGGATTTATTATAAAATATTTTTTGCATATTTATATATTTTTGTCATATTATTGTATCAAACGTATACTAAACTAAATATTATATTATAAATAATATAAAACAGGTTTAAATAAAGTTACAAATAACAATAGACCTGACCATCATCATTTTTTTGTTAAAATACAAACGTAACTAGTTGTTACCAATAAACACATCTCTAATTTCAAATTAACGTGTTAGATTTGCAAGGCATTAGAAATAATTGAAGTAAGTGTCCCACGGGCGAAAACCGTAATCGGTCGGTATGTTCTGATAGGTACCTGTTAAATTTAATCGATTTCGGAAAACGCACTTTAGCGGCTTTGAGAAAGTTATCCTTTAGTTAAGGTTGTGACCAAGATCATTGTTGTTTTAAAATTGTTTCAAATTGGAATTAATTCATTTGTATTTTTTATGAAAATAATTAACTAATTTACACTTATATAAATAAAAACTTGTACATAAAATTACTAACGTTCGTCTTGATTACAACAATCGTTTGATGTACACAATTATTATTTAAATATATAAGAAAATTTTTGTTGAGCACAAATTTAAATTTTTGTTTGTAATTTGTTAATACCGTACGGTTTAATTTTTTAAGATAATAATGTCACAAACAATAATAATTAAATTAAATTAAATATATAAAAAAGCCAATAAAATCAAACTGAATACATAGAAAACAATCAGAGTTAACAAACACGTAATAATTGATAGCTCATAAATACTTAACAAAAGGCATTAAAAAGTTAAAGAACGTAAAGTTTGGCAATCAATTATTTGTTATTGGAGTTTGATTTTAAAAAAATTATTATTTGATGAATCGAACAGCAATATTTTTTCTAAAGTTTCGCCGTTGTAAGTTTTGTGTTCATCATAATTTGCACCTGTTCATCAATTTATTTTTTAAATAAAATTTAAAACATCTTTAAAAATTTTAGTTAATTGTACAAACTTTGATATTAACTTTTAATTATAAAATTTTATAAAAAATATTTTTGTGTTGAAAGATGTTAAATAGTCAATGCAGTCTTTGCGTTATCGTGTTATGCATTTGTGAATAATGTACATATGACGTGTTTTATTTATATGTAAATGCAAATTATAATATGTTTAATTACTTCCGTTAGTATATGTTTCTACTTTTGTTACCGATAAAACTAAGTTTGATAAATCGTTGTAATGCACATAACTGCAGACATAAATGGATGAAGGTGTTATGTGGAAAAACTATAATTTGAAATGTATGAAAAAAAAATTAACAAAAAAGTTTAACAAAATTTACTTATAAATAACAAACAGTAGATCTTTAAAATCGTGTTGTAAAAATATATTTTATGCAAAAAAATTCGACTTTACATGACAGCTAATAACAACCAAAATGATTATTTTTCTTTATTAGATAGAAGACGACACAAAACAACGAGATATTACAGTAACCTAATACTTAAGTGTAAATTTTTAATAGGAGTTAATTTTATCAAATTTCATCAAAACCAACAAAAAGTAACATTAGAATGATTATTTTTTAAGTCCTGTCAGCCAATCGTAATTAGAAAATATTTAAAATCGACCAATAGCATCAAAATTACATTGACTATTTGCTAGTAGCTAATTGGAACGAGTATTTTTTTACGTTGTTTAATTGGATGTTTGTTTAAATAAATGCCAAAATAAGTTAGCATTGAGTTAGTTGTAAATGTAAATCTGAAGCTAAACGCCATCTCGAAGAAACGGAGCAACGAGTTAATCTACATATAGGAAACTATGAAGTTGTTAAAGTCGTAATTACAAGAGGTGTTTTACGGCTCGTACTTGACCGAATAGAAAATTAAAATAATATAGTATAGTTATTTCACTTATTTTTTGCAGTTAAAGAAAGATAGCTGATCTTTAGAAAGTTGTAACCGTCGTTTGATTTTGTGCGCATTTTTTGTGGTAAAGACACAATATTTGAGTTAGTTTTATTTGTTGCGTACTATTGGATTTTTTTGGAGTAATTTCAAGTTAATTTGTTGAAGTTAGTTCACGTTTTTAAATTAATCTTAGTCAATCAAATCTGTAAGTAAGTTTTTGTATTCCGTTATTTCCAAATTATTACGCTGCTCAAATATCCGTATTCTGTAAGTATGTTGATTTAGCATTTTTTGTCCTGGTAAAATTCCAGATGTATCCAATTTATGTTTTCCTTTTGGGATACTATTGTAATTAAATATATTTTAGCAGTTTGGTTGTCTTAAGGTTGTTTAAAAGTTCATTGGATTAACTACGTTCTTAGTGCATTTAGAATTGAGTCATGCTAAATTTTATAATTTATTACTTCCGATACAGTTTTATTATTAGGTTTTAACAAGTTAATTTTTATTAGTGTAATAGACTATTTTGGTTTGGATATATTTTTGCATCTTGCCGTGGGTGGAGCTGTCTTTGAACACTGCTTTTACGCCTTAATTAAATCTGTTTGCATCTTCTTTCCACGTCTTTGTTTTACTATTTTCTTTCACGAAAATTTCACTCACAGCTCTTTATGGAAGTGGTCGCGCACTGAGTTTATAAGTATAAGTGGTTTTGGTTTTGAGGGCAAGCTTACCAATCATTAAGACATATCGGAGTGTAGTCCAGGTTAAGGGTTAATTCAACTCTTAAGAAACAGAGGTCTCCGCGGAAGTGATGCAGAAAGCAGTGAAGGTCTGTAAAATTTGCGACATAAAAATTTTACGTGTTTTCAAGTTTTATTTTAACGGAATGTAGAATCGTGTTAGTTAAATTGTGCGACGCGGTTTTATTTTCGCCTTGACGGGGCTTATTAAGAATCTTCCGACGGAACCTAGTCATTTGAGGGTACCCATCAGCATTTTGTGCGCCTGGCAACCTAATGGTCAACCAGAAGCCCCTTCCTGGATCTACTACAAAAATGTAAGGTATTTATTTTGCACCAACTAAATCAATCTGGCGAATTTAATTAAGCAACCATAGTGTTTTAAAAGCTTTAGGTTTTAAGCAGAATAAAGATTTTTGCGAGTTACCAATTTTATCGATTTTGCAATTATTATATGGTAATTGTCTTTTGTGTATTTATAAAATCTATATGTAACAAATTTTTAAATTATATTTGTTTGACGTTAAACCGGAAAAATAGTTTTTTTCGTAGTGTATTATTAAGCTTTTCAATCTTGTTTTAAAAAGAATTATGAATTTATTTTATTTTGTTTTGTGTTTATTTAATTCCTATTAATGCGAACACGGCCGTGCAATTTCTAATGTAATTAAATTATTACTTTTTTAAATTCATTTCTTTATATTTTTTTTTCGTTTACGCTTAATCAATTAACTTGAATTTAATTGTTTTATTATTTGATTTTTTTGTTTTTGATTTTTGTTCAGTAAAATAAATGTTAAATAGTAACCAATTATTAGTTATAACCAAGCTTCTACTCCGTCGGCCTGTGCGCGTCATGTAAATACTATATAGTTTTAGATTTTAGTGAAAGACACCCTGTTTAAGGTAAGTTCCGCTTAGAATGTGTTCATCATTTTCCAAACAGTCGCGGAATTTTGGAATATAATCCACACCTATCTTCACTGAGAACCGGCAAAACCTCGTTTATGTTACGTTCATTTGGGCAACTTTCATTTTGTTTTATATTTCAAAGTCTGTAATGTTAATCTCTATAACTTAATTAACGTTTTGTCAGTTTATGTGTCAGCTTAATTCAGATTGATTTAAAATAACTGAAAATCAAACATAAACTGTTTTTAAGTCAAGAAATCGTAATATTATATGTTATAATTGTTCATAACCATTAGTACATTCTAAATATTAAATTATTTTTCGTTTTATTTTGTAATGCAAATAGTAGTATTTTTACCTACATTCCATAGCTTTAGACTTAAAAAGTACACATGATAGGATCGCAGTACATTAATTTCAAATCCTCTATTCTATTGCCGTGGTTTTTTATTAGGTCAAATCCAAGGTTGTTCGATAATCACCTGGATAACTAACTTAATACATTCTGGTTGAATCGAAGATGAAGCACGCTGACGTAACGGCGGCTATTTTTGACTAGGGCAAAACAAACAAATTGTTGTGTGCGTTGAACAAACAAAACATGGTTGATTCGTGTTGTGTTCACGAATTCTCAAATTAAATAGTAAAATAAAAATACATGACAATCTTAATTACTATATTTATTAATATTACTTAAATATCTGTTATAATTACGAGCGTCAAAAGTTGTATTATCAAATTTATGAATTTAAAAACAATGTTTTTTGCTTAATTCAAGTCTTTCACTGACAGGATTTATTATGCATTTTGTGTACAAAGGCAAAATTTTGAATAGTACGAGTAATTAGCTGCAACTCAAATTAAATCTGATTTTTATAGTCGCTTATCTATCGCTACATTTTGCAATTTAAAGCAGAAAAAATAGTAAAGTCTAATATAAATTTATTTGCACAATCCATTAAAACTCTATTTAATAAATTTATTTATTTAATGTTTTTAAATTTTATGTATGGAAAGTAAATATTTACAAAGTCAATAAGAAATAAATAAGCTCAAAAAAGGCAATTTTTTTCGTAAGCCACATTGATAACTTTGTTTGTTTTGTCTTAGTCAAAAGTCGCTGCCCGTGACATCAGCTTGCCTCAGTTGCCTACTTTTCTATATTTGGTGGTTAAAATAACCGTCGCTTGGTGGATTTTGTTTTTGAGATTTTCTTAAGCATAAGGTAATTGAATAGGTATAAATTCTAAGGAACTTTACAATTAGTCATGTTACAAAAGCCAACGTGAACCAAGTTGACCAAAACTCGGCTAATTCAATACTGTCAAACGAACAACACCTGTCAACACTAAAAAATTGAAAACACAGTATAGAAACAGTTCGTAGAGTTGTCAAAACTTTGTGGAATGAAACTGCAAAAATTGACACTTTTACTGCATTGAATGTAACTGCTAGGAACTGATATGGAGAGTCTAAAACAGCTCAAAGTAAATCGCGTTGGTTAAGTATTTTTCAAGGCCAAATAAAAATAGCGCTGACCAATGTCTTGTATGTATTCTTAATAGATTAATGTCAAAAAAGACGAAAACCTTCAAATTTGCCCTTTATTTTTGACACCTAATCCAAACTCGCAAAAATCTTTATCTAAAAGGTGGTACAAAAATTCCCCTACAAGACAAAAATTACCAACCATTTAAATTGTTTTTCTCCTATAACACAACTATTAATAGTAGAATATGTTAACAACAGTTGTTAAAAATAACAGGATACTCATTTGGAAGTTGCCTAAAATCTTATCAGACACAGCAAGAATACATTGGAATACTCCACTCATATGTAAAAAGACACAATTAATCTTGTCCGAAGAAAAATCTTTAGCCACTTCTTTCCAATTCAAATAAAAGTGTCTTATCAGTGACGTTACTAAAACACCTGTTTGTCGAAAAGTTTCCATGACGTCAGGTCGCTGAAGGGTAAGGGGTACACCACTTTATGGGAAGTAATACTTACATAAGTGCGAAGTTAATTAAAGGGAAAGGAAGAATAAATCAAATTACTTGTGCTAACACCGTATGTACGCTTGTGTCCAATTGCATTTTACGTTTTAAGTCAGACTGGTACGGAATTACCTAATCCCCTACTGGATAATACACAACTGTAAGTATTGCATTTTCTATTTTACTTCGTTGGTCATGTCGATTATTGGAATCGCCACACGTACATACTAGGTTGTAATCACAATTAATATTAAACTCTTTTTTTTCTGTGTCACATACTTATCGGGTGCGCTTTGATTATCGATACTTTGATTTTCGTATTCTTGAAATTTAACTTAACAAAGTAAAGTAATTCCTTCGTTAAATGTAAAAGTTAAATCGATTAGGGCACGTAAATGTGTGACGTGTTGCCCAGACAAATGGCGTAACTTATATTAGGCCTGTGATATCAACCCATGTAATATTGTTTGCAACGTTTAATAATAACTATACTGATGTACTGTCTTCGCCCTTCAACTACTTCTGTGATACAATAAATATCTATTCTATGTTGTTACTTCTTTCGTGTTATTTTTTCTTTTCTAGCTACGGGTAGAGTTAGAAGATATCTCCCTAATTTAATCCTTCATCGTCTTGGGCCTTTTTTTTAGCTTTAATCTGTAATTTAGCATCACACAGCCTGCGACTCCCTCTCCGGGGAAACTGTGTTAGCAGTTGCCTCTTTTTTTGTTGTTACAAGAAAACCAGCGTAACAAGTGATTAGTTTTGTTATCTTTAGGTTTTTTTAAATAAATCTATACATCAAATGCAAATTAAATTAGGTGAAAGTAACCACTACAAATCATGGTTAGAAAGAATGCTACAAACGCATGTGCAATGCTAAATTTATTGCTCAAAAGGATTAACTTACACAGTAAATACAAACATGTTTATTAAATTCAGAAGTATTCAACACTAAATCCTCTGTCTCACCAAAGCTGCACAACAGCGACACGAGCAGGCAACATGGGTTGTTCCACCAAAGCAACGTATTTTCTGCATTTCGTTTAGTAAACAATGTCATCAAGTAAAGACAATGATGTGTATTGGTACGAATAAAAAAGTTATAGAAACTCTAAGAAAAGGAAATATTGGATGCGTCTTTTAACTACATAAAACTAAAAAAATAGAATGTTTTTTGCTTTTAAGGAACTTGACAGACACCCAGTAAAGTTTAAATTATTTTACTGGGTGTCAAAAAAAACTGTTTCTTCAGCTGATTGAAAACGTCAGACCTCACATTTACCTATGATTTGCGTTGGATGCTGTCACTGAAAGCGGTCCATTTAAAATGTCATCAATAAGACTTGTTACTTATTTTTTAAAATCTTTAGATTGTTGAGGGTTCATTTGGTTTACTTCTGCCAACTCAATAGAACATTTTATTTCGGTCCTTATTTTCAGTTCCGTTCTTACGACTTTCGCATATGTCGTTTTTTAGCGTTGTTTTTAGCTGTATGAATGGTGTTTCTTTTCTAGCCACTGCCTTTGTATGTTCAATCACTTTAGGTTCAGTATCTTCTACTGTAATCTCATTTTACAACTCAAGATTTTTGGTTTAGGATTTATTTTCACTCTCAATATTTTCCGTGCCTCTTGCAACTAGATGGTAAATTTTCTTGTGTGTCAGAATTCGTGGCAATCGTCTTTACAAATGGCAATAAAAATTGCATGCTGTCGTTTAAATAATAAACCGATGTCTCAAAAATGATAGTGACAGTTTATAGACACCTATTTCATGCGGAATTTTCGACACGAATTTTGTATGATAAAAGTGGCCAAAATGATATCTAATTGATACCCAAGAAATAGTATTAAAAAGATATCTTTCTACGAGAATTTTGTTATTTGGGAATAGACCAAGCAGTTAAATAATATAAAGATAAACCCGTAGGATGATATGTTTTGTAACTTTTGTTACGTGCAATAATTTCATCATGTAATACTGTAATAATGTATATTGGTTGAATTAAAATTAGATTTCGGTTTTGACACCCTCCGCAGATTTTTCTTTTCATTTCCTGTCAAGACGTTAAACCGACAACTACCTAAAATGGCCTGAGTCGTTTAAAACTTGAAGTTTCTAATACCATCAAAGGTAATGGAAAAGGTAATGGAAATGAAATTATAATTTGATTACGCATTTAAAGTAGTTTATTCGTTACAGGATATGCTATTTATATCCGTTTTTTGATTTCTTTGGTAATTTTCTTAATTTGTTAGTCGTCCCGCCACGTTTTTGGCTGTACGTTTCGATACATTATCGATCAGGGATTAATATCGATAAATAACTTCATGGAACGAGTATAACTCTGTAAGGCCTACGTTTAAAACTAAAAACGATAACAAGAATTTTTCTTCGAGATTCTACTCATGCGGCAAACATCTGCGAAACCAACGTTCACTGAATGTGTACAACAGTATTCGATAATCGGGTTATGTTATGTGTACTTTCTTTTAGTAGTAATTAACAATTTTGTAGATCTTGCTTTCGTGAATCATTGTGTTGAGACGATTTGCTATTCAAATTTATTCCAGGCTGACTCAACCAGGAAAACGTTTTCTTCGAACAAATAGGTACTGGATGGTGGATAAGTTTATTTAATTATTTTGTCGCTGTCAGAAAAGTCACTCACGGAATTTTTGCTTATGTTAATTTCCGTAATTACAATAATTGTTTCAATACTATTGAGGTAGTTTCACTAATTATTTTGTGTGTATCGCATGCTGTGTACAAACAATATTTATTATGCAATTTTCTCCACTTCGTTTAAACTTATGTATTGTGTGTTGTCGATACTTCTGGCATTTATGGATTGAAAATTAGATAGACTCGTTGTTAATAACCTACGTTATTAAATTAAAGTTGTTTTACCTATTTTATCTTTTCTTTATGGTAGCACATCTTTCTTTTTGGGTGGTTACACGAACACCAGTACAACAAGGATTACAAACCTGGAATTCGTTACAAGCTTGAACCTTCTCTCCTGATCGAGATAGAAGCTTTACTTACAAAAGATGTGGCGCCATTTAAGTATTATTTGCTTGAACCTCCCCTATCTCCGACTGTGTGAGTTGGCCGTGCAAGGTTCGTAAGACCTATAAGCTTGTAACACTTTCTTGTTTTGAACTAAAATGTTTTCAGTCTTCTTCTCATTACAGTTTAAACTGGGACTTCATTAGATTGATTAATTTTTTGAGCTGACCCTCTACTAATACAAATCTCCCTTTTCTCTTCTTCCTTTAAGTTTTATTGTTATATAAGAACATGGTGTTGTGTAAATCTAAATTGTAGAGTAATATGCCACACTAACAATTTTATGGCTTATTGCCCTCGATTACAACAAAACAAATCTAAATTCTCGCGTAAACCTAAACAACAAATTATACGTTAAAAGTTAGGTTAGAAATTTTAATTTACCATTTCATAAAAATAATTGAATCAAATTGCCATTGATTGAATACACTCTAACTACTTTTATTATAACAATAATTATTTTTTGTAGTTTATTTATAATTTTTATAAAACTTTTTACTAAATTGTAAAAATAACCATATATCGGCTAAGAAAAGTACTCCTTTTGTTATTTTCTAACTATTAGTCGTGTTCTTTTCAACACTCAACTTATCTGAACTAAACTTTAACTACATTTGAACTGATCTGATCCTTAACGAACTGTGGCATTTTCACAAAAAACAGCTGAAGGCATAAAAACCAATTTAAGGTTATATTAAGCTACACTTATGATCCGAAAATTTTTTGGCGCTCGAGGAGCAACTGGAAGGTAGCACAGATCACTTGTGGTGTAGTTATATTAAATTTAAAAAAAAACATTATTTTTACTGCGGCTATGTTAATCCTCGTGAGCTAAGTGAGCCATATTACCCATTGCGACATTCACCTGTTTCACTCTATTGTTTCTATTAATTTTTTTATATATTTATAGAAAAACAATAATAACTTTTAATGTGTACAGTTTTTTTACCTAAAATTAAAACAAATTACGTAATTTAAAAATGCTCGTAAAATTCGAATGTAAGTATTGTTAACTAATATTTATTTTAATTGAAACATAACATATATGTATGTGCGTATAACCATATTATCTATATATGAAAATGCTATGTAATTGATGAATTGCTAAGTTATTTCTATAAAAGAAATACTTTTCCGAAACGAGCTTCCTACTACATTTCTTTTTATACGGCATAAAGGACGACTGCAAAAGTTTATTACACTTTAACAACTTCAGTAAAAGAAAAAATCGAGCAGAAATACTATTTCTGGTTTTTTACTGGAACTGTAAAAGTAGTCTAACTTAAAGTTGGAAAATATTGATTATTGAGTAAGGCGCTATTTGAAGATTTATACAAGGAATGTCTCACCCCCAATGTACCAATCGATTATAAAGTAAGATATTTCTTACGAATTTTTGGGATTGTTGTTGAAAAGGTTGATAAATTGTATATTAAAGTGACTGAGAGTTTGTATACTCGTATTGTAATAATTCTTTATGTTTGTTTATTAAACTTTGTAGTGGTTAAAATCAATTCGATTGTATTGGAATGTTCTGGTAATTGTGCGGCGTGGACATGTTAGATTCCTACATAGATTAATATCCGCGGTTGAACAATCGCAATTCATTAACAGTTATGTCGATAGTAAATTGTTCTTGTTGAATGGAACGTGTAATTGAAGTTTGGATTATAATCAACTGTGCTAGTGTTATTAATCAAAAAAATGTTTATATTAACTAATATTATTTCAGAGTAAAACGCGTATAAATAACTTAGCGGTACTTTACAACGGTTATTAAAACAATAGTAAAAGGTTATCATTTTGCAAATTTCAAAATTAATTATTAATTAAAATTTGTGGTTTTAGTTGGTTGTAAACAACAATAATTTGTAACAGTCCATACAAACATTTATTTTTAATAACGTTTTATATTTACAAAAAGTGACATTTTGTTTACAACTTAAGTGTGAAACAACAAATTCATTTTCTTATTTTTATTTTAAAGAACTGTTAAATTTTATTAGTTTAGGTATTGATTTTAATTTTTAATCATTCATATAGTTTAATCCTATCGGAATCTATACATTTGATTATATCATCAATCTATTTTTTGATAAAGTTTTAATAATGTTTTTAGCATAGTATTGTTTTATGTAAACAAATTATTTTTCGTTTTGTATTTGTACCTAAATACATTTTATGTTTTAATATCAGATAATAAAAAAAACCTGGTATTGCTCTGCTTGGCTCGAAAGGAAAAATTGAGTGTGACAACAGGTATTATAATACAGCAATTACATTCTTTCCTTAGATACATTTGCTTCTTGTTTAAGTAATGCTGTTAAAATTCGATTCGTTTTTTTGGTATGTATTCGGTATCATATATTATTGTCTGACTATATTAGTACTTTATAAATGTTTTAGAAAACGTAAAAAAATATTTGTTGGGAATTTAGCAATACTGTACTATTTTACAAAAAAATTATTAAGAATGTTTCTTTAACAAAATATTTATTAATTATTTTGTTTATATTAGGGCATCAAAGTTTTGCATACTATTCATATCATTTTTTCTAAATTTTTTAAATAATAATTATCTTTTTATAGTATGAAAAAATTTTGATCTATTGCATCTATTTACATCAAACTTTTTATATAGCAATTTTTTGTCTAAATTGATTTCTATTAGGTCATTCCAGAATACTAACATAGACGAATGTCCTGGTATATCGGTAAAATGTGCGTGGGTTAAGCCTTCTTGGTGTGTACTTACTAGTTATTAGTACTTTTTGTCCAAGCAGGGTATTGAATTTATTCAACAAGGAAATCAACTGTGGCGATATAGTGAGTGCAGTGTTAATAGAAGGAAAAACATCGTTCTTTTCAATGCGGCTGATAAAAGTAAGGCATCTTTGAAATTGCCCTAGGGCTTGAAATTAAACATGACATGATTGATGCATGTCACCGGTGTAAAAAAATTCCGGGATCAATGTCACCCCTGGGAACTATAATAAAGTTTGTGCGGAGCGTAACAAAGGATGAATGATAAAGATTGAGAAAACTTAAGAGAGACTTCTGCCAGGCATATGAATTTACCTGTTGATATTCCAGTCTATATCAATGAGTGTCTTTGTCCTGGAAGAAGGCGATTATACGGCGCTGCGAGAGATGCCAAAAATTCTAAAGATTTAAATATGTATGGCCCAGGAATGGTAAAGTATTTATGAAAAAAATGGATGGGTTACCAGTCTTGTTATTCTCGACAATAGATTGGTATAATAAACTAGGTATTCTTGTAATTTTTTTTTTTTTATTATTCATGTGTTATGCGTTAAATAATAAAAACTAATTTAAAAAGCAAAAAAAGAAAAAAAACTAGAAATTATGTAATGAATTCAAATGAAGATATTCGTAGTATTAGAAAAAAATTTGATTTGTTTATTAGCCACTTGTATATAAATTATAAAAAACTACCTAAAATAATCATTCTATCTAAAATTTGAATTTTTCAGTCCGAGATATCTAATTATAAAATAGATAACTATACTGTCGTTGCTTGTTGCAATAAATACACTAAGTCTGGTGGAGTAACAGTCTTTATAAGAAATGACATCGTTAGTTCTGGAGCTGATTGTCAGTTCTTATCAGCCAACGGAATATTATGAGGAAAAAGCCTTAAAATCTGCATATAAAAAACCAAAATTATGGTTTAGATATGTACATAATATTTTTGCGATTTGGTCTCATGGTTTAGATGAATTACAATTGTTTCTTTAATACCTTAACAATCGACATCCAAACATAAAATTTAGTATTGAAAAAGAAATTAATGGTACCTTACCTTTTCTTAATGTAAAAATAGAAAGAAAACCAGATGGTACTTTAATACATTCAGTTTATCGAAAACCAACACATACGGATCAATACATAAACGCAAATTCTCATCACTACCAAAATTAAAAATTTGTTGAATCCTATAAAAGACAAAATACCGTACAATACCGGTGGAGTCTCATGCACCTGTGGCAAGGTATATATTGGCAAAACTGGTATAACTATAGATACGAGATTAAAAGAACATAAAATACATCTTCTTTTACTCCAACTTACTAAGTCTGTCATTGCCGAACATGCACTTGATACTCTTCATGATATAAACTTTGAGAAAACTAAAACAATTTCTAAAACAAAGAACTGGAAATCAAGAAAGATTAGAGAAGCTATTAAAATTATTAAATATCCTAACAATTTCAATAGAGACAGTGGTTACGAACTTTCTGACACATGGTTACTTGTTATTTCTTAATCTTAATTTGCCCACCATTGACAGTTAAGCTACCTCTAGAGTTTTTATGGTGGTTTTCCTTTAGACCTTCGAGCAAATGCTGTAGCTAAATAAACTTGCGCTTATTATCTAGTTCCCTTATAGTTATTGTTTTTAGTTACCTTAGTTTTACATTTGTCATATTAACTTAATTTTGCCTGAGGAAGAACTTAGACCAAGTTCCAAAGCTCGCATTTATATTATTCTAAATAAATAATACACCATCTACTCTAAAAATATTATAATATGTTTTATAGTGAAAGTTTTATGTCTAAAATTAAATTTATTGCTTGGTGACACTCTTAGGACTAAAAAGTTATTTTTGATAAGAGATATGAACTTAAATCTTTTATGCGATAATAATATTACTGATGAATACAATTTTGTTTTAAATAGTTATGGTTTAAGATCATACATAAACACAGTTACCCGATTGAAAACGTGGAGCTGTCTTCATGATATTTTTAGAAGGTCTAATAATGTATTAAATATTCACTCATTTGTTGGGGCAGTGGATTATGTAAACATTACTGAGCATTCACTTTATTTATTGTATATAGTAAGCTATGTAAGTAACCTTACCGAGAAAAGGGGTAATTTAAAAAAAATTGATTTTTTAAATAAAATATTTTTTTTAAAGGGATTGGAGTAGTTGATATCTAATTAAAGATGTAAACGAAGCGTTTAATTATTTTTATAGACAACTGAACGAAAAAATAAACACATGTACTGTCACATTAGCTACACTTAAATCAGTACGACCCTTAAAACCTTGGATAAAAAACAAATTAATTAGAAGAATCAATAAGAGGCACGCATTGTATAAAAAGAAAATTCGCCAGCTTTATAATTTAAAATTAGAAAAGTATTTTAATAAGTACAAAAATAAATTAATCGATGATATAAGGAAAACTAAAGAAGAATATTACCTATTTCAATCTATTTAGTCAGGCAAAAAAGAACCCAAGAGAGCAATGGAATATTATTGACAGTCTGATTGGAAAAAAATCTAGTAAATGCATCAAAAAAAAGTTGAAATTTAGAAGGATCTTGTATTTAATTAATAATTGCTTTTTAAATATGGCGCAGATATTAAAAGACGGACTAAACAGTAATCCTCCTAAACTGATATCTAGTTATAATAACAAATTTTGCGTTGTTTCTAATAATATTTCAATTTTGATAACCAACTGATAAATATGAAATTTATAAAATAATTAATTCACTAAAAAATAAAAAGTCGGTTGGGATTGATGGACTTCAGGTTTTAGGTTTTAAAAAAATTGCAAAATGAATTGGCGGATGTGTTGGCTCACCTGTTCAGTATGAGTATACAATATGGGGTTCTTCTGATATTTTTTTCAAAAAAAGGGGATAGATTTAATCTAACTAATTATCGGCCAGTAGCATTGCTTTTTCCTCTATCTAAAATATTTCAAAAAAGGTAATAATTATAGAGTGACTCATTTTTTACAAGTGAATGATATCTTGAATATAAATCAATTTGGTTTTAGAACTGGGCTTAACACAGTAATGGCAATAACAAAGTTAGTTTCTCAAATTAATTTAGCAATAAATAGTAACTATCAATCAGCTGCTCTTTTCATTGACTTTTAAAACGCGTTTGATTGGCAGACCATGGCATTTTATTGAGAAAAATGGATAAAATGGGTATACAGGGATTAGCAAATGAGGTCTCAACAGGTTTAAATAAATGAGAAATTAAGTGAAGTAGGAGTTATTTGTCATGGAGTCCACCAAGGGTCAGTACTGAGTCCGACCCTTTTTTTGATCTACATTAATGATCTTTACTCAGCTAACTTTAAGGGAAAGGTCACATCGTTTGCTGATGACACACTGTTAAACTATGAAGCTAATACTCCTTATGAACTTGTAAGTAACTTTGAATCAGACCTTGTTCAAGTGAGATGGCTGAAAGAAAATAAAATAAAATTTCTTTAAATGTAGAAATAACAAATTATATGGTCTTTAATTTTAATAAAATTTTTGAATTATTCAGCACTGTAAAATATCAAGATGTATCGTGTGAAAGATTTGCTAATTGTGCATTACTTTTTAAGAAATATATGTCTGATGAATCTTTTAGAAATGTTGTATTTTGCATTAAATCAATGAAGATACGGTATTTCTTTATGGAGAGGAGCATATTCAAGTATTATTAGACTTCTGCAAATTGGGCAAAAGCACACTATTAGGTTAACAGCTAAAAAATCAATAAAAGCCCGATCTCTGGCTTTTTTTAGGACGTTTTACCTTTGAGATGTTTATTTTTTTTAAATATTGTTGGACATTCTGGATGGAGGTGGTGAATTGGGGGTCACGACTGCTAGAGACATTGGTAATCGAGGGAGAAGGGCCGAGAAACTAATTCTGCCAAGACCTGGAATAAAAAAGTTTAGAAGATCAAATTTGTACATGGCCCCTAACCCCTTTAATTTTTTACCTAGTAATTAAACAAAATGTGCATCATTAACTGGTAAAAAGCAATTAATTTGTCAATGCCTAATTTTAATGGATGATCTTGTATTATATTTTGGTCCCATTAAATAGTATAATTGCAAATAGTAAAAATGAAATTTAATTACTAATATATCAGCACAGACCACGTGTTAGGTATAACATTATGTAGGTATCTAATACCAGGTTATTTTTTTAGTTTTTTTTTATTAATTATCTATTCGTATGAATCATTGTTATTATTTAGAATGACTTTTAGTATTCTAAAAGTACCAGCCCATTCCTCCACCAACACCTCTACTACATCAATTTATACCTATGTAGGTAACATATGTAACATATAGTTAATAAACCAGTTAAATCTATTTTAACTGTTACACTAAGTCAAATAGTTACTTAAATTTTTTTATGATGATAACCTTCAACAAGTCTCCTTAGAAAGTACCTAATTTCTGTAAAAATTATTCTGTTTAAAAGTATAATTCTTTGTATTTCTTTTCTATTCTATTACAGAAATAAACATCATTATTATGTTTTTATTCAAAAACAGAACAAGCAGCTTGATTACTTCCACTTTCAAATGTATCGGATATTGACGATCCACATACTGCTTCGTGCTGTTCTAAAGAAAAAAGTTGAAGATGAGGTACTGGAAATCAGATTGTCCTTAGAGTATTTTACGGATTCTTTTACTTGAATTTATGCAGCATATAGTTAACCAAACAAACTTGTACAGCACTCAAGTAACAGGAAAGTGCATAGATAGAAATATCAAAGAAATTGCCGACTTTTTGTCAATTTCTTTGTTGATTATTCTTCCAAATTCCTATGATTATTGGGAGGCAAATACAATAATATCTCAAATAGCAAATGTTATGCCTCTAAAACGTTTCAAATACCTTCGAAAATTTATTCATTTTAAACAGGTTTTATGAAGTGTGAGCTTTACTCGATTTCGTACGAAACAACTGCCGAAAACAAAAAACCAAAAATGAATTTTTAGTTAATGAAATAATGGTGCCCTATAAAGGCACAGGCGCTGGAAACCTTTGTCAACACATCCAAAATAAACTGCACAAATAAGGATAGAAATTATTTGCATTGGCTGCATTATCCGGGATAATATACGATTTTTCGGCGTATCAAAGAACATTGACACAAAAGATTATCAAATCCTAAAGAAATTTAAAGTGATAATTCCATCCTGAGACGAGTGGACAAAAAACATTTACCCTTGCGCAGTTTAAGAAGCTATCTGGTACACAAATGGGGCCAAAAATCGCAACGGTACCGGAGCAGGAGTATACGAAGGCTGGCGCCATTAAAAGAAATTTTCACTGATCTTGGGTAAATATGCGTCCTCTTTAAAAGTTGAAGTTGCTGCTATTGACTAATGTGTCAGAAACATTATCGACTCGAAATCATACGCAAATATCCGATATCGATCATGTCTGACAGCCAAGCAGCACTACTGGCGCTGAGATCACCAATAATAAAATCCAAACTGATTATGGCATGCATAAACAGTCTGGAAATATTGGCAAATCGCCCACCTGTGCAGCTCATCTGGATACCAAAAGACCAAAATGTAAAAGGTAACCTAATGGCGGACGCACTAGCAAAAAAAGGGCACAACAGGGACATATATCGGACCTGAACCCGTTTTCGGAATCGAATAAAAAACTTTGGAAAAATTCTTCAGGGATGAGGCACACAAAACTCTTTCTTACAATTAAACACTCAAACTGCACTTTTAGACTTCATTGACGAAACAACTGACGAGGGAGTAATAAATCAGAGGTGTACAAAAGGACCAAGGAGACCGCAGTGCAGGGGCGCTAGACGAACCACCTCTTGAATTAAATAAATTTAAAAAAATGTGTCAGAAACATTATCGACTCAAAATCATACGCAAATATCCGATATTGATTGCCACAAATAAAATTCAAACTAATTATAGCATGCATAAACAGACTAACTATGGAAAAACTCTTTAAGGAAGCACACAAAACTTTTCCTTGCAGAGACACAATCAAACACTCAAACTGCACTATCAAGCATGAGTCGACAAAAGTTAAGGAAAGTCACGGGACTAATAACAGGGCACTGTAACCTTAACAAACATATGCACAAAATGGGACTCAAAAGTAGCCCTCTATGGCGCGGATGCTTGGAGGACGATGAGACTCCGCAGCGTGTGTTGTGTAAATGCGAAGCATATGAAATGCAACGCACAACGGTTCTCGGCAAACCTAAAGTAACCGCTGATGAGTTTAAAAAAGCCCTTTGGAATAAACTTCTGGACTTCCATGGCGGAACATAACAATAAAATTTACAGATGAAGAAAGTAATTTTGGAGTAGGTTTTAAAGTTGTAATCGCTATTTAAATTACTCTAGTACATTCTAATAAATATGAAGATTTATAGTTTAGCGACTCTTAGATCAAATAGAAGTAGAAATTTTTCATTACATACAAATAAAAATATTCTAAAAATGATTCAAGGCAGTTACGATTACAGATCGAACGTAACTATACTAATTACAAAATGGGCTAATAAGGAATGTGTGTTATTAAAAAGTACATTGTGTAGAGTTCTTCCAGTAAAAGCAGTAAGCTGATATAGTAAAAACGAAAAAAAAAGATAACCGTTCCATGTCAATCAATTCTACAATACAACAAACACAGGAGAAGGGTAGACAAATGCAATTTAGTGGTGGGTTTGTATCAGATTCTCAGCAGAGCAAAGAGGTGGTACATCGCTTTATTTTTGTTTATATTAGATTTATGTGTAGTGAATGTGTGGTTGAGTTACAAGCAAGACTGTACAACGCTCAACCAAAACCAAGTTCTCTAAAAATATTTAGAGGAGATATTAGTACTAGTTTAGCAAAAACAGGAAAACCTATGCGAGAAAAACTATCGAAAACTTCAATACAAAACATTAAAAAAAATCAGAATTCTCGTGTTGCCTCAATCTGAGATATCTGTGAGATCTGATACCGTTGCACATTGGTCTGTAAATACAACCAAAGGTTGCTGCAGAAGCTGTTCTACATGATTCTTTAGAATAATGTGTCAAAAACGTATTATTCGATTGTTTTTAGTTGAAAACACTGTTTTATCAATTTTTATATTACTAATTAATTATGTATTAAGATATAACGGAAATATGGTAAATTGAGGTTATGTTAGCATGTTGTTATATTTGTGCGCCTTGTTATTACTTTCCCTTTTAGTAAATCAGTAAAAATTGTTATTTTTAACGTATCTTGCTTTACCTTCAAGATATAGAATTTTTTACCAAAAAAAAAATCGTCGTATGCAGGATTAGAACAAAAATTGGAATTAATTTTAAATTAGAAGTCAAGTATCTAATAAATTGTTAATGCTAGAAATTTTTTTTATTTGAATAAATTGTTAGGAAGAACTATTTCTATAAGAAACTGTAAAAACAATTCAAATAATTTACATACGTACAAAATTATATAAGAAAAACTGTTAAAAATGACGGTTACATCCACTTCCGGTTTCTTTATCAGAGCCATCTTTTGATAAAACCGAGATAATATGAAAATCCAGCTCCTTACCAAATTTCAAGACCTTGAAAGGTGAAAAAAAACTTTAGCCAAAATTTCCGTTCGCTATACTTATATAAATTTAACAATTTTTTATTGTTTATTTACTTTATTTTTTACTACTTTAATAGTTTAATTTGTAAAACCAAAACACAATCTAATATAATTAGTGTACTATAATTGATTAAATACTTAAAGAAATCCATAAAACTAATTAAGACGTTGAAAAGAGATTATTTGAAAAACAAAATTATGACTTTGTAAAATTAACGTTAAAAGTTATAATTGTGTTATTCTATAGTATTTTTATTATTTTACTAAGTTTCAGTTTTATTAACAAATTTTGTATATAAATGGAGATTGCTAGTCTACGATTGCTGAAAAGAGTTACTATTATGATGTTGGCTTTTACAGAATTTGAGCCCATGGCTGTAATTTCACTAAAATAAAAAATATGCTTAGCAATATTGAACGTATCTTGTCTTATCTTTACAATATATTTTTCAAACGCGGTTTACATTTGTCTGTTATTTTTTTTACTATATTCTGTTTAATAATTATTAGTTTATAAATATTGTAACTATTGACAAAACAAAAAATGGATAATATGTATATTATTAAAAACGTAAAGCACTTAAAAAACACGTAACATAAATTTTTACAAGATTTATTTATTTTTCAATACGAATACAGTTTCATTTGTTTACATTTATTGTTTAATATAACAGTTTGATAAATTTTGTTTATAACAACGATTTGTATCATTTGGTTTAAATCAATGATTTCAATTAAGTGATTTTTTTATTTCAATAAACGATTTGAAATTAGAAATAACATTTATTTATTTTACAAAATATAGTCAAAATACAAATAAATACAATCTGCAAATAAAACCATATTCTTAATATTGAAAACAATAATAAATATTTTTTAAATAATAATATTTTCATTATAGTATTTGTTTAAACACAAATTTTCCCGTTTTCTCCACTCCTAATTTATTTCTAAAAATTTCCAAAAACAAATTTTTTTAGATAATTGAATATGTATTCAACTCAACAACTTTTGTATAACAAAATGTTCATTACAAACAAATAATTAGTATGCCTATGATTTTTTTAAAACAAATAAATTTTTATGTTCCTTTTATTAAAAAATATGTTGATGACATAATTCTTGCTAGACCTCAAAATCAATCTAAAGTAATTTTGAATGTTTTTAATAATCATAATAAATTTTTAGAATTTACTCTTGAAGAAGCGGAAGATAGACATATATCTTTTCTTGATTTATTACTTCATAGGCAAGAAAATGGTACATTAAAAACTTTATGGTTTACTAGACCTGGTTTTTTAGGTCGTTATCTTAACTTTAAATCATACCATGACAATAATTATAAAATTAATTTAATAATTAATTTAAAATCAAGAATTTTAAAATTATCTCATAGAAAATATATAAATGATGATCTTCATAAAGTAAGAGCAATTTTATTAAAAAATAAATTGTTATTTCAAACATCTAATGCTGTTAGAAATTCACAAGAAATTATTCCTACAGAAATTAAATATTTTTCAATTCCTTATGTTAAAGTTTTATCTTTTAAGTTAAAAAAAATTATAAATTTATTTAACCCTAACGTAAAAATTGCTTATAAAAACGTATTAATTGGACGTTCTGTTTTCTCAATATTAATAGATATTATTTCACAATACTTAAAATCAAATGTAGTTTATAAAATTTCTTGTTTTGATTGCAATTCATGTTATATTGGGTAGACAGCAAGATTATTAATTGATAGAATTACTTTACATAAAAGTGACATTAAATTAAAAAAACCTAGTTGTATGTTATAAATTCATTGTAATCAAAATTTGCATTCTCCGGGCTATAACTCTATCAAAATTTTAGATGAAGACAATAACCAACAAAAAAAACTTTTTAGAAATGTTATATATTATTAGGTGTGAAACTTCAATAAACCAAAGAACTGACATTGAAGGTATGAGTATAATTTATTCTTATCTTTTACAGATAATTGAATAATTTATTTATCTATATTTAAGTTTCTTAAATTCATTTTTTCATTCACGTATTAATAATTTTGCAGTTAATAAATTTTTTTCCCATTATGAATTTACTTGTTTATTTGTCAATTTGACATATTTCAATTTAAAAATATATTATAACGCTGTCGAAGTTTGTGTGAACTTTTATAATTTTAATATTAATATTTTTTAAATAATGTTCTGTGCAATTATATTAGACATTTTAGTTTTCCTGATAAAGCAACAAATTTGTTACGAAAGCTTGAACAAATAAAAAAAATAAATAATTCAGACTTTACTTCCCAATAAAGCATTTAAAAAACAATTGATTCTCCCATTCATCTCAAATACAATCAGGTAGTAATTTTACATATGATTGTAAGAATTTATTCTTAAGTTAAGTGACCAATCAGCAAAATAATATTTTTTAAATGTTAAATTGTTTTGCTATTGTGTATTTATTCAATATTTGTATAATAATTCGAACCAATGTATGAAGAGCCAAGAGTTTACAGGGTTGAAATTAGATAACTTATAACAAATAAATACAGTTTCAACTTTATTTATTAAATTGGTTACGAGATTTATTTTGAAAATTTATGAAACAATACCTGGAGGAAACAACCAAATATTAAAAAAAAAACGTTTGAGAATTAGGATGATTCAGATGAAGATGTCAGTTTCCCACATTCTTTCTTCTTCAGTTTGTGCATGACAAATAGCATTTTTCTAGTTTTCTGCAGAATGCTTACAACTTGTTGTAATATTGGGTGAAGGTTTTGTTTTAAATGTTGTAATTGTTCCTTGTGACTTTTCTTCTTACTTGACTCTATATCAACTCAATAGGATTGAATTCGCAGTAACTCGGAAGCAATGGCAAAACAGTATAATCATCTTCTTTTACCATTTCATCAATTACATGCTTTGGCATGATGGCAGTCTCTCTAACAAGATACATAGGCTCAGATTTTACCACATCTGAAAGGTAGACAATTGAATTGCTTGCCAGCCATGCTTTTATGTTCTAAAATTGGAATCTTCTCTGTTTTCCTGCTATAATAAAAAGCATTATCTATTGTAAGCACAGAATTTTTGGTCAAGCAGTCTAGAATTTGAGAAAACCAATTTTCTAAAATCGTTGCATGAAATCCTACCTGGGAGTCACAATTGTTGTGTATTTTTATACTTTACTTACAGTCTTATTAGTGTTCACCCAGGTTTCATCTAAAAATGAGAAAATATAACGTAAAATCACAATCACACTAAAAGATGTATAAATAAGCAATTTGTTTACTCACTCTAATCCAATTTCTTTAATTAGTAAACTCATCGTAGTCTTTCTCAATTGAGGTAAATTTCATTTTCTTGCAATACGACTAACATTTTATTCAGGCGGTTTATTTTTTTTAAAGAAGTACGTATTAAACTTTGAATAACATTTTTAGCTGCATCATTAGTGTTGGTCAAAATTGATTGCTGTCTGTGGGCACAATTTTGGTCCTCCATGTGTTTTCTGATATTCACAAATAATATTGTCAACACTCGAGACACACACACACCTAAAATTGTAATCGATATAGATAATATTATTAACTTAATTAAAATTACCTGCGGTTTTGCAGTAAACTTGACAATTTGGGTCTTATATCTATCGGGGTGTTCTTTGGTACTAGATTTAAAGATATTTACTATGCGTCCCGAAAAATGCCAGGTTGTTCTTTTCCATAATTAAATAAATAACCTAAAATAGAAAATGTAACTTTAAGATTTAATCATTAATGAATCATTTCGGTATGCACCTGAATAAGTTTTGACAGGATTGTTGCATCGAAATTTTGAGGCGACGCGACGCTAACCGTGTTTCTAATTTCTCAAGTTTTATTTATTTATTTATTTATTTATTTATTTATTTGAATACATCTGCCCAACAGATAAATCCAATGATAGGACAGGTATAAACTAGTTTTTATATATAATAAACGTAAATTAAATTTAAAATTAAAAAAAAAAAACTAAATATAACAAAATGTAAATAATAAAATAAAAATAGAATAAAAATAAAAATTATTATAAAGATAAAAATTAATATAAGAATAACAATAACTAAGACATACAAATGTATATGAAATATGATTACATATATATGTACATATCTCTTTACAAAAAAAAATTATTTTTATATTTAAAATAAGATAAAGTAAAATAAAAATAAAGAAATGAAATCAAAGAGAAAGAAAAAAAAGGGGATTACTTAATTCTATTAATTCTATTATAATTTGAACACATCCGATTAATAAGGTGATTTCCAATATATATTTGTCCGTGCATTTTCAAGATAAAAAAAATTTGGGTTTCTAGTGTGGGCTGATGAGAAATGGAAATTTAGGTTTTGTAGAGAAATTGGATCATCTATTTTATTATGTATAAGTTTTTCTAGAAATTTCTCCGAGTTAGCATTTCGTCGTTCCTCTAGAGATTTTAATGAAAATATCTGGAGTAAGTTATTATAAGATAACTCATCAGGTGGATAAGTTATAAGTTTTGACAAGAAGTAAATAAACTTAAGAAACCAATACAAGAACTTCAAAACATTTGTTTTTGTTTGAGTTTGCGTGTAAAAATACATACTTAAAATAGACCAAAACACATTAATCATTATTAAAAATGAGATAAAATTCACGATTTCTTAAATACTTTTTTTGGATTAATCTAATAAATAATTTTTGATTTATTTTTAAACAGTGATTTTTTCGGACACTGAACAACGTAGATAACATTAGACTATAGAATCACAATTAATAGTAAACTGATAGTGCTGTACAATAATATTTTTGTTAGATTCTGTTGATTTTGACAAATATAAATTGTTATTGTTTATCTTACAACGTTAAGCAAAGAGTTTCATTTGAAAAACTTTTAAACTTAGTTGTATCTTTTTTTTATTTTCTTTGTAAGAGATTATTGTAGTGAATTATAGTGTTGTAGAGTATAATTTATGTCTTATCGAAGACGTTATCTAAAATAGTAATTTTTATAGATACCCCAATGAAATATGTTTCAGATTACATTATTGTTTATACGTAAACGTATGTTACTTTTTAATATTCGAAATACATTATTTGTTTAGGTTTATAATAAATATTGTATTTTATGATGCTATTATTCAACAAGTTTAGGAGCACATCTGTATTTACTTAACAAAACAAATATAGCTGAGTTCAAGGCGAAATTGAATATTTTCCTGATTTCAAAAGATACCATTAAGTGTACCATATTTTTCAATAATATAACAATTTGTAACCAAACTATTTAGATGGTACAGCACAAATGTTGTGCATGCATTTCTAAAGAAAATTGATATTTTTCGTGTCCTATGGGAAATAAACTTGCGATTGCCGAGTTCTACGTCGAAGATTCGATAATATATTACATTCTTTGATAGTCAGACGACATATTGACTGATGAGTTGTGTAAAAGTAGACACAAAATTTTATGCTAAAATATTACGGACTAAATGCATATAACATGTTTGTATTTAAGTTGTTTAAAGTATGTGTAGTAATTGCCTTTTTATTATCTATGTAATGACAAGGAAGTGGAAATTCACACAGTATAGTTGCTTTTTTTTATCACACGCACTAACATAATTTTAAATATTAAGTACTGCTATTTGTTTAATTTTAATTTTTATTTAAATATCAATTGTTTGTTATTACTGAATTTTAATGAGTTTATAAATTTTCCTAAATTATATTTGTTTTATAATTATTATAACTTAACGACCACTTAAAAACACATAAATTTAAAAAACATATAAACTGTTATTTTCTTTCTACCAACTGTTACTTAGAGTTATTTTTAAACGAAAGACCACAATTTGGAAATTATCTATTTCTACAAACAAAAGTTACGCATTTTTAAATGTTTTATAAATAATAATCACGTGTAATATTAAATATGCTTTAGTTTACTTGCATTTTATTAAGTGAATTTTAAGAAACAAATTTATGATACCTGACTAATATGTTACTAGTAGTTTATTCTACTGATTCGTTACTGCATGAAAACATCATATAGATTAGCATAACATCAACCGGAATCAAATTGTGTTATAACTTGTAATCAAAATTGAAGGTAATAACATATGATTAAATATAAAGAAAATTGTTACTCTTACATTTACATAAACAAGAAAACTTTAAATCAGGTTTTTTTACTGTTTAGTATTTTTTTCCATTATTTAGTAAAATTTCTTTAAGCACGACTTGGGAGTAACCCAATTTCTTTTCTGACGGAAGTCACGCTATAGTAGAGATAAAAAAATACTTAGGCGCATTCCACGTATAAAATCTTTGACTTGGACAGACTAAGGGTACGTCGGGACCCACTACAAAGTGAATAGGTTAGAGACAAAAAAGCGAGCAAGAACAATATAATAAGTGCAATATATATTTTCCCAAAAATAACATGTACTATACTAATAAATTTAACAACAGTTATAAAAAATTTTACCAAGTTAATAGCAGACGCGATAATGTATAACAAATAAAAAAATTAACGGGTAAAGTGTAAGATAAGTCACGCTCAATTGGTGCTATTTATATGACTTAACTTTACATGATAGTTCAAATAATGCTTATATAAATTTATTTAAATACAAACAATGAAAATAAATTACAAATTATATTAAGGTCGTGGGAATTCTATTGTTACTGTCAAATTTTATAATTTTAATTTGAAAATTTGCAATGATCAAAATTTAAGACGCCACAATATTTTTTTATAAATACATTAGGAGTAAATATTAAAGCTTTAAAAACTTATATAACACATGAACATAATACAAATACAAATCCCTTTGGAAAATTATAATACAAATAATTCAAACTTAACTAAATAAAAAACGTATTTGCATATATGACTGTACAGAAGTTCAGATTTACTTGAGTTAATCTTAAGTTGCACGCGATTCGATTGAGATGCGGTCTATGACGTGTTCAACATCTGATTTATGCGTTGATAAAATATTGCGTAATCTTCGAAAGGCGTAATTAAAGTTACAAATGTTTCATATTTATTCTTATTGATCGAATATTTGTACAGATCTATTAAGCAGAACATGGTAAAACAAACGTAATGTATGATAATCTTCAATTCGCTTCAATCTAAATCAAATTGTTTTGGCCGAAACACATGAATAATTACCGAAATTAAACCACAAAAGTTGTAAAACGTACGGAAATTCTTCGGAAAAGCGAGGTTGTGACTATTCTCAAACGTGCTGCGTAAATCATATCGTAGTATCGCATTTCAAAAATCAAAATCGTAAAGGCGTACGTATCCAAATAAATTTTCGTTACCATAAACAAAATCACATGTACCAAATCAATAAGCATCCTATAAATCAGAGAACGTAGTCGTACCAAAAAAACATCGAGCGTTAAAAAAATATCGAGGGTAGAAAAAAGCTAAAACGCAAATACCAAGGCTACATAACGCGTAAGAACAAAAAAACTTACCCCTAGCTAAGTACGGTTTTTTTTCTATAACGACAATCGCACAACAGATTACGATAAAAACACAGCATAACAAATCAACCAAAACAGAATCTACGGTTCAAATTTTAACATGCGGATATGTTTCGGCCACACGAAAATCGAGCAGCGGATTGTATTTAATGTTTAAGAAAGGAGGGGACTTTCGGTAGCAACCCACCGAATTATCAGTAAACGAACTAGAAAAGTACTTACATAACGTTCCTGGGTCTTCTGGAAAATCGGGAGCGCATAACCACCCAAACCCGTAATAAATCAAGGCCTCGATTTACCCAGAAATGAGCGATTGCTCGACTTACCCTGATCTTACTTTTTCCTGGATGGTGGAGTTAAGTCTTTAACACTCACAAAAGGGCGCACGGTTTAGTCACTAAACAGCACAATTAACATTTAAGAAAAATAAACGAAATAGAATTCAAGAAAGGAACCGTAATAATCGAGTCAAAACAAAGTAACGTACTCTCGTATTCTTTATCAAAAACTTGTATTTACAGCGTCAAACTGAAACTTAAAAAGGGGGACAGCAAGTCACAAAACCGAAAATGCAACTCGCGGAAAACGACTTAAATAGAAAACGCTCGCGCTAACATACCGCCCATCTAAAATGAGCAATGCTCTATTTTAAAGAAAATTAAAAAAAAATTCCTGGAAGCGGAGCTAACAGCAAAAACGAGCGAGTGAGATGACCACTGGCTGTTTTAACGGTGGCTATCCGAGAGAAACCATCAGGTCCTGGGTCTAACGCAATCACTCGACCAAACAACCATGACATTAGCGGTCGGTTGGAATCCTGAACTAGAACTACATCACCCACTTGAGGACCGGGGTTATATTGAAACCATTTTGTTCGTTGAGTTAAGGTATGCAAATATTCAGCAAACCAGCGACGCCAAAAGTACTGTATTATGCTGTTTTGATGACAATGGCAAAGGCTCACCAATAAGAAAATAGCCCGGACTCAAATAGTTTGCAGCTTTAGCGGGATTAGATGAAAGGGCGCACAACGGACGGCTATTTAATACCGCTTCAATTTGAGAAAATATAGTACAAAACTCTTCAAATGTGAAGGCCGAAGGCGATATAACGGAAGTTTAGCGGACCTTATAGCAGCTTCCCAGAGTCCTCCTAAATAAGGGGCGTATGTAGGATTAAAGATTCATTGAATACTACAAAGTGAGAGACGTTCACACAATGAATTATTGTTTTTGTGCAAAAAATCATATAGCTCAACAAGCTGTCTACCTGCGCCAACAAAATTGCGACCACAGTCCGATCTGAGGCGAGATGGTATTCCCCGACGCGCGATGAACCTGTCTAAACAAGCAAAAAAAGCTTTTGTAGATAAAGACGAAGCAAACTCTAGATGTACAGCTTTGGGTGCGGTGCAGACAAACAAACATAGATAGCCTTTTGTAGTACGAGACGAACGAAGAGTATTAACCTTAACAGTAAAGGTCCTGCATAATCTACGCCGGTTACGGTGAAAGCCCTTTGCGGGGTGACGCGATCCGCGGGCAAAGGGGCCATCGTTAGCTTGAACGTGTGAGCTCTGAAACGATGACACGTCATGCATTGACGGATGCGCTTTCTCAGCAGACTACGCAGCGAAATGATCCAGAATTTAGTTTGTAATAAAGCTTGAACAGTTTGAGGACCAGAATGAAGAGAAACGACATGATAGTATGAATACAAAAGAGCGGAGAGATGAGCTTGCTGAGGTAATAGCAACGGATGACGAGAAGAAGACGGCAAAGCGAAGTGGCTCAATCTTCCGTCTACCCTAAGGAGACCCTTCTCATCCATAAACGGAGACAACTGTTCTAAAGGGGAAAGGAGGCGTTTACCTTGCCGAAGCAGCGCAATCACTTTTCTATAATAAGCGGCTTGAGTTATGCGGACGCAAGCATGCGTAGCCTTTTGTAGTTCGGCAGAAAAGAAGAAAATCGTTCGATGACGGGGGGCAAAGGATGAGAAGGTACAAGGCGACCACGAAGAGTTGCGCCAACTTTAATATTAGGTAATGAAAAATCCAAAACGGTAGGAACAGTAAGAGACGGCCACTACGGCAAAGGCTTACTTAGAAAAGTAGGACCGGAAATCCAGAAAGAAGCGCTGCTCATAACTTCAGAAGTAGCACCACGACAGGCTAAATCAGTAGGATTTTCCGCTATATCAACGTGATGTCATTGTTGTCGTTCAGTGAGATCGAAAATTGTGACACTACGGTTAGCGACAAAGGTATGAAGATGATGCGGAGGAAGAGAGAGCTACGCAAAAACTACTTGAGCGTCAGTGCAAAGGCGAGCTTCTCAAATAATACTAATGGAAAAAAGAGGTTTAATCGAATGGAAAAGGCGCGTCAGCAAGAACGCTCCACATAGTTTGAGTCTTGGAATTAACAGAACTTTTGATGGGGCTAGCTTTGATTTAGCGATTATGACATGGCATGATTGTATTTGTCAACAGAACTAGAGCAAGCATAAATAGCAGCAGCATATCCCTTCTGAGAAGCAACGCAGAATCCAACAACGTGTAAGATTTTATGAAAAGAAGGGGAGATGCATCTTGGTGTGTGTATTTGAGAGATGTAAGGCAAACCGTCGACCAATTTGGTCCATTGGGAAGCAAAGGTCGGGCAAAGAACATCATCCCACTCAAGCCCTTCGGTCTATATACGCTGTAGAACGAGTTTCATTGTAAAAACCAGAGGGGAAAGGAACCCTAGAGGATCAAATATTTTAGCAATATAAGAAAAAACTGCTCTTTTGGTGCGGTCATTACTAAACGGCGCACTCATCACTAAAGAGCTGCATTTGAAAGGAAAAAGTGTCTAAACGACGATTTCAGCACAGACCAAGGATCTTGAGAGACTTATCCTCGGTCGAAAACATTAGAGGAGTTTCTAAATCATCTTCAGAAAGACCTAAAACTTTAGGAATATTACTGGACCATTTTCGCAATTCAAAATCTCCTTTTTTCAAAAGACGAGGTAGGGAGAATTAGTGCGTCCTCGACGGTGCCAACACTCGTTATCACGTCATCAACATACGTATTCTTAAGGATAGCGACGGATGCAGTCGGGTAATAAGATCCTTCGTTCTCAACTAATTGTTGAAGACAGCGCTGACCCAGGTAATCTGAAGGAGTTAAGCCGTAGGTTACCGTATTTAGTTTATACTCAACGACAGGATTATGAATGGATTCGCGCCAATAAATGTGTTGTAAACAACGATCTTCACGACGTAACAAAATTTGTCTATACATTATGCAAATGTCACAACACAACGCGATCGGATTTAACCTAAAAGTTATCAGAATAGTAGAATAATGGTTTTGTAGCTTAGGACTACTTAAAAGTTGCTCGTTTAAAGACTTACCATAAAGAGAAGACGAACCATTAAAAACCACACGAATCTTCGTCCCCTTTTTACTACATTTCAAAACACAGTGATAGGGTAGCATGTATGACGAAGAAGAAGTAGCAACGGACATGTGACCCAAGTCTCGATACTCAGCCATAAATTGTTGATAAGCGACATAGCGGGAAGGATCTCGAATTAAACGCCTTTCTAAGTTTAAAAAGGCTGTGTACGATGACTTTGCATTAGCAGCGTTAGGTTTTAGAGGTAGAGCTACAACATATCGACCTTCGGAGGTGTGGGCATGAGTATCGCTAAACAGGCGTTCGCACCATTCGTCATCAGGGTTACAGATCTTTGCCACGGGCACTTTTTTGACTTCCCAGAACTTGACGAGGAAGTCTGTAGGATTGGACTGAAGAGTTAGAAGAGAGACAGCCGAAGAAGTTAACGAACCTAGACTTACAGGACCTACAACAACGTCGCCAAATATAGTAGGAAAAATTGAAGGATTACCTTTAATAATGGAGAAACCCTCTCTAATGACGGTAGGAAATAGGTCAGCTCCGATAAGTATTTCTATCTTGCCAGTTACATGAAAAAATTTATCTGCTAGTTGACGATGTCTTAGACTAGAATAGACTTGTTAGGAAATACAAGTTGAAAGGAGGTTTTGAGATATTAAAGAAAGTACGTAAAGAGTAACTGTTTAAATTTTATTACACAGTCAACAGTGCTAAGAGTGCGGGAGCCTATTTGTTCAATTCCCGAAATCTGTAACTGAGAAGGGCTAAGAGTTAAACCTAAACCTTTAACGATTGCGCTAGTAATAGCAGAGACTTGCGAACCTGAATCCAGAACTGTTCTAACAAGGCGAAACTCACCGGAACTATCTCGGAGCAGTGCTTGAATTGTACCTAGAAGAACTGTATGATTGATATGAGTAGGCGGAAGGCAACAAGACATTGTTTGAGCAGATGTGTTATTACTTGAGGAAGTCGCCGCTTTCGAAAATATAGAATTAGAATGATCTTCCTTAGCCAAATGCAGTAATGAATGATGTTTACGGCTGCCACAATGCACACACGATCGTTCAGATTTACAATTTCTTATTAAATGAGCTCCGAGACAATTAAAACAACGCGTGTGGTTACGCATGACTTTGCTTCTTTCAACTATGGACATTCGTTGGAATTCTGGACACCAAATAATACTATGATCAGATTTACATACAAGGCATCGCCGAGATGTTGAAAAGGAACGATTGTAAGTAGAATTAACTTTATTAGTTTTAAAGGACGAAGCGGCCACATGCGGCTTGGAAATTTAAACAACCTCCTTATCTCGAAGAGGAACTGAAGCAGCGGCTATAAGGATTTTTGGTTTGACCTTGCTCAAAGAACGTGATTTGGATTCAGCTGCAGATAGTTTGATACTACGCACTTGTCGATTGATGAACGCAATAAGTTCCTTATAAGTAGGAAAATCATCTTCTTGTCGCCGAGATTCAAATTCAGGACAAGTAGATGGATCCAAATTACGCATAGCTAAATAAAATAGAATAAATTCAAAATGATTTTGAATCGGAAGTGCTGCTAAAGCACTAGCTGCATTTTGGTGCACTTGGAGATATGATCTAAGACTTTCTTGAGTATGGAAAACAAGAAGCTTAAAATTCAGAATGCTATCTAGGTACATTCCGGCTAAACGCCTATCGTTTTGGTAACGATCTTTTAATGCTTGATAAGCAATTTCATAATTCATCCTACACCCGGCTGCTGCTACTAAAAAATCTCGCAATTCGTTCACCTCTTTTAGGTGGATTTATAAACGTTATTAGATAATGCTATTAATAAAAGATGTGTTCATATTGCATAAACTAACATTTTAAAACACTAACCTACTTAATAGCTTGTCTAAATTTTAGTTGACTCGCCATTCGGCCGCTTTTTTACAGAGTACCCAAGCATTTTAAATAGAAACATTCAGAACAAAGGTAAATATTGGTCAGTATCATTTGTTAAAACGAACTCCAATCCGATAGCTAAAAATACAAAATTCAGTTACTAGATAGCTGCACTCAATGTGCATAACGCTTACTTTAAAATATTTTTATTTATATCAGTTTATATATATTATATTTTTGTTGTATTGCAAGAACGCATCAGAGCTAGGTATAGAAACAGTTTCTTTCTTTGTCTGGCAATGTTAGAAACGCTGTTATCTATTTAATTATTTGAATACTGTTATGCCTCTCTAGAATTGACGACTATGAACCTCTACACTCTTTCATCATAACTTTTTTTGGTTTTTCGTCATTCCTTAGGTATACGTTTTTTCCAAATTGTCTCTGTTGCCACACAACCCTTTGCTTTCTACCTAAAAAGAAAGTTCAATAGTATTCGTATCTAAAATTTCTGATAGAATTTTCTTTTTAATATATTTTAAAATCGACTTTCGTAGGATAAACTTTGTTCGGGTACAAAATGATGCAAAAACTTTGTCTTCAATAAATCTGTTGGCAGTCGGAGTTTTCAAATTTTGTCATGCAAGTTAATATGATTGTTATCTGCAAAGTGCGGCATATTTAGAGGAAACAATCTTGTTTCATTGCTTTACACACAATTCCATTTTATTTATCGTTTTGGTTTCCCGGTAACTCTGTTTAGATGGCAACACCTTGCATATTTTGCAGTTTAATTATATTATTTAATAAATCTTTATCAAAATATAATTCAAACAGTTTGACAGAAGACATTTTTACGTATTCTGTATAGTCTACTATAGGAAACCAATAATTTTAAGTTTCCAAATCTTGCTCCAAAAATCAAAGCATTGATAGTATCTCTACTACTGTTATTACTTTATTTAAGTACAAAATCAGTTCTTTGTTTGTTTTTACAAGTGGTGTTTGACAAATATAGAATGTCAGTTTCTGAGAAATTCCTTTCAAGTTTGTCAGCTATTCTATCAACCCTATGGTTATCTGCACGTCGGATTTCAGCACTCGCAGTCAGTTGTAGCGCAATTAGATTATTAAGAAGACCACCTTTATCCTCATCTCCAGAACCCTTATAAATCAAAACGTGATTTTCGGGTAGCTCTATATATAATTTTCCAACAGTGAGTTCAGAATCTGACGCATATGCCATATCTAAAGCTTCCGCTCAATATAAATTTATTGGTAAATAAGCTTTTTTTCTGTAAATAGCCTAGAGGTTCCATATGGAATAGACGTACTTCTTTATGTAGTAACAAAAACTTGTCGAACAGATTCCCGACGTATGTATATTAAAATTACACAAAAACACAAATGTGGTATAGGTGTACGTCTAGCTAATTCATCTTCGTTATCATTACCACCATTACTTCATATAATCCATCTTCGGAGATAAACCTCACCTTAATTTTGTTCATTGGTCTCTTGTAATTAATATTAATCAGCAATTTTTTTGAATCGCCCGTTTGTCTTGTCTGCCACCGGCCTCTGCTTCTCTTATTTTGTTATCTCTCCATTCAATTAATTGACGTGTCTATTTAAATCGCTTATTTTAGAAACTATGTCACATTTTGACGATTTTAAGTTTATTGCGCATCAATTTGTATTTTTGAGGGTAACACTAAATTTAATTCAGAAAGAACCTAAGTGCCTAATGCATCTTTAGTTTCAGAACGACTTAAAATATTCGTCTTTATTTAAAACAGTCTTGGTCCGGATAAAATTTTTTTCACTTCCTGAAACCTGTCAAAATGCAACTTATACTGTTTCTGAAACAAGCGATTTATTTTTTGTCGTTTGTTTTTCCAATGTAGTTTGCCCAGCTCTGTCTTATTGTGCATTTACATTAAATGAGATCT
This sequence comes from Aquatica leii, assembly GCA_035610365.1. Taxonomy (NCBI): domain Eukaryota; kingdom Metazoa; phylum Arthropoda; class Insecta; order Coleoptera; family Lampyridae; genus Aquatica; species Aquatica leii. The sequence continues at coordinate 175,584,701 of CM069433.1, read as the reverse complement.
GTGACAATTAATTTCTTTCTAATTTCCTTGTTAGTTATTAGTTTTACAAATAGAAATTGCCTTTGATGGCGCTGCTTCGGTATTTTCTTTACACTGTGCAATTCTTGCATGCACTTCGTTTGTAATGAGTAATGGTTGAATTTTTATATGATTTATTTAGAAGACACTTTATATGATATTCGTACAAGCAACAAACGCTTAATGAATTTTATATTTCTTAGCAACCAGTATGTAAAAGCACAAAAATGAATTAATTGCGCCTCCTATCGGCGTAGCAAACAAGTAAAAAGAACCGAAAATACAGAAAGAAAAAAATATTGATTTTCAATAGAAGAAATCGGTAACATGCCGGCCGCCTTTAAAGTCTTATAATTTCAATTTATACTTAAATTTAAAAACAAATTTTAAATTAATTGTAATTATTTAGCTAAACCGATACAATGCTCATATCCTAGAAATATGGTAACAAAAACCTTAAACATTAACTAAATTAATAATTCACTCCATGTTTGTGGGTAGCACGCACAGTTTATTTACTGTACTTTTAAGGTAATTACCATTTGCAAATCGCACCGTTACTGAGCGAACAATGTTGTCCGTTGTTCCGTGTATTTCAGTAACACGTCCTAGCAACCACTGTAGCGGTGGAAGATTGTTCTCTTTAAGTAGCACTAAAGAATTTTGTTGCACAAGATTTGGTAAATGCCGGTACCACTTTCTACGGCGTTGAAGCTCAGGCACTACCTGCAGACTCCATTGGCGCCAGAAACACTGAACTATGCGCTGCATCCTTTGATAAAGGGACAGCCGATTTTTGTTGATGTTGTCCAAATTTGATGTGGCTAAACCTTGTAGCGGTCTTTTAATCAGAAAGTGCTCAGGAGTGAAAGGGTTGACATCGGAAGGATCGAAAGATAAAGGAGATAAGGGACGGGAGTTTAATGTCGCTTCCATCTGAATGAGTATTGTGTTAAAGTCTTCGTAATTGAGAGAAGTATTTTGTAGAACTCTTTTCAAATGTACCTTTACTGCCTTAACACCATTTTCCCAAATGCCCTCTTGATGAGGAGCCATAGGAATAACAAAGCTTCATTTTATTTGTTCGTTCACAAGAAAGTTAGAAATTTTATCGTTATTATCATCTAACATTTTATAAACAGCTTTTATATCGTTGGCTGCCCTTACGAAATAAGTGGCATTGTCGGACATTATAGAGACTGGCTTGTCCCTTCGACCAATAAAAAGCTTTAAAACAGAAATAAATACTTCCGTTGTTAAAGATGTTATCAATTCTAAATGAATTGCCTTAGTGACGAAACATACGAATAAGCAAATATAAGCTTTTATTAGCTTAGAGCCGCGTAGTTTTCGATCTTTAATGAAGATCGGTCTGGCGTAGTCCACGCCTACGTGAGTAAATGCCGGAGAGTTTGACTGTAATCGTGCACTTGGTAGGTTGCCCGTTAAAAGGTCGTATGATTTAAGATTTACCTTGAAACACCTTATGCAATTACGCACGATTTGTTTAGCCGTATTTCGACCAGATATAGGCCAATAGGATTCACGAACAACTGCTAGTAAATGTTGTCCCCACAGTGCAGGAGATCTTCGTGAAGGTCACGAAATATCAATTAAGTAAAAATATAACCTTTTGGAAGTAAAACTGGATATTTTTTCTTACAGTCATAGCGTGATTGTTCAATTTTTCCCCCTACTCTTAATATCCTGTATTCGCCCAAAAACGGATTTAATGTAAGTATTGTTGAAGACGTTTTCAGTTTCTTTTTTAATTTTAGAGTCTCGATTTCTAATTGAAAAGCATCGCTTTGGCATATATATAGACGTGTCCAGGGTCGTGATGTAAATAGATAGTTTAACGTTCCTCATTTCCCTGTCGTTATGATTTAAGACTAAATTGGGCAAGGTAGGCCAAGTATCAGAGACTGTCGATAGAAATGATGGGCCATGCCACCAAAGGGAATTATTAAATAAATCGACAGCTGACGAACCGCGCGAAATTAAATCGGCAGGATTCATTTTTGAAGGGATGTAGTACCAATTCTTAGGATTCGAAATTTCCAAAATGCTAGCTATTCTATTGGCTACAAATACCTTATACTTATTAGGAGTTCAGTTAATCCAGTTTAAAGTGATAGTAGAATCTGTCCAAAAAAACGACTGAGAGCAATTTATTTTAGTAGATTGTGTTACTTTCTTCATCAATTGCGCTAGCAACAACGCCACACATAATTCAAGACGGGGGAATTGTTGTTGTGTGCAGTGGTGCAACACGAGACTTAGAGCACAGTAATTGACAAGAAACATTATTGTAAGAATCGAGACATCTAACATATATGCAAGATCCGTAAGCCTTAGAACTACTATCACTAAATCCGTGCAATTCAATAGACATATTGTAAGGAATTGTGCATCTAGGAATCTTTAAAGTCTAGGTACCTCAGCCTTTAAGGTATTCCATTCGGAGTTTAAGCTTTGAAGAATACGCTCGTTTCATGATAACTTTAATTGTTACAGTTGTTGAATCATTAGTTTACCAATAATTGTGATAGGTAAAAGAAGACCTAACGGGTCAAACAATTGGGATGCTGTCAAAAGTATAGTACGCTTGGAATTTGCAATAATTGCGTTAGGCATTAAAACTTTATATTGTATTGGGTCATTAAGAGAGTTCCATGTTAGGCCTAATGTTTTGACATCTTCTCGCTCGCCGATTGGTATTGTATAAAAAGGATCAGAAGCGACATCGTTGTTTACAACCTTTTCACTATTTGACAAAAATTTTCTAATAGAAAATCCTGCGCTAAACAGATAGAACACCACGTTTACGGAGTCAACTCCTGTAAGCAGATCGTCTACGTAGAAGTTTGATCTAAGCGCAATAGAACCTTTAGGAAATTGATGAATATTTATTTGCGATAAATGTGATAAACACTTTGTTGCCAAATAGCTGGCGCTTGCTGTGCCGAACGTTATTGTTTGTAACTCATACGTGGAAATTGGAAGTTTAGGGTTATCTCGGCACAAAATCCTTTGGAATTTTCTTTTCGAAGGGTGTATAAGAATCTGACGATACATTTTTTCTATGTCACCCGTAAGAACAAAGTGGTATTGTCGAGCGCGTAAAAGAATCGAGAAAAGATCATCATGAAGAACCGGATCAACCAGCTGTGTATCATTTATTGAAACGCCCGACGATGGTTTAAAGCTACCATTAAATACAACTCGTAACTTTGTTGTTAAGGAACTATTTTTTACGACCCTATGACGTGGAAAGTAAAATGGTGGAACCTTGGATAACGTGATTGAGCCATCCAAAACTTTAGTTACGTGATCTTCAGAAGAAACTTCGTCGCAGTTATTTATTTGAACCATGTGCCCTAATGAAACGTATTCTTGGATAAATTGCGAGCAATCTTTGTGTAATTCTGGTGTTTTTAGTAATTTATTTTCAAGTTGCAGAAATCTTTTGGAAACCTGTTCTTTAGAATATCCTAATAAGGCGAGTTTGGCATTAAAAGGAATGGAAACTAAAAACCGACCTGACGCGGTCCGAGCGATAGTTCGTGTAAAATGATTCTCGCAGTATTGCTCCTGTCGCGAGAGCTTTGTTAATAGATTTTGCGGAACGACATGATCCAACTTCCAAAGTTGCTGCACGCAATTTTCCAAGCTGTCATTTGAGACAAAGGGTTCTTGTGTAACCAAGTGAGAGTAGACTACTGCAGAAGGATTAGTGCTGCTACAGTACGTGCCAGATACTACCCAACCTAGTAAAGTCTTTTGCAATGTGGGCTAAAATTTTCCTAAAGATATTTGGCCAATGCACATAAGATTATAGAAATTGCTCGCTCCTATTAGTAGATCAATAGGCAATGACTTGTTGAAGTTATCGTCTGCTAAACGCAAATTTTCCGGAATATTCAAACTTGCTTTCTCAAAAGAATACAGCGGTAAGTTCTCGGTAATTTTTTCTATTGTAAGGCATTGCAGTTTCCTTTCGAAACTCGTTTGCATAGATGCTAATTGAATGTTAAGCATCGAATTTGAAACTACTGCTGAGGAACTAATACCAGAAATTTTTGTATAGATTTTATACTTAGTTAATTTTAATTTGTTTGCCAACGTATCTGTGATTAAGTTGCAATGACTGCCACTATCCAGCAGCACCAAAGGCGTAGCCAGGGGGGGGGTTGGGGGGTTTAAACACCCCCCGAGCTCATAGCCAACATGTCACAGGTTAAAATACATTAATTTACCCTGCCATATTTCAGTCTGTGACTGGAATAATGATTTCGTTTCCTTGCTGTAAAATATACATATGTTTGATATAGACGGAGAAACGCTTAACGCAGAAAACAAATTTTTGGTAATAAAAGCGGTGTTGTCATATAATAAAATTACATATATTTTTTTTATTTAAATGAAATGTAGTTGTTTAAATGAATAAGAAATAAGTATGATATAATTATGTTTAAGTAATGGAAGTTGAAACTTATTGATATAATTTTGAGTGTATTTACAATTTACAAGCCGTGGCTTGTTGCTACATTTCTAAACACATACTGAAACAAAAGATAAAAACTGTTGTTAAAATCTTAAAATAGAAAAGATTATGACCGTTTTTCTAGGTACTAATGACTGATGAGTGATGGTCACTAAAAGGTGCACTTAGGCTTTAGCACTTCTAAGAATATTTAAAAAAATTGACTAATGGAAAAATTCAAGTTATAGGTAGGTACCTACATTACATTAATTTGAAACAAACCTTTTTGTTAATTTCAATTTTTTACAATAGGTAACATTAATATTATTACTAATATTCAATTACTATAATAATATCCACATATTTTTTATCCTCGTTAAGCAGTTTCAGATTGTATTGTAGGTATTTATTAAAATTGGTATGGCATGAGATTGAGTTAAAAGCCCAAAGAGAAATATTCAAAGTATACGATGTGCTGCCTTCCTGACTACATTTATTAGTTGTATTCGTTCATTCAAGCTTAAAATCACTTTAAGGAGAAGATGCGTAATTTTAAGTTGTACCTACACCTACACAAAAATTTATGGTTTTTAGCTGGAAATATTTTAAGTCTTTTTGTTGTGACTGCAGTTTAACAACAGCAAGTTAAAGAATCGCAATCACAGGCTTGAGGCTTTACAAAGTGCTGTCATAGGTTAATTAAAGTGACAAAAACAAAACAAATAACAGGTCGACAACCTGAGGTCGTGATTTCATACCACTATATTCTAGTGTTCCAGTAGAGACTCGCAGACTCAGAAGCACATAATAAGTTTTTTCAAACGTTTGCAAAGCTTAATTGTACATGTTCGTGTTATTTGTGTAAATAAACCATAGTAGGTACCTGTGAAGTGTCGTATACTTGTAAATGATAATATGAGTCAAAACAAAATTACTAATTTTCTTAAACGCAAAAATGCGGACGACTCGAATGAAGAAAATTGTTCAAGGAAAGATGCACCACCTAACAAAATAAAGAAACTGGTTGTAGAGCAGGCTCTAGTTAATGTAAGTTCTTAATTAGTTATTTTAATTTAACAATAATCCATATCAATTTAATATTGTTGTATTTGTATTAATTACTCTAAAATGATTTACGTTCTAGACTCCACCAAATGATGTGTCACTTTTTATCAGACAACGGCTATCTGACAAACAAAAGTTTCAACTGATTGAACATCCGTGGATCCCAGACGCGACCTATAAATTTCCCATCTCTAAAGAGAAACGTAATTTAAAATTTCAACATTCCTGGCTACGTTCTTTCGTCTGGTTGACCTACTCGTTGAAGGAAGATGGAGCGTATTGCAGGTATTGCATATCCTTTTCGCAGGAGTTAACCGGAAAAGGCACTCATCAAACTGCCAATACATTTGTATATGCTCCTTTTCGTAATTGGAAAAAAACTGTCGAGAAGTTTAAAGAGCATCAAGGCAGAGAATACCATACAAACGCCATCGAGAGAGCTCACAATTTTAAACAAATTTATGAAAATAAAGCAAATGATGTATTGGCTAGCATTGACACTGAACGTAAGCGACAACAGATCGAGAATAGAAACAAATTAACTCCCATAATTAGAGCAGTTTTACTGTGTGGTAGACAAGGGCAATCGCTAAGAGGACATACAGATTCCGGCCCCTTAACGTTGAAGATGCCCGTTGAAAATGATGGCAATTTTCGGGCTTACCTCCGCTACGCTCTAGAAAGTGGTAATAAAATACTGGAAGATCATTTAAAGTCTGCTCCAGCGAACGCCACTTATCTAAGTCCCGATATTCAAAAGGAAATTATAGACAAATATTGTTCAACGCATCAATAAAGCAAGATGTTTTACAGTCATCGCTGACGAAACCACATAGGTGGAATTCAACAATTTTCTGTCTGCGCTCGATATGTAGATATTGTGGCAGAGTAATTTGTCATTCAAGAAGATTTTCTTCGTTTTGTTCCGGTAGAGAATGTTACAGGAGAGGCACTTGCAAAAACATTATTACTGACGCTAACAACGATAGGCATTCACATTAACTTTCTTAGAGGGCAAGGTACCCATATATTGTTTTTCATTTTATTTTGAATATTATAATTTCTCTTTTCCACAGGATACGATGGTGCTCGTGCCATGAGTGGTAAATATAAGGGATGTGCTGTAAAAGTGAATGAATCATGCCCACAAGCTGTATATGTACATTGCGCAAACCACAGTTTTAATTTGGCTATACTGCACGCTTGCAACATCCAACCTATAAGGAATGCCATTGGAATAATAAAAGACGTAGTAAATTTATTTCGACGTTCTAATAAAGCAGCACTTATTTTAAAAAAAATATCTTGGAACAGTGTCCACAGAAAAATCAAACACGTCTTCTAAGGTTTTGCGAAACGCGCTGGGTAGAGCATCTAGATTCATTGAATCTATTCAATGAATGTTACGAATATATTTGTTTATCATTGCAAGAAGCAGATGAAGTGAATTCTGGCAGCACGGTAAATTTAAAACCGGAAGCTTTGTTAGCATCCGTAAGCAAACCGGAATTCATCATTTCGCTTGCAATCATGAAACCAATATTTCAATTAACAAAACATCTCAGTATTTTCTTACAAAAAGAAAACTGCGATTTAAGTCGATGTGCAGAGTATGCAGAGAATTTAAAAATTGAAATACAACAAATGCGATCTGATGCAGATTTGGAATTTAAAAATTTGTTTGCATTGGCCAAAACTGCAGCAGATAAAATTGGAGTAGACTTGGTTCCTCCTCGTCGTATAGGCATGCAACGGAATAGAAGTAATTATGAAGGAGATCCTGAAACCTACTTTCGTCGGTCTATCTACGTACCTTTTCTGGATTATTTCATTGACCAACTTAATTCAAGGTTTTTGAACCATCGAGAACTATTGTCCAAAATTCAAAATATTTTACCGTCCAAGTGCACCGACTTAGATTCTGAAGCTGTGCATAAAACAGTCGAAACAATGGAGGAACAATGGACCACTGATTTTGTTGGGACGAAAGAAGAGTTTGTAGCTGAATTCGTGATGTGGCGCAGGTAATGCAGTAGAGTTGTCATAATCTCATTTTAAACTCAAATCACTTGTTTCGGGCATTATTTAAACACGCCAAAGGAGAAAAGGCCGTCCAACTTCATTGACACACTAAATGACTGTGACAGAAACTTATATCCGACCATGTGGAAGTTGATACAAATTGGAGCAACTTTACCAATATCTGTTGCAACCAGCGAAAGATTATTTTCATCGTTGCGTAGATTGAAAACTTATTTACGCAATAAAACTGGCGAAGATAGACTGAATGGTTTGGCCTTATTAAATATTCACAGAGATATCGATGTTACACATTTTATTTATGTTTGATTGTCGAGTTTCGACATGATAATGTAATATATAAAAGGAGAACAGGCCGTAAGGCAAATATACCATTAATGTGGTTCAGTATGATTAATTTTGAATTATTATAGCGCTCACATATTAAGTCAAATGCAATTTTGTAGTTTTCTGCCGATGGCTGTATGTTAGAAATGGTTTGTGGGGGGGAGGGTACTTTTTAAGCTATCTTTTAGATATATGAACTTTTCTACATCCGTTAAATTTTGATTGTGGTGTATCAAAGATAGTAATGATTCGTAATATGATTGAAACTCGGTTTAATTACCATCACAGGTAGGAAGAGCAACTTTGCGTTACAACGGCTAGATTGAGATGCAATGCGGGTGCTGGATTGGCTTTCGCTGCAACTAATATTATTGTTTAACAGAATTGTAGCACGAGAAGTGATGTCTATGTATCTGCTTTAGAATTAATCAAAACTAATTAGTTCTTTGCTTTCAATCGATGCAACTTGAAGTTGTATGAATACGTCTTCATACTTTTCAGGCAAATTTTTGATGTAATCTGTATGTAATTTAAGCTTAGTCGATATAGCTTCATCGAGGTTTGACGCCCATAGAGAATTTAAAAGTTGCTCAAAAATATTTAATTTGTTAATAAACGATTGGCCGCTGGCCAGTAAAAGCTCATTTTCTTTTTGGTTGACCATTATATCTAAGGTACCGTGCTCAAAACAACGAAACACGTTTTGTAAATGTAAGATTACTCGCAAAAACTAAGCAAACAATGAAATTTCTAACGTTTTGTAACCTTGAAAGCCTGAGCTTTGTTATAACTATAAGAAACCTAATGTAATGTATGTTGGGTAATTGAGATTGTGGCGTAGGTACCAATTTTATGATTAATTTTATGCAATAATGTATGTAAGTAATACGTAATTCAAAATAGAATACGATTATTAAGATAATGAAATGAAATGAAAGAAATGGCTATCCTGTACACCTGTGCCACGCGTGCACCTGTGCGTCTTGCGGTAATGATAGCGTTGTCCCTGTAGAATTTGAGTGAAGGTTATAGCGAAGTCAATGTTGATAGAATGGCGATAATCTTGCTCAAAGGACCAATATAGTTTTGCATATAGAAATTGCCTTCGATGGCGCTGCTTCGGTATTTTCTTTGCACTGTGCAATTCTTGCATGCACTTCTTTTGTAATGAAAAATGGTTGAATTTTTATAGAATTTATTTACAAGACACTTTACATCATATTCGTACAAGCAACAAACGCTTAATGAATTTTATATTTCTTAGCAATCAGTACGTAAAAGCACAAAAACGAATTAATTGCGCCTCCTATCGGCGTAGCAAACAGGTAAAAAAGACCGAAAATACAGAAAGAAAAATATATTGATTTTCAAAAAAAAAAATCGGTAACAGGTATGTGATCTTGTAATGTTACACTTTTTGTGACCTATCTTATGATGTTTTATTGAATGTCTATGTCTCTATTCCGTATGTGAGAATCACTACTGCGCACTGCTCAAACATTTTTGACTTTACTGTGTTTGGTATGTTGGACCTTAATGCATTTTTCAATCTACCAAACGTTACCCAAACTAGGACTTCTTTCTAAATTTTGATTTTAGGATGTTTTTGATAGAACTGAATTTTGTGTTTCAGCTGTATAATAATTCTATTACAATTTAATCTCCCTAAAATTATATGCAGTAGTGATTATTAAAAAATTAATTTAGAAAAACAGAGATCTAGTTATCAATGAACTGAGATATGCAGACGACGTGGTGTTGATAAGAGATACCGAGACGGACCTACAAGAAGTTAATAATAAATCAGAAAGAATCAAATTGGCATTAATAATGACCAATACAAAAATGATGTACAGATCCTCAAACCATCAAGACGTGAAAATGAAAATGGGAACTTAAAAAATCGAACACATATATTTGATGCAGACACTAGCAATAGTGTTACGTGTAAAAGATGTTTCTACTGGATTGTTTAATAAACTGTTGCATAAACGTTGTTTTTGCTTGGTGCTTAGTAGAGAAGAGGTTGGATTAAACTAAAAATATAAAAAAATAGCGAAAAAATAAGGTTCTATTCTTTGTCAGTCAAAGGCCCGGTGTACACACTGTGTGAAATCAGTAGTTTTTAAAAGCAAAACAAAACGGACTCGCAAACAGGTGAATTCATGAAAAACTTTGTTACAATTTACAATATTGGTATCTCGTCTAGGAGTAAGCATTGTGAAAATCTATGACACTTGATGTACACAAAACTTCGAAATGATCTATGAAAATGTTAGTAAATGGTATCTCTACCAATCTAAGACAATGGCATACATCATAGGTCATGTAAAAAATATTTTTTTTTTGTATGCAACAAAAACACATCCCTTTACAAAAAAAATTAAACTTTGCATAATTTGCGCCTAATCCAAATAAACCAAAATAACGTTTGTTTGAATGTATTAAACCATGCTGCTTGATGCGAAGTAATAACATTGTGTTGAACTTTCATTGTTTATTATTTTGAAACTTAAATACAGTGTTCAAATTATCGACCACCATTAGGAGTATAATTTCCAACACAAAGCCACAAACAAGTCGAGATTCCCAAAACTCTATTTACCAAGTTCCATGTGAATGTGGCAAGTCATACGTGGGGGAAACCAAAAGACCACTTGACATCAGACTGAAAGAACATCAGACGCACACACAGAGAGGAGAGACTTCTAAGTCCGGCATCGCGCAACATTCGTGGGATAACCAACATCGAATGAAATGGTCGGAAGCAAAAATCATACACAGAGAGGAACATTGGTACAAACGGAAATTTAAAGAAGCGGCATTCATCAACAACAACAAAGAAATTTTCAGTCAGCAAAATGTCGAGATAAGCAACATATGGAAACCACTAATCGAACCTCTAAAACAACTTAAACTTCACTAAACAATTTTGTTAATCAAGCAACATTGTGTAATACATTCAAACAAACGTTGGAAGACTGTTATGGACCCGGAATCAGCAACAAATTTCGAGACTACGAGAAGACAATGATCAAGATTACGAAGGAAGAGACACACATTAAATTGTTACGGAGAGCAAGAGACAACCAAGTTATACCAGATGGCTTCCGAGTGAAATCTCCGATACCAGGAACAAGAGCACTCAAGATACTAGAACAAGCAAGTTTTGCGCTTATCTGGGCACAAATCAACCACCATCGATGGAAGAAAACATTATTACTCCAAGACGCCACACAAAGATTCGAGGAGATAAAAGAGTTCACATTAGAAGAAGATTACACACCAATATTCCGCAAAATAGACGCCACTTGCGACAACTACACCAAGAAACACGCGACAAAAAATGGGCTAAATTTACACGGAACCAACAGAAAACAGCCGACAACCAGAAGAATGCAAGGAGAACCATAGTCAACATATCGACACATCCACTGTCTGCTACAGAAACAACTCTATTAGAGAAAAGGCTCAATTTTTGGTGTCGTCGAGACAACACGTTTGAATCCAACACAAGCAAAAGAATTTAAGTGGAAAATTAGATGTGCTCTAGAGAAGAAAAGAAAACAACACACCAACACCACTAAAATTTACGGAAGAAGAAATGCATTAAAACACTTTTATCATGGATGCCACCACCTACGAACAAAAAATTGAAGACGCTTTAAATCAAGGGAATTACCGCAGACTGAAGAAAGATCCGACAGCAAGCTTGGAGGGGAAGATCTATCAAGTCCTAAAACTCTACGAAAGACATCTAACACCAAGGATGAGAACGATGCTAACACCACACTACAGCAAACCGACGCATCTATATGGACTACCGAAGATACATAAAAACAACATGCCGCTTCGACCAATAACCAGCTCTCGTAATGGACCCACATACCAGCTATCTAGATTTCTACTACCAATTGTGCAACCACTATAGAAGAACAGCTCATCTTTTGCCAAAGACTCCAAACATTTCGTTGAGATTCTGAAAACAATAGAGCTATAACTACTGGATCAATTAGTCAGCTTCGACGTAGAAAGTCTTTATACTAATGTGCTAGTTAAAGAAGCATTGAAAATCATCTAAACGAAGCTCCGAGAAGATGAAAAACTCCAGGAAAGAACCACGCTGCCAGTAGAAGGAATAATGAAGCTCCTAGAATGTTGCCTCAAGAACACGTACTTTCAGGAGAAAGACAGATTCCTCACTCAAGACGAAGGACTACCAATGGGTTCATCTCTATCACCAGTAGTCGCCAACATCTACATGAACTGGTTTGAATCCCAGGCCATAGAGAAATCAAAATTCAAACCCAAAACATGGCTTAGATATGTTGACAATACTTTTATAATTTGGAACCACAGTAATCGACAACTAGATCTTTTTCTACAACATCAAACTATCCATCAAATTCACTATGGAAAAGGAGAACTCACTTCCTTTTTTAGACGTTCACGTAACAAAGAACAAGAGAATTATGGAAACGACTGTCTACAGGAAACCAACACACACCGGTCGATATCTTAACTTTGAATCCAACCATTCCACATCTACGAAGAGGGGAGTAGTAATATCTTTAATCGACAGAGCGTACAGGTTGTGCAACACAGAGAAAGGGCTACGAGAAGGAATCAAAAACCTTAGAAACGATCTAAAGCAGAATGGTTATCCAGAAAAGATTGTAGGAGAGCTTTTACGGAAAAAGCAATTGAACACCAAGGAACAACCAAAAACAGAAGAACTGCCCAATTCACTGCTGAGCATCCCATATGTCAAAGGTTTGTCATAATCAATGAAACGTATAGGGAAAAGCTACAACTTAAATACAGTGTTCAAATCATCGACCACCATTAGGAGTATATTTTACAACACAAAGCCACAAACAAGTCGAGATTCCGAAAACTGTATTTACCAAGTTCCATGTGAATGTGGCAAGTCATACGTGGGGGAAACCAAAATAACACTTGACATCAGACTAAAAGAACATCAGACGCACACACAGAGAGGAGAGACTTCTAAGTCCGGCATCGCGCAACTTTCGTGGGATAACCAACATCGAATGAAATGGTCGGAAGCAAAAATCATACACAGAGAGGAACATTGGTACAAACGGAAATTTAAAGAAGCGGCATTCATCAACAACAACAAAGAAATTTTCAGCCAGCCAAGTGTCGAGATAAGCAACATATGGAAACCACTAATCGAACCTCTAAAACAACTTAAACTTCACTAAGTAATTTTGTTAATTAATCTGTTACGCTAAGTTGATTTTGTACGTTTGAACGCTTCATCGAACATGTCTTTAGTATATAAGCTCCAGTAGTTTCTAAGTTTGTTAGTATTCACCTGATGACTAATGCACATCGAAACGTTGTGTATAAACGTTCCAAAATAATAAACAATGAAGGTTCAGCAGAATGTTATTACTTCAAACCAAGATAATTTGACAATTACACTACAAATCTTAACGACTGACACAAAATGTTTATGACTGAAGGAACCAAAAAATTATAATGCATTTTTAGTTTATAACAACAATAATAAACCTAAAAGAACTTAAGTGCATTTGTATTTAAGTGCTTAAAACTATTATAATAAATTTAACATCAATTAAATAAAACAAACCAAAATACCGGATCTTTTGTGAAAATAAATGTACAAAAATTATACGATGTTACAATAACCAATACGAATACGAAATACAATTATCATATGTAGCTTCCGAAAGACTGCATCACATATTAAAAAATATCGATTAAAAAAAACCACAGTTTGTATAAAAATTTTGTTTAAACAACAACAAAATAAAAAAATCAAATTTTATTTGGCAATTATAAAAAAAATATAGTAGATTACATTAATAAAAATACAATAACAATCGTTATTATTTTAATTAATATTATTAAACTAACGTTATTAATTTGGTATTACTTTAAATTTTGTAGTGAAATTTATTATTACAAGAATATATTTTTATACTCTTTGCTATGTTCAATCAAATTATGTAATTAATAATATATCTACATGTGCAGTGTAACAGCATGATAATTTTTTATTTACATTTTACATATTTTTAGATAATACACCCCTAATTTGTTTGAATTTTGTTGTATATAAATACGAAAATGAGAAGCAATGTGATAAAAGTTCATACCATTTTGCTTACATTTTATGCAAACTAAAATTTTCGAAAAATTACAATAATGTTTTCTCTGTGCCTACATAATTACCTACATGTATTTGTATATATACATAGATCAAATTGTTACCTAAAGTTTCTTAGTTTTCTTTTATTTTATGTGTGACTGCATTCAATTTTAACATGGTTTGACAAGGCAAAATGAAATTTTCTGTATTATTTATGTTCGTGCTAAAGTTGATGGAATAACTCTAGAACTCAATTTCCAAATTCAGATTGTGGTAGGTGAATAACTATTTTCTTCAATGAACATAAACAGAAACCAATTTCAAAAAAATAAGTTTCTTATTATTTATACAGCATAGTTTCGTTTATATATTGCTTTATTTAATCAATAATAAAACGTTATACGTCTGTAAAAGTTAAATGTAGAAGTTTCTTTTGTAATTTATAATAAAAAAGTTTTATGCCTTGTTTTTTTTTGTTTCAGGAAACGTCGCATAGGAATGGTACGGTTATTGGGAATGCGACTACTAACGCGGCTCTTGCTTTTAGTTTGTTCTTTGAGCCTTATTAGTCTATTATTTCTTAGTCGATGCGGGCTAAGTAGTTTAGAACCTGATATTGAAGAGCAAGAAACCCAAGCTGCATTACCAGGTAAGCAATACAATTGAGTAATCATCTTACGCATAGTAAATTTTCATAAAACACTGTAACAATATTTTTATTAACTTTACTGTTTTAATAATGTAATTAAGTCAGACACTTTTTTACACAAAACAAAATTGTTGTTAAAACATCTAAAATTGTAATAATTATAATTTCTAAAGTTGGAAAGTATTAATTATTTAATCCGTATTAGTTCAAATTGAAATTTTAATACCAACTGTATCAAAAGCTTTCTTAATGAAAAAAAAAAAAACGAAAACAACATAAAATGCGTCTACGCATATTACAAATTCTTTTGGTTATAACGTTTTTATAAAAGTTACATCAAATATAATGTAAAATTATTTTACTATGATTACGTATTTTTTTTAAATTTTAGAACAAATGTAAATACTTTTAGTTTTTAAACGTGAACAAAATTTTTAATTACGCAAATAACAAACAATAGTCTAACTAACTATTAAATGCATTTTATATTTGCATTACAATTAAAAGCTCATAGTAAAAATACCCAATTTAATTTTTTTTTGTACTTGCTAACAAAATGTCTGAAGCTTGTCGATAACTTATACGTGCTCTCTACGTATCAGCGTGAGGGATACCTAAGAGTACACATTAGCATTTATTTTTTAGCAAAAGTACCAATTATAATGTAATTTATAGACTTACGAAAAAGTTAATATAAATTTGAATTAAGATTAAATATTTTAAATTAACAACTTTTATTGACTTATATAGCAGCTAACTTTACAAATAATACCGTTAACAAATGTTTTTTTTTATTGCAGTGATAAATAGTTTAATAACAATTATTTTAGAAACAAATAAGTCCACATATAAAACGTTTAGTTGTGAAAACCGAATTAACCACGCGCGAAGAACTTTATCTCTAATTATGTGCTTCTGTTGAAGTGGGAATGATGTTAACTTTTTGTTTAACTTTTATTTGACTCTTGTATATTTAATTATACTGAAATGCAACTGTACTTGCATGGTTAAAACTTCAAGTTTAACTGTAAGCCGTAGGTTATTTTAAAGTTCAAAGCAGTTAAACTGCAAATAAACTTGATCCGTAGTTATTGGTTTTATATTTAAACTTTACCAAACTAATTAGCATTTGAATGTTATATTTATTAACGTAGTTTAAAGCGCTTTTATAAATATTTTTTGTATTTATTATTTTTTTGATTATTTAAAAAAAGTGTAATTTTTTTGTTATTACCACGTTTACCTTGTTTTAAGTATTAAGAAATGCTTTGCTACTATTAGTTTTAGGTGTTAAAACAATTACGTAAAGTTTAAACGTTGGTGATAAAAAATTTAATTGCAAAAGTAAATTTAATTAAATAAACGGTTCTAGTAACAAAAAAAGTGGTCGGGTATTATAATTTTAGTATTTTGTGAGTAACTTTGTTAAATTGTCTAATATAACTAGCAATTTGAAGGGAAGTATTAAATCATTTTTATTTTAATTATGCATATATTTTGTTGCTTGTGATATATTTAATTTTATCCAATTGCGTGGTATAAAAATGTCATTATTCAACGCATTTGGGTTGAATAATATGACATATAGCGACATCTATGAATTCGAGTAGAGTTGGAGATAATTTGAGCCGTTGGCAACATATGCGTTACTGTCAAGTGTCAGTACTTCCGTCATTTAGGTTAGAGTCGGAAACAATAAAGAAGTTATATGCATAAGACGACTTCTTTATAAGTTTGGAAAGTGCCCTTTCAATAGATGAATAAGAATCTTTTGAAATTGCTTTATACGACCCGTCTGCAAGAAGATTGTAGATTTTGTTATCATAGTCTGATCGATTCATAATAACTGTGGTGTTCCTTTGTCAGCTTTAAAGATGACTATAGATTTATCTTGTTTAAGAGATTAATGCAAAAAAAAATCTGATTTTGGAATGTTACTTTGGAGAATTCTTGATTTCTTAAAATTTTTTTTAGTTTTAAAGCGGATTTCTTCTGCAAAAAAATTGAAATTGTTTAGATATAATCTTCTACAGCTGATACAATGTCTTTAATAGGAAGTTGTTTTGGAGCAAATACAAAGTTAAAACCTTTCGACAAAATTTCTGTAGACGACAATGAGCGTGAAGATAAATTAATTACAGTTTCGGGTTTTGCTTCTGAATCGACGACACGTTTTGAAGGCAGTGCTTTATTAAATTTTTTAAAATGATTATTTGTAAGCATCTCCTTGACTCGCTGGGCTTGTTCAAAAAGAATTTGATTAATGAGATTTCAATGAGAAGGCAAAAGGATCCTGGCGAGTTCTAGATGCAAATCAAATAACGATTTTTTAACACTATCATTTCTCTTCTAATCGAATGAATACGTTTTCTAATTAACAAAAAACCTGCGCAATTTAATGTTTTTAAAGCAGATTCCAATTTTATATGATGACTTAGTTTTAAACACTTAGGGACAACGCGATTATCACGACAACGTATAAGAAAAGCTAAACTACACAGTGATCTCACTAGTTTAATAAGTAACGTTGAGTCAGTGTGGTGGGGTTGTCATGGAGGGAGGGATTAAAGTGTGGGTGTTGGCATATGCAGACGATATGGTCATGGTGGCAAAAAATGAGTTGGAGATGAAAGATATGATAAATACGATAAAGAGGTATCTGGAAAGGAACGACTTGGGTTTAAATGTGAGAAAGTCTAAGATAGTAGTTTTTCAAAAAGGGAGAGGGGGGAAGAAACAGGAGGAGTTAAGTTGGGGAGAACAGAAGATAGAGGCAGTGAATGAAGTGTCATATTTGGGATATAGGCTAAGATATGATAATAAAGATGATGCGCACATAAGGGAGTTAGCAAAAAGGGTAACAGGGTATTAGGGCAGGTATGGAGTTTAGGGGAAAGAGTATTTGGGAAGGAAATCGAGAAGAGAAGATGGCTGTTTGAAAAATTGATTAAAAGTGTGATGATGTACGGGGTGGAGGTATGAGGTTGGAAAGAGTGGAACCTATTGGAAAGGGTACAAATAAAATATTGGAAATAGATACTAGGTTTAGATAAGAAGACGCCAGAGTACATAATAGAGGAGGAGGGGAAGTTAGAGAAGATTAGAATAAAAGCAGGGAAAAGGGCGATGGGTTATGAAGAGAAAATGAAGGAAAGGAGAGAATGTAAAATTTTGCAATGTTGCTGGAGGACGGTAAAAGATAGCAAAAACATATATGGGCAGGAAGAAAGGAAACTGTACTATCAACGAGGAGGTTTCGCAAGAGAAGAGGTGGAAAGAAGGAGAGAGGAAGGGAGGTTAAATACGGGGGAGATAGTAAGAAGAGATAAAGATTCGCAGGTGCAAAAGAGGGAAGGAAACATGGGAAGGAAAGTATAACGTAAGGTATGGGAATATAGTGTATAGTGCAGAAGCTTAGGAGAGAAACGACTTATAGTCAGGTTTAGATGCGGAAATGAGGAGAATTTAAATAAGTATTGGAAGGAGGATGTAATGAGGAGATGTAGATTATGTGGGGAGGGATGGGAGGACATAGAGCACTTGATTGAGGAGTGTGGCGAGCTAAGGGAAGAAATGAGGGGGTGGAAGGCTTTGCTTGGGGAGGAGGGGGAGGTATTGGATTGGATGAAAGCAGTAAAGGTAAGAAGGATAAGAGGGGAGGGTTAGGTCTAAAGTATTACAATAGTTAAATGGTGATGGGAAGATTTTAGGGGAGAAAGTTTTTTAGTTTTTAAATTTCTGTACAAATTATATTATTATGTTAAGAGAAAGATGTAAAGGTAACGTAACCCATTGTAAGGCCGAATGGCTAAACAATTAGCAATAAATAAATAAGTAACATTGAAAACTTTTTCGTTTTTTTTTTAATATTCTCTCCATAAAAGATTGTTATAGTAGAATTCAAATTTCCACGGGTTGCATTATTAATACAATTTTCCGTTCTGGATAATTACCATGTTGTCGTCCTTACACAAGCTGAATTTTTGTCACACATCACAGAGCCGCAACAAACTGATTAATTGCGCCTTGCAGTTTTGTTTTTATAGACCAGCCTCCGATCGATAAAACTGGTTTCCAGATCAGGAATTTTAATTATTCCAATAGATTCCTTAATTTTTCGCTGATAGTAATTTGAAACATTTACCAAAATTTAAGTGTTTTCAAACATAATTTGATGACCTGCTTTTAGTGCGTGTTTTACCACCGCTGATTTTGATGGTTGTTTAAGACGATTGATGCTTTTTTCCTATGTATGCACGACCACAAGAAAAGGACGTTATTGTTTTTAATCTGACGGCGTTTATAGCATTTCATGCTCTTGCGGTCGTGCATACATAGAAAAAAAAATTTAGATTAATTTTTATAAATTGGTCGACTTTATGTTGCTAACAGTTTATCTGTTGTTTCTATTGCAAGTTCTCTTATTTTGGGAGGACTACAATTGCTTTCGTTGTTGTTCATGTTAATTCATATAAGTTAACTGTGATGTGAACAAAATTTTTGTAATCAGACTGCTTTATTTATTAAATCAAAGTGTTTCATTTGTTCATTAGTTAAGTTGGATATTTTCTTACGTATAAAGTAAATTTGTTCATGCTTCAATTTGTAACAAAATATTTTCTGTTAGATATACATTAAACAATAATTGAATTATGTTGTTTTGGTAAATGGGCCTCCCAATGCAGTTAGAATTATATTAATTTTGCGAAGATTTACATATCTTCAATAAACGTGGCGTGTTATTTTCCCAATAAATAAATCACAAAATTATGAATCAATACCCCCATTTACCTTGTGTCCCATGGGATTTAACATAGGAAAATTGAAATTATTTTTTTCCTGCTTCCCAAATTAAAAAATCGCAAAATATTTGACTCAGATTTAAAGTGGCACTTAAAACGTTTCTAAAAACAATTTTTTTGATTATAATTTAGTAATTAATTACAGGCATTTGAAATTCGAAATTTTGAAAGTTTTTCGCGCATGCGATTCAGATCGGCTATCTTTGGTTTTTAAAGTAATATGGATGCTAAAATTATATTGTAGCCCGTCAAATCAACATTATGCAACTTTATTTTTGAGGAAATTGAAATTTGAAGAACAAAGACTAGAAAAATTACATTTGAAAATTTTCTTTAGGCTAAAAAAACCAAATTGCGCCCGCATTTTCGTGCTAATAAACCAGCTTATGATTCCAAAATAAAATAAACTTGAATTATGTTCAAGTAAATAGGTATTAAAAATCAAATTATCATTGATTTGTTATAAAACATTTGAAGTGTTGACAGTTTTGATAAAATTGTTTTACGAGCTTTGAAAATGAATGTAGAAGAAAAAATTCTTGTGGTGAAACAATATTTTCGAGGTGTTTCAAAGGTCCTAATTCGAGAAGACTTTGCTGGTTTTTTCGCAGATAGACCAATACCTTCTTTAAAGAGTATCAAAAAAAGGATACAATTATTTGAAACCAGTGGCTCCGTAAATCCACCATGTAAATGTCAGCGTCCACCACCCTTACACGATCATGAAGACAACCTTCAGAAGTTGGCAATTCTTGCAGCTGTAGACCAAGATCCTGATGTTAGTTTGCGAGAAATTGAAATTAATGGAGATGTTCCTCGGTCGTCAGCATTCAGGTACCTCAAACAGGAGGGCTCTAAAAGTTACCATTGGCAATGCCATCAAGAATTATTACAACACGATTATTATGCTCGTATGAGATTTTGTGAAATAATCACCGAAATGAACAATAACAATCGCGATTTTGTAAAAAACATTTGTTTTTCGGATGAATGTTCATTTGGACTTGATGACAGACAAAATCGACAAAATAATCGTACATGGTTTGTTGAAAATCCACACAAATTAGTAAATGCGCCAAGTCAATGGCGACAAACTGTCAATGTTTGGATGGGCTTGCTGGAAAGTCATGTTATTGGTCCTTTTTTTATTGAAGGTACACTTACTTCCATAAAATATCATTACCTTCGACTAGAAGTAGTGTTTCCACAACTAAATGATGTTGCAGGTGAAAATCACCAAGTTTGCTTTATGCAAGATGGTGCTCCAGCCCATACTGCTAGACTAAACACTGGGCTTCTGAATGAAACATTTCCAAATCAATGGATAGGCAAGAATGGTCCCATTACATGGCCTGCTAGGTCACCTGATTTAAACCCGTGCGATTTTTTTTGTGGAGTTACATAAAAGCAAAATTATTCAAAGGAGGAAAACGGTATGAAAATAGGGACGCACTAAAAGATGAAATTCAAGTGATATGCCGAGCTACTACTATTCGTAAATTAACCAAAATACAAAAAAGATTTGTTGAACAGCTAACTTATTGTACAGTTCAAGCAGGACGCATTTTTGAACACCTCATACCCAAATAGGTAATACGCCGTAGTCGTTCCGCGAAGCAACGGATCGACAATGTTAAAAAGACCCTTTACAGAGCCACAAATTCTCAATTGAAATGAATTTTTCTGCACGACGATTATTTAAGCAACCTTCCTGCGTTCGACCTATTGGTACCACGATGAGTGTTCGTAGACACCTATGTAAATGTAAATTTATGTTTGATTTATTATTTTTTTTCTAGTCTGCTACAAAAAATTTTCAAATGTAATTTTTCTAGTCGTTGTACTTCAAATTTCCATTTCCTCAAAAATAAAGTAGCATAATGTTGATTTGACCGGCTACAATTTAATTTTAGCATCCATATTACTTTAAAAACCGAAGATAGCCGATCTGAATCGCATCCGCGAAAAACCTTCAAAATTTCGAATTTCAAATGCCTGTAACTAATTTATTAGTTATCAAATTATAATCAAAAAATCGTTTTTAGAAACGTTTTAAGTGCCACTTTAAATCTGCTTCAAAATTTTTGTGATTTTTTAATTTAGGAAACAGGAAAAAAATAATTTCAATTTTCCCATGTTAAATCCCATGGGGTACCCTTAGCGTGAGACACAAGGTATACCATGGATGAGGTTGAATAATTAAAAGTGAAAACTTTGCTGGGCAATTACGTTGGAACATGTACTAAGCATACCACAAAAAACGAAAAATAAGTTTCCTTCTATCAATATTTCGATGTCAAACATTAACAAATTGACAGAAATCACTCTGAATGCAGCGGAAAGTGGGCGTTCTGGGAATAAATCTTATACGGTACAAACATTATACCAAAACACTTTTAACATAACAAACTTATTTTAAAGATAGTGGAAGAAACTAACATATATTTGGCAGAAAAACATGCAAACATGACAATACAAATAAACAACTGATCTTGGCTTCACATTACATTTTAATAAATAGAACAACTATTAAGCTTTGCAATCATCCTGATTACGATAGATTACACAAACTCCAACCAAAAATTGTGTGCCACAAAAGCGAAAAATTATGTAAAATATTTGCTAGCAGAAACTCAAAAATGGGTTTACAAATTAGCTGAACTTTGTGGGACGGGCAAATTTTTCTGCAGGTTTGAAATATTTTTCGCTGACAAAAACAATCCCAAACACAGAAAAGCATACAAACCCGATTTAAGATCAAGTGCTAATATTGTTATATGTTTATGTAGAAGTATTCCAAACAACAGGAATTACAGAATGTATTTTGACAATTTTTATACATACATTCCATTAGCTACTAAATTAGCTCCGGAAATCATTGCTTAGAAACTATAAGAAGGAGTACGATTCCTAATTAAAAATTTGACACTGAAAAAGAAATGCTAAAGGAAAAACGAGGAACTTCTTGTGAATTTGTAGTTGATGTTGACAAGGTTAAAATTTTGTCATTTGGAAAGACAACAAAATAGTAACTCTGTTATTTACTTTCAATGGAGAAGTTTTACTTACCACAGTAAAACGGTTTGAGAAAAAAGAAAAGAAAACAGTCAAGGTGTCATATCCAAAAGGGATTAAAGAATCCAATCGTCATATAAGAGGGGTTGATGGGATAACTGAACGTTACAAAATAAAAATGTGTACAGAAAGTGGTACTTGAGGTTATTTTATCGTTTGGTAGACGTAACTATAATAAATGCATGGATATTATACATAAAGTTAAAAAAAGCTTATAGCTAAAAATGAAACACCAAGTAATTTGGAAAAAAAATCCAAGAAAAAAAGAAAAAATCTGCAACAACGGCCTATATTCCACCTAACGATGTTTGTCAAGACTCTTACAGTCATTTGCCAACATATGACAAACGAAAACAACGTTGTAAAAAGCCAGGATGCAATTTGTTTTTTTTTATACAGTGTTCTAAATGTAGATTATATTTATGTCTCAACAAAAATAATAGTTGTTTCACGAAGTTTCATACAAACTAAAATACTTTGTAATATTACTGCACAATGTAGTAGATCTGATACTACCAGTTTTTCTTTCAAATAGATAAGAAATCATTTTTCAAGGATTTCTTAAATTATTTTTCCCATATTTCTAACCAAAAACTACGTTAAAAATTTTTTTTTCGCTAAAAAAACAAAAAATTGTGCATTGTAGGGCTAAACTATAGTTAGATGTTAGTTCAATAAAAAATTTAAAATGTATATGTCTATTACACGACAAAAAAGCTATTGATATTCATACGGTATCCAAAAAAACACATTTTTAAAAATTAAATTAACGGTATAAAACAGTTTTATGTGTCTCCTTTAAGATTAGTTCTTTGTCTTTTACGAAGATTTTATAGCTCAACGACGATATACGAGTTGTCTTTAAAAATCAATGTTTGTCATTGGAGAGAGAGAAAAGGCGCCTTTGTACTGATTATTATAAAAAATCCATACTTGCCAACTGTAGCAATTACTTCCATCGTAGCTTTCAGTCAGTAAGGTACAAAACATTACCTAGCCTAGAAATGGGTTTTAATAGACTCTTGTGCATAATTTGAAATCATCGACATCGTTGTATTGAATTTCCTTAAGTATTTTTTACGTTTTACACTGAAATCTGAAATAATGCACTTGTGAGTATCTTTAATGTTGGCCATGTATCTACTGCAGTTACTTACTAAAACGTTTGATTTACTAATATTTACACCTTGCAATTAACTGAAAACCAACTCCCCATTATGACAAATGTAGGATTCGTAAAAGCAATAATGTTTACAATAATTTAAATAATAACGCAAATTGTATAAATGGTATACTGTTGAACTCGTTCTATTGTTACACTCCTCGCTTCGCTCGTCGTTCCCCAAACACTTTCGTTTAACTGTTTGACTGTTTATACAACTAATTTAATAGTATAGAATTTTTTAGTTTTTATTAAACTGACCTTGCTTTGTAAATTTGTTTTTTTTATTGTATTTGTTTTTTTTTTACTAAAATATCAGTAACATTAAACCAAAAAATAATAATCATATTTATTATTAACCAAGACGTTTTACGATAAATAAAAGTAAAATTATTTTGTTTTCCGTGTCTTTGATAAAAAAGTGACTTATTGTTTAAATAAAAATTGAAAAAAAGTGGGATTTGTCTTCTTAGTCACACTTTTCTTCATTCTGACAAATTAGAATTTATTGCTTCGTTTGCTTCTACTGTTGATGTTGATGTTTCAGAACTCAACGTTTGCTCTTCAGTCGAACTATTAAAAATTATTTTTGCACTTTTGACTTTATTTTAGATGCTATTCTTTTGCAATAACATTATAATGCCAACCGCCGTGTTTCTTCAAAAACACTATGTCAGCTCCATTGTCAGTCAATAAGACTTGTAAAATTGTTGGTTGCTGGTAGTCCTAAGTACGTAGCAATCTTTTTTGGTAAACTGTAGAAAGTGTTTATACCAATTGGTTGCTTTGTGCACTTGCTTTGTCTATGAAATATAAATAGTCCGCGATGATCTACATTTGTTGGTCTCAAATTTAAATACTGCTTGTAATGCTTAATTTTGATATCTTCATCTTGTGATATAATTATAACGACTTGTTTTTTTTTGTATTTGTGTCATATAATGTTATAATCAAAATACGCCCGCAATCTTCTACATCATCTACTTTTAGTAAACGTAATTCTTCCGGCCGACATGCTCCGCGCACGGCTACACAACACAAATATAATAAGAAGAAAACATAAGTTAGGACCTTTTTTTAGAAATTTTTTCACATTATCCATTGATAGAACTTAAGATTTTCTTGCTAAATAATCCTCATTTTGAGGTTTCAGGTAGGCCAGCAATTTTTTATATGCAAAAATATCTCCATTTTTAATTATTTCTAAAGTACTTTTTAGCATAGAGTACACTGGCCATAGTGTTAAAACTTTAAGAGTTTACACCTAAGATTGATTAAAAATTAGTTGTAACAAATCTTATAAATAAAACACGCCTTTCCATCAAAGTACGGAATTAACGTATTTTGATTTGTCGCTTGCACATTTTTTTATATCTCCAGTTTTTTCGTACTGTGCTTTGGACTTAGTTAATAAACTTGACTCTGCTTCTGATACCAACTGTAAAATTTCTTCATTATTTTCATTTTCGATAAACAATTTTTAACAAATTATTTATTTGTTTATATGTTATTATATCAACAAACGTTCGACATACTTTTATAACATATTCAAACAGATAAAAGCTTCGAGATTGTGAAAGATTATTTGAGGTAATTACCGGAATGTTCTCAAAGCAGATAACGTAAAATACAAAAGGTGTCCGAATCAAGTCAGTGTTTAGTCAGAAGAAGAATACGGTGTCGGTTTATATAAATACGCCGTACGTGTTGATGAAATAAACAAAAATGCAGTTTATCTGACAGTGTTTGTAAATATCGAGTGACAGTTATATATAAATTACCTGTAACTTGTTTTTCCAATATCGTCACGTTCTTTTAGCGTTAGTTAAAAGTTGTTATATTTATCGTAGCTAAATTAAATCGTGTAAATAAATACGTTTAAATAAAGATGGTTTTAGAAGTTGCTACATTATTATTATTCTTTGACATTCTTATAATAGCTTCATTTTTATCAAATAGACAATAAACAAACATTTACACTCACTCTAAAACTATTACTTCTCTAAACTTGTAAATCAATTTACTATTTTGTAAATACAAATAAATATCTAATTAATAATGAAAATGAAAAATTATTTGTTGAGCATGCCATTCATTGTTGTTTTGAACTGTTTTAATAAATATCACAATAAAACGTCATTATTAGTAATGTGACAGATAAAATGTCTTATTGTTTTTCCTAAAAACAAAACTCTAAAACTGTCAACTACAATATACCAAATTGTTTTTTCAATGTGAAAATAGTAATAATAATAATGTTTATTGCATGGGAACTACAAAGGAGTTTAGTGGAATCAAAATTGATTATATAATTAACTAAAATATAATATTATATATAATGAACCATATTAATAATCTAATTACAACTTAATTATTATTGCAAATAAACGGATTGTAAGTGTCTTTGGTATATAGTAATACAATTTACGTTTAATGAAAGAACATATTGTAAACATTTTATTTGTTTTGATAGATAGAGTTTTATAAAACTTGATTACGTTTTTATACGTAACTTAAAATTGACTAACAAAGCTTTGTTTGCTTATATTGGTCCTATAATACAAATAAGATCTTTTGTTAATATTTATCAGACAATGATTAAAAGTGCTACAGAGTACATTTCTTGCTAATTCTAATCACGCTGTCCTTTTAGACTTAAAAGATTTTCTTTTTAATTAAATTGATTGGGGTTTGGATTGTTTATTTTTGTTATTAAAGTATTTATTAAGTGTACCCAATTGTTAGCATTGCCGTTATTGTTTTTTATCAATTTGTTCAAATAAATTTTCGAAAATTGAAAATTTGGTTGATAGCTCTCGTCCAATAATTTAAAACTCTTTTTTCATATGCAGCTTAAGAATATTGGTTTTCTCAGCTGTCATCAAAAATCCGAAGGTTTACGTTTTCCGACCAACATTCAGTAAAATAATTTAAAATCGTCGCGCGTCTTGGCAACTAACGACGGAGTAACATCTTTGCTTGTTTATTAGTAATTTACGTTA
The DNA here is from genome assembly GCA_035610365.1 of Aquatica leii. Lineage (NCBI taxonomy): Eukaryota > Metazoa > Arthropoda > Insecta > Coleoptera > Lampyridae > Aquatica > Aquatica leii. The sequence goes on along the minus strand of CM069433.1, from coordinate 175,557,933 downwards.
CAAACGTCGAAAGTTACGATAATGAACGTAAATGTGGCGTAAAACTGCCTGAATGCAAGTTAAAAATATTTTTTTTTAATTGAACTTGTATTAATTTCGTTAAATTTCTAAACATAAAGTTCATATTCGTCTCAGAACGTGATCGCTGTTAAAAAAACGTATCTCTAAGTCTGCTGTTGCGGGACATTATTTTTCTACTGACCAACAACATGATTTTCTGTTAACGTGTAGTGCAGCTTGTTAAATAATCATCCTATTGGGCCTCATTTTATTGAAAGACGTTTTAGTGCAGAAACTTACCTTCATTGTTGGAAGAAGAATTGCCGAATTATATGAAAGATATTCTTGTGAAAGTTCGTCGTGGCGTGTGATTCCAGCAAGATAAGGTACCATCATATTTTGAAAGACAAGTGTTTCTTACTGAAAATTATCCGGAAAAGTAGATACAACGAGGTAGTTCTGTACATTGCCCAGCTTGGTCACCAGACCTTTAGATTTTTTTCTGTGGTATTGCCTCAAATCTCGTGCGTATAGTAATAATAAACCAGATGCACGCAAAACGTTGACTGACCGTACAGTCCAAGCTACTAATTCTTTAAAGAATAAATTGGCAGTAATTACCTGGCAACATCATATGACTTGAAGAATAGCTGTATGGCGCTTCTTATTTTGAACAGTTGCTGTAATTTTACGTTAATAAGCTATCTATTGATAAATACATTTTATTTCATCGTTTTTTTCTTTTTGTTATCTCCAAAACAAGAGAGAATTATATAACATTTTTTTAATTGTAATCTGAATATGTGGTATACATTTGCCGGTGAAGTCGCAGACTCCTTGTATAAGTGAAAACATAGTCTAAAGGCATCTGATATAAAATAAAGTATTTTTACACTTATCACTAATTTTTGAAAATTTAGATTTGCGTAATTACTATATTTATTTATTTAACGAATTCCTGTGCAAAAAAGGCGTTTTTTCCCAAAAGGACATTTTTGACCCGAGTGAAACTAGGGTTTTAAAAGTCATCGAGGAAAAAAATTCTTAATTCAGACAGGAACAAGTTGAATACATTTTATTACTCGAACAGAGACTAGGAAGCCCGCAAAGTCTAAAAATCACTTAAAAATAGTTGGAAGGTTATGTTGACAAGTGAGCAAAAACTGTTAAAGACACTTTGGAATAGCGAAAAATTAAAGTTTATGACAGTTAAGAACAAAAAACCTTTTTCTAGTCAAAAAATATTACTTTTCTAACATTTGTATTGTTCGTATTTAAGAGTTAAATTAATTGTGGTTTTTTATAATTTTGGAGAAAATACGGAGTCTTCTAGTTTTATTCTAATTTGTTCATCAACTGCGACTATTTTGTATTCTTCATCTTTCTCATAAGACAGCTTAACTGCATTTGCAGATGTGAAACTACTGAAACGTTTAGAAATAGCTACCAGCTATTTGTTACGTGTCGTTAGTCATAAACTTTTACAATCCTTATTTTAATAAAACTCTTTCTATGTAAGATTAGAATGTCTTTTGGGTTTGGACAGTGTTGTCACTGTAATCGAAGCTGCCAACGTTTCGCTCACTATCAAGCCAGATTTTAAACTCCATAGACTTCTTTAGAGTTTAGAATCCGGCTTGGTTCACAAGCTCATTACCTAACTAGTAATTATTTGTTAGATTATCGTTTATTTCTTTAAGTTTTCGATTTATTTTACGCCCTAATTGAGCAAAACGTTAGCAACTTTGGTTGAAACATCAACATTAAACATTAAAATTGTTAGTACTTTACTGATAATGGGCGCGATAATGGGATACTGGTGGTATCATTTGTACACAAGCAAAAATGCCTATGTGTGAATCATTTCTGATCTATTTTACTTTCGACTTTGGCTACACATAATTTAATTTGTTCAGAACTTTGACCATTTTACCGTAAGTATTTTACTTTTATTTATTATTTTTACTATTATAGCAAAATAGAGAATGATTGACATTGTTTTTTGCAAACACAAGAAAAGTAAAAAAAAATTCCATTGCAAACATGTCTAACACATTTCAAACCAAGTACAATTAAAGTTGGATTGATTTCACTGGTTACTTTAAACGCGATTTTGAAACTTGTGTTAGTATTATATATAGAATTTTCATTTCAATAAATCAAAACTTCAGCGTTATTTAATTAAGCTTAGTCTTTAGTTTTATTAATTATAGTAACCGTTCAGCTACTTTTAGTGCATCTAAAATCATTATTAATAAGTAATTATTTCGCATTCAGCTTTGTTCGTATTTAAAACCGGTGGTAGCTAAATTAAATAGGCGAATACAAGCTTGCACTCCTCGAAAAAGTCTAGATTACTAACACCGATGTAGCAATCATTACTAGCTGCTATGCTAAAAAACTAAGGGTAAGTCTTAGGTTCTTATAGTAATTTAAACGATCGCGTCGTAATATTGGAAAACAGAATTTTTGTGACTGCATATGTAATTGGTAATGTTTGATTGATTGTGCCTTATGTGATTTTGTCATTGATATCTCGTGCTTTGAAGTTACTAGATTTTTTTCTCTTTTAAACAACAAAATGGCATCATATATGGTAATGTTTGATCAATTTGGGTTGTTAGTTTGTTATTAAGTTATTGTGTTTAGCATTTTGTGACGCTTACTCTGAATTGAACTGATTAGCTGTCTTAGAAAGCTAGTGGACGGAACGGTTCTCGGGCGCCAGATTCGTTCCAGGAGTTTACTTTCCTGTTTGACGGCACTGTCCGGGTAACTACAGTGAAGACACAGTTCTCTAGGGCTTCCAACGTACCTAAAAGCGGAGCAAGGCGACGGAACTAAAATACACAATAAGTAAAAAAAAATTACTTTATTTAGCCAAACACTACGGATACGACGTGTTCGCAGGCCAAAGCCAAACACTACGGATACGACGCCCGGTAATGGATAGAGTAGGAAAGAGCAGACAGGGAGGGGAGCGGTATCTCCCTGGAAGTTCGGTTAATAAAAGCAAAACGGCTTACCCTAAAGTCCAGCTGGTGTACAGGAAGCCAGGAATCCTCTTCGGTTTGAGCTCCAACTGGAACTGCCGTTTCTGCGCCGGGGTTCCGGTTTTATTACTGACGTTTGGAAGAGGGAGAACGGTATTAAGCGGGGATGGCATGCGCTCTGACGGATAAAACGACTGTAAGCGGGGATAGCGAGAACTTCGATGCGCGTTCGGTACCGAGCGAAAATCCCCTTTGTACATTTATTTACCAACGGATGCGGATAACAAACTTAATTAAAGTAAAGCAGTCTTAACTACAATAAATGAATAACGGTTTCCTTTATGTAAAAAATTATGTAAAAACTGTTCCTAAAAATAAACAATTACAATTTACTGAATTGCTTTTTTATTGATTGGAAAATATATAGCTAATTTGTCACGTTTTCTTGTTGTTAGTTGTTTATTTATCTCTGCCTACCTAATCTTCGACAGTAAGTTTATGCGTACCTTTGGTGTCTCCGCACCAAGGATTCTACAGGTACGCACGGAGACGCGCTCGTTTTTTTCTTTTTTCTAATATATTGTTCTTTCTAATATTTAATAATTTTCAACCACGTTCACTCACCAACATTTTTTTAGTCGTATTGACGTGTCGTTGTTACCAGCAGGGACCGCTGAAAAAAAAAGCTACTAACATTTTATTTTCACATTTTAGCTTGTGGTTTATTCAAAACATATTTATGTTACGTGAATATAAAATTACCTTTCAATGTTAGATTTCTGTTACATGTACTTATTTATGCATTTGCTAAAAGCAATAATTCTAATTCATGCCATCACTGGTTTGCAACCTCCACTGTTTTGTAAAATGATGGGAGACGCAATCGAAACGAACTTTCACCCATTCATTAACATACTTTGCTGGAAACGTTTGATTTTATCCGGATGTTATCTGCTACACTGTAAGTAATTCTTCTTTCTACTTAATTTCCCTTGTTGTTTATTTCTGTTACGCTTTTAGAGATATGTTGGTGAAGAATTGTTCGATGTACTAATCGGAGCGGAAGCAACTTCTGTTAATCGAGTGGCGTTTTAAAGTTAAATTTTAAGATAGAGTCAGCATGTTACTTTTAGTAACATCTAACTTCTTCCCAAGGCTACAACGCGGTTTTGTCGGGGATTTATATATCTGTGGGAATCATAATTATTTCCTTGTAGATAGAGATACTCAGCTAGTAATTTCCATAAGCTTTATAATCTGAGTCAATGGCTAACACCTGTGGAATTCGATTTTACGATGAGCATACCGAGTACTACCTGCATCCCTCTCGCCTAAGTGATTTGAGCTGCCGCCTCCACTAGATTACGATTAAATTTACGCAGCACATTTACATACTATTCATACGTAGTAAATTTATACTATCAGATGGCTCTGCCATCATATTTTACTCGTGATTCATAAACTGAAGGGTGATTTTTTTTTGTACAAATTCAAATTGAATGTCTATAATTTTAAGGAATAGAAACTGAGAATTTTGTAAATCAAGGATAATCTAACATGTTTTTAGGCAATCATAAAAACTTAATAGTTACATTTATGATTAAGTAATTGTAGATATAACCATTCTTTTGCCATATGTAATGTAAAAGTTGCGTTTATTCTATTTAGTAATTTGCGAGAAGGAATTTTCGATTTAAATTACATTTTGAGACCTGTCGTATAGACAACTTACATTACATTTCTTTATTTCGATTTTGTTTAACCCTATACATCCTAATGTCTCACGTTATTTGGTGTTTTTTGGATTGCGTAAAATTGATCATACTGATTTACCACTACGAATAACGTAAGTTGGTGATAGATTTTAACGCTAAAATAAGTTCGTTCTCGCTTATGACGTTCTTTTCCATTTTGAAAGCGAAAATGAAATCACGAAAGGTTATATAAATTTGTTTATTATCAGCACATGTGTGTTTGAAACTAGTCGTTAGGTAAGAATATATTCTGTAAATTCAACGTTTATTAAAATTCGTCTTTTAGATGTACTCAATCAAGAATTTATCTGCATGACAGCTATTCACACACAAATTTTCTTCTGGGTTGATGAGATTTAACACCTTTTTGTAAGTTTTACAAAATGGTGATTTAACGATTTTACTCCGTTTTTCTTTCAGTAGTTTTTTTTCTTCTGGTTTTTATTATTTGGTTTCTTCTGTCTTGTAGTTTTGTAATTTTTCCTTCTTATACGGATGAGTCTTTTACTTGGCTTCACGGTGATGGTTACAAACTGATCTGCAAATTACTATTCCGGCTATTACTCGAAGTAACAACATATTGGGCCTACACTATCACTACCAACGTAAATGGTTATAGACACTCGGATACCAGCGTAATCACTTACCCGATATCTACAAAACACAGATCAGATCCTTCCGTTTGTTTACTAACAAAAATAAAGTTACGCTTTATTGTGGCCTGCGTAAGCACTACTTTTGCTTAATATTATGCATTGCATTTCGATTATTAACTTCATGAGACAGCGAAATTAAACCTGAAATCCATATTGAGCAGTACAAGCTTGTACTATCAACGTTTACCTGTTAACACGCGTAAAGTTAATTTTTTTGAATTGCCATAACTTCAGGCAATTTAACGTAGGGGCGATTGATACATGTTAAACTATTTTCTGTGATAATAAAATTGTTATATTGTTATTTCTTTGTATTTGTGTATCTAGGTTTTCTCTTCCTAAACTATCATTTGTTCTTATAGTTGGCGCATATAAATATTTTCCTTCAACTTAGAACCCCCCACTTGTTGATTTAGCGGGTATATTCTTTAACTTGTCTACGTCGACGTAACAAATATGTTTAAAGCAATTTTTATTACATTCTTCTAAGTACGAGCTCTACATTTTACTGATTTTCAGATTGTTTTCTAGGCAATGTGTTTTTTTGTTCTTTCCCGAGAATAACAACACTCGTATGTCAAGAACTTTGAAATATCTTCAAACACTAAAGCATAACGATTCCTTATTTTTTATTATTATTGCAGTTTCCATAGTCTGATGTAAAACAGAGAAGGTATTAAAAAAATTTCTTACATATTATTTCTATAATCCTTTCTTCTTCAAAACTATTGTATTTTTTAAAAGGTTTTCGCCCTTTCGTTTTCCATTTCGTTCTCTAGTTTGTTTTTATTGGCGTTTGTTTTACTCTGAAAGCAATATATTGTTATTATATATTAACATTTTTGTTAGAATTTTTGTGAATTTTTTCAAAAATTTCTATAAAATTTTGTTTTATGTATGTACGTTTTTTTTAAATGTTTTTTTTGGTTTTGTTTTTCTATCTTTTGGCTATAGTTGTTATTCTGGTCTAAAGAAGTGTCATTTGCATCACTTTCTAGATTTCTTGATTTATTTGCTACTGATATAGTGGGGAATGACTACGTCGTCGTCGTCATCAATATCCAATACATTTTTAGACTGAGGTCTCATAGCAAATTTACTTTTGGAAATAATATAAAAATTCTGTTCCCTTACATCCTGCTTTTTCAGTAAACGTTTCTACAGAAACCTAAGTATAATAATGGTATATGTAGCACATAAAAGTGTTGTGGTTGACGCCATCTCACGCTTAACAAGCCCACGTATAAAATTTTTTGAATTGCGCGGTTATTTATTCCAACTACCAACGACGATCTCCATGGCACCAATTGGTATATGCAACGTTACTAAATTTGTTTAATTATAGTGACGTATTTTTTAATAATAATTATCTAAAAGTGGTTTTTCAAAGTAAACTGCAAATGTTAAAAATGTAAAAAAAATAACTTACATAGTAGATCGCAAAACTTTTGTAACGATTTGTACTAGTAGATTAAATAGAATTAGCTCGTTAAACTATGACATAGCCAATAACTTGTAAGAATGTTGAAAATAACATTGTTTTGCTTGAGCCCACGTTAAGCCTTAGCCTTGTTTTAAACGACAACAAATGTGAACTGAATTTTATATGACATTGTTACGTCGACTCTCAGGTAGTTTCTTAGATAAAAAGCGCGCTAACAAAAGATGCAAAGAAATTAATTAAACAATTAAAGAAATCGTCAAAATTGGTCAATTAACTTCCAAAGTCAGGGATGCCAAATAGTTTGATTTTAAGACTAAACTAGTCAAGTCTTATCTGAAATAAAAGGTTACACAGGAATAATGTATAGATTTAATCTCAAAATTCAGTAATGTTACTTAAAACTAAAGATAGAAATTTTATCAGTTTATGATTTAATTAATTAAACTTAAACCTAAGAGAATACCGGTATTTCTTTACATATAGTAACAAAAACAGTTTTGAATTGAGTTATTTTGAGTATTTGCGGTAAGCAAATTTAACTTTTATTTTAATTAACAGAAACCAACTAAACAAATTTGAATCGCACATTTAATTAGAGAATATTAATATTCAATATATGATAGGTTAGGTTCAAATGTAAAGTTATTTGGTAAACAGAAAAACCAAGTTCGTTGATAAAACCTAATTGTTAATTGAAGAAAAAAATGTAGATATATGTAACTCAAGCATATGGATAAAATTTCAGGTTGGTGTCATTCAAAGGAATGCAACGCTAATGTTGGCGGTTACGATAGTAATAACTTAGGAAACTTTTCGATCAAAAATCGATGACAAAAGTATTTTCTTCAAGAAAATTAATTTGGATCGTTGGCGTTTATGTATTATTTATATACCAAATCCATTCAAATTATTAATGTAGCGAAAATCTTGCTAAAAAAAATAAAAAAAAAAAAAATGTCTAAAACAATTAAAAACGGGAAATGAGATAGATGTTACAAAATAGAAATTGAAGACATACCTGTATTACTAACAGACTTTTTTAAATAAAGATATTTTAGATATAAGGTAAAATAAAAGTTACATAATTTAGAAACGGAGTCACAAAAGCATACCACTCAAACGCTAAGTACCGAATGAATTTCAAAGGTGACCAAATAGCCCTAAAAAGTAGCGACTTCACAAAATTAAAAATAAAGGAAGGTTTACACACAACGATTTGTTAAATTAATATAGATAATTCAAAATCAAATAATTACAGTAACGAAAACGTTACAACATATTAAACTAAAAAGCGCAATATCTGCATTTAACTTTACTCTAGATCTGAGGAACAAATATGCTGAGCTGTTCTGTGTCAAACAATTGGCGTATGCTCAAACAAAAAAAAATTTTGCAAAAGTTATTTTTTTACAGGTAACATTTTTAACATCTTATTTTGTTTGTAAAATTTTTTTTAAAGCAGTGTAAAACTTTGGTTCCTAACCCAAATTGAAAAAAAAATTGTATATTAACGTTTGAAAAAAACCTGTTTTTAAACAGATGTTTAAAGTTATCAAAACAAGTAAGTTATCATCTTTCTTGTTTGTTGTAGTTAAATTCCACACTGTTTGAATTTGTTTCTTAGCTCATTATTATTGTTTTCTAAGAATTTGGTTTGAACAACTTGACTTATCATGTCATCATTGACGACTACGTAACCTGAGAAAAATATTTCACTTTCAGTGAGACTACACTTTTACTGCTATGTTCTAAAACCAATAAAAATAAGAATTAAAAATAACTAATTATGTTAAAGATTACTGCTACCTTTTACATACAGAAACTTGTAAATAACATGAAAAACTGCACAAAACGTGATTTTGTCACAATGATATTTAGATACCTTTTTACTTACAGAAATTACCAAAATACATTCATTTTTATTATTAATATAGTAAAAATGGAAAAACTTTTAATACGGTTAATGTTTTCTTTGTAAAAATTATTAACGCAGTATTAAGCATTTTGTAAGTAATTGTTTGATAGAAACAGTATTATTTTTCTATGCGTTTTTTTAATTCAGTATTTATATTAATCTTAAATTTTTACAAGTTTTTTCTGTTAGCATATTTTAGTAAGTAAATAAATACATTTTATATTAATTAATTAAAAATCTAAATAAAGATTAATTAAGAGTTATTTGTTTAATTGTTTACAATTTAGCTAAATGCGTGTTTGTAATCTTAATATACTAATGAAGCTTCTCAGCTGTTGTGTTGAAGATATATTCAAATTTACTAAGTTGCACTTACAATTAATCTCCAGTTTGCTGAAACATATTTGTAGTTACTGAAATAAAGTGCCTAACAAAAATAAATAATATTTGTAGCACTTCTTTACTATTCTTAAATTTAAGTGCAACTAGCCAATATTTAAATTTATGGTATAATTCAATAAAAAAACCAATTGAATACACACTAATTATCAAAATCATATATAAACACAATTAGTTTGATTGCTATTTTCAACCTATTCAAAAGATAATTGTTTAGACTAAACTAAATAAAAACACTTAAATAAACAAATAATGAAATGTATTTCTTAGAATAGCTTTACGTCAAGTAAAGGAATATAAATAAGTTGACCCAAACTGCCACCACTGACTTTTAAACGTGATAAGTGTTACAATTTATTTAATAGGGTAACTATTTGTAACAATTAGCAAAATTATTTTTTCTATAGTTATAATTTTAGAAATATGGTAGATAAATAGTTTATACATAATATATTTTGTAACAAACAAAAGTATTAGGTTACGAAAAATATAATAAATAAGCAACGTGTTGACCACGTGATTATAATTAATTTTCAATAATTAATAATAGAAAAAAATAAATATGTTTATTATTAAATTGCTTCACGAATCTGATTAGCGCTTTAAAGATGCAAGATACGATATCTTGCAAAACTTTAGTTTAGTTGATAAATGACAAAACAGCAAAGATCAAATTGCATTCTTTGTTTTGGTTTACAAGAAGAAACTAGAACTAAGCTTAAAAGATCTGGGTTTTCCATTACGACGCGGTCTAAGCCGAAAGTCGCTTATAATCTTAATAGTATATTTTGTAGTATGAGCTATTTTTAATAAAGTCATAAAATACAGATACATTTGTTATAAATAAATGAACTACATATAAATTTCTACTTTGTATTAGCTTTCCTTAAGTTAATTGTTTAATAATAACAATTTTATTTACCCACGTTTCTTTTTCTAAAAAACTGATTTGTTTACAGTAATTGTGTAGTTGCGTTATAATGTCCTAAAGGAAATATAATTTCTACTTTTTATTTAAAAAAGATTGTTTTTTGTTCTTGTAATTAAATGTGATAGTGAAAATAAAGCTTATTTTACAACACCTTTATCTCAGCATGCAGATAATCTAATACTAATGAAGTGCTAATCATCAGTTAAACGCTGAATTTTATTCGTTATTGTGTTGTTATTTTGAATATTCTCGTATGTACACGTTTAAAATTAATTTTATGTGACAGAGTTTAAAGCATCTCGAAGTATGTTTAGAATCTAATTTAATGTTTAAGGAGTTTTTTAAAATTCTATGTATAATACTTTATACCAGTGGATTGATAACACGGCAAAATTCAAGATAAAACAAACACGCTGAAAACAGGTGTGTATTTAAAACTTTTCCTTTTAATTAGTTTAACTAAATTTATTGTGCGTAAACATTAGGAATCTAGCAATTAAATATCTATAGCAGTCAATTTAAAATACGTAATTTTTGATACCAAACAAGCGTGTTACATGTACGAATAAACAAAAAAAAATTATCTACATTCAATACAAATTAATTAGTAAAGGTGTTACGTTTGTAGTGAAAAACAGACAAAAAATTCCTTAGTGATGATAAAACGATTTTGCGGTGATTCTTAAACATATAATTAAAAACAACAATTTATACAACTATAAATATAAATAAACAGATGATTAGCAGAGAGGAAAAAAAAAATAGTAAAAAGTTAGAAGCAGAACTAAAAGCGTGTAGCAAAAGCGCCAGAGTTAGTAGATTACCGGAACAAAAATTTAAAAAAAGGAAGCAAAACGAAAGAAATAAAAGCTATGTTCGAGCAGATAACACTGGGTATGAATAAGATGGAAAATTCTCTAAAACAAGAGATACAGGATCTAAAATCCAGATGGAAAACAAGAAAAGCTCTTGAAATGATGAAGCTAATCGGAATGATCGAATTTATAAATTAGAAAAAAAAACTTGATAAAGAAGAAGAATAAAGAAGAGAGATAATATATTCATGACAGGTGAGGAAACACAAGCCATAACAAACTCAAACATAAAATATTATATTAAAGAAAAAAAGCTTACTGAAGGGAAAGAAAGTCTTTATAAATGACGACTTAACGCCGAAGGAGAGAGATGCAAAAGAAGTTATTATTCAAGGCTAAAGAAGAACGAGACAAGAAAAAGCAAGTGAAAATCGGTTATCAGAAAATTCAGATAGACGAAAAATGGTATAAATGGGGAGAGGTTAAAGAAAAACGTTTGGACCAGCTCATAACAAATACAAAGATTACCTAACAAATCCGATGGATAGGAGGGGGATAACGGTAAAAGAGGAATAATCATGGCTGTTAAAAAAGAACTTACAAAAGAAAATGAAACAATTTATCACGATGTAAAAGGAATACAAGAAAGAACAACATTGATACAATAACAAAAATGGATGATAATGACTGTATACAGCAATCAAAGGTTGGAGAACAGAAGATGCACAAGAGACAGACATACACCTTCTAAATGGAAGAGACTTTAACGCTAGGATAAGAGACCTAAACCCCATGCATATAGACACAGAAGAGCTATGGAAAAGAGAGCCGTCACACAGGTTAAAAGACAAAGTACATAATAAAAAAGGAAAAGAGGTAATAGACATGAAGAATGAAAATGGATGGAATATATTAAATGGGATCTGCACAGCAACAACAATAAACTACAGCATTGTAAACAAATTGGCAGAGCAGAGAATAAAGAAGATTATGGTGGGAGAGAAACCCGAATCAGATCATCAACCTTTGATAATAGAACTGCAGGAGACAAAAAGATAGAAGGAAAACAGAAAGAGAAAAAAAAGTACGTGTTTTTTGTAGACTTATATGCAGCATTTTGTACTATAAATAGAATAAAATTGTTTGAGTGCATGCACAAACAGAAAATAAGTGAGACCTTAATATCGAGGATCAAGGATATCTACGCCGAAACGATTAATGTAATTAGAAACAGTGGAGAGGAGCTGATTTTTTGGACAGTAAAAGGATTGAGGCAATGATGTTTTTTAAGTCCCACCCTATTCAACCTATACGTAGCGGATTTGGAAAAGCACTTGGGCAAAGAACAAGGAGTAATAGTAAGCAATACAAAAATATTTGCATTACCTTACGCAGACGTTATAGTGCTATTAGCAAATAAATCAGAAGAAATGAAGAAGTTTAGTAAAATACCTGCAGAAGAAAGAACTAACATTGAACGTAAAAAAATCAAAAATAATGGGGTTTCGGAGAGGTGGTGGCAGAAAGAAAAATAAAGACTGTATTGCAACAGAATAACGGACTAGAAACCCACTGGAAATTTATAAAAAAAGTAAGAGCCGCTATAGGAGAACTATAGGGAATAGGAAAACAAAAGTTCCAGAATGACTTCAAAGCCAGGATGATATTGTTTGAGTCCATAGTAAAAAGTATACTCGTGTACGTAGCGGAAGTGTGGGGGTGGCAAATTGAGGAACAGCTAGAAACTACACAGCTGACGTATATAAAATGGATACTACAGCTGGAGAATACTACAACCTTGTACATAGTCCTGGCGGAGTCCAACAGGGACACAATACAAAGTCAGAAAAGCAGTGTGTTACGAATGAAAGGTAAAGAACGCGGAGGATGAAAGGTACCTAGCGGAAGTGTGGCAAGGTACGAGCAAAGATTAACAAAGGAACGCTGGGATATCCTTGGAGGAAGCCAGAAGAGAAAGAAGTGGGGTCACTTAGGGAAAGAAATACACTGGCAAGAAATTGAAGGAAAACGACATAAAAAATTTATGTACCAAAATACCTAAAAACAAAAAGAAAAAAAGGAAACCACAGGTTAATAGTTAGATTTAGATGCGGCAACAAAGCAAAGGGCAAAAAAATCTAAGGCAAGAAGGAAGAGAACGGTTGTAGATTGTGTGGTTATAATTCCGAGACAATGGTGCACCTATTATGGCAATGCAGCAAATTAGAGTAGACGGGTATCTGAGTTTTACACGAAGATGGGAGAGGAGAAGGATGGACGAAGAAAATCTTGGACGGTCGAGAGAGGAAGAGTAGAAAGAAATTTTAAACTTAATGTTTGTCTATATGATACAGATGTACAAGTTTTTTACAGTAGAATGTATCTTTATTTAAAAAAAAATACAATAAACCATCTATCTATCTTTAAACTAGTGGTGCTGTGCACTTATAGGTTTAGTAATTTATTCTAGCATTTTTGTGAAATTTGTGTAGCATGACATTAATAAGGCACAAGTTTTAATATAAACTTACAACATAAATTGCAAGATTGATCAAGTTGAAATTAAAAATACATAAATTTTGTAATGAATAGTGAAAACCTTAATTTTTAAGCGATATTTGTTCTGTATTAGAACTACACCTAAAAATCCGGTTTTGCACTAAAAAAACGTCTAAAGGAAATTGAGAATTATTACACAAAACACTGCTAAATCAGAATATAATAAAACAATTTGCAAACCGGTCGGTGATCTTTGAGAAGTGTTTCTTGAATAAGGGCAATTGTGTGGAACCACGACAATATTAGAAACCACGGATATTAATGCTATATCGGCATTCCCATCAATCTTTCTAATTCACAACTGCGTTTTTTTCCCAAACGCAACAACCTTCTCTAAAAGATTCAAAATGTGAATGTAATTGCTTTCCAAAAACGGATTTAAGCCATTTAATTTGTTAAATATATTGCACAAATACCGAAGTTTTGGCAAAATATTTAGTTTGAAAAAGTATCTAGAGCTTTTATAAACGTCTTTTTGTTGAAAAACGCGAATTTTTAGAGTAGCTTGAACATACGTGATAATATTCTAATCTCAGGGTCAACTAAAAGCTCATTGATTTTGACGCAAATGCATTATACATACATAGCATACGGTTTGTTTTTACCGATGCACTTTTCCTAGTTTTATTGATTTTCAATTATAAACTTATCAAACATCTAAAGTAAGTTTCAATTTTTTACGGTGTTTTTGCAGAATAAAAAGTTTTCAACAATATAACTACTATCCAAAAAACATACATTACAAATAAAATGTAAATCTTTGTTACGAGCAATACCTTGATGTCAAAATTAAATTAGCTAGTTATCAAATCACTTGTTGATGCTTGATCACGCTCAAATTATTTAAAAATTAAAAAAGAGTCTATTTGTTAGGGATTAAATCAGCATGAGTTGAAAGATTTTGCACAAAATTGATGGATTTTTTCTTACGCGATATTCTACTAAGTGAACTTGAAAGAGAACGTCATGGTATGGTGAAATGCAGGGTCTGCCATCAGTTAGTGATCCAGGGAAAAAATGCAAAGCACCAATGCAACAATATAAGGTGGGAAGTCCTTTAGAACGAGTGGAAATTGACATCGTAGGGTTGTTCCCAAAATCTTATTCGGAAAACAAACACATTTTGGTGGCGATTCATTATTTTACCGATCAAGACCACAACTTTGGATCCGCTGTTTTAAAAAAGTTTGCCGAATGATGGCAATTAAAAAAACTAGAACGATACTCCTCCGTTTTAAATTTGATGGCATTGGGATTAGTACTTGCACATTTTCCTAATAGCACATCGATCATCTGCTCATGAAAGCACAGTACAAACATTATCCTGCGCATGCTCGGTTACGTAATACGACTACCATGCAACCTCCAGTTTGAACAAAGACCGGAAAAAGAAATTGCTGGAGAAGAACACGTCAACAGGTTGATAAAGAGGCTAGCCGAAGTACAGAAGGCGGTCCGTAAGAAACACGCAAATTTCCAACGACAGAATGAAGACCAGATATGACGTCAAGGCACCAGGCGGTAGGTTTCAACTAGGCGACATGGTGTGGTTTGTCCTCAAAGCTGCAGAGGCATAGGAAAATCCTTATGAAGCTTTGTAGCTTATGAATGACATCGTATACCGTATCCATAAACCACCCAGAAGCAAATCAAAAGTGATCCTCATTCCGTTTGCCGGCAATAACAACGTTACCCAACACCAGGCTCAAACCAAAGTAATAACAGGCAAATAAGTTTGTGAGCATGTACGGGGGTTTTAGCAAAGTTATGTTTGGAGTTACAACCGAGGAGCAGCAAAACCCGTTCTAAACATAAATGGATTCCACCATTGGACATTGCGTGAATGAAGATCTTGAAATATCCAGAAAGGTTGCTGTAATACTTAAAAAGAAGTTTGAATGACTAGATGAACTACAAAAACAGCAAACGGCTGTCAGCTAAGTGTTAAAACTACGTGATGAACAACGTTTTATTTTCTATCTGGTCATCAAAAGGTACTCACGTGCAAAACCATTATACAAAAATATCTGTGGGAAACCTTGCCGAATGTTAAGAAAGAAATAGAATTTCACAACACAAATAATGGGTCTAATTAAATAATCTTTAACGCGCATGGTCAGTGCAAATAAATCTCAGTTTAAAATAAACCAAAGAAGACAGCGTTTACTATTGGAACTGGTTTGCGGCAGTTTACTGTTATGCCTTTCGGCCTGTGTAATGTTTCTACAACGTTCGAGCATTTGATGGAGACCATCTTGCAAGGACTGTCTTGGATGAATGCTGTTAAATTGGCCTGCAGATGACACTTTTTTTTCCTAAACTAAGGTTCAGTAGCAAGGTTATCTAGCGTATTGTCAATTATGTTATAAACTTTACTGTCAAATCGAATTGTACAACAAAGGTGACCTGAGAATCCAGTAAATCACCTTATTACTAAAACTTAATTTTGGTTAAAATTTATCGGTGCCTGTAGGACACTTTAACTTTGACAGCAAACTGACAGCATACTGGTTTGCCTGCAGACGCAGCGCTATTTACTACCTTCTTATTTAGAATGGACTGTAGATACATAAATAACGTTGGTGTTACTAAAGGTGACAGAACCAGTCATTTACATGTGAACACCATTTTAGTTTACTTAAAATGATAGCTATCTTAATTGAATTTGTAACTGTCGTTTGATTTTGTGCGATTTCTTTTGTGAAAGACCTGATATTTGAGTTGGTTTTATTTGTTTTGTGTACCTTGGGATTGTTTGAGTAATTTTACGTTAATTTAATAAAGTTAGTTAAGGTTTTAAATTCCATCTTTGTCAATCAAATTTGTAAGAAAATTTTGTATTCAAATAATTCAAAATTATTACGCTGCTTAAGATTCTATATTTACGTTGATTTGGCATTTTCTTTGTCTTGGTAAAATTCCAGATGTATCTAATTTATGTTTCCCTTTTGAGATACTATTGTAATTAAATATATTTTAGCAGTTTGGTTATCTTAAGTTTTTTTTAAGTTTATTGTATTAACTACGTTTTTAGCGCATTTGGAATTGAGTTATGTTGATTTTAAAAAATAATTTATTGCTTCAAATAGACTATTTTATTGTTCGGTTTTAACAAGTTTATTTTTATGAGTGTAATTGAATATTTTGGTTTACATATTTTTTTTGTTAACGTTGCATCTTGTCATAAAAAAGGCTGTCTTCAAACACTACTTTTACGTTTTAATTAAATCTGTTTGCATCTTCTCTTCACGTTTTTGTTTTACTGTTTTTTTGGTCACAGCTCTTTATGGAAATGGTCGCGCACTGAAGTTATAAGCATAGGTGTTTTTGGTTTTGGGGGCAACAGGTTTATGAAGTTACCAATTATTAAGACATATCGAAATGTAGTCCAGGTTAAGGGTTAATTCAACCTTTAAGAATCAGAGGTCTTTACGGAAGTGATGCAGAAAACAGTGAATTTTTAGTTCAGTTAGTGTAGATTTGTTTCTTCTAGTTCGTAAAATTTACGACTTTTAAAATTTCACGTGCTTTCAAGTTTTATTTTTACGTAACGTAGAGTTGTGTGTTAAGTTGTGCGACACGGTTTTATTTTCGCCTTGGGGGCGGCTTATTGAGAATCTTCCGACGGAACCTAGTCATTTGAGGGTACCTTTCAGTATTTCTTGCCGACAACACCTGGGAACTTCACAATCAACCAGAAGCCCCTTCTTGGATCTACCACAAAAGTTTAAGGTATTTATTTTGTACCGACTAAACCAATTTGATGAATTTAATTACGCAAACATAATAAAAGCTTTGGGTTTTAAGGAGAATAAAGATTGTTGCGAGTTAGCGATTTTACAATTATTATATGGTAATTGTCTTTTGTGTATTTTGTAATGTTAAAAAAAAAGAAATCAGTAGTTCAATTTGCGAGTATGAAAAATTTCTCGCCGAGTATGAAATTTGTCAGGAGACAGCATTTTTACCTCACTTCCTACAAGACCAACTACGAGTTCTGTACTTTTACGCCCAGTTTAACCTTCACCGTTAGATTGTTTCACGCTACTATCCTAATATGCAATTACATTTGGAAGGTTGAAACGGGGTGAGTGGTATACATTTTTCTTTATTGAGGGTTTAAATTCACCGAAGATAACTAGCATGTGGCCTCGTTCAAAAATTTTCATGACGTCACATTATTGATAACGTCATTATCGTATCCACCGTCAAGGGTTGGAAACAGGCAGGACAATCCCTCTTTGGAAGAATAATTACCACAAACACTAGGGAAATGTATGCTGTTAAGCCAAAGGGAAACGCTGCGCATTTGCATTCTTAATGATTGGATGCTAAGGAGACCTTTTATTTGTGTTAACATTAGATGCTCGGTTAGATTGGGTTTAATATTACTTTTTAGGTACATCAAGTACGGAGATTAGCTAATATCCGGCTGAGGTAAAACCTAACTGTGAGAATGACTACTGTAATTTCTTTCTTTGATTTGTACTTCGGTGGTCATGTCGTTTATGACCGTACGTGCATGTTAAGTTAACACAATTAATAATATTTTTGTGCTTCACGAACCTATAAGCAGTGCGCGTTGAGTCTCGAACGGCTTAAATTGTTTTGTTTGACTACAATTTAAATATTTGTAAATATAAATTCAGACGATATGTTTATGTAACTCTGGCGCAGCTTATAATTCATTCGACCTACGTGTAAATATTGTCGAGAACTTACATTTATATACCTTCTTCATCTTCTGTTATGTAATAAATATATATATTTGGTGTTCTTACTTCTGTGGTGTTATTTATTCTTTTCCTTCTACGGGTAGAGTTAGACGGTATCTCCCGAATTTAATTTTTCATCGTCTTGGCGCTTTTTTTAGATTCACGTTATAATCACAATTAACAACGCCTGCGATCCCTCTCTAAAGAAGCTGTGCTAGCCGTTGCTTAGTTTTGTTACGAGAACACCAGCGTAATAATTTATTTTTGGCGGATCAACTCAAAAAGCCTGAGTTTCTCGTAACAATTTGTAAATAATATATGTAACAAATTTTTAAAATATTTTGACGTTAAACCGGAAAATTAATTTTTATTGTAGTTTCTTAAGATTTCCAATATTGTTTTACAAGTAGTTATGAATTTATTTTATTGTGTTTTGTATTTATTTAATTTCTAATAATGCGAACACGGCTTAATGTGATTGACCATTGCAGTTCTTAAAATCATAGCAAAATATTCTTTTCTCACCTTAAAGCCTTTATTTTCAATTCTCTATTGGTGTATTTTCCACCCTTTTTTAAGAGGATTAAATACTCCAACATTCATAGGTTGCAGAATATGAGTGGAATTTAGATACAGGGCGACTAACAAATTTTTTTTCGTTGCAAACTTCGCTCAAACTTAACGTTAGATGGCTGGCAGAGCCATCTACAAAGAAAATGACTGGAAGAGGGAAGCAGATTTCTAGAATCCATGGATGCATGATGTATCTAACAAACTCGTAGAATGTTTTTTTCTGACATCCAGTTTTGCTTTTCCCTAATCCTCATTTTTCTGGCATCAGGCTGGTAGGTGGAATTCGCTGGTATTTTTACACGATCCGGTCCTGCATTAGCTGTAACTAACGTCGTGATGCATACTTTTTCGTCATTGACATTCCAATTTATACCCTTTAAAACTAAAAGTTTTTACTTCAAATGTAACGCACATATAACCTTGATATGTAACCAGTAATCGCCAGCAAGCATTACTAATAAACGAATAAAAATAAACCATATTTTAAAAAAATTAAATTCTTTTTGTAATGGGAACTAACAAGAAATATATTCAAATTAGTACAAAAGACGAAAACATTCTTAATATACCGGAAATTTACTTGAGTTGTCAACTACTGGATCAATGTCAATGACTGCTGACTTTACCTTACATAAATCTTGTTCCTTAATTGTATTTCTACTTTATTAAAATCTAAGCAAAAAATGCCACATTCAAATTGTCAGTTTTTTGGCGTTGAGTATGCTCAGATTTTTTTTTTAAATTTATATGTCATCTTTTTTTTGATACAATTTTACTTATTCTAAAAACTAAAAACCACAATTAAAAAATTAATATTTACATTAAAAAATTTTACTAAAACGCAAAAAGAATAATATTTCTAATTAACACGACACTTTAAATAAATTTCTTCATAAAAACACCAAAAAAACATATTTGATTATAAATTAGTTATTTATTAATGTCAATAAAAACTAAACCACGTAGAAATAGTTATATTTAAGCCATATTTGTACATTACAATATTTTTAAATTGTTTAAATAAATATTTATCTTGTCACTATTGATTAATAATAATTAAAACTTAAATAATTAAGTTTTGCAATATTAATATTAATTAAGACATCTTGAAGAGTATCTTGTAAAATGATTGATGACTTTCCTGACAGTTATATTGAAATATTTGAATACCAAGTCTAGATAAATGCGAACGAGTGCGAGATTTGCCAAGTGACTTATGAATTCTTGCCACCCTTAATGGAAATATGGATTCTATTTCAACTTGAAGAAAATGAATGATATTTGGCTAAGGAAAATGCTTTAATGCTAAGATATATAAAACCATATTTTCATTAAAAGTATACGTCTTCTTTCTTATTTATTTAAAAATCCTTTTATGTTAAATTATTTTTATAAATTTAATACATTTTACAATCAATTACCACTTACTATAAAAATAAAATTGTATACATTTGTTTTATTTTTAAATTAAAATTGTAACAATAAAATGAATTAAAAAGTTTAATGTAGTAAAAGTACTAACAGTTGTACAGGAAACATTTTATAACTTTTATTTCGTTTAAAAAATCTTTTATTTGCTTTGTAAAAGAATACGCTTACGAACAGATAAAACATCAAACTTTGTTTTGGTATTTTCTGTTATTCGACTCGGAACATCTATTGAATACTTATAAGTAATAAAGTAGAAGTTGAATGATCAGATATCTGTATTAATAGTTTCCAATAGCAGAATCTGTAATGCTTTGTTTCATTTTATATTTTGACAAAACACTACTAAATTTTGTAGCTTAGTCATAAATTTTAATTTTTCAGTTATTTGAGAATTTTATCAATTTATAATTTGTTATTTGTGAATTTTTTTTTGTTTTTTTTTAAATAAGCGCTTTAAAATAGTTTTACTGACACAGTTTATTTACAGTCTCTGATACTTTATGAAAAATTTATATGATTTTATGCAACGTTTGACGATTTTTTTATTTCTGAGCAAGTAAACCAGATTTATAACGTTTTTTGCGTTCAATAGTCTATATTAAAGTTGTGTTAAATTTTTACCAGCATTTTTTAAGAGTAAATATTTTTTAGGGTAAATGGTGTATTTATTGAATACAATTAATTAATTTAATACATTCAGTTTATCGAAAACTAACACATACAGATCAATACATAAACGCAAATTCTCACCAGCACCCAGCTCAGAAACTTGGAACGATTCGCACATTATATAATCGTGCAACGATAATTTGTCATAAAGATAAATTACAAGAACACCTTAAGAAAGTTTTTGTAAGAAATGTTTTTAATAAAGTACAAATTAAAAAGTTTCTTCGACCAAAGACAAGACCTATTTTAACAGATGATTCAACTATTAACCAAAACTTTGTTATTCTACCCTTTGTTTCCAACATAAGTGACAAAATTGGAAAAATGCTAAGAAAACATAAGATAAAATTTTCTTATAACACTTTAATTAAAATTAAAAATTTGTCGAATCTTATAAAAGATAAAATACCTCGCAATACCTGTGGAGTGTACCAAGTCCCATGAATCTGTGATAACGTATATATTGGCGAAACTGGTAGAACTATACATACAAAATTAAAAAAACATAAAAGGCATCTTTGTTTACTCCAGCTTACTTAGTATGCACATACACTTGACACTTTTTATGATATAACAATTTCTAAAACAAAAAACTGGAAATCAAGAAAGTTTAGAGAAGCTACTGAAATTATTAAATATCCAATTTCAATAGAGACAGTGGTTACAAACTATCTGACACCTGGTTACCTGTTATTTCTTAATCTAAATTTATCCACCAATTACACTTAAGCTACGTCTAGAGTTTTTATGATGGTTTTTCTTTAAACCTTCGAGCAAATGCTGTAGATAAATAAACTTGCGCCCAATTATCTAGTTTACTTACGAGTTATTGTGTTTACGTACAGAACGCCGAAGCAAAAAAAGTCCGCGGAAAATATGTCAACTAACTTTAAAAATTGAAAGCGGTAAATGTTTCAACCAATCACAATTAGAAAGTACCGTCCGCTTGAAAAATTAAATTACAAACAAAATTCCTTGATTGCATCGTGTTTGTTTACATCTTTACCTGCTGTTTTACGTCGTTATTAAACTAGTCTTTATAAAGACTCTTTTAAACGCCATTATTTGTGAACAAGGTATGTGTATTTATAATTTTTGTTTTAAGTATAACCCAAATTTTTGTAGCATAACCTCAACATCAGTTATTACTTTGTATTCATTATTTAAAGATCTGTATTTAATTTCAGTATTTATTCTACAAACAATAACTAATTTCTATGGAGATTTTTACATTACTTACTTTTTGTATTGTTTCAGCTGTTATTTACCAACATGGAATCTAAGTCGAAGAAAACCATTCATTCCGAAGCCAGAAACATTATTAAAAATGTTGTGGAGTTTTTCGATAAACAGAAAGCTGCGGGCGTATGGACTTTCCCTCTAGAGAAGGCAACAGAACTAGCTGCTGCTGCAACGGGCAAATCAACCACCTTTATTAAAAAAATCTGGGTGAAGCGATGACGACCAGTGATGGTATTTTAAGATCTCCCTCGAAGAAAAAAAGAAGTGGTGGTGCAAATAAAATAACGTTGGATAATTGCGACTTAAGCATTTTAAAAAGAACTGTCCATGAAGTTTACACGGTTGATAAGAAAGTTCCAAACATGAAAATTTTAGTTGAAAAAATGAAAGAAAAGATTAATTACAAGGGGGAAGCAGATACACTAAGAAAGTATTTGTTACAAATTGGTTTTAAATATAAGAAATGCCACAATAAAAGAAAATTATTGATGGAACGTGATGATATTATTGCTTGGCGTTCTCGTTATTTACGCAAGTTGCGAGAAAATGATGCTTTAAGCGAAAACAAAAAACCAATGACATATTTAGATGAGACCTACATTCATCCATCATACGGTGTTAGTAAGTGCTGGCAATCTGAAGAAGAGGCTGGTGTTTATCATACAGACAGAGCAGGTCAAAGGTACATTATTGTGCATGCAGGTGAATCATACGAATTTGTTAATAATGGCCTTTTAATCTTTAAATCTAAAACTAAGTCCGGTGATTATCACGACGACATGAACCATACCAACTTTATGCAGTGGATGGAAAAACAATTAATTCCAAACTTGTCTCCTAATGGTATTGTTGTCATGGATAATGCACCTTATCACAGTGTACAAATTAATAAACGTCCAACACAAGCAGAACGTAAAAAAACCATTCGACAATGGCTCGAAAATAATGGAGTAACAACAACAAATGAAATGCGTAAAGCAGAACTAATAATGTTAGTGAAGCAATTTAGTTATACGAAGACATATTACGTAGACGAACTTCTTAGAAAACACGGGCATACAGTGTTACGTCTGCCACCGTACCACTGCGACCTAAATCCAATCGAGTTGATATGGAGTTTAGTGAAACATAAGATTGCTATGAATAATGTTACACAGAGTGGTTTAGAGATCGAAGCCTTAGTGAGAAAAGCATTTTCTGATGTAACTGCATCGGACTGGGACAAACATTGTCGACATGTAAATCACTTGGAGCAAGAAATGTGGCAACGTGATGGATTGCTGGATGTAACGGTGGAAAACCTGTCGTTTATGGTGAACACAGGATCATCCGACGATGAAAGTTGTAGTGGAGAAGACGAAAGTGACAGTGATTGAACTGCTTTATTTTTTTTATGATTGTATTTTTTGATGTAAATAAGTAATTTTTAGAATTACTTTTAGAAATATGTAATATTTTGTAATGCCATACTTCATCTTTTAGAAAAGTAAATGTGTAATTACAATTTATTTTAATAATCATTAAGTCATAAAGTGTTTATCTGAAATAACCTCAAACTTCAACAAGCTCTAATGATTATTTACACAGGTAACCTATGAATAATTTGAGTTTCCCACCAAAATACTTTTTAATTTGAGTGTACCTTTAAGATTAGAGTGACACCAGCCACGCCTCTCCAGGGACTTTGTTTATTCAGCTCAACTGTACTTTGGTATTACAATAGTGAAATTAATTTCATTTATACTGCTTGACGAAGAACTTAGCTCAAGTTCGAGAGCTTGCATGTAAATTGTATTAAACAAATACACCATTTACCATAAAGAAATTTTAATATGTTCTACGGTAAATCTTTTATTTTTTTATTTTTATTGAACGAGCGAGAGGCAGCATAGCCGATTATTTCACAGCAACAAATTATATTTCAGTAAAGTGCAAAAAATAAAAAATATTACATTAGAACGTGTTACAAATTATACAAAATAACACAGGACAATATGCAGGTAATCAATGGTTGAATAGTGCATTTAGACATCGTTTGAAGTGTCTAATTGATCTAGCGTTTACAATATCATTAGATAAAGAGATCCATATATTAGTCACTCGTAAATCAAAGAAATTTTTAGGCACTAACAGTGAAAGCGCAAATGAGTTAATTTGAGCACATTTCCTCGTAGATGAGTGTTGTCACTTAATGTATACATGCTGAACAAAGGGCAGTAATACTGATTATGCAGAATTTTATATGTCTATCAGGTCTACATGATTTCTTCGTTCCCCACGTGTGGGCAATTGTAGAATTGTTAGCCGCTGGTCATAAGGTAGTATTCGTATATTGTAGACAAGAATTGTGGCTCTGCGTGGGGCCTTTTCCAGTATTTCAATGTCTTTAATTCAGTAAGGACTCCAGACAGTAAAACTAAACTCTAAGACTGGACGCACATAGGTTTTATACAGTTTCAAGAACATTTTGGGTTTTAGACACTTGAAGTTGATCTTGATCATAAATAATATATAATATAATATATAAAACAAACTGTTGGCCTTTTTTAATAGATGGGTGATATGCGATGACCATTTGAAGTCCTTGGTAATAATTATGCCGAGGTCCGTCTGTTCATCCACTTTCTTGAGAATTATACAATATGTGGACAACAACCCTACCATGTCGTCGAAGATCTTTGCAGAAAAAATAAAACCTTATAAGCCAGTTTTTAATTTTATTTGGAAATAGACGATGAAGGACAACGACTAGTATTTTGTTTATGGATAGGTGAGAAAATTGTTACACATGAAAAAAAGTTTTATAAAAGAATTATCTTTTCCGCCGAAGCAACATTTACTACTAATGAGATAATTTCATCGCAACATGTTAGATACATTAATTCGCATTTTCAAATTTTAAATCGCCGGCATTATTTTTAAAAGGTTAACGTCTCGTATGGTATATCATGGGAATGAATAATAGGACCTTACTTTTTTGATGCGGAAAACGGATAAGGTTTATATGAATAAAATTTTGTTTCTTTGTTCTCTGTTCAAATTACATTACTATTTAATTTTAATGAAAGCAAATATTTTATTGTCGTTTTTATGGCTAAAAGTTGAATAAAATTTCAAAACTAGTCATGTCATCTGTTCCAAAACTGTCTTCAATAGGATTTCTATGGTATGACTTTTATAAAGTTCAAGATAAAAAAAAACGTATATTCAAAAAAAAATTATTCTTATTTATATTTGTCTTGAGGGAAGCGTTTCAAAACCCATTCATAAGAAAACTCAATCAACAAATGTATTTGTGAAGAAGATGATTTTATTAAAAAACAAAAAAATATTTTTGTGCATAAAAAAGATTAATACAGATAATAGAATATTGAATTCAGATACAAATTTAGTGATCTATAAAGGGAGAAACAGGTTGATCGTGGCCATAAAAAAACAAAATAAAAGTGATATAGTAATAGCCGGCTCTCTCAACAGAGGTAGAGATTTGTAATATCAGAACAAAAATGCTAATTTGGTAAAAAAAACGTTGTAAGTTGTTGAAGTTGCTGGTAAAATTGTTTTGGAGGAGGTTTTAATACTGCTGAATATCCACCAACAGATAAGTTTTTAGATGTAAATTATGTAATACCAGAATCCTCAATTGCTCTGTAGCATACCATTATTTTGGCTTATCAAATTCTTGGCAAAAAATGCATTGCACTAAGATAAAAATCTTTTCTATTTTCACTTCTGATATTTATACAAAAATTGGATTAAAACAACTATTAGAATAGTTGTCAATTTATTATAAAGCTGCTAGTTTTGACGAATTTTTCAGAGCACCTAAAAACGAAATTATAAGTGAGAGTGATGCATTTTGTCAACTGATTTTTGATACGGCTGATTTTTATGTTACACTCTAGATGAATTGGGTACTGTCCATGCAACGAAATTTTTTGTGTTTTAAAGCTCTCTATTCCCTAATTTCCGTAATTTAGAAAAAATTGATAATTAAGTAAATTGTATAAAATAGAAATATTATCTATTTACTCAGCTTCCGCGATAAGCTCTGTACCTGCTCCAGTAATAAAACATTATACACCATACTTGCATGGGGCAAGCAAATAGAAGTCTGGCATTTTCTGCATACATAATGTGTCAACTTTTTCAAACCGGTTTCACTGGTGCAAATTTAACACCCCTTTTAGGGAGGCGGAAAGGTGTGATATATTCTTTTTTCTGAGAAAGACAAAATCTTTTAGTTTGGTTTAAAAATCAATCGGCATTCCAATAGTTTTTATGCTTGTTCTGCTTAGCTTTCTAAATGTCAGTTCATGGACCAGTTTTTTTAAGAACAGTCTAGTAAATTATTACTAAAGTAAATTACTAGTGAGTTAATACCGGCTACATTTAGCATCGTAAAGAATATTATCATTGGCCAACGCTTGATATATCAAGACACATTTTATCTGCAGTGTCAACGCTTCCTTTTATCGAGTTTTAAAATGTGATAATTTCGGGTTTCTTTTTTTCTTTAGAGCTGAGACTAATGGAGTCAGTATGAAGCGCTAAAACAAGAATAACGTTCTTTTTTAGAT
This sequence comes from Aquatica leii, assembly GCA_035610365.1. NCBI lineage: Eukaryota > Metazoa > Arthropoda > Insecta > Coleoptera > Lampyridae > Aquatica > Aquatica leii. The sequence goes on along the minus strand of CM069433.1, from coordinate 175,531,257 downwards.
TTGGAATATAAGACACTGATGTCTGAAGCCAAAAACGCTAGTAAATTTTGACTTACTTTTAATAGCTACAAATTCAGTGGGTAGTTGTTTTTTATTTTTTCTTATAGTTCTAACATAAGAATTTTTTTTTAGGTTGTCAACCAGATTTATATCGGTAAACCAGTTATCACCAGTAATGTTGCGTCAATTCCCAGATAAGAGCTCAACCACTCTGTTCATTACTTCACTTGGTTTATTGTTAATAGAAAAAAACCGATCCACTTTTTTCCTTTCTTGTCTTGTGTTTTTGGTCATTACTTTCTTTTTCCCAAAATTTTTCGAGACTTTGTCTATTCCATCCGTACGCTCCTGCTAAATATAATGACTCAATAAAAGTCTTAATTTTGATTATGTGCGTGTATATAATGTCTCTCTCTGCAATAAATGTTCTTGATATTGTCGATGTATTGGTTTGTAGCGTTTCCGTTACTGTTATTGTTTGATTTTGAATTATCTGTATTAGTTTAACTTAATTTGCGTGTAAACGTTCCTTTAGTTTTATTTTGTGGAGTCGTTACTTTTTAAGGCGTTGTCGCCTTGAAATTCATTCGGTACTGAGTCTTTGAGTAGTACGCATGTGGTACTTCTTTTTTGAAGTCATGTAGTTTTATCTTACCTTATATCTACAATATCTTTATTTAAAAAGTCTGTTTTAATAATACAGGTATGTCTTTCATTTCTATTTTGTTGAGTTTATCTAATTCCCAGTTTTTATTTGTTTTAGACTTTTTTTTGTGGTACCGATTTTAACTTTAACGAAATTATCATTATCTTTATAATTCGAATGGGTTTGGTATATGAATAATAAACTAAATACCAATGATTCGAATCGATTTTCGCGAAGAAAATACACTTTGATCATCAATTTTGATGCGAAATTTCCCAAAGCCATCCGTCAGCTTCAACTCTGCATTCCGTTGGAAATTTGATCCGTATGCGTGAGTTACTTTTATCTCTACATTTCTTTTCGTCGATTAAAAACTGCTTTACCAACAAACTTGGGTTTTCTTCTTACGAAATAACTTACATTTGAACGTAACTTATTAAATACTAAATAATGAAATTTTTCTAATTAATTTAAAAATTAAATTTGCTTACTGCACATATTTAAAGTAACTTAATTAAAATTGTTTTTTTACTATATGTAAAGAAATACCGGTATTATCTTAGTTTTAAGTTTAATCAATTAAATGATAAAAATTTCTTTTTAGTTTTAAGTAACCTTACCGAATTTTATATTATTGTTTTGTTTTGTTTTGTTTTTGAATATAGGATTTTAAATCTTTTGAGATTAAATCAATGAATTATTCTTGGTTACCTTTTATTGCAGATAAGATTTTAATAGTTTAGTCTTAAAATCAAACTATTTGGCATCTCGGACATCGGAAGTTAATTGACCAATTTTGACAATTTTTCTAATTGTTTGATTGATTTCTTACATCGTTTGTTAGTGCACTCTTCGCTTATTTAAACTACCTGAAAGTAGCGCTATAAGTTTATGTACTCTACTATCATTCCTAACATTTCTTTGGTGAAAAGATTATTCCAACAATCAACAGCAGTTTAGAGATGGGTTTTTATTCTACTTGGTGATCTTTTCTTTGCCCAAAAAAAAACTGGTACTTTAATTATCCTCATCTTCTATTAGTTTTACATGCCTGCTCTGATTCGGAATCATTATCACTTTTTTCTAACTAATCTTCGGAAGCAATACCACTTTCCTCTCCAAAATCGTCGTCATCATTTTGTACCAAACGCATTATTTCTTCTACATGTTGCGGGTTGTATAAATTGTAAATTTTTCGGGACATTTATTCAAATAAAAAGTGCAATAAGAAACCAGAAATAAATGTTAAATAAAAACAAGTTACGTATTAGGGCGCACTGTGCTGGATATGCCATACTGATAAATCTAAATGTTTTTATAAAATATTGAAAACCCTTACATCATTTGCCTTAAAGCAGAAGTAAGAATTCATTTTTTTATGAATATTTCAAACATACCTTTATAAATGTAACGAATTCAGGCTAAAGGCCCGTTTTAAACAAAACTTGAAAATCTCTCGTAACAAAAGTTAAAAACAAACTAAATGGGTAATGTATAAAGCACCAAAAAAACAAAAGCTATTGAAAGCATCATGCACCAAGGTCTCCGAAAGAGTGGGGTAACAAAATGGATTCGCAGTGTTTGTCAGATCAGTTGCGCCTGACCCAAAGTTAAAACTAATCAAGTTTTAAAAAATTCCTTATTTACAGGCAATACCAATGCTCACATTTTTACTTCTGATTATTTTACTCACTTGAAAATTATAATACTTCAGAACGTTCTTGTAACTGTTGACCTTTTTTAATTGTTTTGTTTTGTTAAGTTTGCTATTACCAAACATTGTTTTGCTATTGACTACACAATTGGTTTTAATAATGCGTTAGGTTTTGTTACGGACGAAAATTTCATTACGTACGACTGTGTATATTGACTTGAAATTAGATTCCGGTTTTGACGCCTTCTACCGATTTTTGGTCGCGACTGTCATTTTTACGACAAACTTTCGAAGTTGTCGATTGTCTAAAATGGTCGGTGCGTCTTAAGTAATTTCGTTTTCCAATACCATCCGGAATAATGGAAATTCAATTGTAATTACATTAAGTGCATAAAATATTTGAGGCGTCACAGGGTAAGATAATTGCCGTCGTTTTATTAAAATTAGGTTGTAATTCTTTCTTCCTTGAACAGCCATTTTCCATCCGCTTCGAGCACATGTACGTTTTCAATAAAGGAATGGTGAATAGTAATTCTTACTAAGAAATCACGTTACCGTACACATACGCTTTTGGAAGGCGTTTGCTACGCCATGAAAACGAGGTCTCGATCAGCCTTACCGTGGGAGATGTTACTACCTGTGTATTACTCGATTGGGTTATCAGCCACCTGTTCTAAATTACTACTTACCTTATTCGATACACTGGAGTCCTATTTAATGCTAAAGGCAGACGTTGATTGTGTTATCAGCCACCTGTTCTGATTTGCTGCGTACAGTAGTCGATACACCGGGTTTTTATACATATTTAATGAATTATTAATACTAATTGTTTTAGCTTAATATTCTTTGTGAGTTGGTGTGTGACACGATTGGCGGTTAAATAATTATTACAGGCCACTGGAGGGGGAAAAAGTTTTCTTCACGATAGTGGAAGCTGAACTTCGGGTGAGTTGCTTTAATTGATTTTTTTGTATATATCGTTGTCACGAAAATTACTCACAAAATTTTGATTCATATTAACGATCGTAAATATATGTATTGTTTAGTTACCAATAAGGTAACTGTAATCATTCATTTTACTGTATCGCATACTGTGTGTGGGTGACGAATATTTACTTCGACTTACTTTAAATGTGTGTTGTGTGTTGCCGATACTGCGGGCATTCACGTACTAAATCTTCTATATAATCCTGTAAATTTGCTTGTTGCGAAATCAAAGTTTGCTACACTTGTTAATACTTATTGTTAGTTCTCCTAGTATTTAGGATTTCAGAATTTAATGTATAACGATCATTCTGCTACTCTAAGTTAAAGCTGTGATATTTGTTAAGCATAATCTTAAAGTGATTAAATTCGTTAAGCTCTCTTGTTAATTTTCTCTCTCTTGTGGTTATTGTTCCCTACTAACTAATTTGGGCTACTCGATCAGCCGAGTATAAGGATTACGAACCTTCAATTGAGTTACAAGTTTGAACCGTCTGTCGTGAGCGAGACAGAAGTATTACTTTGGATCACCTCTGGCGCCCTTAAGCATATTTTCTGTGTTTTCTGTGAACCTCCCCTACCCCCGACTATTGTGAGTTGGCCGTGCAAGGTTCGTAAAACCAAAAGCTTGTAACAGTTTTTCTTTTAAAAGAAATGCCCAAAGCAAATCAATTACAATTATTAACTTAAACTGTAATGATCCTCTATTCGTTTTTCAGGTGTTAAGGTGCATTTCTTTTTTATCTTTGCGTAATTAAAGTCTTTTATATATACAAAATCTTTTTATGATTATAAATTTTAATTGATTTTGTTTACTATTTAATTATTTAATGTATTGTACATTTTTTTCGTCCTGATAAAGTCTAGACAAAACATTAGCAACTGTGATTGGAACATTAACAAAATTTAATTTAAAACATTAAAAAACTTTGATATGGCTTTAAGACTGTTTTTAGTTGCTATTACAATAGAATCGTCTTAAAACCATGCTATACTATTGAAACGTTTAGCTTCGAGAGCATTCACGGAGCTACTATCAACAAAGTATGTATATAAAAACAATAGAAATTGAATCATAGGTCAGTTATTTTAGTAATTTGAAGTAAACAATATTAATAAGATTATTCAAGTTTAAATAAATAATTAACGCGTGTCGAGATAAATACGACGAATTAAAATCGTGCCTGACTTTAGTGTAAACAAGCGTCAGTGTTTAAATAAATAGAAGTTATCCGCGGACATAATATTTCGAGTGATAGTGCTATATAAATTAGTGTGTGTTTTTATTAAATATTCTTAAATTTAACTAGTTTGGTTAGTTATAACTGTGTACATATTTTTAGTATAAATAAATTAGTTTTAACACGTTAATAGAACAAATAGAACGAGAAAAAAAGTTTTCTGGGTCCCAATAATTTTTGTTGTTGTATTGTATCCTAGTATGTACTACAAATTTTAAAAATAATTCTTCTTTACATTTTGCAAAATAACACAACGCCAGTGCAGTTGTGGTTCTGGGACTTATATGCCAGTTCACACATTTTGCAAGTTGTAACTTGCTTTATTTTAGGATATGCACTTTTACGTGTATGTTGCAATTTATCAGATTTTGCGTCCGGTTTATGTAGAGTTAGATCGGCTTCAAATTTTGCAATAGACTGTGTGCAGTTCTGTGAAAAATGGCTTATCAACATGAAACGACTCAGGCACATTTACAAAAATTATGAAACGTCCCGTTGAAATAGCCCGCCATTTGAAGAATCTACTTATTACTTTCATATTTGTTCAAAAAATTGTAAAGACTGTTACAAACTTTATGTCTTACGAACCTTGCACGGCCAACTCACACAGTCGGAGGTAGGGGAAGTTCACTGTAAGTATGCTTAAGGGCGCCAGATCTGATCCAAGATAACACTTCTGCATCGATCACGACAAACGGTCCAAACTTGTAACTAAATTTGAGATTCGTAATCCTTATTACTCTGATGTTCGAGTAGTCAAAATTCGTTAATAGATAACGATAATTACAGGAAAAAGAAAAATAACAAGAGAGATTAACAAATATAACCACTTTAATGTGTTAACGTTGAATATTGACAAGAGTATATGAAATTTCTTCACTCGTCCATGCTCGAATGATTTCTACGTGTAATTAACAAATATCACAACTTTAATTTAGTAGCGTAACAAGTTGACGACTATACATTAAATTCTCAATCCATAAATACTAGAATGACTAACAATTGTCGTTAACAAGTGTAGAAAACTTTGATTTCGCAACACATAAGAGTTACAAGATTATATCGAAGTTTTAGTACATGAATGCCCGCAGTATCGGCAAAACACACTACACATTTAAGTTAGATCGAAACGAACAGCACCGAAAATCTCGTAGTAAATATGTTTTTCCCTCACAGCATGCGATACAGTTACGTGAATGATTAAGGTTACCTTATTGCTATATAAGCAATAAACGTAATTACGGTCGTTAACATTAATCAAAATTCTGTTAGTAACTTTCGTGACCACGATATAAAAGTTAAGCAAATAACTCACCCCAAAATCCAGTATCCACTTTCGCGAAGAAAACGTTTTCCCCGCCAGCGGCCTGTAATAAATAGTGAAAAGCAAATCGTATCACACACTAACTCACAAAGAATAGGAAGTTAAAAAAAGTAGTATTAATAAATCATTAAATGTTATATAAAAACCCGTTGTATCGAATACTGTAGGTAGCAATTTAGAACAGGTGGCTGATAACACAATCGACTAGTATACACGAAATAACATCTCCCACAGTAAAGCTTGTCGAGACTCCGTTTTCGTGGTGGAGAATACGCCTTCCCAAAATCGTAATTGTTCGGTAACGGTATTTCTCAATAATAATTAATCTTCATCATTTCTTTATTGAAACGAGCATGTGTTCGAAGCGTAGGGAAACGGCCTGTGACGACTCAAATATTTTACGAACGTAATGTAATTATAATTTGATTCCCATTATTAAGGATATCCCTTGAAATTACTTTAAGACGTCCAGACCATTTTATGCAATTGACAGCTTTACGATTTTGTCGTAAAAATGACAGCCACGAGAAAAGAACGGTAGAGAGCGTCAAAACCGGAATCTAATTTCAATTCAATATACAGGGTATTCCGTAATAAAAATTTCGTACGTAACAAGACTAATGAAAAACAATTATCTGATTTTGCGTCAACGTACTCATCAATCTTCCCAATTGGTAAATATGAAATCATCTATCGCATACTACTGAATAAGTGATTTCTAAATTTTGTCGTCTAAACAAAAATGAAGATATTGAAGATATGGAAATAATCATCTGGTCATCAGTTACAGTTACAGGGACGTAACTAAACAAATGTGATTTCTCTATCGAATGAGTGGGTCCCACTCCTGAAGTCAGAGAGACCCATTTGTTAAAAAGTCTCATTGATTTCTTCAATACATTTTTAAATGAAGATGTCAATTTAATTGTTATGGAAACCAACGGATACGCATAGCAAACAATAAGCGCTGGAAATTAGCAAAATTCTCAAGTTCACAAATGGAAAAATACAAATTCAGATAAAGTAAGAATTTTTTTTGTGTTTGTGGATGGGCTTGGCAAAGTTTCTTAAAATGTGAGATTATTGGAGAAAAAGCAATTTTTATTCGACTAGATTAGCTGAAAAACTGTCGATTTGAACTACTTCTACGCATGCTTCATTTTAGTAATAACAAAGATACGTCGGCCACTGATCGCTTGGCAAAATTGAGCCCTTTGTTGAATCTATTGACTGATAAATTCAAAAAAGTGTACATTCCAGAACGCGTAGTGTGTATTGATGAGACGCTAGTCCCATTTAGCGGTCGTTTGAAATTTAAGCAGTATATCAAAAACAAGCGCTTCAAATTTAGTATAAAACTGTATAAACTTTACTGCAAGGGAGAATATACGTTTGATCTGAGAGTTTATTGTAGAAATGATAAAGATCCAAATATAAGCGCTTCGACAAAAATTGTTTTGGATCTTACGGAACCACTGATTGGTCAAGGCAGAATTCTTTTCATTGACAATTTCTATACAAATGTTGCGCTTACGAAAGAGCTTATAATCAGAAAAACTCACTTAGTGGGTACCCTCAGGAAAAATCTAAAACTCAATCCGATAGGGGTGACAGCAAAAAAACTAAAGAAAGGTGAGATTTTCGGGCAAGAACTCAATGGAGTAGTGATGCTAAAGTGGAGAGACAAGCGGGAAGTACTTTATATTAGTACACACCACTCAGATTCAAAGAAGAGGAAAAAAAATTGATAAACCCAGTCTAATATACGATTATAATAATAGTAAATCGTTTATTGATTTATCTAATCAACTAAAAGCCTATTCATCGCCACTAAGAAAAGGCATAAAGTGGTATAGAAAACTCGCATTTGAGTTAGTGTTAGGAACTGCTTTAGTAAATGCATACACTCTCTACAAAAGAGCTACTAAAAGTAAATTATCTATAACAAAATTCAAAGAGAAAATTATTGAGAGCATATTGAATATTGAGACACAACCAATCTTAAATAAAAATGATCATTACATATTACAGGAAGTGCAATCTAAAGATTGGCGTCGATGTGTTAATTGCTACGAGAAAATTAGTACTATCGAAGGTAGAAAAAAAACGCAGCTTTAGACACCGAAGTCCCGCTTTAACTGTTTACATTGTAAAAAGTTTATTGCCTTTCCGTTTTTTTTTGAAATTCATTCATGTAGAAAGTAATATATACTTTGTAATTACGTTTATGTCAATGTACTTAATTGAGAATACAATAAAAGTGTAGTTACGTTGGTGTGCGGTCAATTTATCGAAAGCAATTTATCGAAAAGCAATTGATCAAATGCAATTTATCGAAAAACAATTTACCGAAAAATCAATTTATCGAATAAGCAATTTATCGAATGACAATTGACCGAATGGTAAATTTATCGAAATAAATGCAATTCGTATCTTTTGTGAATGTTTTCAAGTTGGTCTATAACTTTAACGCAAAATTAGAGGTAGAATTAGAAAGCTATTATTGTGAATCTCCACATGGCTTGTCGCTAATGAGTAATAAGGTGTCTCATTTTGGGGTACATAAACTAAACAATGTTGGTAGAATAATAATTGTATTTTAATCTTGGAAAATTCGAAAGTTTCAAAGCTAATTGATAATCGCTATTTATTGACTTATTGTTGTTATGGGTATATTAAAGCCTTGTCCCTTACGAATATTATCTACTTGCAATTGTTACTTTGAGTGAAGCGCAACAAAAATTTAAAAATGCCGTTAGTGTTTATAAATAGTGAAAAGGACAAGAAAAAATTAAACGTGGATGGTCATTTATATTATCAAGATAGAAAAGTTAATACCACAATTTACTGGAGATGTGAAAATTACAAAAAAACAAAATGTGGTGGACGTGTTATCACAGTCGAAGATCAAATAACTAAAAACAGTGGTAATCATAATCATGCTGCCGATGCAGCACATGTAGAGGCAAGTAAAGTTATGAATAACATCCGTGACAGTGCTAGAAATACTCAAGACGCACCTCACTACATTGCGTCCAATGCCACTGCAACAGTTACTCAAGCGGCTGCAGCTCAACTTCCAAAGGTAAATGTTATAAAAAGGACAATAAGAAGTATTCGCCAAAAGCAGAATGCTGCTCCAGCTTTACCCACTCAACGTAGTGCTATTATTTTTCCTGAAGAATTTACCAACACCAAACGTGAGGATCCGTTTCTTTTATTTGATTCCGGTCCCGCAGAAGATCGCATTTTAATATTTAGTACCAGACGAAATCTTCAACTCCTAGCAGAGTGGGATCATTGGTATGCCGACGGTACTTTTAAAACCGTGCCACACATTTTTTGCCAATTGTTTACCATTCATGGATTAAAGCAAAATAATGCTATACCATTGATCTATGCCCTTCTAACAGACAAAAGAGAAGAAACATACCACTGGTTATTACAGGAAATGAAGGAATTGAAACCCTTACTAGGACCATCAACCATTATGACTGATTTTGAACCTGCCATGATCAATGCAATGGTGAGTGCATTCCCGCAATCGACGCATCGTGGTTGTTTTTTCCATTTTTGCCAATGTGTTTATCGCCAAATCCAATCACATGGTCTAAAAGCAAGATACGAAACAGATGCAGATTTTGCCTTGAAAGTGAGACTACTTTCTGCTATAGCATTTGTTCCTACGCAATATGTGATCGAAGCTTTTGAGATGTTGTGCGATGACGATATTCTGCCACCCGAGTTACAACCAATTATCGATTATTTTGAAGATACGTGGATAAGACGTCCACAGCGACGCCAACGTCGCCGTGAACCTCGATTTTCACATATTTTATGGAATTGCTTTGATGCAGGAATTGAAGGTTTACCAAAAACCAACAATTCTGTAGAAGGTTGGCATCGAGGTTACGAACAACAAATTTCAGCAGATCATTCGAAAATCTGGAAATTTATTGAAGCAATCCAGAGAGAACAAGGGCTTCACGAATTGAGAATCGAACAATATGTAGCCTGGCAAGAAGCAAGTAGTACTCGTAAAAAGCACAAAGACTGTGCGCAGAGAATCAAACAACTTGCTGAAAACTTTGATGCCAATAACATGCATGACTATCTGCGTGGCATCGCACATAATACTGCTTATTAAAATAATTAAATTAGATTCCATTGAAGAAAAAAATTACAAAAAAGTAAATAAAACTTAAAAAAAGGTAAAATAGAGGGAAACTGGTAAGCTGACCTCTACGTGGTGTTTCCGGGGTAACGCCAACAGGCTTTATATAGTACTCGCAATTTAACTTTCGATGCACGTCATTAACGTCAGTGACGTAGTTATTCAACCCTGTTGTCGGTATTATCATGTAAACTTACTGTTTTTGTACATTCTGTATATTACATTGCGAATTACGTTTTCATTAAAAGTTTCTACATTCGTAACAAGTGTACTACGCTTACGTTTTGAGGAGATCTCAGAACCTCGTTGTTAGCAACCGCTGTAGATACAGAAATAACTGTAGAATAAATGTATGTATTACCACAATTTAAATATTATGTAAAAGGTTACCTCTCGCACAGCATTTACTGTTATCAATGGACCACCATTATCTCGTTCAAGCTCAAAATAGTACAGTTTTGTATCAAAAATAATTATAAAAAACAATGAGCACTTTGACGTAAAAAACACAAATTAAATTTGACAGATGCCAACAACGCTGCAACTGTATAAAGCACACCAACAACTTGACAAAAAAAATTCCATACGACAATTTGGTATTTATTTAATTTTTACTATAAATCGGGTGGTATGAATTTTACGTCATTAATGGCGTGCATCGAAAGTTAAATTGCGAGGACTTTAGTAGTATTTCAATGTTTCTGGAAATACGTTTTAAAACCCAGTTTTAAAGTTATAGCTTTTAAATTCTTGAAGACCGCATTTCTTCCTCTAATTTTGCGTTAAAATTATAGATCAACTTCAAAGCATTGCTAGTTGTCTTTATTTCGATAAACGATAAATTTACCATTCGGTCAATTGTCATTCGATAAATGGCTTATTCGATAAATTCACCTAGACCCAGTTACGTTAGATATTGTTTAATCACTATTATTTTACAAAGTAGACAAAAAAATGCGTGCTTGATTAGGACCGTCAAGCTCCATTTTTTGGTCGTCCATAAGCGGCAATGTAATGTGTGAACTATTAAAATGTTTACAGAGCATAATGTTGTTGCTCTTTTAGCTAAGAACCAAATGTCGGGTCACATGGCGATTAACGTGTTAATAATCGTTACACTATTTTGAGGGTATCAAAACTTTTGTATGTTTTGAAATGCAATCTTTTTGATCTATACAAATAAATAAAATTAAAGTATCTGTTTGCAAAGTCAAAATAACAAAATACTAAATACATATGAAAGTATAACGGTAGTAACAAAAAAACAATCGTTAATGTTTTTTCTGTCTATCTCTCTGTTTGGTTTGGCTTATTTTATAAGGAGTACCTTAGGTTACTGTTATTTTAGAAAAAGAATTAGGATATGAGGTAATTTCACTCATCCCATTTCAAAATTCTTTCATCAATATTTAGAATATATTTTCGTAGTAAACATAGGCCGTATACTATCAGGTTAAAATAAGAGAACTTTTTCTGGTGACCTATTTTACAACCAAAGTAAAAGAAAAAATGATCAAGCAATGCGTTAAGAGATATTTAAATCCCTACTATAGAGTTGTAGAACTCAAAAAGTTCTATAAAAATGTCCGCGACGACATATAATTACATGTTAAGGTTCAAATTGATACATTAAGACTAAAGGTTATATTTAAAATTATTTTTAATCAATCACAGGTAATTAAGTAAACTTAAATTTTGGTCAATATACATTTGTTTATCATCGAGGATTCTTTATGTAGATAAACATTACTTTTTACACAACATTATTTGGACAAGTCGTTTAGAGTTTGCGATCGTGTTTTTCAAACACAAAATAAAATACGTTTTGAAGTAAGCTGGTGAAAAGGAAGGCGACGGACAAGGTGCGCTTGTCTACAAAATAGGTAGATACGCACCGTACGTGCGTGTCCGGAATAGTGTTCATAAAGTGGGGAAAGCGGGATGTTTAAAAACTACGTACTATTGTAAACATGTAAACAGATAGCGCTGTTAGTACTGTGTTCTAAAAAAAATTATTAACACATTAAAACGTTGCCCGCTGATTTAGTTTAAATCTGGCGTAAAACTAACTCAAAATTTCGCTGTATGTGTACTGGCTAAAACTAAATCAGCTACATAAGTATTAAGCACACTTGATATTATGCTAAAAACTTTAGCTACAACAATACTTTTGTTTGAAGTTTTACTTAATGATAAACTATATGCACAAATCAATCCGTAATTTAATTTGTACAAGAACATTTTTGACTATTTCATAATCGGTGTAACTTTTTCGAATAATGTACAAAAATTTTTATTACCAATGTCAATAATACAACTAAATACTAAAGCAAATTACGGTTTATTTAGTAATTTAGTAATTTAGCATATTATATCAGATTACTTATTTTATTACAACACTTACACATTTTCAACAAGAATGCAGTAGCGTCGTAAAACAAAATTAGAACGCAAGTTAAAACAAAGTTAATTTTTATTATTGGTATTAGTCAAATTTAATCACATTTTATATTATCAATAACGCCAGTTTATATTACTATTAAATATTGCATTTGGCCGATATAAGAAAGTAGAAATGTACTTGATTCTTACGAAACAGAAATATATCAAGGTTCATATTTCTATATCTTTTATACGTATAGTTATCGACATTCCTGACGGAAACGTTGGAATTTTCTTACATTGTAAACCCTGGTGTACATATTTGTTGAAGTTAAATGGCGATATGGTTTGAGCTTTTTACGAATGAGATATTTTAAATTTCTATACAAAACATTCGAAATATAATTTTAATGAATAAATTAGTATGTAATAACTCTTCATACAGTAAATTGTAAGTTGTGATTTAAAAGGTAGTCTTAGCAGCTACTGTTTCATTATTTATTGCTTGGGTTTAATAGTTTCTTGAGTTATTTAAAGCATTTGTACGTGACTTTTTAAATTAAGATTAAAAAGTGAACGCGTTTATTATTATACATACACCAATATTTTATTCTTGTCTGATGGTGGAACTCTAACAAATGTATATTTATAGCAAACAGTTATGTGTAGGTATAATCCTAAGACAATTATTCTTTTTTATTATTTATTATTTTTTCTAAAACTAAAATCACAGTTTTTGATATAATAAATAATAAAATTGTTTAAATTATGATTTTGAAGAATTCTCAATATGCGTTTTATATTTTATAAAATCTCAAAATAAAATTAAAATAACTTTATTTCTTCAAAACATACCATTAACAAATTTTATAAGATTTAACGAAAATACTGGCCACAGAGGCGGTGCCCGTGCGTGGTCAGGACTCTTATATTATACCACTTATACTTGTTATGATAATAGTTTTTTTTGTTTTTTTTAACAAAAAAACAAAAGAACTTTTTATTTCATTTTTTTAGTTCAATTTTAATTTTAAATGTTATTTAAATTAACGAGTTCCAGAATAACAACAAACAAAAAGAAATTTTTATTTAATTTTTTTAGTTTAGTTTTATCATTATCAAAAATTTCATTCCAATTGGAACCAGAAAAAATAGCTACAGTGTCGTCACCAAAAGAATATAACGTACAATTTGCAATGCTCTAATTTAACAAGTTATTAATATATATTAAAAATAAAACAGGTCCAATAACTGATGCTTGTGGCACTCCCGTTTTCACGACCATGGCATCACTGTTGGTTTTACCGATTCTAACCACTTGAGTCCTTCCATTCAAGTAGGATTAAAAAAATTTGTTTGCAATTCTTCTTATCCAAATACTCTCCATTTTCCGCAATAGCAAGCTGTGGTATTTTTTTGTATTTTATCATTTTGGAATCCAAGCTGGTTCTCCGAAATAAAACGATTTAAAAAATCAACCAAATTTAGTTTTGACACAGTTTTCCACAACCTTAGCCATACTTGAAAGGAGAGAAATGGGACGATAATTCTCTAGAATTGACTTGTCATTTGCTTTGTGAAGTGGGATTACTATTGCTTATTTGCAATTTCTGAAGAAAATATCTATGTTAAAAACAGAGATTTATTATATGCGATAGGGGGACAGATAAAGCATCCGAATTAGAAACCAACAGTTTGGAGGACAACCCAACCATTCCAGGAGCTAAATTTTTCTAAGTTTGTTTATTATTTTTATCATTTCATTTTCACATACTGGCTTAAAGAAGAAAGAATTTGAGCAATTATTCTAGTGGCTACAATATTCAGAAAATTCAAGACCATGATTTACTTGTGATGATATAATTATATTTGATATACGCTCCCCCATACTAACAAAAGGTTTATTGAAATCAAAAGCCATTTCAGGTTGCTGGGTTGCAACAAAACAACAATTATCAGCAGTGACAGTCTTAGAGATAGTGGGTCTTGCAGTTGAGGCACAATCAGCCACAATTTGCGTAGATTATTACCACAGTCGTTACTGTTATTACGATAATAAATTTATTTAGCTATACGGATTGACGTTATTACATTGTTTCTGTATTTTTTTTAATTTTACCTCTAAAGTTATGTTAAACGTCTGTTTACGTACTTTATTTGCTAATTTTGTTCTTACACAAATTGATCTGACAATGCCAGAAGTTATCGGTTTAACTTTACTAAATATATACCCACCCTTTGGTTTATTTAGATCACAAGTATTATTAAATGTATCTAATAATTTAGTATAAAATAGTTTAAAAGCTAACTCTGCATTCGTCTTCTCCAGAACCAATGCCCTTGATTCACTTTCAATTCTCATCTTAAAACATTGTTCATTAAATTTTTCAATTGCATTATTTTTAATCAAAATAGTTATCAGTGACCTCATTTGCATGGGATTCATTTAGTAAACTTGTCACATAGTTACATCATCAGTAATAAACCATGTCAGAATAGCAGTTTCTAGGTCAAAACGTACACTTTTTAAAAACATATGATCTAAACAAGATTGTCTGTTTGGAGTATACTTAGTACACCTATAGAAACACTTAAAAAACTTTTTTTCATACATTATATGTAAATACCTATACCCTATAGAAGTCAAGTTCACCTCCAGAATGTCAATGTTAATACCCTCAAGTAATACGTGATTTTCGTACCTAACCTCCCGGAGAAAAACATCTATGCTATCAAGGAACCCAATGACATTAGTGTAATTCGAGGACCTATATTGCAGTGCAATAGAACTCTGATTCACAAATATTTATAATCAAAAATGGATTCATATTTTTAAAATCCAAATCACAAATTTTATAATTTATAATATAATATAATTTATATATTATGTACAGTACAATTCCATCAACTTTATTATATTTTCTAACTTTAACAATTTTCTCAAATTTTGGAATTTTGAATTCATCGTTATATGATGTAACCAAGACTCTGTGAGATCAATATCAATATACTCAAGCAAAAAAAAACAGTGGCGGTGAAGGCCAAAACATAATTTTTTATATTTTGATGAGAAAAAAAAACAAAAAAGTCAGCAAACATGGAATTACAAATACTTACTACTTGTTTATCAAATCAAAGAATGAATGAAAACAGTGTAGTGCAATAAAAAAAATATTATCACTGTTGATTATAGTCATGGTATTCGTCAAAATGCTCCCTAGAGCATAAATATATCGGAGCATTTGGGCAAGTACCACATAAATTTGTTGTATATTTTCTCTTCTTTCCGGTTTGGTAGCATACTCTACATGTTCCTCTTTTACGTCGAGATCCACCTTCCATGGCTGTAGAGCTAAACAAGTGTTTTTTGTCTGTTTCTTTTTTATTTTCTCTCTTTTCGTATTTCTGCTTCATTTTTATATATCCAGGTGAATATTTTCCAAGAAGACCATCAATCAAAAGTTTTGTAAATTCTAAAACGCTTATATCTTTCCCGTGAGCGTGCGAATAAAATACCTTTCCATTTAAAACCATGAGCTGAACTACATGTAACCCCATTTTTTTAAACCAGCTGTAACTTTTTCGTGTGCAGTCGTAGGGTTCAATATCTTGCTCTACCGCATCTACGCCACCCATATTTTTATTGTAGTGCTCAATAACTGATGGCTTCTGGATTGACATGTGACGAGCGACTGACTTTTGATAGCGAACTTTTTCTGCAAATCCTGCTGTCAGTTTAGTGCTCAAAACGTAAACTTCTCTTTTATCTCTGTACCTAGCAATCAAAACATCGTATTTTCGCACAAAGCATGTTTGGAATTGCTCAAGTGGGGTTTCTACTGGTTCTTTAGGTACGCCTCTATTAGTTCGTATAGTACCAATTACATAAGTGTTCTTTGTAAGTAGAAACTCCGCCAGCCTCAAAGACATGTACTAGTTATCCAGTATTATTTCTCGTCCTTGTTCTAACAGTTGCTGAGACAAAAACACTCAATTCTTTCAGATATTGTAAGACTTTGGGATCCGAGAATATGATCGGTATTATAGATGTCTTTTCCAAAGTACATAAAAAAATTATAAGTGTACCCCCGTAAATTTGAATTACTAGGGCAGGCATAAAACATTTTTATACCAAAACGCGCACGCTTTGACTTGATGAATTGTTTAAAATGTAGTCGCCCTTTGTATAATAATAAACATTCATCTATTGCAACTGTTTCCCTTGGGTCAATGAGTTTCTTGCAATTTTCCCTTACATATGAAAGAAACATAGCTAAACGAGTAATAGGTCTCCCTGCAATAAAAGCTTGTGGATCACTGAATCTCAGGAACTTCAAAATAACAAAAAATCTGTTTTTGCTCATTACCTGTGCAGTAAATATATTTGGACCGTAAAACAAGAAATCGCTACTCCAATAATCTCGTATCGTAGGATATCGAACAACTCCCATGTATAAATTCAAACACAAAAATACGTACATTTCGGGTATTGTGACGTCTTTCCAGATTACACCATACACTTTTTGAGTACCATTTTCTGTAAGGTACATTCCGGCACGCTCGTTCGTCCAATTACATAAACATTGAACTATTTTTTTAGACAAAAATGATGTTAAGCAATTCTCAGCCAATTTCATTTCTTCTAAGTCCACAGAGGGATGAATACCTTCGAATAAACTAAAAACAGTCACTACATTTGTAGCTCTTTTATCCTAAAAATGTCGAACTGTATAAAATATATATATATATAGACATTCAAAACTTACAGAAAATGGATCTGCAACAACAGAGAAATTACCCATAGCTACAGATTGCTGATCATCGGCGTCTGAAATACTGGAAACACTATCGTCACTTTTCGTATCTGTATCATAGTCACTAGGTACATATTTGGAACCACAATCTTCAAATGGATCCGAATCACTCGAATCGGACATCGTAACGCGTAAATAATCCAATAACACACTCTTTACTTCAGCAAGTCTCTTCTAATACTAAGAGAAACAATTAAGTACGGTTCACGTCGGTAAGAGCGTTTGACCTTGAATAAACCAATGAAAACTAAGTGCCTCCTATAAAATATCATATCCCAGCGCCTAACTTCTTGACCGCGATATTATTCCAGCTTATACACAAAGATTACAATATGTTGCCACTTGAGGCAACCTGGGATACAGGAGGAGTACATACTTGTTGCCGCATGTGGCAACATGGGCTTGAAGACGTTAACGATTTGTTAGAAATTGAGTTAAACTAATCTTAATACTCACCTACTACCATTTCACTTAAAAATATTCCATTGATTAAATAATAAAATTGAGTAATTAAATAGAAAAGAGTTTACAGTTTATGAAGGTCGCTATCACACTTAATTTGCATATAGCGGTCCCCATCTGTCTCTTTTACAAATATTTTGCCATTGCGATCCGATACGTACGCGTAGCCCTTATCCTGAGCAAATTTTCTTGATTTTTTTAATACTACTTGAACGTCGGGAGCTAGGTGATCAGCAAAAACACGACTTTTGGGTAAGTTACCAGGATTATTTTTATCAAGCCCAAAACCTTTTTAAAGTCTAACAACCAGACCTCCTAATGTCTATATAATTTAACAACAATTGGTTTTATTATACCTTGAACTTTAGTTGGTAGCCTGTGAGCTGTACTTAGACTATTTGAAGTTGACGTATTTTTGATGGCTGCCGAAATACAGTTGAAGATTTAAAACTGATTCATTGGAGGTCTCTGGGATCCCTGTTATAATAACGTTCTCATTCAGAGTATGTATCTGAAGGTTAGATAATTCACATTTTAGATCTTAAGTTTATTTTTTTAAGGTTGCATTTAAGCATCTAACTTAACAAAATTTGTCACTGAGGTACAGCTATAATTATTATTCTTTGCTTAATTTTATGTTTTAGGTTGTTAAACTACAGTTAGACTTTTGCTTGTTGACATTATAGTTTTGAGATAACAAAAAAAGAATAATGTAATTATTTACACAGTATAATTTACTAAACTTTTTATAAACATACAGCTGACCAGAGTAAACAGAATCTCTGTAGAGGCGTGGCTGGTGTCACTTTAATTCTGAAGGTACACTCAAATTGAAAAGTATTTTGGTAGGAAAGTCAAATTATTGATAGGCTACCCGTGTAGAGAATCAGTAAACTTTGTTGTTTGAAGTTATTTCAGGAAAACGCTTAATGAGTTTAATATTATTAAAATAAATTGTAATTAAGCATTTACTTATCTAAAAGATTATGTTTAGGGTTACAAAATATAATAGTTACATATTTCTAAAAGTACTTCCAAAAATTACTTATTTACATCGAAATACAATTATGAAAGAATCAATATCTTCAATCACTTTCGTCTTCTCCATTGTAACTTTCATCGTCGGATGATCCAGTGTTCACTATAAATGATAGACACAGTTACATCCAGCAGTCCATCACGTTGCTACATTTCTAGCGCCAAGTGATTCACATATTGACAATGATTGTCCCAATCCGATACAGTTATCTTAAAAAATGCATTTTTCACTAAGGCTTCTATTTCCAAACCACTCTGTTTAACATTACTATAGCGATCTTATGTTTCGCTCCATACTAACTCAATAGAATTTAAGTCGCAGTGGTAAGATGTCAAACGTAACACTGTATGCCCCTGTTTTTTAAAGAGTGCGTCTACATCATATGTTTTCGTATAATTAAATTATTTCACTAACATTATTAGTTCTGCATTACGCATTTCATTTGTTGTTCTTACTCAATTATTTTCGAGTTGTTGTCGAATGCTTTCCTTACGTTCTGCTTGCGTTGGAGGTTTATTAATTTCTACGCTGTGGTACATTAAATTATTCATGACAAGAATACCATTAGGACGCAAATTTGAAATCAATTGTTGAACGATTTTTGCGACTTAGATTTCATGTTGGTAAATATTTTAAGTAATTTTTAATAAATTATAATTTTGAAAAACTTCCAGAATAGATGATGGCAATTGTGTGAAATACTAAAAACATTATAATAATATTAGACAAACTATCTTTCAACTTGGATTTTGCAATAAATTTTAAATAATTTGTTACATGCAAAATATGTTAAAAAGAAAATTGCCTGAATAAGGTAACATAAATAAAGAAATTGCCGGTGCTCAGTGAAGATGGTCGTAGGTCACTTTAAAACCAATCGTAAAAGATTGAGAAACTCAAAACACAAAATCATATTAATACAAAAGTTTAAATCAAAAGGTCACCAGGAAGGTTTATAACTCAAAAAAAGTCCTCTGGACCTTGCCCACCAAAAGCCCGCTCTTTTTGAATACACGCTAAAAGAAAAAAAGCAAAAGTCGAAAAAATAAAAGCTTTTAAACACTTTTCGTAGCTACAAAAGATGGATTTTTTATTGGCTATAAAACCTTCCAGAAGATGTCCAAAAATTGAAGTAGTTACAGATTTGCGACAGTCCGTCAAAAGATTTTTAACGGCCAAAGGCGAAGTGGAATAATACGGCACTTAACACAATACATTCCATAAAACTTTAGTCATACTTGAGACTAAATGAATCTACAAAACCGTAAAACATACGAATTAGGAAAAAATCTATTAACTCAAAATTTCATTGAACTCATATTAAACCTACGAACACCACAACGCACAAATTAAGGATTGAAACTTTCCTCGTAATTAAATTCTTAAAAAAGGTAACTCCAAAGTCTTCTAACTTGAGAAATTTAAATTCTAAAAACGCATATCAACTCTTTTATTATCTCGACACCATTTCAACGTTACAACCAGTGACGTAAATCTTTGTGAAAGAGAGAGAAAACAGTAAAACAATGACTTGGAGAAAAATACAAAAATTTAATTAACACGCAAAAGCACAGTTTGTTGAATGACTTTCTCAGAGCGAGAATCGCAACGTTAACAAAAACAAGAATGTCCAAAAAAAAATTTAATTACAATCATTAAGACTAACTTTGAATCTCAATATTAAAAATGACTGTCGAAAGTAGTAAATTATAAGGTAAAGTCAATTTGTAATACAATAAAATTAACCTAAATGATTCAAGTGCATACGCACTAAATATGTACTTAAGATTATAATTTAAAAACTTAAAATTATTTGAATAATTTAATGCAAAATTACTTAAACGGTTTTAAAAAAAAACGAAGTGAAAGAAACAAACGCAAATATCTGGTATTTCACAAAAGAAAACGCACAAAATCAAACGACGGTTACAGGGTTCACATTAATTAATTTATTTTTGTTGCCTGTGGCAGCTATAAACCCCTGTAGCTTAAGTTTACTTCTTTTCTCCGATTACGGAAGATGCGTAGTCTACATTTCATGTCGTTTGAATCTAGTAGTATAGCCGTAGTTAGATAAGCAAACTTTTCCGCCCAATTTTGTAGCTGCAGAAACTTATTCAAATTTTTACAATTATTTTATATAATAAAAAAAATGGCTTCTATCTCAACTTATTTTTATAAGACAAATTGGCATCTCTATTTCCGTCGTCTCTTTTGTTTTGCGCTTTTGATGTTCCATGGAAATATCAAAGTTTTCACACATACTTTTTGCATAACTTATAGCATCGCATGCCAACTCCTCTCGTTTTTCTGTTAGTACCGTACGTAAAGCACTTACTTTCACAGCTTTATGTCAGGTTACTTTGTTTGTAAATATTTTTGTGCATTCTTCACTTCATGCAGCATAGGTTGCCAGAAGCCCATAAAACAAAAACAAACGAAAATGACTGCATCGTTATTCGCAAAATTCTTACTCTGTTTTTGGGTGTATCTATCAAACAGTTTTTTCAGAGTGACTAAAATGTATTTGTGCCAATGCGGTGTCACATTTACGGCATCGCTTCTTGTACTCCATTGCGTATTGTGAACTTTTTTTAAACTGCCAACGATGTGTGGATATCGAAAAAAAATGAATGGCAGCATTCTAATATACCAAAGAAAGTTATCGAACTGAGGCAGCATATAAACGAACTAGGTTAAAAAATGATTTGAGCAAGGTAAGAATTGGGATTTACGTTTTTTATTCCCTGCTGAACTCCTGAATGTTTTCTTAGCAATAACAGCAGCATTACCATATCTTTGGCTTCTACAATTCATTATATTGTGTTTGGTCTTTGTGAGCAATATCTGGAGTACCATCAGATATAAACAAAAAATATTTGGATTTTTTTACTGCCTGCTGTCTAATAATGTTGGCGAATTTTATCACCCAAAACTGCAATAAAATCGTTTTGAATTTCTGGTAACATATAAGTGGAGTACAGGACTTTGTTTTGCAAAAAATATTGTAATACTAAACATTCTGATAAAAATTTCTTGCAAAATTTTTGTTTCCTTTGTCACAAGGTTTTGTTTTTTAAAGTCTACTTTTTAACTCTTTGTATTTGCAATAATTTCGGCTGTAATTTAAAGATTTAGTTTCACCAAGTATTAAATCTACCAAATGAGCAAAGATTTGATCAATTTGGCGTGCTTACCATCTCAAACAAAGCACAGCAAAAACAAAATAATGATGCTTTGAAAGAAGAATAATCCATCCAAATACCTACAAATTTTAAAAACCGTCTTGTTTCTTCTTTTAATGCTAAAGAACACGAGTCTGAACGTGTAACTGTTGAAGGGTTGATCTAATTAGTATTGATATGCTAAACAAGTTTCTGGCCTTGCTGTATGAGCAACAATCGCATATTTTCATCTATATGCTCAGGCGATAATCAGATTAATTGAGTCAATGTAAGTTTCACGACTGAAGTTGCTGGTGTTATTAGACAATATTAAATACTATTTTTTATATTAAAAAAATAATTTTTGCTGAATAATCGTAGTCAACAATCGGACCACAAAATAAAACACGGAAAATTACCGCAAAGCTAGTTTAGCAAATACAATATTTTGTGTCGCCTAACCTTTATTACGCAGAAGTCTTAAGCTCGTTTAAGCTTAGAAATAATAACTAATCTAAAAGCATGCAATTAATTAACTGTTTTATGTTTGCTTAAAATTATCCTTTTAATTATTCAAATTTTATAAATGGACACACCGCTGATTGGAATCATCGACAATGTTATCATTGCATATTTCAGTTTGTTTTTAAGTGTTATTTATTTATTCAAGTAGAATGAATTTTGACTGACTTACGTAACGTTATCTCATTTAAACATCTGTAAATACGTTAGTTTTAGTCATTTTATATTTTAGAAAAAGAATGTCTAGTTCTTAAAATAACAATTTTTTTCAATTACGTTCTATGTGACGTTATTTTGTATTTATTTTTGGTGGATGAAACGTACTAATATTTTTTTTATTTCTTTTTATTCACGATGTCAACAAATCTATTTAACTGTTTAATGCAACCGTTTCATAATTTTTTTTATTTAGATCAAAATTTGGATTTTTAGAATGTTTTATGTTTATTAAAACTTTTATTGCGACATTTTTTGATTGTATTAATACCATAATTTTACTATCTAAATTAAAAACGTGTTAATCAGTTACATGCTGTATGCATTTACTTCTTTCTAACCAGTAAACTGTTATTTGCCATTTTTTTGAATATCAGATGTTGTTATCGTTTCTTACAAACAATTTAGGCCAATCCAGGCGCAAATTTCAAATGTTTTTAATTTACAGCTAAAAATTTCTGAATTGACGAATGAGTATTTTTTCTTAAATTATTTAGTTAGTTGTTTTAGCCAAAATCTGAATAGTCAGTGTCATCAACGACTTTGATCCTGACAAAACATTTGTATTCTGCATTAAAGTTTATATTATGCACTTCTAAATTGTGCATCTTTTTTTTTATTATTTTACATAATATTATTTTTTTAATTGTCTGTGTTCAACATTTGATCCATTATTTTTGCTAACAGTACAGTTAAGAATATTATGCCGCGTACAATTCAAATACATTTTTTGAAATTCGCGGTTGTAATATTTACAATGTAACAGCTTCATAGTTTCCTACATGTAGGTTAACACGTACATAGCTCCGTTCCTACGAGATGGCTTTTAACCTTGGTTTCTAATTGAATTTAACACCCGAATGGGATAAAACTATGGCAATTTGTTTTATATGGTTGTGGAAACTGCATTAGAGTGTTCTAGTGCAGATGAGTCTAAACAGGACGAAACAGCAATCCACTGGTCTCTAATGATAGTTATATATTATGCCGCGTATTATTCAAATACATTTTTTGAAATTTGCGGTTAAGATATTTACTATCTACTAACAACTTCATAGTTTCCTACATGTTGATTACCTAACTCTGTAGTAGTTCTTTGTTAGTTTGTCGTTTGTTTTCTCAAGTTTATTGTTTTCTTTCTTAACTTTTTAGAGTTTAGAATCTGGCTTTGTTAACAAGTTGATTACCTAACTTTGGAAAATTTCTTAGTTAGATTTTGGTTGCTTGTTTGAGTTTTCTCACGCCTTAGCAAAGCCCCTTACGAAAGTGGGCAAAACGTTGGCAACTTCAGTTACAACAATGACACGGTCCAAACCCGGAAGACGTTCTCATCTTAGTATACCCAGTTTATGGCGAACATATCTCAAGTTGAAACGTACCATACAACAACAAAAATGTAGATATAATATCAATACAAAAAATTACCTGTGTTTTTGATATTTTAAATATAGAAAACGTTATAAAATCTTTATATAAGACTACAGGAGAAAATTTTTTTCTGTACTAATGTTTTGTTTAAATGGAGCACGTTAACATGCCAAATTATCTAGTTTAACAGTAAAAGATGATACAGGAAAATATTTAGTTATTACGTTACACAATACCAAATGTTTAAAAGGTATTGAAAATGGAAAGCAATTAGTGTGGTTTAAAAGAGTATGGAAGAAAATATCGCCAATAAATTGAAAATTTTAAACAGAATGTTTCAACAGCACGAAATAGTAGCACTCCAAGAAAATTCAAGAATTTAGATGGAGACTCAATAGTTTTGAAAAAAAAAGAAATTACAGTAATTAAATCTGGTGTTACATTTTCAACTTTAATTAATACTGTACTTTCAATAACAATGTTTTTAAAATGCATATGAACTAGTTTCTATAAAACAGCGTTTTATTGACAGTGACATCACTATGTTGTAAAGTGAGGTATATTTGTTGCCTGGAAAGAAGTTCCATACGTCATAAACGTCATAAGGCCGACGACAAATAATGATTATTTGTCAAGTGTTGTGAACTATTTATGTCCCTGGTTATATTTTAAATTTTATTGATTGACTATTTCATGTTTCATTTATTAATTCTTGTTCCTGTATAAGTTAGCGTAGTTGCTATGTCCAGGAGTTGTTGGATAGTGCCACTGTAATCTATTTGTTGGCCTGATGAAGTTCTCACGTGCAGCACGAAACGTAGTCTTAAAAATAGCATAAAGTGGTTTTCTTGCCTCTCCTAAGTGAAGAACAAATATATATTGTGCACTAACAATTTTATTAAAAAATCTGCCTCTGTCATACAATTGGATTTGACAGTGAAACCTATGACACAACTTAACTTGAACCCTGTCAATATTGTAATTGAAGTTTCCAAATTTTTGTTTGACACACATAGCTACCTCTTTTTAACTTGTTTTTTTTTTGCTTTTATTTAATACGTCAATTTTAATCAAAATCTTTTTGAAACTATACTTTCTTAGTTTTATTATTTAATTTCTTTTTATATTTTTTTTACCAAAAACTTCATGTTGATAAAATAAAATAGCTTTTTTTCTGTTTTTCTCGTTTTTTATTTTTTTTTCTAGTTTTAATTTTTTAGTTAACAAAATTACTGCTGTTGTTCATTTTAATTTTATTTTAGATTTTATAGTATAGGTTTCAATTAATATGTTTAAAAAAATTGCGGTCAATAGTTTTTTGTTTTTTTTTATTTTTCGTTTTTATAAACTGTTTTAGTAGGTAAAAATAATTCTACCTTTTTGGTTTATTCAATGTTTATTTTATGAAAACTTATAATCGATGACATTTCCGTTGTTTTAATAATAACGCTGCTTCTTGCAAATTCAACATCTACTATTTTTGCTTTGTCAATGCGTTCAAATATTTCTGCGTTTAATCGTCTCGACGTACTAACGTCTTCCATTTAAAAGTTTTTGTGTTCAAACTTTGCGTTCGAAAGTACTTTATTCAAACGGTGGCGTTCAATCGGTTACGTTTAAACGGGTCACTCCGATTTATTTGACACTGTCTTTTTAAATAAGTATAACAACAAATTACAATATTTTTAGTTTATTATTAGAAATTAGTAATTTTAAAAGTTGATTATAATCATAATATATAATATTTCAGGAAATAAAACAACATTGAATAAATTAGAATCAAATTTGTTTGCACAAAATTTTATAAAGCTGTAGTTGTTACTAACTTTACCGATATGTAAATATGTCCATTTTACCAAGCACTAAATTTATGTTTATGTTTGTTTACGTAAGCACAATAAATTTTCAATAAAAAACGGTTTCTATTATAAAATAAACTTTATATATGAAAAATATAAACTTGAGACACTACTTGAGATTATTAAAGCAGTTCTTTGTTATTTTGTTAAAGTATGCTCGATGCTAAAACTTGAAATCACCTTTGCTTGGAATTTCTAAACAAATTGCTCACTTGACAGCTTTACTATACATCATTTATTGATTATAACTAATTTTTTTCTTTTTTAAAAATATTTTATGAAGTTTGTTTAGTAGTGCGTTTAATCGATTATACATTTAGTTGATTAAGTGCAATAGTATTACTAGCAGCTACTACGAAACTTAATATTCTAACTATTAGATTAGTTACAAACTTTACAACAATACCGACGTTTAACTAATGTTTAAACGTCAAAAATTACATATTGCTGTGTTGTAATAAAAGCAAATTAGTGTGTCTTATGTAGTATGTGTAAACACTTACGAGTTTTTCATTAGCCGTTTTTAATTTGAACAAAATAAACAATTGCAATGACTTTTTAAATTTGTTATTTTTAAAATAATTAATAAAGTGTTTTCTAAATTTAAATGTAAATAATTGTCTAAACAACATTATTAACGTAAAAGTATTGATTAGTAATTGTTATACGTTTTTGGTGGTTTTGTAAAGATTTTGAGATATGTAGTTAGATAAACATTGTGTGATGTGTATTAATAATTACATGTTGTAATTTAGTGAACTCGTTAGTAGAATAGGGTTGATTAGATAAGTTAATTTTGAGTTACTAATTACTACGCTTAGATTATTTCTCTGTTTAACATTTTTTTATTACTTATTAATGTTTTTGTTGGCTAATTTTAGGTTGGATCTGTTTTTAAGTTTTATAAATGTATTATTATGTATTTTTTCATTGCGTTTTATAACAATTTATTTACTTAAATTAATTACATCAAAGTTATCTAACTAATTGTATTTAAATCTGTTTAAACCTGAGATAATTTGAAATGAAAACGTTTTGACGTATTGTTGAGTGCTTAAACTTAAAGGCGTTATGGGGTTCGGTTGCATAAATTAATGTATCTTTATTGATAAAGTTTCAATAAAGACTAACATTTTAACATTAACATTTCTATTTTGTCAAAAAATAATAGTAAATCAATTAGTTAGTACTAAAGATAAAATTAATATTTTAGATAAATCCGGTGTTTTCAAATTAAAATGTGGTGATTGCAACGCATTCTATATAGGACAAACAGGTTGTAAGTTTTTTATTAGATTTGCTGAACATCTGTCTTGTATTAAAAATAATACTTTATTTAAATCATCATTTGCTAATCATATATTAAATTTTCATCATTCATTTAATCCTCAAAAAGATTTTGAAATTTTACACATTTGTAATAAAGGTTTAAAACTAAATTTTTTAGAAATAAAAGAAAAAATTACAATTTAAATCGTGAGTTATCTCTTAATGAAGTTGTTAACTTTAATAATAATTTACTTTTTCTAAATTAGTTTTTGTTTGACTGTTTCCATTATTATAATATTTTGTTGTAACGTAGAAATTTCTGTTATTAGGCTAATTTTCATGTTTAAAATAAGATTCGATTTTATAATTTTAATTTTTTAGTATACACCTGAGGATGACCATAACTCGAAACATGTAGCGTTTATTAAAATTAAAAAAAATAAATTTAACCTTTATTTTACCAACCCTTCAAAAGTTGTTCAATTTAAGTTATATTAAGATATATGTATACTAACGCCAGATATAAACTACAGCTAAAATTTGAAAATTTTTGTACAACCCGTTTTCGTATAATAACATGTTCCATTTATGGAACATTGGAGGTTTAAAGGGTTTGAGCCTAAAAAGTAAAAATTTCTTATTTTTTTAAATTGAAACTAAAATCTAATCTACATCTAATGTCTTTATTTTTTTATAAATGTCGAATCATTCTTGTGCTCTCTCACTATGTAAACGAACGTTACACTTATGGCACATTCTTTTCGTGTTCTTTTGGCACACTTTACAACTTCCTTTGTTTTGTTGAAACTGAGGAATGTCCAATTCCATCGTACCTTACATCACAAGGAACTCCACGGCTCTCGCGTTTGTAGGTCCTCAGGTTTTTCCGTTACCAATAAACAAAGTACCACCTCCCTGCGAAAGTCCAGATGAATCATATGTTTTTTGTTTATTTTGCAATGCACCCTCCAAGCCACAACCGTAGCCACATTCAACGCATTTATAAATAAAGGCGAGTACCACTTTTTGCCTCGTATCATCGGTCGATATGACTCCAAAAGTCTATCTAGCAAGTCAACACCGCTCATTACTTTATTATATGATCTGATTAGATGTGGTTGTAAAACATGTTCTCTGCCACCTTTTACGCGTCGTTGCACCAGTGTTTCCCAATTACTACCTATTGTCACAGTTGCGTTATCCTGCCATTTGGCAAAGTAAACATTTCCATCACAACAGAAATCAAAATTTCCCCTACTTTTTCTCATCAAATCCCTACTGCTGATCATATTCTCTACTGCTTTTGCAGTGCTATTTTTCCTTACTGTGCACGCAGCTCGAATGTCACATTCGGTAAGTTTAGTTAGTAGATCGTAACTGGTGAAAAAATTATCAAAGAAAAGCTATTGAATTGTATTGTTTTGATGCCTCCGAATTGTTTACTATAGTTTCCACCATTTTCATGATTACACGTGTGCCAAGTGGTTCATTCGAAGGAATTGTGTCTTTTCCGTTATAAAGTATCATATGGTAAGGATAACCGTCATTTCCACGCAGACCCCATATTTTATATCCAAATCTGATTGGTTTGCCTCTAATAAACATTTTTGCACTATGCCGACCATAGTACGGAACCATTGATTCGTCCACGCTTAGCAATTCGTGAAAAATTTCAAATTGTAGAAGATTTTTATTCAAAACCGAATAAAGTGTTGCAATTTTACTCATTTTATCTGATTGCACGAGGTTTCGGTTATCAGCACAAAGTATATATATTCTTTTATATCAAAATATCTATTTCTACTCATTGTTTTAGATACAATAAGCACACCTAAATCAGGTTGTGTGAACCAACAATGATGTTCTTCTGGAACAGTGTGGTACCTGGAAAGTAATGGTATTCCAAGAAAATTTCTAATGTCTTTCTGGGAAACACCAAAGCTACTATTATTTTTGTCTCTTCTTGCATACAAAATAGTTTGTTCTACAATGAAATTCAGGATGTTTGTAGAAAATATTTTTTGCCAAATATCATAAGGTGAGGTACCTTCTAGGTTCAACAAACTTTCGGAAAGAATTATTTCATATGTGGAAATAACTTCATCAAATTTGTAATTAAGGTTCTAGAGAAGTAAATACTTTTTTTGTTTCTTACTTACTTGCTTTGTTTCTTCAACTTCTTTATCCGAATCCGTATCTTCTTCAATTTCCAATTCGCCCGCTGGTTCAAACGTATTATCCGGTTCATCACGAATTTCTTCAACATCGCTGTCTTTGGTTTGCAGAATCTCCAGCATCTGGCGGCAGTAAAACAACATTTATTGTACTTTTTGAACCTTAAATAACTTTACGAGCTTCTTTGAGTGTAGTTACTTTTGTAACCTTCCTCCCGTAAAAAGATTTTACACTTATTGAATTCATTTCACTACTCTGATAGATGAAACAACACGTTTACTATAAATTTAAACAAACAACTGTATAAAATATATAGGACAACCCTAAATGTTGTCATCTATTTGTAGCTACAGATCGTGCGGATAGGTTGGATGCGCACTCGTCTAATTCGAAGAAGTGCACGTGTGCACTTCGTGTGTGGGCGAACATCCCAATGTTCCATAAATAGAACGTCAATGTTATTCTAAATATTTTTGACCGTTATCAAATTACTAGATTACCCTTTTTGTGACCATTGAGTGTTTTACAATCTCACCCTTGCCTTCACAACAAAAACCTTATGTATTCGTTTATTCGGCCCCCTAAAAAAATAAAACGTGTTTTGGTGCAAAATAATGTAATTTTTGTTATTTTAAAAAATTCATACTATGTATTTAAGTAAATAATTTAGATTTTTTTTTAATATAAAATGCAATTAGGATATCTAAGAAATATGAGCCTATAATAACAAAGTAATTATTAATATTAATACATTTTAATATCACAGCAAAGAATGTGTTCCATTTAAGGAACATTGGTAAGATAAAGGTTAATGGGAAGGTTCTGAGATTTTAAAAAAAATAAAAAACAAAATAAAATAATACTATGTATGTTTGTTTAAACGCAAAGTCGCCGGTTGCTATGGTTACTGGTTTGTGTGTAATGAATTTTCTGCATGCGGGTTATAAGTTCACCTGCGCCTGCTGTTGCGCTTCTGTCTTCAGCGGATTGTTTGATGAGGTCACAAAGAATTCTGAGTGTTGTTCCATAAACCAATTAAAGCTAATATTTTTTTAGATCTAGGAAACATCGTGACCCTTCAGGGCTGCTTTTAATTGTCTGTGAAATCATTTTACCAATACATTAGAAACTAAGTGAAAGCCTGTCGTTTGTATTTTTTGAATGCCGAGCATGTTTTTCATTGATGTAAATAAAGCGGATTCAAACCGAGTCCCTCTATATGTTGTTACTTTGGCCGATGTGCCAAACTGGGATATCTAATTCTCAATAAAAACAAATTTTAGTTGCAATCTCTGATGTATATATGCACATGTAAAAATTGAGCATTGATCTCTTGAATATACCTAGATGCAATGGAATTAACTTTGATTACCCAGAAGCCCATCAGGATGGTTGGCACCTTTACGAACCTATCTTGAGGGTTGTAAGGTCACAAATCTGAAAATCTAACACCAAACTCAACGCGCACGCGGCTTTGTTACATTTAAAATATAGAAATTTATTGCAAAATAAATAAAGTAAAATAAGAAAAAAAAAATAAATGCAATTAATATAAGTAAAAAACTTAAAATGAAGCAACAAAAAAATTATTGATGACATAATTGAAATAAAAATTTACATGAACTTAACATAAAATTGAAAAATACAAACGTTGAAATTAAGTTGAAAATAAGAATTAATTAAGCTGCTGTTACCTGTTAATATGGTAACCATACGATCTTAGAAAAAATAAAAATAAAATAAAACAAAGAACTACTAATCGTAAAATGCAAAGGCCTCGCGACGCAATTTAAAACAACGTTATTAAAATTTACTTACTAACATATTAACGGCGTTTTAATTAATGACATGTTACTTTCGACAATGTAAAACAGCACCCAAACATAAACCTTACCGAAAGCCCATATGACGTGAAAAACTAATTTATGTATCCAAAAAACTTTGTACTTGGGATTTTTACAACCCTAAACACTTACAATTTTACCATCCATTAGGAGGCCAAACACCTTGCGCGTCACACGACAATTCTTAGTTTTTGTTACTATTCCTACTAGAATTACTACATCATGCATACTCCAACTGTCAACTACTGGCTTATTAATTAATAAAATGTTTCTTTTATAAGCGTTACACGTACTGTCTACAGAGTTGACAAAAATCGACAGAAAAAGATGCGAAATTAAAATAAAACATAGTAACGACAAGGTTTCTCACAAGAAACAAACAGTAACTTTATCAAAATGATAACGAAATATAGACAATCATAGCAAACAGGCGCACTTGAATATAAAGTTACAATCTAAATCTTTAAAACCAAATAATAAAAATGACTATCGGAAGAAATAAATTATAAAATGTACTCAAAACGTATGATAATAAACTTGACCTAAATTTGTGCGTGTGCACTAAATACGTGCTTAGTATAATAAAAATTACAATTAAAATTAATTTAAAAACGTTGAACAACTTTGATAAGTTAATGCAAAATTACTAAAATGATCAAAAATCAAACGCGGGTTACAGCGGGCCAGAAGTACTTCTGAGTTATCTGTTTTACGATATTCTTTATACCTGGATTGTGTATAAAGTCAGAAACATTGTACGGTACGTATAAACTGTTTCCATACGTAGTTTCACATCGCAGTGTCTTGTATGACAAAGAGATCTCCTATTTAAAGAATGTATATTTGCTGTCTCGTGAATTAATTTACTGGTAGATTCTTCTTACCTGGAATGTGCTGGATATCAATTCTAAATTCAGATATAATGGCTAGTCAAATCTAGCTTCGATTAGCTTTTTCTGGTTTTTGTTAAAGACAAACGCAATCCGTTTATTGTCACAATAGATGGTAAAATCTTTTCCTGATAATAGATGTAGACTCTGCTTAAGTGTTTTATACATTGTTAATAATTTTCTGTTCTATGTAGTATAGTTTTGTTCTGCTGGCGTCGGTTTCTGTGAGAAGAATGCGATTGGCCGTTGTAAGTCACTCACTTGTTTTGCTGGATTACACTTCCAATTACTAGACTAGAAGCATCCGTAAAACTGCTTTTCGGATATGCAAGGGTCGTTGTGCTTTACATTTGATGACATCTAGAACTGCTTCCTCTGTGTGCACCCGTTTAATAAAGCATTCGCTAGTATCTGCGTTTCTACTGCCTTGGGCATTGACTTTTGTGGAGAGTGATTTGATACCTTGACTTTTATGAAATTTATCTGGCTAACTCAAAATGCATTTGATATAGTTAATTAGAACACCATGGTGGTTCAATCGTTGGAGAACTTGATCCACATGCATAAGGTGCTCGTCGTGAGGCTTAGATGCTATTAAAATATCGTTTAGATATGAATAGACGAAGTCAAGTAACTTTACATTCTTAAATTAAGTTACAAAAGTACGAAAGTCAAAGATCTAGAGAATCAAAGCGCACCAGATAATAATATGACACAACAAAAAGATTTTAACATTAATTGTGATTACAATTTAGTGGTCGACTGACCACCAAACTATTAAGAATTAAAATAAAAATGTAATACTTACAGTTATGTTTTATTCCTAAAACTGAATTAAAATCTAACTTAAAAGAAAACGTACATACGGCGTTATCACAAGCAAATCCTGTTTCTAATTCATACGATCACTGAAAATAAGCGAATGCGCAGAGCTTCCCTCTAATTAATTTTGCAACCTGGACAATTGTTTCCTCCAATATGATTGTATTCAACGCCTTAAACTTCAGCGACGTGACAACATGTAAATACAAAAAAATATAGTGACTTACTCCGAATAGGCTTTTCCTCAAATAGATAGAAAATTCAACCGCATATTTACGTGGAATTGCGTGAAATAATTTGATGATGAAAGCCTTGTTGGGCGTAGACACCGCTAAACAGAAGTTTGTGTTGAAATCGTGTTTTTAAAATTTGACAGTGAATCACGATAAGTGGGCGTATCGAAGACAAATTTTATTCTAGAAAAATTTTAACATACCAACTTTTTAACATAACAGAGGTTTGGTATATACGACAGGTCCAGTTGTATCAATGTGGTGAAAGATATTGTGTTGCGGTACCTGCAGCTTATTAATGGGCCTGATAACATTACGGTATTTTCGTATAAATTTTTGGTTTACGTTGCTTGTCTTGATCACATGCGTGGATACCTACGTGTTTTGTTTGTTTTACTAGAAACTCTACATTTAGATTAGTATGTACATCAAGGAGTCTTTTATTTGTCACATCTACCAATAAGTTAACTTGTTTTAGAAAATTTGCTTCTAAGATAGCATCTTAGGCTATAAGAAATTTTCAAGAAAAAGTTCTACGTAGTTCTAAATCTAATGTTACTGTTTTTTTTGGTTGCAGTTAAAATCGTGAAAAAACACTACCGTGTCTAATTTTAAATTGTACGGAAAGTACACTCGAGTCAGCACCTGTGTCCAATTAAAATCTGATTTTTGTTTTTCTATCACTTATGAAGAGTCTGTGGCTTGCATTGTTGCTTGAATAGACTACAGTTACCCCTGCATTGGTATCAAGTTCTTTTGATCATACGAACATGGCTGTTTGCACTTCTGAGATTATGTTCCAAACTTTGCATGAGACCAACAGTAACCCTCGGCCGATGTGACAAACGTTGTCTACTTTTGCTTCTGCTGATATTTTTATGACGGTTAGTGTTTCTTGGTTCTTTTTATACATATTTATTTTTCCAAGACATAAGTCCTCTTTATAAACTGTCGCAAATCATCCAATGTTTCGCCGCCATTTTGTGTTGCGTTTGGCGTGGTACTGGTAAAAGTTTTGGGACGCGTTAATATAGTTTCAGTGGTGGAATGTGTTTCCGGCTCCTTGTGTTGGCGTACACACAATTTCTGTTCTTATCTAATTTTACCTGTTCACCATCGTATTGTTTAAAAAGAGTACTAACACAATTATAATTGTTCATTTTAAATTGCTTCATATTCTGTTTACATACGAATTCTGATAAATAAAAATCAAACCATCATTTAAGCACTTAATCTTAATGCCTAAAAGACACTCGAATTGTATCACTGTTTTTTTAAACTTGGTCGTAAGTTGCTTCACAAATTAATCCATTTTCTTTTTATGGCACCAACAATCAATCCATCGCCTACATAAATTACTACAATTAATTTAATCGAACAGTTGCGTACAAATAAACACGGGTCTGCACTGCTTACGTGAAAGTTTTGATTGCACATAAAGCTCAATAACCTTTTATTCCAGCATCTCGGCAATTGTTTTAAGCCATGAAGACTTTTATTTAGTGTGCAAACTGGATTTGTCCCGTCATTGAATCCTTCTGGTGGGCTCAAATATATTTCTTCCTTTATAGTACCATAAAAAAATGCTGTACTTACATCAAATTGTAATAGGTTAAGTTTCTGTGCTGCTGCTACACTGAATAAGGTCCTGATGGTATCAAATCTTACAATTGGGCTAAATGTTTCTTGAAAATTTATTTCCGGTTTTTGACTGTAGCTTTTTGCTACTAACTTCGCCTTAAAACGATCAATTGTTCCGTCAAATTGTTTTGATTTTACAAACCCATTTGCTTTCAATGCGCTTTTTGTCTTCAGAGAGTATCTGCATGATCTACGTTTTGTTTTTTATTAAAGCTTGATATTCACTTTTTATAGTATTATACCATTTGTCTGAATTTTTACAATTCACTGCATTAGCATACGACTTGTTTTAATTTTTTTTCAATGTACTCAAAATCTACAAATACTTGATGTGTTCTTAGAGCTGTTTCTAAAGTATCATTTTCATCATCCTTTGCTATCTTCAATTGCGTATTCAGTGTGTCACATTTCGTACACGTATCCAGTTTAGTTTTTTTGAAAAATATTCCAGCAAATTCTCTACTGTATATTTTTAACCACACTGGATTTTGATTTTTTTTTTAATATAACCTATATAATATGCTTATGTTCAAGTTTGAAGCAAAATATTTTTTGTCCGTATGTCGGCGAGAGTAGTGAGACTCATAGGTAGGGATACTACTGATATGATTTCTAACTTCATTTTGTTTATTTTCAGCAGTCTTGTGGGATATGCCTTCCTCTTTTATCTGAAACCGTGGTGCCTCTAGTTGTTAGATGTTCCTTTGCAAGAATACCACTTATGATTTTTTCCGTTTCACCAAGGGTGTTTATAAAACATGATTTACATACAGCTAATTTTGTTCCATTTACTTCTCAGTTGTAATCACAGGTACATG
This sequence comes from Aquatica leii, assembly GCA_035610365.1. NCBI lineage: Eukaryota > Metazoa > Arthropoda > Insecta > Coleoptera > Lampyridae > Aquatica > Aquatica leii. Next base: position 175,495,716 of record CM069433.1, on the reverse strand, counting down.
TTCGGCTTCCTTTTTTTTTGTCTTCAATATTAGTCTTTTTCTTTTTATAGTTTTTGGTTCTGAGTTGACTAATCATGCACAATATGCAACTTTCTTATCGTATTCAGCTAATTGCCAATATTCATTCATTGCTCTTATTATCTTTCCTGTTGCAGTAATATATGTACATATATCTTTTATTTCGCTTTATTTTTCTATCAGTGCGTTACTTTTGGGACCAACGTTTAGGAATACAGTGATTTTCAGTTATCTCAGCTTTGTCATCAATATTATTATTGTTTTGAGAAGACATGTCTGAATCGCTGTCTGATGTTTCATCTGATTTTTTACTGCTTGTACTATAGTCTGATACAACGATGTTTGACTGATGCTTTTCATTATTTGAGTCCGAGGTATTATTATTTATTTAGAACATAATATTCTTCAATTCTCTCAAGATTATTATCATTGCCTTCAGTAACTACTATTGCATTGTTTGAAACCCCACTTGTGTTATTAATCATATCATCAATCATATATTACTTTATTTATTATGAAAGCGAGGTTAGAAAACATTAATCAATTTATCTGGTAAAATTGGTATTGCATACTGTTTCTACATGCTTCATGTATTTTTCGAGTTTTATTACTGTAATAATACATGTTATATAACTACAAAATATCAGAATTATTTACGATAATCGCTTTCAGAAACTTGCTCAATGGTAGGTGCCGATTATTACTTACACTGCGCAGTATATTTCGTTTCGACATTGCTCACAAAAGGACTTAAGTTAACTTATGTCTTTTTGACAGAATAAGAAATATGTTTCTTTATTCCAACAATTTTGGTAAAACTTACTTACGCCGTTTTGATTACTCGAGAGTGAAAGTATCTTGAGAATAACTATAGTTAGCCCCTTATGTTGGACGTAATATTGACAAATTTCAGAAAAAGTTAACTAAGTCAAAATTGATTTCCCTTTAGCGGCGTAAATATTAACTGCAGATTTATTCCGTATTGACATATGAAAGAAATATAATTTTTTTTATAAGTTCATGTACATAACTTTATTAGACAGAAAATGTGACGTTGCTTTTTTGACTACCTACCACAGAAATATGCCTCAATAATTTTGTTTTATTTAGACAAAACTAATCTAGTCAGAATGATAAGACAATTTTTATTTTAAAGATTCTTAATTTCTAGATTTAATTAGTTACTTCCTACTTTTTTAACTATTAATTGACTAATTGTGTAATATGTATTATTATTATTTAATAGATGGCCTGATGAAGTTGTATGCTCAGCCAACAAAACGTTGCCATAAAACTAAATTTGTGCCGTCTCTTTACGTCGAGGATTTGGTTATACTAAAAATTTAAAAGTTTTGTTTTTTGTAATTATTTATAGCATCGTAATTGGTTTTGAAAACATTTCGTCTAGTTTTAAAACTAAAAAAAAATAGTTTATTGCAGCATGCATGAGATACTTATACGGTAACCTCTAAATCAAACTAAACTTACAATAATCGAAACTTATATTTATGTAAAAACGATAAAAGTTTTTATTTTGTTCACAAAATTTTATTGTAAAACTACTTTTATAAATAGTACTATCACAAAAAGTATCAAAAACATGTAATAGCTAAAACGCCTCATTTACGCGATAATGTATTATCCAAACAATTTAAAATTCTTTACGGAGTTTTATCTCGTGACTTTACAGTTAATTAAGTCAATGAAAGCAGGTTTCAAGCATAAAAATTATCATTTTTGTGTTTCTGTATATATTTTATTTTTTAATTGTGTAACTTAATTGATACCAATTTTCACGATCGTACTTAATCCGCTGAGTAAGGACTTATGCATAAATTTTAAAAAAATCTTAGCACTAAAATATTTCTAGTTCAATAATTTTACGGTTATTGAAGATGAAATTGAATTCTATATTCCAAATGAGACCCTCCGTAAAGGTAAAGTTATTGATACTTTCTTTGACAACTGTTTCTGAATTTTCATTCATATGCGGACTTAAAATAAATGAGAAAGTAGTTAAGGAATATATACAGCAATAAAATTTATTGATTTTCAAAATAAATTATTACGTAATTCTTTGATCTAAAATCAATTACGTCGAACTGTATGTTGTGTGTGCGAATCATCTACTGGAAGTAAACAAGCTAACGTTGAGTTTCATTAGTAGTGCAGGCGGCCGTATTGTTAGTGTTCTATATCGGTACCTAAAATTAGTACGCAATGTGTTCATTAATACCTATGCTAAGCTAAACTCGAATTTGCTTTGTATTGAAAAGCCTTTATATACAATAGATAATTTATGTTAAACTAAAACTCGTAGTGGAATGATTAATTTGTTAAAAAACTATTTAAAAAAATAACAATTGCAAGCTACGCACAGAAACCAAATTATATTAAAAAAAAATCTTATTACTGATATTTTAAATGCAAATTTCAATTTTATTTACAAAAGTTGACCTTTTTAAACTGCTGTAGATGATACATTGTGTTTATGTAAATACTTCACGAAATGTTCATTATTTGCGCAATTTCATGTGTTATGAAATCGTTACGTGATTTACATAAGAAAGGACTGAATATTATAGCGTTATATAAGCTGTATAAAATATGAACTCGAAAATAGCACTTTAACCTGCATTGTGCTATTAGGGTTGGTAAATAATGTAATGTACAAAGTAAAATATGTAATTTACTTTTGATTAAGGTTCACCCATTTTTATAAAAATTTTCCCAAAAGTGCTTGTTGCGAATCGAAAATTTATGGTTGCGTAAAACAAATAAAGGGTTGAAAATACAAATAAATTGTGACTAACGTGAGTGCGAAATAATAAATTTATGGAAGTTTTTTTTTAGGTTTTTGTCTTTTCGTTATAAATTATTTTCGCTATTGAATTTGTACGTATTCATCGTATACTTTTTTAAGTTTGAATTTTTAAAATAATAATTCTACATTTACTTAATTTTTTTGTGTTTTAACTGCATATTATAATGTTTTGAAAGTTACTTTTTCGAAAGCTGTGTTTATAGAAGTAGCAAAATAATCAAACAGTGAATAACAATTCTTTTTGTATTTTTGTTATTAAAATTTTTAACAATTATTAAAGTTACTACAAAATAAATAAAACAATTAAACGCGATACTACGGTTGACTTAATATATTATTTATGTCGTATAGCAATACTTAAAAAAATTTGAATTTACAAAAAGAAAAAAAATAGAAACACCTACAAAATTAATGTATTTAATTTTTTTTTTAAATTACAGCAACCTTTATTTTGGTAATTGACAAAACTTTTTTACACAATCGTGATCATACCTTATTAAAAAAATGGCAAAATGTGTACAGATTATTTTTTGTCAAATTTTTAAAATAATTATGGAAAGCTAGAAATTTGATTGTAAATTAAGTAATTTTTAAAGTGTATTAATAAGAACGCAAAACATGAAAAACAAGCTGATAGCCGTTTCTTCTTTTTGGAACAAATTAGCAATTAAAATACAAACTATCAAATTTTAAACAGAAAAAAATTTTTTTAATATAAAAAAAGTTGATTATGTACTATCTCTTGTTTTCTCATTCATTCATTTTCCTCAAGTCTTCTATTACTTCATCGTACCATCTCATGTTTGATTTTCGTCTTGGTCTGTTTGTCTCAGGTTTACATGTTCCATTTTTTTAGTATGCTTTAATCTTTTTTCTCATGTATTTTTTCCATTTGAACCGTATTGTCATCACTTTTTCTGTATATTCTCTTTTCAAGATTTATGAGATTTCATGATTTATATATTGATGTTGTATTCCATTGTTCATACTTTAGAGTCTCATTTTCGTTTCTAAGACTTTTCTCTTGTAAATTTTTAATTCTTTTTCTATTTATGTAAAACACATGATTTCAACAACATATAGGGTGTCCCAGAATATGTAGATAATTTTTTAGATTTAGATAACATACATAAAAATAAATACTCTTGATCGACAATGATAAAATAAACTTTTAACGCAAAACAAAATATTTTTGTTCAATATGATTCTTATTGAATAATGTATATCGGTTTAACTCCTTTTAATCTTATGCATTCTCTAGCGTTAAAAACTAAAAATTGTTGAAGCTTTTACAATACCTAAACATTAGCCCTTATTTCGCGACAATGCAAATTAATTAATTACAATAAATGTTATTGGCATAAACTAACGTTTCTAAGTAGTCTGGTACATGCAAATTTTGAATTAAGTTTTTATTAATTTTTGATCTAAAATTATATGAAGTTGTAAAAAACAAAGTACCTGGATATTTTCTGCAGAAAAGGTTGCAACTAATTGGATTTTTTTGGGATTCAGTCTACACACGATTTTTTCGGGTTTTTATCTAGGATGTAATTTATCCACCGTTCGGTAAAAGTTTATACAGTGTGTTCACAAAAAAATCCATATCAGAGTTATGTTTTTTTGTAGAACATGGGAGTCATAGTTACGATCGCACCGGGGGGTGTACACCCGGAGTGTTGTGCAATCTATCGCATTACTTAAGCAAATCTTAGCTCCTGGTCCTCTCACCCCGGGTTTCCGTTACACAGTAGACGGTTGAACTAGTAAACTAGAGCCCCCCCTACCCGCTGGTATTACGACCCAGTCTCTTAGTAGAAAATCGGCAGTTTAGCGTATAACTGGGATTGTATTCATCCTTTCTGACTCTTATTTCTGGTCGATGTTAGCTAGCCAGTGCAGCACCCCGAACCAGCTTTACACACGCCCATAAATGGGGATAGCAGTGGAACGAGGCGCGGTAGAGTGCCGTAGCACCCCCCCTCTTAAGGGACATGTCGCACGATGGAATAAGTCGACGACCAACCTGTGCCTAAGCTAGCTGCCACGCCCCCGAGAAACCGATACCAATTGATAGAGCACCGGATAGCGCGTCTTCGGTGGGGCTTTCTATCCCCGTGGATACTCGAGTTGCTGCCGGGGTACGTTGGACAAGTCGCCGTCGCAGTCTCCTCCATCTTTTAAAAAAATGGATTCATCTGCTACTTTGCGATGTTCGAACAGCCCTCGTCCTTTTCGCATAAATGCACCAGCATCCGGGGATACTGGAATGAGGTAGATTACTGCCCATTCTATGGGTCTAAGGCGCAAGGCCACTCACATAGACACTTGGCGTATTGGTCCGCGTACGGTTACCACAAGACGTTTCCTCTGCCGGAGAGACTAGTCCCCCCTCCCATGCTTTCGTATAATAGGACTCGGCCTTTCCTCTCTCTTCAGAGCTAGGTCCGCTTTACCGGTACTGGTAAAACCCTAAGGCCCAGGCTGTGCTTCAAGTTCCTGTCTGAAGAGTGAACCGAGTTTCAGAATTGGAGCTAGGTCCAGATTTACCGGCATGGACAAGACGGGTTACGTCTGCCAGCCGTGCCTCCACTTCCTGTCCAATTCCTTCCTTCGGAATTATTCTAAGGGAAGCGGTCACATGACAAACCTTTCCCTCACGTATAAATCGTACACAATTAAGTCCACAATTCAAGGACGTACTACTACAACTACTACCACGTTTCGATACGCTACGTTTCGGTCGTTGACACAGGACCCAGACTTACGCCTGAACCCTGGAATTGGGTGGAAACGTATCCGTTTTAAGGGCAACAATACCACATGGTAAAATGTAGGCCCGTGTTAGTCATTTAGTTCACACCTGTACTGGAGAACCAGCACAGATGCTATCCAGAGTGCACCGCGAGGAGGCGACTAACATTACATTTATAGTGTTTTTAGAATTTAGAAACAAAATAAAAGCAAATTGTTATAGAATTCTTTATACACTTACTTTTTATAAGAAAATAAATAATAATTGAAAATGCAGGCTTAAATTAATAATTTAATTGTGCTACATTTATAAGGGTTGGAATAATATAATTGCCGACAATATCTACAGTAAGAGTTGTGTAAAACAACAACAAACATTTTTAATTACATTATACAGGATGGTTAAAAATTACAATTTATTTGAGGTATTTATTGTTCTAAATAACTGAGTTATTTTAAATAAAACAGACTATAATTAATAAGATATTATTTAGTAAAATTTAATCACTTATCAAAGAGTAAACATACAAACTAAGAAATTATGAAAATGCAAACAAATTTAAAACAATAATAAAGCTAAATTATAACCAAATATCAAACTCTTTTAAACTCAAAAATATAGAAGATAAGTGACGCTCAAAAACACCCTACTAAATGTAGCTGAAAAATCGTGTGGCCGAACAAAATTAAACGGAAATAAAAGACAAACAACGTGGTTTAAAAAAAAAAGAAATAGAAAAATACTTGCAAAAGAAAACAGTAACAACGTACACGGAATACAAAAAATAAGAATCCAAAAATAACTAGTGCAAGTGAAACAAACAACATAACGACAGAGAAAGTCAACGAAGCTATTAAAAAAATTAAAAACGGCAAAGCGGCAGGACACGATGGCATCGGACCAGATATTATAAAAAAGAATAGAGAATATTGGAAGATTAATGCTGTTAGAGATCTTTAAGAAAGTTTGGCCTGAAGAATTGACACCTCAAGAGTGCGAAGTGGGAATAATTTTACCGATATTTAAATATGGCGATAAAACAAATTGTGTAAACTACGGAAGTATTAAGTTGTTGAGCATAGCTAGATAGATATTTAAAAGAATTCTAGAACTCAGACTGACGCCAAAAATCAAAAAACATTTTACAGAATCCCAAAAGGCATTTCGTAAAGGTCGTAGCATCCAAGATTACATCTTTACTCTAAACCAAATAATCGATAAAACGTTAACGCAAAAGGTAAGTACATACTTAGCTTTTGTAGATTTAGAAAAATCATTTATTAGAATACTGAGAGAAAAAGTGTGAAAAAAATGAAAAAAAAGGAGTAGACGAAAAACTCATAAACTCTATAAAAAGTTTGTATAGGAACAACAGAAGCTACGTAAGTACAAATAAGATACATTTAGAAGAGTTCACCACCGATGAAGGACTACAACAAGGAGCAATACTTAGCCCAATACTTATTAATTTAATTATGGACGATATTATAAAAAAATGTAATGAAACAACTACAAAACTACACATTGGCTATAAAAATTTAGCACCGACAAAAATACATAGTGCGCGTTTGCTGACGACCTGCTACTATTTGCATCAAAAGCAACAAAATGAACTATAAAAAAAACAAAAATATTGCTTATAGTTAAAGAGAAAGAAGTTGTGAAAATAGACATACTTGGAGAAGAAATTCAACAAGTTGAAAAGATTAAATATTTAGGAGTGATGATAAATGCAAAAGGTGGATGTGAAACAAAAGTTAATAATAGAGTTTAAAATGCAGTTGAAGTGTACCATGCGCTAAATAATAATTTTATAAACAGAAAAGAAATATCCCAAAAAACGAAGATAATAATATACAAAACAATTTATGTACTTATTTTAACATTTGGGTGTGAATCCTGGACACTCTCAATAAAACAAAAAATAAGTTACAAGCTATGGAAATGAAATACCTAAGAACAGTTAAAGCAGTGACAAAACTAAATCGCATAAAAATACAAATATAAGAGAAGAACTTCAATTAAAGCCCTTGCGTAAAATCATAGAAGAAAAGCAATTAAAATGGTTTGGACATCTATCAAGAATGGACAACACAAGATAAGTAAAACAAATATGAGAAACAAAAATTATACCATAAAGATCAAGAGGAATACCACTAGAAAACTAGAACAAAACAATCAACAAAATTCTAAAAAAGAATCAAAAAACGTGGATAGGAGCAAAACAAATGGCACACAACAAAACATAATGGTGCCAGTTTGTGTTAGAATAAGATTTTTTTTATATTATGTATACATCCTTGGACTTTTTATTTTAACTAGAAAAAATTTTATGCTAAAAAGAACAAATAAAAAATGAGCACTTACACTTGTAATATAACCCATTCACGTTTGAAAATTAAAATCCCGCGAACAAAAAAAAACTGTGCCTTCCCTTTTACGTTATATTAACTTTGGTATACACTGCTTACTCTTGATATGTAAGACGGCTGTAGTAAGTTAAATAAAACACACAACAAAAAAATTTATTGTGATTTTTATTCCGCTTTAACTCGTTAAACTTGAAACAAAATTTTGCCGTTCGTTGAAACCCGCTGAAGAACAGGCAAAGAAACCCCTTCGATCCTCTAATTGAATGTAAATGTAAGATCATTGCATAATTTAGATTTATCAAACAACCCGTATGTAATTAAGAATAGCAATAAACATGAGAAATTTAGGACATCCCAATACGAATACAAAAATATGATAATAGTTTTAACTTCCAACTCACATAAACACGTGCACAAACATCATTATCTTAAACGGTTAAAGAATTATTTAACTGACGGCCTGTCGGTAGGTACTTAGGCCCTGGTTACGGAATTAACCCAACTAAAGTTCAAGTGTCGTTACAAATAAACGTGGGCGAAAAATACAAATATATTATAAACACACAATATTAAACAAATGTTATAAAATGTATCCATTATCATAGCAGCAACCTACCGCGATCTTAATACCGAAAAGCAGACACTGGTCTATATTATAGACCCAATATATACTACTTCACATAAAAGCCACAAGCTTCCCATAAGAAGATAACATCACGGTAAATAAAATATTAGATTAAATTATACAAGGCAATACGTACACTGATGTTTCTCCTTGTTATCAGACTTATTGGCGTCACCATAAACAAGTAACGAAAAGATTTCCTAACTTTGACCAATTTTTATATTGTCAAATTATAAACGCACAAAAAAAAACAAAAACAAATTATTATGCATAATTTATAATTGAAGCCAGAGATTAGCATAAAAAATTTAGCTGAGAAAATTATCTAATACATTAGCACAAATTGATTTTAAAACACGTCAAAGATATACAAATAACAAAAACAAAATGGCAATGAAGTTTAAATAACTTCTTTTAATTTTAATAATCTTCAAACTTAAGTATAAATAAATGTTTTATACAAAATTTGACATTATAAATGATGTAATTGTGATTGCAAATCAAAGAAAAGACTACGAATGTAAATTGCATCTAAACGTCCTTTTTAATCCACGCCTTTTCATTCTCTTAATGTATAAATTAAAAATAAATTGTTAATTATGACAGTCAAAACAACGCTTAATGTTATGTTCAAAATTACATATTAATTAAAGTATAAAGTAAAAAAATATTAGGAATTTAAATTGCATTTTAAGTAATCCTTTAAGATATGTCGATATAGTAAACTTAAATTTTAATTAATAATTAAAAAAAACATCGTTTCATAATTCTACATAAACTGATTTTGAAATGCATAATACACATAAATAAATTGAATCGATAAAAATGAATGAAATGACCGCCAATGCGTCTGTTTTTCCAAAACAAAGAAGGTATGTAAATGTTCCTATAACGCTGAAATTATAATGCAAAGAGCTCACAAATTACAATTAATTTTCTCATCCCTTGTATTAACTATAACGGTATATAGTTTTCTTACATTATAAATAACACAAACATAAACGTGATATCAAGAATGCTAATTGCAGAACCGGATCGCACGCTTCTACCTTAAGGTTCCACCCTTGGCGTGTCCCAACACTTATTAAAACGGGTATTCGTAGTTGTTTTTTTTTCGCTAGATGACCATGCTTACGTAATTTTGCTCGTCTTTAATTGGATTGAAATTTAAACTGGATCATTCACACTTTACAATAAATGATCAAAATATCGTTCATTTTCTTCTATACATGAAGATATTTTTTTTTCAAACAATATTTTAACATTCTGTAGCATTTAAAGTGTTATGGTTTTAAATGCATTCCGTATTTTTTGTTTGGTGTCATCTGAAGTAGTTGTAGGCGCATCATAAACAACATTCTTGGCATATGCCCACAAAAGAAAGTCTTAAGCATGTCAGATCTGGAGATCTTGTAGGCCAATTTTGTAAAACTCTACGTCCTATCCATATTAAACATTCTCTTGGAGTAATGTAAAAATGTGCTGAAGCACCATCCAATTGCTTTTATATCTGCCGTTTAATGTCCTAATTAATGCCTATAAAAAGTTTGGGCAGGTTGTCACGTGCGAGCCTACAAAATTTCTGCCGGTTTAAATTTCTATGAAAGAAATAAGATCTTTATACTTTTGACCCAATAGTTCTTCCCTATATATAATTGATCATCTATGTTTTTCTACTCTTTCGATGCTCCGTTTTGTTACACTTGTTTCCCGGTTTATTTGGAATTGAGTTACATAGGGTCAATTATTATAAATTAATTTTCTTCATTTCCAAGGATAGCTTTACGTTTGCTTGCTTTCTGATATGCTACGCTTCCACTTCTCTTAAAGTCACGAAGTATTCTTTTAAGAAGACTTTTGTCTGGGTGCTTGCAATATGGATATTTCTTTTGTGTAAACACGTGACGTTAACAAACAATTTTTTTTTAATATTGGTAAAATCATATCAGTTCGTTCATGCAAATTGTAATTCTTCACACTGAACAGGCACAACCACCAACCACAATAACTAAACAACACAAAACAACACCCTGCTAAAAAATTTTAAATGAATAATAATTGTACCTGTTTTTTTGTCAAAGCAACCTTCAATATTTTAAAAATTTTATCAGAGATAAAAAATAAAGGCCGCGTCGTAGTTGAACACCAAGACTTTTTAGGCTTGGTCCTAGTCTCTCCTTGAGAGCCGAAACCAGAAGTAGAACTTGGCTTTTGTCGTATTGTCGTTCGTGAACTCAAACAAACTGACGTTTCGCAAGACATTGCAGCTTACATCTTCACAGTGGTAAATGTCACTGAATGAACGAGTGTAAGTGACCAGTGGCGGATGTTGGTCAGTGTTACAAGAGGGTCATTTTATGATTTAAAATTGAAAAACGCATTCTCACTGAATAAAATTAGAAATAAAACGATTTTTAGTATTTTTTTGGAGGGTCATTGACCAAATGACCTAATCGAGAAGCCGCCACTGTAAGTGACAATATTTATACTTATAAACATATTACTACGACGCGGTCTAAGCCGAAAGTTGCTTATAATCTTATTGTATTTGATACTGCAATTTCTATTGATTCGTTGTTTTGTACTATTCTTTTCTTGGTTTTTAATTTACATATATAATTTTTTGTATTGTTATAGTTACATTTATACATTTTATTTTTTTCATCTTTCTTCATCGCGTTTTTTCTATATCTAATATTATTCTAAATTCTTTCTATTCGTTTTTTATATCTAATTTCTTTTCTAGTCTTTCAGTATTTTATTAACTTCTTTTATGTTTTGTTTCATTTCATTGTTGGTATATAGTATTTTTAAGTTTTTTTTACACTTTGTACATCTTAGTATGTTTTTATACTATTGTTTTAGTTTTAGAGTTACTAGGAAGCGGTCAAAGACTGCATTTGCACCTCTATACGACCTGACAACTGCTATTATCTTACTTTGTTTTTTATTTATTAACACGTCTTCTATCTGGGTTTTGTTTGTCAATCTCGTTACATTTATATTTCCCTATGTATTTTTTTTGTGTTTGTATTTCGTACTACTAATGATTATATTTAATCCAATTAATATACAAGGTGATTTTTTGAAAACGATCCATACTAAATATCTAGCAGTTAAAAATGTGCAAAATGCGGAAACGGGTCAATTTTGGTTGTGAGAGAGACTTAATTAGTGTAATTTTAGACATGCAAGTGGATCTCCTCTGTCTGAAGGAGAAACAATATGAAATGGAAAAGAGGATTAAAAAGTTTATTTTTTGAAGGCTCTTTAAATCTGCACAGGTTCGGGCGGAAATGATGTACTGAGTTGCTGAAAAAACTAAAATAGTTTTTATTTATAGAGCCACAAATAAGTTACAGAATTTGTACAAAAATTCACATACACGGGATCGGTAGTGAATAAGAAAAGACATGGTAACAGAGTGGTAAATGACATGTCTCAAATTGAGGTTATTGGGTTCGTAAGTGAAGTTTAAAGTTTTGAAAAACTGATTACTTGGAGATAAACTCTAAACAGTGTTTGGAACATTACTTTCATCAAAACATCCATCTTTTTGATAGTTGACATTGCCAAGCGCTTAACGACAATGTTGCTCAATTAAACGGACTTTTTAAACAATAAACTTTTTAACCCTTTGTTTCACTTTAAGTGTTTGGGGGGGTTGCTGTCACTGCAAAAAGGGTGCTTCTGCAGGTCTCAATCTATACTAATTAAGTGCTCCCTTCACAACGAAGATTGACCGGTTTGGGCACATATTGTCCGTATAGATTAAGATATTCATCCTAGCGTGACAGTAGTTTAAACATTCCTTCACGGTAGAGTTGCTTGTCAAGTCGATTAAAGTAGTCCACAACTGTGTCTTGCAATTCCTGTTGATTTGCAAAGGGCTTTTCCGCCAAACATTTCTTCAGAGGTCCGAATAAATAAAAATTGGAGGGGGCCAAATCAAGACTACATAGCGGATGTTGGAAACACCGCACTTTTGCTGTGTCAACTACTCTTTGATTTGATTTCATGTGTGCGGTTTTGCACTATTGTGTAAAAGTTTAACTCCTTGTCGTATTCGTCCCGGCCTTTTCCTTCTAATACCTGTATGCAATTTGTAGAGAGTTTCATAGTATCTGTTGCTGTTAATGGTTGTGCGCGGTTTACAAAGCATCAGGCGTTCACTATCCGAGAACATGGTCGCTATGGTGTTGCGGGCAGCTGGTTCAGTTTTGTAATTTTTGTCAACTAGGAAATCTAGATGTTTCCAAATCATGGATTGTTGTTGTGACTCTGGGGTGAACTCATAAACCCAGGTTTTATCTCCGCTCATGATGCTTTCAATGAAAGAATTCCTTTTTGTTGGTATCAGGTGAGATTTTGAAGTGACGAACTCATTCGATTGGTTTCGTGGTTCTCGGAGAGCATTTTTGGCACCCTGGAAGTTCTGAAAGACCATGCTTACGTAATTTTGCTCGTCTTTAATTGGATTTAAATTTAAACTGGATCATTCACACTTTTCAATAAATGATCAAAATATCGTCTATTTTCTTCTATACATGAAGATATTCTTTTTTCAAACAACATTTTAAGATTCTGTAGCATTCGAAGTGTTATGGTTTTAAATGCATGTTTCGTGTCATCTAAAGTAGTTTTAGGCGCGTCATAAACAACAATCTTGCCATGTGCCCACAAAAGAAAGTCTAAGCATGTCAACTCTGGAGATCTTGTAGGTTAATTTTATAAACCTTTACGTCCTGTCCATCCTAAACATTCTCTTGCAGTAATGTAAAAATGTGCTGAAGCACTATCCAATTGGTTTCATATCTGCCGTCTAATGTCGTAACTAATGTCATTTAAAAGATCGGGCAAGTTGTCACGTACGAGCCTACAAAACTACCGTTCGTTTAAATTTTTATTAAAGAAATATGGTTTTTATTCTTTTGAGCCAATAATTCCTCCCCATACATTAATTCATCATTTATGTTGGTGATTGAGTTTTAGAAATTTTTATTACTATAATAGTGAAAGTTATATCTGTTATGAAATGTGGATTCATTGCCAGAAAATACCTGGTGTAATAGTATGCGATATAGATAAAACTTTTATTTTTCTATCATTCTTTTGATACACTGTTTTCTTACATTTGCTTCCCGGTTTATTTGGAGTTGAGTTACATAGGGTCGATTACTATAAATTTAGTTTCTTCATTTCCAAGGATAGCCTTATGTTTGCTTGCTTTCTGATATGCTACGCTTCCAGTTCTCTTAAACTGACGAAGTAATCTTTCAAGAACACTTTTGTCTGGGTGCTTGCAATATGAATATTTTTTTATGTAATGTGACGTTAACAAACATTTTTTTTAAATATTTTCCAATTGGTAAAATAATATCAGTTCGTAATTGTAATTCTACATACTGAACAGACACAACTACAAACCACAATAACTAAAAAACACAGAACATTACCTTGCTAAAAATCTTCAAATGAATAGTCATTGTTACTGCTTTTTTACCAAAGCAACTTTCGATAATTTAAAAATTTTGTTGTCTTCTTATAACCAATAAATATCATATATATTTACTCCTTTTTTACAGAGAAAACAAATTATGGAAAAGCGTTACAAATATGATTTCTTCTCCAGTATTTGATTGGCTCTTCTACGTTTCGTTCTTCTTCTTCTCTCTCTGTTTCTTTTCTTTTTCTTTTTTTACATGTTTAACGTTTTTTCCTATTTTGTAAAGTGAATTGTGGAAGTACTCATTCCATATTTTTTTATTTATTGTATTCGATATAAAATCTTAAGTTTTCGCGGTTGTTTTGTTTATGATTATAAGCGACTTTAGGCTTAGACCATGTCGTAGTTATACACCCAGACTTAGGCTTGGTCATAGTCTCTTCTTGAGAGCCAAAACAAGAAGTAGAACTTGGCCTTTGCCGTATTGTCGTTCGTGAACCCAAACAAACTGACGTTTTGCAAGACATTGCAGCTCACATTATCAGAGTGGTAAATGTCACTGAAGGAAAGAGTGTAAGTGACAATATTTATATTTATAAATATGTCACTACGACGCGGTCTAAGCCGAAAGTCGCTTATAATCTTATTGTATTTTATATTGCAATTTCTATTTATTAGTTTTTTTGTACTCTTCTTTTTTTGGTTTTTAATTTGCATATAGAATTTTTTGTATTACTATAGTTACATTTTTTCATTTAGTTTTTTCCATCTTTTTTTATATCAATTCGTTGCGTTTTTGTCTGCAGGTTTAACATTTTGTCACATTTATGACGTCGTGATATCATTGTTTCTTCATCGCGTTTTCTCTATATCTAATATTATTCTAAATTCTTTTAATTCGCTTTTTATATCTTATTTTATTTTTTTTTTATTGTTGGTATGTAGTATTTCTAAGTTTTTTCTCTTACATTTTGTACATCGTATGTTTTCATACTCTTGTTTTAGTTTTAGAGTTACTACGAAGTGGCCAAAGACTGCATTTGCGCCTCTATACGACTTGACAACTGTTATTATCTTACTTTGTTTTTTCTTTATTAACACGTCTTCTATCTGGGTTTTGTTTGTCAATCTCGTTGTATTTATATTTCCCTGTGTATTTTTTTGTGTTTGTGTTTGGTACTACTAACGACCATATGCAATCCAATCAATATACAAGGTGATTTTTTGAAAACGACCCATCGTAAATATGTAGCAAATAAAAACGTTATGTGCAAAATGCCAAAACCGGTCAATTTTGGTTCTGAGAGACTTTTAAGTAGTGTAGTTTTAAACTTGCAATTGGATTTCCTTCATCTGAAAGAGAACAAATATGAAATGGAAAGGGGGATTACAAAGTTAATTTTGCTTAACTGTGTAATGGTTTTGTATTGCAACTATTCGTTTTTAAGAAAACGTCACTTTTGTGATAACCTATTTAAAGGTAAAAAACTAAATCTTTTTCTGTTGCTATCAAATATTTTCTGAAGTAAAAACTGTTTCTTATGTATTGACATTGGCAATTATTCAGTTTTAAAATAATTCTGCACAGGTTCGGGTGAAAATGGGGTACTCAGTTGCTGAAAGAGCTAAAATGACTTTGCAGATAAGCGTTTAAGCCACAAATAAGTTACAGAACTTGTACACAAATTCACATACACGGGATCGGTAGTAAATAAGAAAAGACATGGTAACAGGGTGGTAAATGAAATGTCTCAAATTAAGGTAATAGGTCATATCCCACTAACTCTTTGCGTCAGACTTCTAAAGTTACTGGGTTTTTATATTCATCAATTCGTAAGTGAAGTATAAAGTTTTGAAGAACCGATTACTTGAAGTTAAACTCTAAACAGTGGTTCAAACATTAGTTTTATCAAAACATTCATACTTTTGATAGTTGACATTCCCAAGCGTTTAACGGTAATGTTGTTCAGTTAAATGAACTTTTCAAACAATACATTTTTAAACAATAAACTTTTTAACCCTATGTTCCATTTAAAATTTTTGAGAAAGTTGCTGTTCCGGCCAAAACGTACTAATTAAGTGTCGTTTCACAACAAAAATTGACCGGTTTCGGCATTTTGCACATAACGTTTATTTCTCGATATATTGTCCGTAAAGATTGAGACATTTATCCCAGTGTGACAGTAGTTTGAACATTTCTTCATGGCAGAGTTGCCTGTGAAGTCGATTAAACTAGTCCACAACTGTGTTTTGTAATTTCTGTCGATCTGCAAAGCCCTATTACTTCAAATTTTTTTTTAGGGTATCCCCCCCTCACGTGTGCTGTGTTAACCATTCTTTGATTTGATTTGATATGTGCGTTCTTGCGCCATCGTGTAAAAGTTTAACTCCTTGTCGTATTCGTCTCGGCCTTTGCCTTCTAATGGCTATATGCAATTTTTGGACAGTTTCATAGTATTTGTCGCTGTTAATGGTTGTGCGCAGTTCAAGAAATTCACAAAGCAATAGGCCTTTACTATCCCAGAACACGGTGACTATGATTTTGTGGGCAGATGGTTGAGTTTTGTAATTTTTGTCAACTGGGGAATCTGGATGTTTCCACATCATAGACTATTGTGGTATCAGGTGAGGTGTTGAAGTAACGCACGCATTTGATTGGTTTTGTGGTTCTCGGAGAGCATTTTCGGCACCCAGCAAGCCGTTTATCAAAAGTTTAGGTCTCATATGATTTCATGTATACAAACTTTAGGAATACCAATGATTTCCGCAATTTCACGAACTTTAATGCGACGATCTTTCATAATCACACTTTTAAAAATTGAGCAGTTTTGATCCGTGTGTACGGTTTTTGATCTGCCTCTGTTTTTCTCTAGATCATCAATGAGGTCCGTTTATCCATCTTCAAATTTTTTGCACCAATGGCTGACTTTTTTTCGATTTAAGACCTTTGGGCTATAAGCGCCCTCTAATCTGCATATAATTTTGCTTTGGTTACTTCCTTCTGCTTGCAAAAGACGGATAACCGCACGCACTTCACACTTGGAATACTCTGGGATTACATACGCTATATGTTTGTTTGCTTCCCGTAAACTACTAAATTAACATTTTGTTTTACGTTTAAATACTATAATTTTATTTAAAATTTTGTCTAAAATATGAGTTAAGTTAAAGAAGCACCGTAGTTGATTGATTACTTCGTCACAAAAGTGATATAATTTTTGTTTTGAGGAATAAATGCATGGCATTGTAATAAAATATTACATTGCTTTTATATATTCAAAATTGTTATTGTTAGAACCGCAACCGATTTTGTATTACATTTTTTAAAACTAAAATTAGTTTAGTATGGTTTTTGTTTAATTACTTTTTATTATTCTGAATTTCGAAACATAGATTGTGTTTTGATTACTTTTTCTTCAGAAATTTAAAACCAGGTATTGATGTATGTCTATAGATATGTTATTTAAATATTTGCAAAGCAGTAGTATTATTTACTAAAAATATAAACTTGTAAATGTATAATAAAATTGCGTTTCAATTTTAGCTGCAAAACCGCGGATGTAACCACAACTTTATTTTATAATTTTATTTTTACGTATTTTACAAATTCTAATTAAAACTTGGATAAAACGTCTAATATTGCAAAAAGAAATATTTACTTATTCAATTACAATGAAAAGTATTTTTTTTACTTTTTAAATAGTTATAGGTATAATAACAGTTCAAAAATGAGATTCAACTTTCTTATCGTAAACTTTTCAGAACATCAGTACAGCTTAGTTACGTTTCATTAAACTTTGATGCATACGGTTGTTATTTTCACTGCGCTATTTAACACCGATATAACTGTTTATGTACATAGATTTTTTGAATAAATCAGAATTTATAGCATAAGAAAATTTAGTCGCTGCATGTTAAACTACTAAGGTATTTGTAATGTGCTAACAATAATTTTTACAAAAATGGCTTTGTTGATTTAAGATTTGAATTGTTTAAGAACAAAAAACGTACAAATTACTTCTTCAGTGCTTAGCGCGTAACGTTTGGATTCGATGGAACATTGATTACTAAAACGTTTGAAACTGAATTTGCGTATGTAAAACGGGAGAATTCATTTACAATAAAAGTTCTGTTTAATTTAACGGACGGATTATTTTAATGAATACATTGTATACCCATGCTTGAAGCTAATCAAACAAACGCAAATAATGTATCGGTTTACCTATTAGTAATTCAAATAACATAATCGTTAATTATGTTCCCAGATCATAATTGTGTGGTTTAATGCAAGTCAGTTGACAGTTGTTAAATAGGATATTTAGCTTTCTGTGTGTCAAAATTAATCAAACTAAATTATAACAAAACTTCTGAAACGGTAGAAATGCATTTTTTTATAATGAAATTTAATAATATTTTTTAAATAACTTTTTTTTTATTTTACGAAATCTATTTGTTTTTTATTGTGTTGCATCTAATAAATTTAGCACACAATTACACATTTATTTATAACGATCTTGTATGTAAGAAGAGAGAATAGAGATAAATTAATGCATGGTGACGTACTCTGTATACTTAAAAAAATTACTTTACGTTTTATGATGGTTAACAAATTTATTCAATATATAAATTATTTTATATTTTGAATTTATTTATAAGTTTAGATTATAATTTACACCACAATATTTATTATTTAAATTTTAAAGTCAATTTAATATCACTGATTGACTAAGGCGTTTCGTTACTTATTAATAAAACGTTAATAACCGAAGTTCAATAAGCTAATTAAATTTTACTGAGTTCATTAAACACAATAATTAGGACTTCAGAAATTTTAATGAAATTAATATTATAATCAACTGCAACTTAAATACTTAAAATCAATCAAGTACATTAATTAAAAAATAATTTCTTGCGTATCTATCAAAGCAAAGAAATTGCTTGTTAACTGCGTAAAGAAAAACCAAATGTTAATAAAAAGAATGTTTTTGTTTAGCGTTTTAATTATGTTTATTAATTATATAATGCGTAATAAAAATACTATTTGTAAAATTATTTTTATAATTAAAACCAGAAACAATTTACGATTTTTTTAGGGTTTTGTTATCGGTTTTGTACCTATTTTATATACTTGTCTGTTAAAAATATGTATTTAAAAAATGTAAGTTAAAAATACAGAACTTTTTTACATTATTCTTAGGTAATAGCAACAAAGAAACTATAGAAGCTGTAGAAAACTGCATTTTTATTTAATTAAAGTATTGCTAGAATTTCAAAACACATTTTTTTTTAATTTACAAATCGTAAAGAAAAATATATATATATTATAGATACATGTATTTAAACTGCAATTACCAATTTACTTATTTACTTGAGAAATTAATATAATCTAATTAATTTAATTATGTATCTTCAACTAATTACAATATAAAGTTATTGTGTTATTGTTTATAACAAACACTTTGAATTAACATTTATTCTTCTAAGGAATTTAAGTTAATGTTATAGTAACATTTTTATCAAATATCATTTAAATCCAGTTTTTGTTTAATCACATTTATTGCTAATTGTTGTAATAAAGTTATATAAAAACGTTTTTCTTGTTTCAGGTAAATATTCTATACGACAATAAGATTTAAGTTGGTAAGTGAATTAAATTTTTAAAAATTTTATTTATTGTTAATCCAGTAGAAAGAACAGAAAATATAAACTTAATTAACAACATGTCACTGTCTTATACATTTCTTAAGATCTGATTTTAAATAATTATAATTAAAACAAAATTAATTATTTAATTCATATTTTATAACATAATACAATATAATTAAAAATAGATTTTTGAATTTAAAAATATCATAAGAAAAAATATTAGATTATATACTAAGGTTGAGAAGTGTGTTATTATAATATAAGCGACAAGTTATCGCTAAACGCAAAGCGTCGAAGGATATAAGTCGCACAGGTTATAATAATGTTCTCAACTATGGTCTATATACATTTTTTTCACTAGTTTAATAAAATAATTATATTAAGAAAAGTAATTTTGACGTAATTGTAATTTACAAGACAAACAAATATATCGCGTAATTTTTTTTTTGTTAAAATTACTAAAACTGTTTCATAACATTATCACTTTAGCCATGGATTTTATACAATTACTTAATTATATTTAATTTAGTAATACTTATATTTAAACGCAAACTTCAAATAGCTTACATTTTTAAAATCAAATTAATATGTTTAATTACCGATTTAATTTCTTAAAATAGCATTAAATAAGATCTCTTGCATTTTGTAGACAGTATTGTCAACTTTTTTTGTTTAAAAAAAACGAATTATCAGAAAATGTAAATATGTTTATTATTAACTAATAGTTAATAATAAAATATTATTACCTGTACATAATAAAGTGATACTTCACAACCTACTTTTATACGTAATAATAAAATCCTATACAACTAGTAGTGACAAAAAGGAATTTTTTCTCAACTCTAAAAGGATTAAATTTTTTTAACATATTTTAAATACTACTGATAAAACCAAAAAATAATTTATTAAAAAAAATTAATAAGAAAGATTCCTGAATAATACTTCTTCATGTCAATTTATTAAAATTTGTTAGTCCTTAATGTAATTGTTGTTTTTATTTATAAAATTTTTCTGTTTTTGTTTTCATTGACTGAAAATTCTTCCTTTACTAATGAAAAACATACATCACAACTACAAACTAAAGATTAATTGTCCATTATAATTAAAATTAAAAACAATATTTTGCAATTTTTGATATACACTTAATCGCAAAATTAACGCACCATTTATACGTTTCGATTTCTTTTAATTGCCGTATATATTTTGAAAAATATATTATTAAGTATAGAACACATAAACAGAATCATTTTGATAATTAATATTAAATTTGACATAAATAATTGTGGAAAAAAAACGAAAATGCAAGTTCTTTTGAAACGTTTTTGGCTTATCAATAACCGTGGCATACTTTAAATTACACATCTAATCGTTTCCTGAAGAATATCATCCCATACGCGAAAAAGACTTTGTCGCAGCTCCTCTAAGCTGTTAGATGTTGATTTCTAAACTAACGTTTCATTATGTCCCAAAAATGTTCTATTAGGTTCCAGTCTGGACTGCAGGTTGGCCACTCCAAAACTTAAACATTAACATAGTTTAAACATTTAGTAACAATATGTGCCACATGTGGCCTAGCATTATACTGTATAAGAACAAATCTATCCCCAATGTAAGGTGCAAAACCTACCATAAAATATTTTAAAATGTCTGTTATGTATCGTTCAGAAATTAGACGTTCACCATCAACTATAAAAGCTCTGTGCAAGCTGTTAAAGATATTCCACCTTATAACATCACTAAACCACCTCTATATAAAGTAGTTTCTTGCATGTTAAAAGCAAAATATCTTTTTTAGCCTTCTGTACACTCTTGGGCGGCTCCCAAAACTTACAAAGCCAAATCTTAGCTCATCCCTAAATAAAATCTGCCTCCAATCATGGTTTTACCAATCTACATGCCTCCTTCTAAAAATCCTTCTGTTACTTTGGTCATCTACAGACAATATGGGACTCAAGGTCGTAAATTTGGATCACGAAATTTTTTTCTTATGATAATGTGACCAACAGCACTGCCATGAACCCCAGCAAGTTGTACTTAAAGGTTACGTGCAGTACTGAATCATTTCGTTAGTGTTTAAAGCAATAAAAACTGGCCCTCCACGGCAATAGTAGCTTGTGGTCGGTCTTGGTCAGGTCGTCTAACGTATCCATTGATAAAACAAGTTAAAACCAATGCGTACTTATTTTTTTATTAGGTGAGGGTTGAATTACTAGAAAAACATACTAGTTATAAAAAGCTGCTATGATTTAAAGATTCAATAAAGAAGAAGACGGTCTAAAACCTACAAAAAGAGTAATAATAAACTTTATTATAATGGTAATTAATGAATCTGAAAATGCATAATATTTTTCAAAATAAATCGGAATGTATAAATGGTGTTTTATTTTTGCGGTTAAGTGTATTTTTTGTCAAAGAATTTTACGTGCCAAAATAAGAAGATTTCTGGCTTTCGAACTTCGTTCTATAACTAAAACTGAAGACATTGAATCCTAATCTGATCTCGGTTCACCAGTTTTTGCCGAAAGATTTAATATTGATACTAAATCGATTCTGTTATCTCTATTGAAATTATCATACTTCTTGATTTCGATTGAATTCTTATATAATCTGGACCAAAAGAGAAAATTTGATTAATATTTTTGTTTGTTCAAATTTTATAGTGTATCCAGGATCTAAAAAATGCTCTGCAACAACCAATCTGCTAATGTTTGAGCCTGCACGTACATACAAGGGATGTAGTAAACTCCTGGTCTTTTAAGTGGGGCGGTTGTCTTTTATGATTTTAGAAAGCTGACACCCAACTTACTTGTTGCATTAAAGATTACTTTGATGGTTTTAGCTCTAAGCGTTTTGACTATTTCGTCGGTGCGGCCATTTATGTAAGAAGGAAAGGTAATTGCCCTAATTGTCTTCTTTCTTTGGTTGTTTTTTTCTATTATCTATTGGCTGCTTTATCTCTCTTCCTCTTCTATATACTATTTTTAAAGCATCTGATATTTTTAATATCAAGTTTCTAAAAAAAACCAGTCATAACATCAAATTTAAAAAAAATTTCAAAATTTTATTTTATGAAATGTGTTAGTACTTATGTTTTTAGGTTTTGAGACAGTTTTTGTGTGCCTTTTCTATCATCCAATTCCAATCTTCTCATACCGGACACTTCTTACAGAAAAAAATACGAGATATCAAGATACCCCAATAGTAATATGTTGTTTTACTTGTTTTTTGTATTGTAAGATCATAATCTAGAAACTATAAACAGGAATTACAATATTGTCTATTACATAATTATAAACACTATACAATATTGTTCAACTCTCTCTAGGTACACATTCTAGATATTGAGTAGGAGGTTGATCACATATATTTTTGCAAGATAGGCAACTTTTTGGCGTTGTTGCGTTTTTTTAGTCTCAGAACAAATTTGGCATAACTAGTTACTTTTATTCTACCTGTTCTATCCATTTCTGGCGCAGGAGAGGTTGAGACATGGAGTAGAACAATTTGTTTTCTAAGTTTCTACAAAATAATATCTATTAAAATAAGGTTTTTTGTTTTGTTCAATTATAGATAGAGATACAGAAAACAGGTCAAATTCAACCTCTTCCAGGAAGTTTCGCCGTCGGTCACTTTTATTTCTTAATGTCAGATTATTTTCTGTGTATATATCGTATTCAACTAAACATACTTTATCGATGATGTTGAATAAAACAAGCGGCTAACGACCGGTTCGTCTTTTAGTTGTATATTTGCTGACCATTTGGTCTATTGTAGCTACTACAAATTTTGTACTACTATAATATTTTAGGATTTCGGGTTTCTTGGCAAAGCATAGCAAAGCATAATGTAACATTTTGTCAAAAAGCAAACCGAGCAAAATGAATTTCCCTGTCATTTGATGGTAACAGTGTTGCGGTATGTAAAATTTATTTTTACGCTACAGGTAACGAAGTAAAAAAAATATCGGTGGTTACATTTATTCCAGATCCCTTAAAAATTGACACAAATCAATAACAGTTTTAGTGTTGAAAACACTTATAGGGAGCTTGATTTGAAGGCTCGTGTAACGAAACGATGAAACGCTCAGATGAAACAAATCTGGAACTTGCGGTGGTGTCCAATTTCACTTCATTTTTTTGTATTTTTTGGATGCAGTGTTTATTATTATTAAACAAGATATTCCTTATTTTATGTTTTAAAAATATAATAGGTCTTAATTTCACTTAACAGTGATGACAAACGATTATAGTAATATAGTAATAAATAGAATCAGATTCGCGCGAGCCTCCGCCTTGTACGTTGCAAAAATGGTACAATATAGATGAAAATTGCACATTAGCAATTTATTGAGTACTAAGTTTACTAAAAAACAGTCCGCGGAAGTGTAGAAATATCTAATAGTTTAAAAGTTAAAAGGTAATTGTACCCTTCCGCCGACTTTTTTATAGTAAATTTTGTCCTCTATTAAAAGTGCAATTCCTATCCTATCTTGCACCGTTTTAGGGTAATAGTTTTTTTGGTTATTTTAACTTACATTTTTTTTTTGAAAAATGTCAAATATTAAAATTTATAACTAGATAATTAAAAAATGTAAGTTTTACAAAATGTTACATGTAAATTATTAAAAAAGGAATATGGTGCAGTTTAGAAACAAATCTAAGAAAATTTAAGTTTAAAATCATAATTAAAATTGGTTTGATCGTTAAACAAAAAATTTTTATTTGATATTTTAATATAAACCAACTCTAGTAATTCAAGAATTTGTTTGTTATTGATGTTGTTAAAGGATGAAACAATTTCTAAGAAAAAAGAGTATGACGATAATCCAAAACATGTTGGGCAAATATAGATTTTACTGAATTTGGATTAAAAAATAGTTCAAAATACATTAATAGTATACATTCTTATTTTTGAAAATTGTAATAAACCTTGTTCATTATATTACGTAGGTAATATTGTGTTTGTTTTCAACACCTTCCGATAACTGCAAGATTTGCGATATCTATAAATTTTTTCTACAATGTTACTTTGGAAAGTGTCAGTTTCCAATTCTCTAATTAGACGTTTATTGATATTACCAGTATACAAAATACCCCAAAGTAGAAACGCTGCCTTCTTATCAACCACTTAAATCATATTTATACCACATTTGGTGAGTTTAAATAGTATGTACTGGAAAAATAATTGCTCATCACTAGTCACTCGACTCGACAAAGTGTGACGAGTGGTGAACATTGCGTTATATGTAAGCGTCTTGTAGTAGATGATAAAGGTAAAGTACAATGTGGAAAGTGTGGACACATAGTGCATCAGCGTTGTTTAACCAATAAGATGTAAACACATACAGAAAACAGATGTATATTCTGTACTACGTCCGAAGCAATTTGATTTAGAATGTGGCTAGCTGAAAATCATCATACGTTTGTTTTGCAATATTGTTGTTATTGAATCTGTACGAATATTAGATCAATCAGGATAATACAAAAAAATTTGAGGTTTTAATACGCATTTCGAAAATTACGCAATGTTGCGTCATTGCATGAATCAGATATTGAACACGTCATAAACCGCACTTCAAGATCATCGAGTTGCGCGTAGCTTGAGCTTATTCACAGGTAAATCTAAACCTTTGTACTTGACCTTCGGTACAGCTAAATATGTAAACACGTTTTTTTATTTAGTTAGTTTTAATTAGATTTTGTTATAATGTATGAAATTTTTGCGGGTTTCAATATTTATTCCCAATTTAATTATAAAAAATACTTTGGCGACCAAATTTAAGTTTTCAAATTAAAATTATAAAATTTGACAGTTACGATAGAACTCCCATGATCATAATATGATTTGTAAATTTGTTTTATTGCTCTATAGTTTATATTTTTGTGTTATAGTATTAAATAAATTAAATCAAGTTAGCTGGTGCCATTTTGTTTGAAGTACGATATTATGTGTGACCTTTATCAATTTTTTTATACGTTACAATTGGCACCTTAATGCTTTTTATATATTATAAATTTATGCCGCATTGTCTGGCTTCAAAGAAATTATATTCTAGCAGTTTCAAAACTAAATTAAGATAAAGTTTTATCAAACTTGAAAAAGTTTTTATTCCAGTTGCATTTTGTGGTGTAGGTGCATTGTAATTAGCTAATATCTTATCTGTACATTTATGTATTTTTGTCAATCAATTAAAAATGTAACTAAGCCTTTAAAAAAACAAACATCTGTCAACTTTTAAAATTTAAAAACCACTTTTTCAACGTTTCCGCCTCTGTAAAAATTTAAAAATATTTTTATGTAGTAAGTTTACACAATGAGATGGCTCTGCCATCATATTTTGTTTATGTTCATACATATATATAGTTTTCTTTAATGGTATGGCTCATTTTCATTTTATTTTTAATTCATTAGTTAGCTCGGTATATATGGTAAGCATTCTTGTAAATAAATAACCATAAAAATTGAAACAAAATGGGGGTGCATTTATGAATTATAATATTAAAAAAATGACATTATTACTGTCTGTAAAACAGGGTTCCAGCGACCTGGAAATCCAGGAAAACCGGGAAATGTCGGAATAAAAAATAGTCAGGAAAATGATGGAAAAGTAAGGGAAAACATGCAATTATTTCACGAAATCAGAGAAATTTTTCAATTATGCAATTTTTATGTGACCCCTCCTCCCATTATATCTTTATTTTGCTTGTCACATAAACAGTTTCATTCGAGAAGATCGCTAGTAGAAATTAACTTCTGTATTTATATATCTCAAATTAATTTGATTATGACGGGATTGGAATTTCTAACTGGTGTACGTTTCATTTTTCTGCTTATAAGCATGTTTTTTTATGCATCTCAAAGCAAAATATGTCCACAAATGTTTGCGAATTTGTGTAATACTACGCATCGTTTGTTTGTGACACTAATACCAAAGATAACTAATACGATTAGAGTAGAAACTTTTTAGTTATAGTTTATTTTTAACCGCTTTGAGAGTTCATTGTCGAAAAATCAAAAGTTTCTAAATGATTTTTTTCTCTTTGACAGTTTTGCATCTAATTTAACTTATATTGTTTATTATCGTTTTCTACGTTCATTTAATAAAATTAATAATAAAAGGTTGCCAATTACTATTTTGAAACTATAGTATTACATAACTACGATACTGGTAAAACACCTGGAAAAATAAAAGATTTAGTCAGGAAAACCCGGAAAAAGTCAGGGAATTTGATTTTATTAACTTGCCGGGAACCCTGTAAAAGTTGTGTCAATCTATTCATCTTAATATTACTGATTAAGCATTTAAAACACAATTATTTTTTCTACAATTAAATAAAGGAGAAAAGCTTAGAAAACTTCAATATCTAAAAGGTGACTTAAATTTAAAAAATTGACTTTTTAAACACGTTTTTATAATATCCAAAAATAAATTATTAAATTAAACTTTGTTTTAACTGTAGCCAAGTTTTCTTTAAACAATTTCCCGTTTAACAAAGTGTTACTTTCTTTACTGCTTTAGAACTCATTTCGTCTCAACAACAAAGACATGAGTTTAAATTTAATTATTAAATCACTGTCAACTGTCAGTAAAAGTAAGTTTTGTTTAAAACGTTTTTGTTAGAAATTTCAATTCTAATTAAAATTACAATTATTAAGTTAATTGTTAAAACGCATTTTTTTTCTTTATTTTTACAGATTTAAATTAAATTAAAATTTTGAATTTTAACTTTACAATTGCTTAATTTACTGCTTACTGTTTACATCACAAAGAAAAGTATTCCAAAAAACCGGTTTACGTTTTATATTCATGAAAAATTTTGTATCAACGTCAAACTTTATAAGTAAACAATAAAAGCAAAAGTTTTTTTATATATACATAAGAAAAAAAAATATCTTCCCATGTAAATTTTATTCTATCTAAAGGAGTATAATTTGCGCGCTGTATTTTAAGCATGTTTGTAATTGACGCTACTTTGCATTAATTATTTTTATAAGTATTGGTTTTATAATTTCTAAAAAAAAATAGTTGTAAATGTACTTTCTTTAATTTTTACTTCACTTTACATCTGACATGTTTTTTTATTATTTTAATATTTTGAATTAATTTAAGTTTGACATGAAATAGAAAAAAATATATGTTATAATCTACTACAAACTTGAGAACAAACATTTTAATTATGTATAAAAGTTATTGTAGTCTTTTTTCCACTACTAGTTATATAGGTTTTCATTATTACGTATAATAGTAGGTTGTGAAGTTGCACTTTTTTAAGCGCAGGGAAATAATTTTTCATCAATAACTACCGGTTAATAATGAAAATATGTACATTTTCTGATAATTCTATAACAGTTTTAAAGAAAAAAAGTTCAAAAAACCGTTTACTAGGTGCAAGAGATTTTATTTAATGCTGTTTTAAGAATTTAAATCGTTCATTAAATAAATTAATTTTAAAAATGTAAGTTATTTAAAGTTCGCGCTTATTTAAATGTGAATATTATTGAATTAAATATATTTTAGATATAATTAATGCTTAAAGTAATAATGTTTTTAAAAAATATAAGTAATTTTAGCAAAAAAAAACGTTATCCATTTATTTCTGTAAATATCGATTATATGCATTTTATCGGATTTTTTTCACCAAATTAGCAAAAGCTCTATTTAGTTCAAATAGAGTTTTTGATCAATGTTTGATCTAAACCGCAGTATAAGGAATAGACAGACGTGGCTACCCAATAGAGTTCAGAAGACAAATATTAGAGCTAAGTGAAGCTAGAAATAATTCAACCAAGATTTCTAAAATATTTGTCGTACCAAAAAGAGAATTTTTTTAAAAAGTAATATGGTGTAAATTTATTAAAAAGATTTCAAAACTAACGCATGCTAAGAATAAACCCGATTAAAAATGTAGTTTAAAAAGTGTATGAGACTGTACGCAGTAATAATTCTGAACTCATTTTTCAAACAAAAGTACAATTATCCTTTACGCTGTCAAGAAAAAAGTTTTCTAATATAATTTTAGCTAAAGTATTTTTTTTTCATAATCAAATCTATTTTAAAGTAACTATAAGCTAAAATTATGAGTTCTTAACAAATCAGCACAATTTAGACATTACAATAAAAGTGTAGTATTGTCAATATGATATCCCATATGGGACATTATACAACAAATATCATTGTTTACATAATAAAAAAGCTGGAGGACAAGCCGTTTTGACAATAAATGAAGACAAAACGGTTATAAATGCAGGTATCATCTGTAGTGATTAGGCATGCCAACCACTATGCAAGATCTTCAAATGTATACAAAACATTTTTTAGGTCGTCGCGGAGTTCAGATTAACAAATTTAAAAATAATATGCCATCTCTGTAATACGGAATAAAATATCCGAAAAATATTATCAATTTCAGTAAAAGTGCAACAACTGTTATGTTTTGTGGTTCGGCATCCGGGATATTACTTCCGCCTTATATTATTTACAAGGCAGATAACATCTGGGATCGGTAGATTGAAAAAGGTCCAAAAGCAAGTGCGTGTTGCTCAGATTGGTGTTGTTCTTCTGGCACTAGATATAACGGATCAAAAAGTGGTTGGATGGATGCATTAATCTTCAAAGATTGGTTTCCTTCAACATTCTTGTCCCATGCAACTAGATTGCTTGGGAAATGGTTATCATCGGGGATAATTTAGCAGCACACCTTACTGATGATGTGATTGATCTGTCTCGTCAAAAAAATATCGCATTTCTCTTTCGCCGCTCAATGTTTTATTTTTCAGACCATTTAAGACTTCATGGCGAAATTTTATTACAATATAAAATGGTGTAACCTGCGTTTGAATTCTTTTGTAAAAGACCCCGTATTCAGATTTATTGGACTGAATTTTCTTTTATTTTAGCGATTGATTATTTCGATGTAAGCATCGAAAACGTTTTACTCGTTATTTTTTTTTATTATTTATAATTTAAGTTGATTTGTATTTCATAGTTATTTCACAATTATTATTTTTTTTTAAACTCATAAAGTTCCGTGGTTTTGATTTTGATTTAGTGTTTTTACTTCTGGTTATCTCATTAGAATAACAACTCTATCTAATTTACGATTTCCTTTTTGGAATGTAACTCAATTTTCTTAGTATCTATACTTTTGTTTATGTTGAGTTCATTTGCGAGCTATTTGATAATTTAACAGAGTAAGCATTTTCCGTGAGAACATTTTCTTTCTTTTGTGTGCGTACATGACATGACGCACGTGGTAATAATATTTTTCATCTTTGTTAATTTACTTTGTTTAGTGTTCCATCTTTTACAAAGATTTTACGGCGCAAGTTTGTTGAATTAAGTGGGATTACGAGGTGTTATAAGGAGAAAAATTTTGATTTTGCTGGATCTTTTTAGTCGCAATTAAGAAATACCGGGTACCGTGATGTAGTCAATTGTTCGGGGTGTTTTACCCTACCGTTATGCAATACCGCGGAAGTTAAATAAACGGTGCCGTGAAAATTAAGTGGTGTGATGGGAAATATTGGTTTTCCAAATTCGTAATTTTACGGTTTAATGAACTTCATGGTATCCATCATAAAGCTCACGTTTGAGTTGGATTTGTTTTTTTTTAATGTGTTGTGCTAAGAATCCAGTCTTCGCTTTTTTTGCGGATTTCAATTAAGTAGTAAAATAAATCTTCCGCTGTCATTCCATTGTTTGGGAGTCCCACCGAACCTTCAATCGACTACAAGAACACCTAGACCGTCCCGGGGTCAATCTAAACTCGAAAGCTTCTGGAACCGCAGTGCCCAGCAGTATACCTGGAGTAAACGATTGACTCAAGGTATTTATTAAATTTGATATTATCGTGAAGTGAACCGCGATCGATATGATTTAAAAGCTTTGAATTTGAGCCGACTTATTTACGGCTAAGTTTACATATTTCAAGAAACACCTGAAGGTGTTAAGTTTGCGTGAATTTCGCTTTAATTAATTAATTTTGTTCTGTGTGTTGTAAAAGTAAGCCGTATTCATGCATGAAAGATAATGTAACGAAATGTAACATGTAATTTTTCTTTGTTGTTTTCAACGCTGAGTTCGAAAACAAAGTTTCGGACGTCTATTTTATGACTTTTGTATTTTTTTTTGTTGTTTGTTGTTAAATTTACGGATTAAGTATGCGGACAAGGCCTTAAATTTTATTTTTATTTGTTTTTGAACAAGTTAGCGCTTTATTTTTTTTAAATATTAATTTTTATATTCAGTTTGTGAATTTTTGTCTTGGTTATTATTATTTCTTTTATTATTTTTATTCAAGTTTGTTTGATATTCATTTTATTATTTTATTAATTCAATAAATGTTAAATTGTTAAACTGTATAGAGCTTTTACTGATTCAGCCGCCGCGAACGTAAATTTTTAAGTACATTTCAGAGTTTAGCAAGTTATAACTCGAGGTAAGTCCAGGGGTTGTAACCAACCAGATGAGCTTCTGGGTTATCAGGGGTCCGGAAACTTTTATCATCGTGTCCTTGATTGGCGCCGGCACAACATCGTTTATCTTACCTCATTTCAGGCAGTGGCATTGTTCCAACTTTTGCATGTAACAATGGAAAGTCCAAATTTCTCAAACTTCAGAAAAAAAAAATTCCAAGTCTATTAACTCAGGCTACAAAAAATTGACAACCACGAAAAAAACGGAGAAAGAAATTTCATAAAGCGGGATTATTTAAAAACTGTTTTCAAAGTAGATGAAAAAGACGTTTTAGATGTCGCCCCTCAGGATATTGTAGCCATCTTACCAAATCCACAAATTCAACAGAATGGCAAGCGATTTACTAAATACGTATTTTTAAAAAGCGTTGTTGTGTATGAAAAATAAAGCATATATCTTTTCTAGGGGTTGATCATTTTTGCTTTCTTATGTAGTTACGAATTTCGCCCCAAAGTTGGTAAATTGAAAGTTTTTTTTCTGCCTGACTAAATGCGCCAAGGTATAGATTGATTACACATGTGACTGGGTATGTTAGTTTTATGCAATTTTCAGCTACCTATGAAACTCGCCCCAAAGCTAGTTTAAGATTGATAACACATTATTTGTTAAATTTTTTTGTTATTCTATTATTTTTTTTAAATAACTTAATGGCTGATTATGTTAGTGGAGAAATTAAACTTTAGACGGACATAAATACGTTTGAAATTGTTAGTTAATTTATCTTTATATACTCACTTGTGTGTTGCAAAAGCGATTCGTGTTCCCCTATTTAAAATTGTACCCCTTTTTTACATTTTCATTTACATTTATATTTACATTAGACTACATTACATTACATTATTTTTACAATTATTTACACTTTTCCGTTACTGCTTCCTTTTTCATTTTTTCTCTTCTCCCCTTAGCTGTTTCCTCCTTCTATATACCTCTTCCATCTACTTCGCTCCTTTTCCGCTTTCTTCTAAAATTTTCTCCATTTTCTTAACCACTTCTCTTAATTCACTGCATTCATTTTTCATGTGTTTAAAGTCCTTCGTCTCTTTTCCACATAGTCTGCACCTACTTTTTTCCTCTTTTCTCTAGTATCTAATTTCCTCACTCTTCGTTCCTACATCTGAATCTCGCTATCATTTTTTTCTTCTTGCTTTTGTTCTTTCCCTGCTTTAGATATTCTGGAACCCCATCTTCTTTGATATTTTTATAATTTACATTATATCCGGCTTTTCTTATATTTGTCCATCGTTCCTGTTTTTCTATGTCCCTATCTCTCCTTATTATTTTTTCACTTACAACTACTCCTTCCCTTAATCATTTCACTTCTTCTCTCGCGTACACGTTTCTTTTATAATACTCTTCTCTGTCATCCTGCCCGTACTTCAGTCTTCCCCCCTTTTACTTGGTTTCTTTTTACAAACTGTTAAATTTAACGTCTTTAGTTCGGATGACTTTTGTCGGGTCACAACTACAGCTATCTTAGTAGCTTCTACCAAGTGGTCGTCGATTAATTGAAATAAAATCAGGTAATTATTGAAACTTCAGACCGGTTGAAACTGACTTCTAATTCCAACATTTGGGCATTACGCCACCAAACTAAAGTTTGTAACTAAACGTAAAGGTATATAGGGTAGTGCAGATAACTCACATGTAGTAAAAAATTGGCAAACCTTTTTTAAAATTAAAAAAAAATGTAACTATATATATTTTGTTTTTGTTTTTATCAATCATTTTATAAGATTTTTGTTTAGTTTCGGTAAATTAAAGTTTTTATAACGTTTTGCTGCATTTTAATTGCAATTCAGATGTGTAACAAGACAAATTAAATTCTTTCTATGATGTATAGTTATTTCTATTGCATTATTAACATACAGACTATATCTTCTGGCTACTTATAAGTAACAATAACTATTTCTTCCAATTTTTTTTAGCATAGGGACATGTACGTAAAACATATGTAGTTTAATGTGAATTAAAATTAATTCGTCTTTGTATTTAGAAATCCTAAAATCTCTATGTGTTTTCTAATCTGTTTTGGTATTACTGATTTTATTCTTTTAACAATAATGTAAAATTTTTTTCGAGTTTGTGACAGAGATTACTAAAAAAATTAAAACAAGCATTATTTCAAGTTGTTGATTTTTCTTTTATTTTTATAATTATTGATGAACAGTAAAAGGTTTCTGTGACTTTTCCATTTAAAATTAACTGAAAATTGTTTTATTTTATATTAATAATGTGGTATATAAAATTTGTTTATAGCACGAACTTTTTAAAGAATTTTCACTCACCAATTAAATTAATCTAACAAAATAAAATAAAACAAAAAAATCAAAACAACGATTCATAAACACGTGGATAGTCACAACGAAATTAAAGGTTAGAACAGTCAGTGGCAATATAAACGTCACAAGTGTAAATTATGTAAATTCAAGAAATGCATTGTTACTATCTGTAAATAGTGGAAGCACTTCAGCCTTACTTCTTTCAGAAAAAAATCTGAGTTAGTCTTAAATCGCTCCTAAAAAAGTTTACTTTAAAGAGTAGTTGCAGTGTTTAATTTATCTAGAACACTCGGAAAAAATACTTTTTTGATAAGGTACATTTACATTGCCTCTTACAGAAGCTGTAACAAAAAAAAACAACGCAGCAAAAATAGCAGATTTACAAAATGCTGTTGCAAAAAGTGTAAACAGTTTCTTTGTTTAGAACACTGTACCATAATTTGCAGTGAATGCTAAAAGCTACAAATTAAAAATTAAAAAATATTTTTTTCTGTAGCAGGAAAAAATATGAAGTTTTGTGTCATTTGACAGGTGCGTAACTGTCACTTTTTGACAATTACCCCGGAAAAAAGTAAGTATTTTTTTCTGGACATACAGTGTGTAATGTTTAATTTTTGGATTTTGTAAAATTGATCATACTGATTTACCACCACGAATAACGTAAGTTGTTAGGCGATTTTGACGCTAAAATAAGTTTTGCACTTTGGAAGCGCTAATGAAAATCACAAAAAGTTAACAAATTTGCTACATATCAGCACATGTTTGCTTGAAACACGTTGTTAAGTGAGAATGTATTCTGCAAATTCAACGTTTATTAAAGTTTGTCTTTTAGATGTACTTACTCAAGAATTTATCTGCATTACGGCGATTCACACACAAATTTCTGTTGGATTGAAAAGATTAAACATATTTTGTTGGGTTTTACAAAATGGCGACTTAACGGCTTTAATCCATTGTTCTTTTAGTGTTTTTTGTTTTTTGGTATTCTTTCCTTTTTATTCTGGTGTGTCTATTACTTAGCTTCACTGCTATGGTTATGAATTCGTCTGAGAATTACCGTTCCGGCTATCACTCGAAGTAACGACATTTTAATTTACGCTATTACCAACGTAAATGGTTATAGACACCCGGATGCCAGCGTAATCACTTACCCGATACCTACTAAATACAGGTCAGATCTTTTCGTTTACTTATTAACAAAGATAAAGTTATGCTGTACCACAGCCCGTATAAGCACAATTTCTATTCATAATAGTCTCGTAATCTATTTTTTTTGTGATTTTTACATGTCATATACTGCAGTAAAAAAAACCATTATATAATTAAATATTAAGCTGATTAAACCTTTATGTAAGAATTTTAGGTAAAGCATTAGCATGTCAAATAATAACTTTGCAAGACATGGCAATTAAACCTAAAACCCAAATGGATTATTACAAGCTAGTACTATCAACGTTTATCTGCGAGCACGCGTTACGTTAGTTTTTGCATATTGCCAGGCAATTTAAATTTGAGAACCTTAACCTTAACTACTTAATTATCGTAATACATGTTAACCTATTTTCTTTAAGGTGATAATAAAATTGCTATAGTCTTCCTAAACTATTATTTGCTTTTATAGTTTTATTAGGTGCGTGGGTGCTGCCTGCTGCTGACTGTTAGTTCCGATCAGCTATCGCTTATAGCAGTAACTTGGAGCCTATAAATACTTTTTTTTAGTTAGAACCTCTCCACTCTTCAACTTCTAGCAGGTATATTCTTTAATTTGTCTACCTCTTCGTAACAAGTGCTTGCCAAAACTATGAAATAATGGATTTATCTTGGTCCCTGTCAGAAGTATCAAAAAACGTTTTGACACGTCAAATTGATTTATTTTGAAACAAACATTTTGCAATATTTTTAATTTTGCTATCCCCACTTTTTTTCAAGAATGACGACATTATTTTTTTTTTAATAGCAACCATCATTTTTGTAACAGTTTTTGATAGCTTATCAAATTCTGATTTCAGAAATGTATACACACGTGCTATTTAGTTGAATAATTTTAAAGATATTAAATTTTTAATACCGATGCATTATCCCCTATGTAAAATACGCTATTGTAAATAACAAGTTTTTAGGTTTGAAAAAAATGGTTCTCTTGCTTAGCGATGATAGTGTGCACGATATTTTTTGGTAAAAATGTCAGTTTTGTATTGATACTTAATCAAATAACACCATGGTTCACCGATTACCAGAAAGTCACAGTAATAAAAATTTGATTATTAGGGGTTGTGGAGATAAATTGTAATTATTTGAATAAAAAAGTATTGTGATGCTCAACTTATTACTCAAGCAACCGTCAGTAAGATTATTCAGAAGTGTGAAGTATCGAGGCCCGTAAAAGATTTTCCAAAAGTTAGACTACCTTCAATTCAAGAAGATACTGAAATGAACGTGTTATTAGCGATGGAAACAAATTCTCATGTGTCTTTACGAGCTGTTGCGGAAAATAATTATATTTCACAAACTTCTGTTTTAAAAAAATTCAAACGTCACAAGTGGCATCCATGCCAAGTGACAGTGCAAGAGCTGAATGAGGATGATTTTGGTCGCAGACTACAGTTTTGCAAAGAACTAATGAATATTTGTAATGTGGATGCAGAGTTTGCTAGCCGAGTTTTATTCAGTGACGAAGCAACTTTTTATTTAAGGGGAACCGTAAATAAACAAAACTGTCGGTATTGGTTGGACTACAACTCTCATTAGATTAGATGATCCTATACATAATTTTCTTAAAAAATTAATGTTTGGGCTGGAATAGTCGGTAATAGAACTATTGGATTTATTTTGAACTACTGGCCATTAATGGGTCCAAAATATTTACAACTCCTACGCGACGGTGTATTCCAATATTGACGGTGTTTTATCCGAATAATGAAGATGCCGACATATCAAGTAAAACTTTGTGGCTTTAACAGGATTGGGCTCCATATCATTATTGTCAAGAAGTACTCGATTACCTTAATAATATATTTTTAAATGTAATTTTGTTACGTCCTCTAAATTTAAATTGTGCTGCTGTGTATATTCTTGATTAAATTAAAATTAGTCTTCCATTTCACGACGCCATTTATCGAGTATCGTTGGCCCCTTACGTTCGAATAAACAAAAAAGTTGTCGTTTTACTTTCACGCTGTTCGCTACATAAAATATGCGTGCTTGAATTAAACTTGATTGTTTAAAACATCCCCGTGTTGTGACACGATGTATCATGAAAATATCTATAATTAGTACTTTTCTTCAATGGAGGGTAGATGTCTTTTATTCTTTTTTGGATTAAAGGTAATTTGCATGTTGCTTCTTTAGCGCCACTTGCTACCTCCTAAATGTGTTTTTTTTTGTAAAAGTTTAAACTTCGACGGTAGAAAAGTTCTAAAAGGAAGCATTCGACCTACAAATACTGCGACACAAGGGCAGATACGATTAATGTTTCTATTCAGAGGGAATGGACGTTTAACTAATACCAACTTGGACAAAAGTGCATATGTAAAAGCATACGATACGCTTTAGTTTTCTTATCTTTCACAAATATTACTTTTTACCTTTGTGAATCACTAGGTAGACACAATTAGTTTTAGGTAGTTTGATTAAAGGAAGCCAGTAGGAAAACGTTTTTTGAGAGTAAACCTGGATCTTGATAAGTCAATTTTTGATTTTAACTATTCACTGTCGCTACGGTGCTTTATACAAATCATATTAACTAATCGGAACGTTTAAATTTTTATATGTCCTCGCTGTTACACTTACAATTTGTAAGTTGCCGATACTTCCAGCGTTTTAGAACCAACGTATACTTGTACACAAACTAGATTTGCTTGCTGTGATGCTATCGAATTATCTAATCGTTATTGATCCTAATTTTAATCAAAAGTTATCCTTCTCAAGTAATTAAAGTAAAATTGATGTTAACGATTTGGTTTCTTTCTTTGATTCCTCCAGCTTTACGAACCTTAAAATTTAATACAAGCTTCGAGCCTCTAGTGCTGATCTAACAGGAGCTGTTTTTGCAAGACGAGATCTGGCGCTCATTAAAATAAACTTATCACTTACACCTCCCCGTTCTCCGATAGGTATTGTTTTAATCCTACAACGAGTTGGCCGTGCAAGCTTCGTAAATTACAAAAAACTTGTAACAAGATGGATTGGTCAACGAGGAATTATTAAATGGCCGGTTCGATCTCCAGATCTGACTCCACTGGATTTCTTTCCGTGGGGTTATATCAAAAATAAGGTGTATTACAAAAAACTAAACAGCATCCAACAATTACAAAGTAGAATTTGAGAAATTTACCCGTAGTACTTGACGTCAAGCGTGGGAGTGAGATATCGTAGCAGGGTTTCAATTACTCTGTGAGTATTCACAATCGTTGTGCCGCTTTCAATTCTCTTACAAAGAAATTTTTACATTTTACATTTGATAATTCGTTAGCAAAACTGACAAACAAATAAAAATTTTACTAGAAATCCTTGTCGATTATTCTATTTACACGCAACGCAACGTATTTGAACCACAACATAAAAATGATTGTATCCGGCAACAAATCGAACTAAAGCTACTCCGTCTCATAGCTACTTAGATACTTTTAAGTGCACAAACGCCGCCACCACTAGTATCTTTTGTAAACTAAAACAAACAGAACAATACTTATTTATAAATTGGTATACATCCACAGTATATAGTAAATACAGAAGCGTATATCTAAGTAAACAAGGTTAATATAAATATTCACATGTAGTAGGCAATAAGAAAAAACGCAAACAAAATAAATATGTACGTTACCTGCTGCTGTAGCTGTAAATTTACTACGATCTGTTTTCGAAATATTTCGATTTACGTTTTTCTATTTGCAAAAATCTATAATAATGTATTAAATAACTAACAAATTTTGTCTTGGCAGTTGGCAGGTTTATAAAAAAAAATATTTTAACCTTGATATCAACAATAGCAAAGGGTTTAAAAAAAATATTCTAAATAGTAAATTGTATACACAGAAAAAAATATTGATAAATGTTAACAAAACGCTGAAATACGTAATACGTAAGTTTACTACTACACAATAATTAGACATTTAATGTAATTTTCTTGCGTATTTTGAATTCACTAATTACAAAATCATTTGTGTAAGGTGATTGTTTCCATCTGTTCGGCAATTTAATTATAATAATAATATATTTTAATTTGTAAGCTTATTTTGTCCCTTTTCCCATAAAAACATTGAGATTATGTTGTAACATTGACTATAAATCATGTTTTTTTATTACCTTTTATCATTTTTTTTTCTAAAATTAAGTTTTCATTTTTTTTGTGAGTCAAATACAATTTTGTTTCAATTTAATTAATTATAAACTATTATTTATCTTTAAACACTTAATAGAAAATTAATAAAATAATTTATGAAAAATAATAATATACATACATTACCAAATTTTTTTAAAAATTTTGATATTACTGTATCTAGTTAGAAAATTTTTATTTTAAAAGTTTTTAAAATTATAAAACATGTTACAAACATTCATTGAAACGTTTAACTTTAATATAAGAAAAATATAAAAGAAAGAGAATAAGTTTGTTACATTTAAATGGTAATTTATATTTGTATTTGGTTAATTAATATTAAAAGAAAATCCATTAATTACATTAATGAACAAATTCATTAATCATATCAAATTGCATGATTTCAAATTTTTATCCACGCATACGTTTTACAAACCCTAACTAAAATACTTGAATAGCTCGCCGTGCGTACGCATTAATTAAACTCCAATTAAGATTATGTAATCTTGTTATATCGCAAAGTACCATTAAGTTTCAAAGTTGCTTATTAGTGTTAGTTTTTAATTATTTTTAATGTATTACACCTAGTTTTCTTAAAATAGCAGTAATTTTGAAATTCATACAAAACCTTACTGCTACATTAATCTTCTTTTATATTATTTTATAACCTTGATTGCTTTTAAACCTAGAAATATTGTTTAATATAAAAACGTAGACAAAGCATTCTCTAGAGTATATTAATATTTATTACTATGTTCTTTTGAGAGTTTTGTTATAGTGTGACTAAAATTTTGATTTAGGATTTAATTAATGGCACTACATTATTTATGTACTACTAAGCATTACAGCAATTGGTTCTACTATTGCTGTTAAGTAATTTAACAACGCAATATGTTAAATAAACACTTAAAATCAATGAAATTATTCTTTCGTGTGATAATACAACAAAACTTTTTTAATGTTTAATTGGATAAGATTTAAAATATTTTAGATTAGTTCGTAAAAAGTTTTTTTTTCTGTTTTACAAAAAAAAGTTTAGAAAGTAAAAGCTTTTCGTATATTCAGAAACTTTGATAAAGTTTCAACACGAATAAGGGCAAACTTATAAAATCATTATTTTATATTCAGAACTTTTTGTTAAACTTCATGTGAGGACATAATCGGTATATATAAAATTTTATAAAAGTTAGACGGCGTAAAATATTTGAAAGCAAGTTTACCTTTTGATGTGTTACAAATTAAGTTCATAAATCTTGAAAGCCAAATTTTTATCTTTAATACTTAAAAATTTAGAAAATTGGTTTTAAATATGAAAATGTTTAACGAAGTTACATAAGTCGAAGAATTGCATTATAGCAAAGAAATTTTTTTTTGCTTTAAACTTACTGTGTTTTTATATATGTTGATATTTTGTTATTAACTTAAACAAAATTTGAAATAGTAATAAAATATATGAAAAACAACTAAAAAACAACAAACAAATTCTTTAAGTATATTAGAACTGAGTTATAAATTAAAGTTTACTATATTTATTTTTTTGAAATTGGACAATATTTGAAACGTAAACTAACATATTAGATTACACATGATTTAATAAAATTGTTTGCTTTATTAAATTTACAAAATATTATTTCTGATTAGATTTGACATTTTTAAAAGTATTTTAAAATAGATCTGATATTTAAAAAAATTTATTTTATTTTATTATTTTATTTATTGAATTCCATTGCATGGTACAATTATTTATAATATTATAATAATATGTGCCACATGAGCTTAGGCTTGTGTGTGGCATAATACGGAACCATTTAAAAAATGTACCGAACGTACTATTTAATACATATGGTATTGGTACATATTTTTACTTAACTTTTTTTATTTTGGTATGTTTGTTATGAAGAGTGTGTTAGTTCGTCATAAAAATCAAACGGCAGCTTTTTTAACCAAAGCTTTACTTTAGGTTTAAATATGTTTAATGAACTACATTGTTTTAAGTGTAATGGCATGATATTATATAATTTTGAGCATAAATAACTCGCATGTCTATGTGAGCTAGTTTTAATTCTTTTTGGCAAAATTACATTTTTACTTTGGATGTGTCTTGTGTTATGTGAATGTGTTGAAAAATTAAGTAGATTTTGATATTTAAATGAAAAAATGGCTAAGTTTTGTAGATATAATTGTCGTATTGTATTAATTTTCATGTCCGCAAAAAATAACTGAGTGGGGTATGTCAGATCTTTAAATGATATAATTTTTAATATTAATTTTTGTAAAATTTCTAGAACCCTAAGATAACATTTTGATACCCCTCCCCAACCAATAATTCCATATTGAAGTACCGCTTGAACCAAAGCAAAATACACTGATTTAACTGTTTGGAATTTTAAAATGTTTTTAAGAATTTTAAATTTATAGATGACTTTTCTTATTTTTTTCACTACTTCATTTATGTGTACTTTCCAGTTCAATTGATTGTCAATATAAATCCCTAGGTATTTGATGTTAGCTGTGCTGTGGATTCTAAAATTACAACTACAATTTTGATTACAGTTTACTGTATGTACGTTAATCACCGGAATGGGATTTTGTTCTGTTTGTCGTAATGAGAAACACATGAATTTTGTTTTATCTGCATTTAATGTTAATCCGTCAATGTCAAGTCTATGTTTTACTTTAGCTATGCCATCTTCCGCCCTCAGTTTAACTGCATCCCAGGTTTCAGCCTCAAATAAAAGTGCAGTATCATCAGCAAAAGTTATTATTGTACCAGGTATACTTATTTTTGATAGTTGATTTATATATATATAAGAAACAAAATTGGTCCTAATACAGTGCCTTGTGGTATTCCTATCTTAACATCCAATTCACTGCTAATACAGCTATTGATATTGACTACTTGCTTTCTGTTAGATAGATAGCACTTTATTAAGTTATGTGCAGTACCCCGGATTCCAATCATCTCTAGTTTCTGGTATAGTATGTTATGATTAACAGTGTCGAAGGCTTTAGCAAGATCAAGAAACACTGCAACAATTTTACTATTAGAGTCCAAAGCATCATATAGTCGTTTAGTTAATGTAAAAATTGCATCATCGGTGCCAATACTATTCCTAAACCCAAACTGATTTTTTGACAAGATATCAAATTTATTTAAAAATTTTGCCAATCTATGTTTAATGCACTTTTCAATTAATTTTCCTATTGTACTTGTTATAGAAATAGGCCGGTAGTTATTAATTTGATTTGCGTTGCCTGTTTTTAAAATAGGAGTGATTACACTGGTTTTAAACATGTTAGGAAACTCTCCATTTACAAAACATAGATTCACAATATGAGTTATGGGTTTAGCAATATGTGCACGGATTTTTTTTAATACAACGCTATTTATACCATCTTTACCTGCTGTCGTGGAGGTTTTCAGAGTTTGTATTAAATTATTAATTTCATTGTCGGTAGCGGGTTCAAGAAACAACGTAGCATAATTATAATAATCAGCTACCATAGGTTTTACTGTATTATCGATTTGATTAAACATATTAAGTGTAATATTTTGAAAATACTTATTAAAATAATCAGCTTTATCTTTATCATTAATTATCTCAGCTCCTTCATCATTCTGAATAATGGGTACTGAATTTTTCTTTTTGCGACTATTTGTGGCCTCAGCTATTATATCCCAAGTCTTTCTTATGTTTCCTTGTACATTTATTAGTTTCGTTTTGTAGTACTTGTCTTTAGTTTCCCTAATTAGTTTAGTTAATGTATTTCTGTAAGTTTTGTATTTACTTAATAAAACTAAATCTTGGGGATTTTGTAGACTTAATTTACTTAATTTATCTCTATTTCTAATTGATACAAGTAGACCACTAGTTATCTAAGGTTTTAGTTTTGTTAATTTAGAGTTGGTTGTAAACGTACTGGTAGACCTGGAGATATAGCTGCTAAGTAACTCAACAAATGTCTCGGTGGATTTATTAGTGATTTGGCATTTAATGACAGTTTCCCAATTTTCATTTGATAATAGATTTTGTAGTTTACTATAATTGATGTGACTTTTAGTTGTACGGGATTTATTGGGTTCAAAAGTTGAGTTCGAATCAATGAATAAAATAATAGGAAAATGATCTGTAATAGCCGAATTCATTATTATGCTATGAATATTACTTACTAAAGTTTCTTTAGCTTTTACAAAAAAGTGATCTATACAGCTACTAGAGGTTGAAGTAACACGAGTAGGACCTTGAAGATGATATAAATAACCATATTCGCTCAGTAAATTTATATATTCCGCGGCAGTTTGATTTGTGTCGTCCAGTATGTTTATGTTTATATCACCCGCAAAAATTTCAAGTTTATTGTCACAGCTTATCAAGTTTGTTCTTAGATCTCGCATAAAACCACCGACATCTGTTGAGGGCGGACGATATACGGCTGTAAGACCATAATTAAGTGAATTTACTGAAAATGTAACTCGCAAAAATGTATTGCCACTATCCAGTTTAATTAATTTAAATTTATTTTGGATAGCCTCATTAATATATAATATCACGCCATCATTTTGGTTAAGATTGCCATAATTATAAATTGTGTTGTAGTCATTTAAGTTATATTTATTCAGATCATACTGAATCTGCCATGTTTCTGTTAGTATAATTATATTGAACTTTAATTTAATTTGTTCAAGTAATACAATAAATTCGTCAAAATTTTTGTTCATACTTCTTATATTTAACATTATAATTGATAAAAAGTTATTATTCTCACCGTATGTATGATTAAACGTATCTATGCCACACACATCCGTAACTCCGTAACTTGTAATCATATTATGTGTAATGTCTTATCTTCTGACCAATAAAAATAATATTTAAACAAATTTCCGCTATTATAATTGGAATACAAAAAAAAATAAACACAAGAGAAAAATAAAGAAACCACCACCTAAAACTAAATAGAATTAAGTTTAATTAAAGTAATTTGAGTGTTGCTCCCCATCGGCTTAAATTAAATTCATATTTTCAAGGTCTTTCAAATTCTTTAAACGAACTTTCCGGTTATCTTTATTCACAATTACGATACCATCGTAAGTCCACGTATTTTTAAAACCAAATCGTTCGCTGGCGCAATGCAGCAATGTTGCTCTGTTTTTTGTTAAGTCTTCTCTAATCTGCACTCCTGTACCCTTTAACTTTTTTTTGGCGGAAAATACCATGGCACGTTATCACGCCTTACTCCCTGTGGTGGTGCGGAGACGAGGAAGGGGGTGGTAGATTGCTTCGCCCAGCTAGCTCGTTCGGGTCGTGGATCTGATGGAACTGTGCTGGTGGTCGTCACAGTTACCGGGCGCCAGGGTTCAGTGATCCACTGAACGAAGCAACTACTCTGCATACAACCTCCACGGAACCCAAGTGGAGGGATTACCCTAGGTTTTTCTTCTTCCAACTCAACTAACCTAAAATACACCACGCGAAAGACGGCAACAATAAAAGCCAAGGATAAAGAACCAAAAGATGTTTATTTCTCTACCAAATCAACAGTTAACCAAAAATCGATGGTACATAAATATAAACGGCGTCAACCACGTTTACGCAAATCCCCAATAATGAACACAAAACAAAAACCCCATACCCATAATAATGCCTTAATATCTACTAAATATATAACACACATAAAATATATACATATACAAAATGTACCTTACTCACCGTGTCATTAACCCTCTATAATGAACTGTAAACCTTGTTGGTTTCAAAAAAAAAAACAAACTGAATTAAATGCAACACAAAAGGTGATTAGTTTCTTTATCTTTTCTTTTCTTACAGGGACCAAAACTACTACTACGCGCAATTCGTCAAATTACGCCCAAAATAACAAGTAAACCATATATATATGCATACATATACGTCGCCACTAGAATAACCACAATAAAAGAAATATCAAAGGACTAAATAAATGCTTATCGTTAATTACAAACGTTATTCGTTGGAATCCCCTACAGAAATGTATCACCTTCTTTATAATAATGATATAATCACAATGCAAAACTAAATATGAATCAATGACCGGTTTACACAACAAGAATTTT
Source organism: Aquatica leii (assembly GCA_035610365.1). Classification (NCBI taxonomy): domain Eukaryota; kingdom Metazoa; phylum Arthropoda; class Insecta; order Coleoptera; family Lampyridae; genus Aquatica; species Aquatica leii. Next base: position 175,450,870 of record CM069433.1, on the reverse strand, counting down.
TAAGTGACGGGATTTTTCGTTCTTTAATTAAGTGACAAGTGACAACAGTGTAAAAAAAACGTGCATGAAAGTTGACACATGTTGCATGCGATTGAATGTCTTTTTATTTTCGTTTTTTATAGAATCCCTTTTATTTTATTCTTATTCGGTGTGTGAATGTTTGAATTTGTGCGGTGTGATTGTTCTATTTTTGTTTGTTTGTATGAATGACTATTTTTTTTTGTGTAAGTGTCCTATTTTTGTTGTTGCGGTATCAGGTGAGTTAAACTTCACAAATCTTAACTATTTACAATTAAAGTTATAACAGGTACATCAGGACGAACACGAATACACGGACTGACCTTGTCGCAGCTGTCTTCGGCATAGCTTTATCGATGGGAAGGTACGTACCAAATATTTAACCAAACACACACTAAAACCAGGTACTTTGTAGGTCGATGTTGCCCTCAATGCTTCCGGGTGTCGAAGCAGGTTCCCCGTATGCGACAGATTGACGAAGTAAGTACAGCGAGACGAATTACTTTACATAAACTTCCCCGTTGACAAGTTGTATATGGAAGGGCCCAAAATCGCAAGCAGCTCACAGCGATACAACGTATTTACAACACCATATTCCAAGAGAACGAATAAAAGCAAAAATAAAGCGAAACGAGCAACAGGGGCAAAAACAAAAACAGAAAACAAAAAGCCTAAAATGACTATCGTTAGCTTAGTGATTAAACTGAAAATCGAATGTGCTTACCTTAGGTGTAATGCGGCTTGCTTGTAATGAGGTAGTTTCTTTTTATCCCGTTCAATACGGTGATTCTCTACTGTAATTCACGATAACCAAATATCCATAATACTAATCCAAATATACAGAGAATAATAATTGTACTTTCAGAATTGATCCGGTAATTTTCCGGGTGCTCTAAGCACAGGCTCTGTTGTACATTCCACCTCGTATGTGATAAGACAAGAAGTGACCGAATTTTCCGTTCTGACGTTCTTATCAGTATCTACATTCTTTTTCAAAACACTTATACCGCTATCAAATTTTACCTTTTCTAGGCGGGAAATTGTTGTTTAAGTTGTTTGGCCTAACTTTCATAGGACCTAATTGTTATTAAGATTTTATCCTGTTACAACGTTGTCGATAACCTATAAACTTAACTATAATTGGCCTAGTTTTATTACCTTGCATTCCAATACGATGACATCTATCAATATCATTATTAGATAAAGTTAATCCTAATTGGTTGTTGCAAACGTTTAACACTTGATTTTCTACGTTTTCATTTCGCTCTTCTTTGATTTCCCAGATTCTCAAGCTGTTACGACGAGTGTATTGTTCTAAGTCGTCTAATTTATTTCGAAGAATCTCGTTATCAGTTTCGTAATTTTTGATTGTCTTTTCCATATTATCGCATTTTGTTAACAACGGATTCATTTTGTCTTCTATTCGTATCATTACCAATTCTGATACTTTATCGGCTATTATTTTTAGAAAATCGACATCGCATAGTACGGATTTTGTGATTTCACTGATATCAGTTTTCTGCGCTTGTGTAAATACCATTTTATTATTATAGAAAAACCCACAATTTTAAATATAACTAGAGCAACACACAAACGTCTACTCTGTTCGAATGTACATTAGTGAATTCAAATAATTTCAGTCAAATTACATTTTTAATGTAAAAAACAATTAAAATAATTGGTACAACAGAATTTTAGTTATTCAAATATTGTATAATTGTAATACATCAAAAAATAAATAAACTGATTACGTTTTAATTTACAGGTTTTTGGCATAGGTATCGTATCGTTCTGTTTAGTTTACTTTTTCATGTATTGGGTCCAATATAGTGAACAGGTCTTACAAACGACAAAAATTAATATAAACATTTGTAAAATGTCTTTCTCTGTAATTCCAGTAATGTCAGTCAAGTGTTTAATAAAATAAGTGTAAATACCTTCCATGAACGTAGCAATAAAAAAGTAGGAAACATTTTGCTCACATGCTGACATTTTGTTTTTGATAAAAAAGTTTTAGCACAGTAATAGTCAACTATTTTATTCATGTCTACTCTGCTGAACAGTATGCATTTTCAAGCCTACATTCAGAATTTTTTTCATTTGAATTTCATTGAATTCATTTCATTATATTTCGTTTGATGATGATTTTTGATTTACTGCATGGAGCAAATGTAGATTCTGATTTTTAAAAAGGCGCCGTTTCTTTTGTCAGACATGTGACAGGAGAAACAGAATTACACATTACACTACAACCAAAAAACAGTAATAAGCATGACAAAGAAGACGACGACACCGTTAGCTGAGTTATTTTCTCCCAATATAGAAAAAACAAAAAGACTCGAAGTGGGACAATACGTATGAACTACCAGCTTTTTCGCAGTTTCTTGGAACAGAAAATCTACCGTCAACTGGGGTTACTTTGCCCTGTGAGGTGACTGTGCTCAGTTTCAAAATATAAGTTTTCGCGCCAGATACCACTTCCACGTCTACCACAAGTGTCATTAAAATGCATCGAGGCACATCTGTTGGACTGTGGAAAATCATTTTGGAGTGTTACAGCTATCGGTTAGTGCTCTGCGAGGGAAACCGCGTGTTTTTATCAGTGTCTATAAAAAAGTGTTTTTTTACTTATTCAGAACTTGTTTGAGTTGAAACCATTTCCGAAGCAGATGAGTTCTATTGGTTATTACTGTTAATTACTGATACATTAACAAGCTTAGAGCACCTGTATTTGTGTTATTAAATCCTCATAGGAATTTTTTTATGCTGATGGGCAATGTCACCCCATCCTTCACACAAAATGTGGGGTCACATTGCCCGCCTTTATTCTTCTCTTGAACTAAATTTAGAAAATGTACTTAATTAACAAATACCCACGTTGAAATAGTTCTTTGTTGTAAAGTGACCGGATTTTAAATTTTGATTTGTTTTCAGTATTATGGGAAGAAAATATAAACCTAAACTGAGACACCGCTCTTACATTTTGTACTCTCCGGACCAATTAAGTGCAGCTATAGAAGATGTTGTAGTCAGAGGTATGTCCATACGGAAAGCTGCCACCAAGTATGGCATACCAAGAAAAACCATTAGTAACAAAATAAAAAGTAAATATGTTAAACCTGTTGGCGGACAAACTTCAATGTCACCACAAGAAGAAGCTGAAATTCTTCATCAAATTTTGGTTTGTCCCGATTGGGGAATGGCTTTAGTTTCTTTAGACGTAAAATTGATCGTCAGAGGCTATTTGCAAAGAAGTGGCCGAACTGTTCGGAAATTTAAAGACAGTAATATGCCTAGAGAAGATTGGTATAGATATTTCATTAAACGTCATAAAGATCAGTTAACTGTAAGAAAATGGCAGAATATATCTCGAGCACGAGCTACTGTCGATATTGACTCATTGTCGACATATTTCGAACATTAAATGAGCCATGTTCCACCTGAAAACATCCTGAATTTTGATTAAACTAACCTCAGTGACGATTCGGGTTCAAAACTGATGGTATTTCGTAGGGGAGTAAAATACCCTAAAAGGTATATGAATTCTACGAAAGAGTGCATATCTTTGATTTTTGCTGGTTTGGCAACTGGAGAATTGCAGCCGTGTTACGTGGTTTATCAAGCGGAGTGCATGTGGAGATCTTAGGCAAAAGTAGGTCTACCTGGGACCTATTATGGAAGAACAAAGAGTGGATGGTTCGATGCCCAAAATTTTGAAGAGTGGTTTTTAAAAATAGTCGTACTTTGGCCTAAACGTAAAACAAGCACCAAATGCATTATCGGTGACAGTTTAAGTATCCATTTAAGCTACAAAATAATCGCAACTTGTGAACAGGAAAATATTAAGTTTATTTTTTTTACGACAAGATTTCCACGAATGTTATCAAACCTGCTTGCTGAGATTTCTACAAACGTTAGAGCAAACCTTATCGCTGGCTTTAAGAAATATGGAATTGTCCCTTTAGACAAGAATGTAGTTCTGGCAAGAGTTCCCGGCGCAAAAACGCCAAATGTTGAAGACACCGATCAAACAACAAAAAGAGTTAGCGATACACTGCTTGCTTACCTTCAGGCATACCTGAGAATTATAAGAAAGTTATTAGAAAGAAAGTACCTCTACCCGCAGGAAAAGCGATATGCTCTGATGATTTACAACCGATTGATGCACCTGGCTCGTCTACAGTTTAAGAACCATTCACAGGGCCACCATTAATAAAACGAATAAGACGTGCAGAAATAGTCTGAAGTAGTGAAGAAGAAGATGACGATTTCTTTCTCCACGACTCTACTAGCAATTGTGAAGAATCCGAAAATGAGAACTGTGCACTTGTAGAGCAATTACAATTACAGAATTTTAAGAACGGAGACTTTGTACTTGTCCAATTTACGGAAAAAAAGTCTTAAGTATCTCATGGCAAAAATTTTAAACATTCTTGAAGATGGAGATTTTGAAGTTTCTTATTTAAGAACAAACGATAGAGGAAAATCCTTCACATTTCTTGTTCAACCTGACGAAGCAACAGCTGTTCCTTCCAATGTGGTTTTGAAAGCAGTTCTACCAAAAGAGAAAAGACGAATCTTCTACTTTGGTACTGATATTTTGGTGTATTTTTCTTAACTTGGATGTATTCTAATAAAGATAGAGATTTATTGATTTACAGTGATTATTATTTGTATTACCTATTGATAAATTGTAATGTGTTCTTTGTTTTTTATTTTCACTTTGTTGATTCCTTAAACATACAAAACGGATCACATTGCCCACAAGTGAAAGTTATATATATGAGAAAAGGGACCCCGACATGCTAGGTGCTTTGCCCACCCTGTTTTTATTTTTTATTTTTTTAAGTTAAATAATAAAAAAGACTACTCTATCATATATTACATGTACAAATTTAACCTTCTACCAAACGTGAGTATTTTTGTTGTGGATATTTTCTGTATAGTTGTAAAGTTTCAACCATTTGAATGCGAAATTTGGGCAAAGTAACCCCAGCTGACGATAAATATTTAGGGTGATAATCTCTTGACTACTTTTTATTTTTATTTACTAAATATATTGTAAAATAGATCATTTTACAAAATAATTTATTATGCTCTTCAAAACAACAAAAAATATTGCTTTTTCAAGTTAATATTTTCAGGAATTAACTTAGTTGTGCCTAGAGTACACCTATGCTGGTCAAGTGATGAAACGAACTAATTTTGAGATATTTACATTTAGTAGATAATAATGATTTACACAAAAATACAAGTAAATTGAAAGAAGTTTGACCGGTTTTAGATAACATACATTAAAGAAAACCAATTAGTGGATGAATAGATAATTCCTTTAAATAGCCAATTTGAAATAAAACAATGTTTGCCAAAAAAACCAAGGAGTAGAGTGTAAAAGTTTGGGTGCGAACAGGAGTTAGTAGATATATATATAGTTTTTGAGGTTTAGGTTCTGGAAGAAGAAATGAGATAAACAAATTTAGAGCATGTGCCGACGTAGTACTTTCAGTAGGTGATGACTTAGAACCTAAGAACGATAAAATATTTTTCGACAATCTGTTTTGTTCGATTTCTCTTATTACGGAGCTAAAGAAGAAAAAGATACTAGAACTATAAGGGTCAATCGTTTACAAAACACGAATTTTATTTTAAAATCCTAAAAAATAATGAAACAAGAGAATAGAAAGGCCGCATCAAATGTGGATTTTGAAAATATTACTATTTTTAAATGGTTAGATAATAAATTTATTTATTTAGCATCGAGTTGTGCTAGAGCAGAACCGCAGAACAAATTGGTGGTGTAAGTCTACAAAAATTTACTTGAATATAAGGCTAGTGTTATTATTATTATTTTACCTAGGGGTGGTTCCATTATGGTCCCGGCACCGCGACCTGTAGGTCTATTGTACTCCCCGATGTTTTCTACCCTTCTAGAATACCTGTATCTTTGACAACGTCCAGGATTTCAGTAGGGTGAATCTTCGTTATTTCCTCTTGTGTAATCTTTTCATTTCCAAGTAGGCGTTCCCTTGCCTTTGTGAATGCTTCACAGTGACAGATGACGTGGTATGGTGTTTCTTCCTCCTCACCACAAGCTCTGTATAACGGGCTATCGCTCAGTCCCATTTTATGCAGGTGTTTGTTTAAACGACAGTGGCCTGTCACCATCTCTGTCGCAAGTTTGATCTTCGTCCTACTTAACTTTAAGATGGACGTTGCTAAGCACTCGTAGGGGTTTCCAAGGAGACCTTAGAATGATTCTGTCCTGGGACTTTCGACCAGTGTCTCCAGTGCTCTTTCGTGAGTATTGCTTGAGTCTCTTGTTTGGCTGTGTTATATGTAATCCCACAAGCCGGTTTAGGGCCTATGAGTGGTTTTGCGCTTGCCGCCCTGGCAAGCCCGTCAGCAACCTCGTTACCTGCGATACCTAGTGCGTTTAGCATTTGTGTGCATTCAAGTACTAACCCTGAGTTTACCACATATGAATCTAATGCTGCAATCGCTGCTTTGCTGTCTGTGACTATAAAGATTCTCCTTTTAGAAGGGTTCACTTTTAATAGTTGAGCAGATGCTGTCAGGATTGCATGTACTTTGTCTTGGAACACGGTCGCTTTTTGACCTAGGCTTACAGAGATTCTGCAGCCCTGTCCATTGCTTCCGTACACTCCAGAGCCAGTGCCTTAGTGTTGGCTAGTGTTGGTAAAGCTTTAATAAGTCTAGGATCACATAAAGAAAATAAACAAAAAAGTGCTATTCCATCAACTATAATAAAAACAAAACAAAAGCTGAATCATCATGCTTTCCTGAAAAAAAAATTGGGGGACATTGGTCAAAGTTCACCGATATTAATAATGGCAAGCGATGCTCTTTCAGGGTATGCAAAACAAAAAATAAGTATATAGGTAAAAAATGTAATGAACAATTGCGTACAGTTTTTTTTGTTTGTTTTTACACTACAAGCTAATTCTATAAAATGCATAATGTCCACTGTAGTACTTTTTTGAAATGTGAAGTTAAGATATATTTTTTTTGTCTTAAAATGTGTTTAGTTATAATGTTTGTAAATATTTAGATGGTTTTGAAAGGCAAAGTGGCGTAAGTCAATATAACATTTTTCTCAGTTATAAAGCTTTCAAGTGAATAGCTGTTAGAAAAATCTCATACTTATTTAACGATTAGTAATTTGGTATAAAGAATGTAATCGATGTAAATTTAAATGTTAGACCGAAGATTTTAGTAATTTTCAAAAATAGTACGAGATTGTTCTTGTCAAATAACATACGCGACTTGATTGCTGATACAAACTGCAATAAGTCCTGTATGTCCTTTTGTTTGTATTTACAAGTTCATTGCACAATCTCTCTAAAACAATATATATTATAAACTGTGGACGAACTTTGTTTTTGTGCAGGGCGTCTATAATGTCAAAGGGAAAATCTTCCTGTAATGTCTGTTTATAATAAATTTTAAAGTGAAGTAGTCCTCTTTTAAAACGGAGCCACTAGATGTTTCTAAAATTGTAGTTGAAAGAAACTCCTCTTGATTCATTAAATGTAGCTGAAATGGATTCTTTTTTTGATAATGTGATACCAATCATCTGGTACAAATTTTATCTTACTTTTAGCAATCTGCTGAATTACGCCAAAATCGCAATCGTTAGGTAAAAATCAATGTCCCGACTCCAAAAACTTTTGATCCATTATTTCTACTTTTGGCACTGGCTTATTAACAAATTTCAACCACGTCCAAGCTTTTTATGTTTCGGTTCTGACCTCCGCACGCATCGCTATGTGCTACAATATGTTTTGCACCTTTTGCGTGATTGAAGAGGTGTTTTTTAATATATTCTTGAGATCATTTTGAAGCTTGGGTTTTATTCTATGTGTACATATGTACATTTTCCTGTTTTCTAAGGTCATGCCAAAAATTGTAACATATTTCGCTTACAATATTCCAGTAAACAAGCCAGTCTCACAATAGGAAGTGGTTTTTGCAAATCAAATGTGTATTGGTGGCCCAAAATACATCTTTCTTTATCACTTTTTAAACATTGTCTTGTCTTCTCATTCTTTCTTAGATGTAATTCATAAAATGTCTTCACTTCTTGGAATTTTTGTGGATGATTTTCAACTAACACTGTTATATTGTAGGAATCACACTTCCCACATGTGTCTCAAAGTGGCACATGGAAGTGTAGGTTGAAATCTTCATCAAAAATTTTGCAATACATCGCTTCAGATACATGAGTGACTTTAGGCTCAAAAGTTCAATTCAATGTACAACGAATATATTGTTCTTATATTCAGCTTTGGGTTCAGATATTTTCTGTTTAAATTGTGACTTTAGGAGTTTTATTTATCGGAGAATGCTAACCACGCAGATTCTTTCCTGGAGAAGTGAAACGGCGTTTTGTTATGGCGCTTTGTAGTCGACTGTCCAAAATTTGATGAGTAACGAAAAAGAATTTTTTACATACTTTCACAATGCTGGAACTAATATAAATATAATAATGATTACTGACTTGTTTTGCATTTCTGCTGCGGTCGTGAGGGCGGTAACATTTGGGTGTGTCAGTATATGCTAGACCACAAACAAATGCATTTCGACCTTTCAAATCGCCGATATTCCAAAACCTTTTGAATGCCAATCTTTGTTTATTTTCAGGAACTTCACGTTGGCATTATTTTTTGCCATTTTAGAACTTTTTTGTAGGTATTTGCTTGCCTTTCTTTGTGGTGTGGGCATTGCCAAAATTTCTGCTTTTTTTCTTATAGTTTTAATGTGAAGGTTTTCTTAGTCGTTTCCGTCTTTCCATTTATCTAATACATTGGTTTTTTTTTCTGTTTCATAATCCATAACGGGAACCATATTTCATTTAATAATATTTTTATAGGTAATAATAGGTACACTCTTAATCCAACTAAACAACTTACTATATATATGCTATTTTAACTGTTATTTATTCTAAAGAAATACTTCTTAATGTTTTGCAATTAAATTTATAAAAATATACAGAAACTGAATCCATATTTCGATATTATGTAATGTATAATAATGAGAGAAACGTCATGTTATTTTAACCAAGAAGACAATAGTAATTTACGTAACAAGCGTCTAAAGTAAGGCATAATTAAAGAAACGGTAATACAACCCGAGGCCACGTTGCTTGTGAGTGAGTTATGCTATGATGCTTTCGGCGAGAGTAATCTACATTTTTTTTTGCCTTTTGACAATACTTTTAGGATCTTTTTTTTTTCAATTCTAACTGAATTTTAAGATTTTTTAAATGATTTTTTCACCTGTAGCATAGTGGTTCTAATATAATAACTTTGAACGAACACTTAGTTTTATGTGAAATTCTAGTTTTGATTTTGTCACCCTACAGTTTTTTGGCTCATTACGTAACTACACCAACAAACATATATTTTAAAATATTGTAAATTGGTGAAAATTTTTCTTTAATACTTAAACTTCACGAGACTATGGTCTCTAATAGAAATTTAATATAAGTAGACTTAACAGATAAATCTGATTTCGTTGAAAGATAGAATTCACCACCAGATGTGGCATATGGATTACTGCTTGATTTTGCATCATCAGCACTTATTTTAAAATTATTGTAAAAGTAAACTATTACACAAAATATTTATTATTAATAAAATATTTATATTATATTAAATATTAATAAATCTGAGGCTTAACGCCATCTCGTAGGAACGGAGCTACGTACGAGTTAATCCACATGTAGGAAACTATGAGGTTGTTAGTTAGATAGTAAAAATTACAACCGCGAATTTCAAAAAATGTATTTGAATTATACGCGGCATAATATTTCTCACTGTACTACGCAAGTGCAAAAATTTGTTTATATAATTGCAGAAACCATCGTAGAGACCAGTGGACAGCTGTTTCGTCTTATTTGGACTCCTCAGCACTGGAATACTCTAATGCAGTTTCTACAACTATATAAAACAAATTGCCATAGTTTTATCCCATTCGGGTGTTAAATTGATTAATAAATCTGAGGCTAAACGCTATCTCGTAGGAACGGAGCGACGTACAAGTTAATCCACATGTAAGAAACTATGAAGTTGTTAAATAAATAGTAAACATTACAACCGCAAATTTCAAAAAATGTATTTGAATTATACGCGGCGTAATATTTGTAACTGTACTACGCAAGTGCAAAAATTTGTTTATATAATTGCAGAAAGCATCTTAGAGACCAGTGGAACTAACTAACAACTTCATAGTTTCCTACATGTGGATTAACTCGTACGTAGCTCCGTTCCTACGAGATGGCGTTTAGCCTCAGCCTCGTAATATTACATCAGCAGCACCACCACAATTTTTGTATTAAAATAATTTGCTTAATAATTTAAAATAACCAATAAACTATTACCCTAAAACGGTGCAAGATAGAAAAAAGTTGCACATAAACATTTTTATATAGGACAAAATTTACTATGAAAAAATCGGCGGAAGAGTACAATTACGTTCAGTAGTTTAGAAGATACAAGTGTGCTAAGTTGCACAAAAATTACATTAAAATTCTGTAACTTTTAAACTATTAGATATAATTATACATTCCCGCGGACTATTTTGTAGTAAATTTTGTGCTCAATAAATTGTTTATGTGCAATTTTTATTTATATTGTACCGTTTTTGCAGCGTACAAGGCGGAAGCTCGCGCGGATCTAATTCTGCAGTTACTATAATCCTTTTTCAACACTGCTGAGTGAAATTAAGACTTATTATATCGTTAAAACATAAAACGAATCATAAGAAATATCTTGTTTAATAATAATAAACACTGCATCTGAAAAATACAAAAAATGAAGTGAAATTGGGCACCACCGCGAGTTCCAGATTTGTTTCATCTGAGCGTTTCATCGTTTCGTTACACGAGCCTTTGAATCATGTTCCCTATAAGTGTGTTTACCATTAAAATATTGATTGGTAAAGATTCTTTATCCTCCTCGGTGTGTTTAGTAATTAATTCAATCTTCTTCGTTTAGGAGGGGCATATAAAACCACTTTAATTTATTTTTGTGGCAACGTTTCGTGCTAAAGGTTAGCACTTCATCAGGCCAAAGAATTAAATCAAGTGGATCAATCCACTCAATTTGTTTGTTTAATATTGAAAAATTAACACAGTCTATAATTCAATTGCATTTTTATAGTTAACCTGCTATTCAATCAACACGTAGGAATACATTTTTTGGATTATGTGAAATATTTACTATCTAACTAGTAATTTCATAATTTTTTAACATTAAATAAATATTCAAAAATTTTTGATGACAGGTTTATTAAACTTTCTCTTTCATTTAAATGTTTTATTATTAATCGTGTTCGTTACAATTTTACAACAGTTCTGGTGTAAAAAATAATTCCAAAAAAAATTAAAAAAAAAAGAACAAATTTGGCATTATTTTATTTATTATAGTTTTCTGTTTTTTATTATATTTGATTAATTTTTTTTTAATTCGGGATTATTATAAAAAAAAACGCATATTTATAACTTAAAATAAATTATTATTATATAAATGTATTGAAATTTAATGTATGTTTTGTATCAGTACATCTAGCAAACTTAAAAAATCGTCTTCTTTACGCATGCTAAAGCATCTTGGTGAAAATCTAAAAAAAAACAAGTTATATTTGGTTTAGTTTAAGACTCTCTCTCTGCAACAAGTTAAATTTTTTTTTTGAAATTTGTAAATACATAATTATAGTAGTTATCAATACGCAATCTATATTTTTGTACATTTAAATAAGTTCGTTTCTATTAGAGTAAATACGTTTAGAAAAATATAATATAAATAAATAAAAATATAAATTAACAGAAAATGTAAGTTGTATGCTCAACGTCAAACATATTACTTGTGATAAAAAGTCAAAGATATATATAGAAGTCAGATTTTTAGTTGAGAACTCCAATTATAAACATAAAAAAGAACTCAAATTCAATAAAAAAAATACATTATAAACAAATTTACAAACCCCTAAAAGATTGATATATTTGTGATACCCGAATATTGAAGACGGTATCATTTATTAAAAGAAATTTACTTTCAAGAATAAAGCGTAAAATTGTTTTCAAGAGCTTTTTTAACGTATTGGATATTGATTGATGCGTTTAAATTAAAAATGTAAGCAACCAATTAATTTTGAAATTGTTGGCATTTTGTTTATTTTACGTTTTTTTAATAATGTCTTACTATGAATTTTATATTTATTTAATTTTAATTTTATTTAATTACTTTACACTGTATTGTTTATAAATATTTTATAAATAACATAAAACGCCACCATATTGACATATTTAATCGTTTTTAAAACAATAATGGCACTGTTTAAAATTAAGCCAATAAAACTTTTATAAAGTACTAATAGTCACTAATTTAGTTTTGATGGATAACTTAAGTAGCTTAAAAATCTTTTGAACAATAACCGCTAAGTTTTTTGTTTGGCATATTTGATGTAATTGAAAATAAGAATTAAATGTAATGTGTAAGGTGACTTAACGCAATTATAATTGCGTAGTAAACACAAGTTTAATGAGTAAAAATACTACTAAAGGCATACAAAAGTTATTGGATTGATGGTGCATTGAGAAATAATAAATTGGGAATGCAAATAAACGCAAAGAAGAAGCAAGAAACAAAATACACAAAGCTCACTTGAGACACAAGCTGATAATTAGTAATGAATTAAACAGGAGATTTGGACAAAGAAGAAGAAAAGAAAAGCAGAGATGCAAATAGATGCAACAGACTAAAAAGAACCGTAAACAAAAGTTTTCCAAATGTTATAAGGACAACAACAACCAGAAAAGAAGCACTAGAACCGACCAAAGAAACTACAAGGCAGATAAGACACGAAGTAATGAAGATAAAAATTACAATGAAGGATATGATTTACAAGAAAAGTATAAAACAAAGTACCAAAATAAGCAAAAAATAGACAAAAAAACGCAAAAAACAAAAAAAAAACAAATACAAAGTAGGTTAAAACATGGAATAATAAAACTTTGTTAAAAACACGTAAAAAAGATGAAATAAGTAGGAAGTTGGAACAATACAAAATTAATGAATAAATTGACACTATAAAAGATAAAATGTAGAAATGAAGGAAGAATAGACAAAACAAAGTGCACAATTTTCTACTGAAGAAATAAAACGCAAAGACGTCAAGAGACGGCATTTGTGATAGATAAAAAGTTTAACGACAAACTAATACAACTCAAAAGAATAGACAGAAGAATATATCTCAGAAGTAAAAATGCAATAGCATATATGTATATAGGAAATGTTTATGTACTAACAAAAAGAGCATTGACAGAAGAGAAACAAGTAAACCAACAGAAGAAAAAAAAGTAAAGTGAGGAATAAAGTGATTTAAAATTTTAGGTACTGATGGTAATGATAAATATAATGACAATAACATAGAAGCGACGCAAAAAATAAAAATTTGATAAAACGCATTTTACAAATACAAAAGTATAATGAAAAGTAAAGAGATAAGCAAAAAACAAAACTCATGCTATACAAATCACAGATAAGACCTGCAGTAATGTATACAGAAGAGATCATCTGCTTAACAAATGGATGAAAATCTTTTAAGAAAACGGAATCAGAAAGATAATAGAACCCAACAAAATTAGCGGAGAATATAGAATGCACATGAATATGAATTTTTGTAATTGAGCCGTGCTTGGATTGAAATTTGCTTTTACTGTACTTTTGATTTTGTGAAATCACGTAGGCTTTGACTATTTTGTTTGTATTTTTGTTTCATGTTAAGTACATTTTTCGTTTAAAGTAGGTTAAAATCTTACTAAAATAAGTTGTGTAGAATGACAAACTATGACCCTATAGAAAATTTCGAGAAGATTTACTTACTATAAAAAAAACGTCATTGTTTATGTTATTCTTAAAACATTGAATTTCAGTTTAAAAAATACATAATAATTTTATTTATCTACAATAAATTCATTAATAATAACTATCATTCTTATCTTGCGATATATGAATCCTTAAAATAGTGAAAGGCCGTACACCTAACGCTAAAAGACTTTATTGCGAGCACTAAACAAAACTATAAAAAGAGAAGAAAAGTATTATTATGGTTAAAAAAAGAATAAAAAACAATTAAAGATAGAGAAGTAGTACTAAACTTCATACTGGGCGAGTGACGAATTCTGACGGGTTTGGACAAACATTACCTTAGTAATACCGTTGATGCCACAAAAAATCGGTTTTATACGACCAATATGCCATTCCATAGGTAAACAGTCAGTTTTTTTTGTGAAACCTACGTCGCCAATGTCCAAACTAGATGTTGAGTGTTTTCATTTTGTTTTTTGTATCGGAGTGTTTAAGTATTCGATAGACCATCGCCTTCAGAAAGACTGCAATTCTATTGAGAGGACAGTGAAAGTTCACATGAGAAGTCGCGCTCTGGAGAAGCCAAAAGATAATCTCTAATTAGAAAATGGCTGGGACTAATATAATTAAAGTTACCGTCTGGTTTATGCAGAGCACAAAGGGCGATTATTTAGAACGGCTTCAATACGAGAAAACACAGTAGCATATTCTTCAAAAAACAACGAAGTGTAAAAAGTCTACGTCGTGTAAGGAACATGTCAAACTCAGCAAAAAATAACTGAAGTAAAATCTGAAGTAATTTATAAGTGCACCGCTTTATTTGCAAAACCTACTATTACACAAAGATAGGCTATACTTAAAACCGCTTTATGTCGGTTGCGTTCTACAATTAAAAAAAAGTTCTGCAAAGTTAATGCTAGTTTTACTAAAAAATCTAGCTATACGAGTACATCACTGGGCCAATCTGCCATTTGAGAACTTGCAGTATGTGCGCAAAACTTGTGGCATACAAAACATTGCGCTGACAAACCAAACTGCCCAGCGAGATAATTATAAATAATTATGTGCAACAAAATTGTTGGATGTTTGGAATTATAAGTCAGATCAAACTATTAATTCTAAGAAGCCCCTCTGAACACAGAAAAGGCAAATACAAAAAAATTAGAAGAGGTTCGCTAAGTTTTTACTAAAATAATAAGCTCTTTAGTAACAAAGTGGTTTTATAATTCTTAAGTTCGAAAACTTTTCAATTTTATTGTAGTTATGTTGTTGCTCTGTAAATGTAAAATGGTTCTATTAAAGTTGTCTGGAAGCTTATTTTGTTATCTATTTAAAATTGTTTTTTAAATTGATGTTTAGAACGTTCTTACAACAAAATTATAAAACTGCTTATGAGATAAGTATAAAAGTGTGACTACGTTATATAATTGTTGTATTAGTAATATTATATTACAATTTTGCTTTCTGCATCAGATTACTCATAACAAAAGTTCCAATATAACTGTTAATTAAAAGGAGGCAAACCCTCAGTTATAAAATAATAGAAAAGCAGTTATAGAGCAATACTGCTATTAAAGCGCAAAATTATTGTGTTAAATATAGTTATAAAACAATTTGGATATACCGGCGTAACAGAAAATTACCTGATTTTCCAGCATATCTACAACCGTTTGTCGAAGAAGCTAAAATATTCTTTCCGAAAACTTAATAATGAATGGATTGCAGCTTATTGTTAAGTTACGCTGCTTTATATGTAATTCGCCTGCTCGGCCATTTTTATTAACTTTTTATTACTGAATACGCGATTAAAAATTCATCAAAATATAATCACATTTGTAAAATACGATGCTGTCGTGTTAATTTTTACTTAAACGTTTTATAAGTTTTCTATATGCATTGTTTGTTTGTATAAGACTAAATTGGTAATAAAAATGTTCTATTAAAAAGGGACCATTTTGAAAATGTACTCGCATATATTTACATGGCCGCCATTCTCGAGGAACATAAAATGAACTTATTTTATCTGGAAATTTGATGCATATAAAGGTGCAAACATCTTTAACTAAAATCATAAAACATGTATAACATACATCGTTTACACATGTATTTGCATGTTTAGCAAATTTAAAACTCTTACCGAAATTCTTTAAAAAAACTATGAACGTTTATCGATGAAGAGAGATGTCTCAGCGTGGATGGACGGCTCAGCCACTCGCAGTTACCGCTCGAGTCAAAACATCGGCTGTTACTACCAAGTAATCATAGACTGACATAAATCATTATCGAGTATACGCATATAACCAACCTACAATCACGTTACAAAACGCTACACTGCTTACTTTTACAGCAATACTTGATAATTTCGCCACGAGCGGCAATTACTAGATGTTTTTCAAAACGTATCCAAAATCGACTTTTCTAAGAATGGCATATTTACCTCTCGCTTGTTTGAACTTAAATCATTCTCGGTCGTAATCACTGATTATGCAAGGGCGTTTACTATTACTCTGAACAAGATGAGAGGTGGAAAAATCACAAAGGATTACGTCTGTGTATTTGTATGCTGCGAAATTAAGGCAATTCATCTTGAACTATACTCTAATCTATCGTAGCTGCCTTTAGACGATTCGGCTCGCGCAGAAGCAGATGCAACATAAATTTTAGTGACCAAGGAACAAATTTATTGGCACTAACCAACGGCTTTTGGAACTTACGGAACACGTTACCCAAAAACTTGATATGAGAATGGAGATTCAATCCTCCAGCGACGCCAAGCTTTAATGGTCTGAGCAACGCAGGAGTAAAATTGGTAAAAACCCACTTATATAGAGTAGTTGGTAAACAAACGTTGTCGTTCGAAGAGCTTTATACTCTGCTTGCACAGATAGAAGAAGTTTTCAATTCTCGGCCAATTACTCCATTAAGTCATGACCCCAATGACTTGCAAGCTTTAACGCCAACTAATTTTTTAACGTTAGAGCCGTCATGTTTAAACGTTCCTGAGCCTATTGTGTCAAAGCTGACGTAAAATAGGCTCAATCGTTGGCAACTAGTACAACAGATGTTAGGGCACTTCTGGGATCGCTGGCGCAACCAGGACCTTCATACTCTCCAACAAAGATCAAAATGGAACAAACCCGCTTCCAATATCAAACTTGATGATCCGCTTGTTGTTATTAGAGATGCACAAAAGCCACCTCTGCATTGGAAGCTGGCTCGTGTGGTTAATGTTCACCCGGGCACCAACGGAATTATACGAGTAGTCTTTCTAAAAACCACTAATGAAATACTTAAAAGACCCGTCATAAAAGTATTTGCCAAGTATTTTGGTCATTTTGCAAACGTTGCAGAATATATTTCTCGGAAATCTGAAGATGGCAATTTATTTACTACTAGGACAGGAATTGAATATGTGTAGTTATTCATTTAATCTATTGTGTATTTTACCCAAAAACAATTTCTAAAAAAAATCATTATTTTAGACATGATAATAATAATAAAATAATTAAATAATAATTCAACGTCGTAGAATAATAATAATTATTAAAGGTAAATAGGTATAATTTTAGACACAAAAGTTTCACCATAGATTATATTAATAATTTTTTACGGTAAATAGTGTACATTAAAAAAAATATTAAGATATAATTTCATTTTATTTTGGCGGTATTATAAACTAATCAGCATGAACGACCTTTTCTGTCCGATAAAGTATAACGTTTTTTTATTACTTTAAATGCTTGTTAAAACGATGTCTACTACCATATAAAATTTTAAAATATTGTATTCCAATATGTCATTTGTAATTACAGTTTAGATCTTTACTAAACATAGTAAAGCTAAAAAATATAATCATTATTTATACTGTGCATATTTGTATTAATCAACATGGGAACATATATTTTATTTGGGATATTTTTTAAAAATTGGGAAACAAATGGTTATTTACCGAAGATGGTTGCAGTGTTTTTTTTATTCAGGCCTGAGGTTGCTTTTGAAGATCTTATTATGGTAGAGGTAACTTCTTGCTTCTTGTAATGAATAACTCAAGTGAGTGGATCATTTAAACTAGTGCTTTTTTGAAACCTACGCGACGCGTGTATTACAGCAGCGATTCTTAACCTTTTATTATACGCGACTTCCTTAAAATCCAAAAGTATATTCGCGTCCCCCTTAAAATCCCAAAATATTTTCACGGCTAGCTCACCCTCCTCTCTTTTAGGCAACATATTTGTAATTACTCGTACAAAAAAAATTAATACAAACAATAATTCATAAATAAATCAAAAAGCAAAATTTAACATAACATTTATATATGTACATATATTTTTTAACGTTGAGAGCGCAGCACGCGCAAACAAATAGCTAATTTCACACATATGTATCTAAAACTACATTGTAGCTACGTGGGTTAGAGCTGTCAACGTACTATGTAACTAAAAATCAAATGGGATATATAGATCACGTATAAAAAATAATAACATATTTTTTTCTCTTTTTTTTTATATTGTAAAGGTATAAAAACTTAAAATATTCTAATATTTTTACGGTCCCTCTACATACTGTTCGCGACCCCCTCGTTAAAAATTGCTATAGTACAGAACAAGAAAAGTAAAATAAAAATGCACCGACAATCGCCAGAGATTAAAAACGGATTTTACATTAAACTATCCAAAAAAAACAGAATAATCATAAAATAAATTAATTATTAAATTCGGCACCAAACCATATTCGTATATTTAATTTGTTCTAAATACATTTTAATTTTGTTGAATCTATACAATAACGTTTTACTCCAAGTAGATAAATCTTGTATAGGGTCATATTGTCATTTTAAACAATTTTTTTTTAACATATAACTAACTGTAAACGGGAAAAGTACTTTACCTGAAAAAGAAATAGTTTTTGTTCAACTGTCAAGGCTTGCGTGATTTTACAAGATTAAAAGTACACTAGTAAGTTTTAAATTAAATAGGGCTTAGCTACAGAAATTCAAATTAAGGTTCAAACATTTCTAGTTTGTATAATGTTTTTATAAAACTTGTTAAACTGTTTATCAAACAATTTATCAAATTTACTTATTTGCCTTTTTTTGTCTCTCTTAGACAATTGTTGCAATAAAAAAAGTTGTAATGTACGAATTTCTTGGAAACTTTAGAAATACAAAAACTTTTTTAAAAGTTAAGTAGGTTGGAGCAAAATAAATCCAAAATTTTTATTTTTGGAAATTGACTTGACACTAGTGATAGAAACTTGCATTTTCTGATCTAAAATGCTATAATGTTTTATTTTTGAGATTAAAAAAATATTACGAGGGTCCGCCCCACCCTTAAACTTCGACTTTTTGAATTTTTATAAATCAAACTAGCACTAGGGCGGGAATGTTGCATAATGTGATCTAAATCACTGCTATATTTCATTTTTTAAGATAAAAAAATATTATGAGGGTCCGCCCCACCCTTAAATTTTAAGTTTTTGAATTTTTATAAATCGAAGATGTGGCAATAAAAGAAATTTTAAAGTAAATAGGTTTATTTGTTAAAAACTTTGCTTAATTTTACATTGCATTATAATCTTTCTTTGTTTCAAATTTAGGCATTAAATTCAGAGAATGAAGTTTGGAGCGAATAAAGCCATCTCTTCTAATGTGGCCGCACACTGATGAGGAAGCCTCCGTAACAACTTTAATATGTCTTTCGGCCGGCTGTGTGTGACAAGGAAATTGTGGAACTTATGGTGATTCTCTAGTTTGTATAAAACGTTTGAGCTCTTCATCAGAATATTTAGCTAGTGCTGGTGGATCGGTTATGTCACAATTTTGCCAGTCTACCATTGAAATGTAGTCTTCGGCTTCAAAATTCAGCAACGGTAATTTGAAGACCCTTACAGCTGCCATGTCGTTCTTTTTAGCGATTCTTACTTTTAAATGTGTCGTAATGCAAGCTCCTTAATATGCTGTCGTGGATCAGCAACCATACAAAGAAGTACATTTTCAGGATGCGCGAAATAAGCGTTTCTTTGAATCGCCGCATCGACATTTTTTCTGTCATTCTCAATTAAATATCGGGAACGTTTTATGAGACGAAACTGGTTATTTGTACCATCTGTACATAAATTATATTTTTTTATATGCGGAACCAAATATACTTTTACCACATAATCCGCCAGTTTTTTCAAATTTTCGTTCGGCTGATTAGTGGCAATCTATAGTCGTAATATTCTGTTGGCAAAAGTAACCCAACGTGTGTGAGCCAACTTTCCTGGATTTCTTTTTTCCAGATCATCAGACACTTTTTCACTTATGACAGCTTGACTGATTTCCAATATGTATTTCTGATCAGAACTAAGGTCTTTTACGTCTATCAATGGTAGTTTAGAGTCAATTTTATTGAATGTCACTACCGGTAATGTCTCACAAGTCACAAGTAGAGTTCCAATTGGACCAGAAAAACTTTTTGGTCCAGTTGTTGTACCGTCTATGCTATAAAACAAATGCTAAGAGGAAGTTCATTGCCATGTAGCTGACATATAAACCAATGTAAGTTTCGGTTTAAATCTATTTCAATGAGTCTTAAAATTCCCCCTTTTGTACCAGTATTCGTAACGGTTCCGTCGCATCCCAACGCTACGAGTTGGAATAAGTCTGCATATGATTTTAAATAATTTAACATACTTTTTGTGCAACTTCTTGAATGTCCGGATTGTGGATTGACGTGGCCCATATATCTGGAAAATGGTTTCTCGAATAAGACAGTATGTTCTTCTACCACAGTTGTTCGGTAATATTTTTTACCACGTCGTTCCATTTTTACGGTTCGGTCTTTTCTACTGTCAAAATAAACTGCTGCAGGACATTGACGTTCTCCTTTTTCACGTACTTGGAGTAAGTTCCTTTATCTTTTTCTAGCTCTTCGATTTTTCTCTCTGTCTATTACGTTACTTTTTGAACTTTCTGATATGTTGCCAAAATCTATTAACACAGCAGAGGCAATTTTTGCTGCTGTACGATCAGAAACAGAAGTCCTATCACACTCTAAAGCTACTGTTGTTAGAGATTTTCTCTTTGTGTTGACATCACACCATCATCTTGTATTTTGCAGATAAAATCTCTATCTAACAAATCTGTATTTTGTACTGGAGCAATTTCTTCGTCTTCTTGTTCGTTATCAACAGCAACTTCTTTTGAATTACTTGCAGTAGCAGCTATTTGCAAATTTGTACGAGCTGTTTCTAAAGCTAACTTTCGATTTTTTTAACATTTGTTGTGTTGTTTTAATATCTACTTTTCTTATAGCCATTTGTCGAAGTGTCCTCTGATCTATAATAAAGGCTTGTTCCAATTTTGGGATTTTCTTATCCTTACTACAATTACAGTTTGAAACATTCTTGTATTTGCAGTAAGATATATCAAACCGAGTTGTTTTTGCTTGCTTTACAAAACCATCTAATTTCAAGTGAAATAAGTCTTTTTTGTGGGATAATTTTTTGATGT
Organism: Aquatica leii; assembly: GCA_035610365.1. Taxonomy (NCBI): domain Eukaryota; kingdom Metazoa; phylum Arthropoda; class Insecta; order Coleoptera; family Lampyridae; genus Aquatica; species Aquatica leii. Next base: position 175,429,471 of record CM069433.1, on the reverse strand, counting down.
TCTTATACTTTTTATGGTAGTCTTTACATTTTTACTATTCTTGGCTTACTATGGTTGGAATTGAAGCCCGTTCCTATTTTTCTTGTATTTTTTGTATAAGAATCTGAGAAATATCAAAAAATGTTGCCTCTTTAGGATTAATTTCAGGCATGAGATTGGCGCGAATATGTAAACACTTCATAATATCATAATATGTCGGTAAAACTCTATTGTTAAAATATAGGACAGGCACTTTTATTTCGTGATTTTAAGTTACTTACACTTGCCATTTTGCACTAACGATATAACGAAATTGTCTAACGTGTTACAACGAGCAAACTTTCTCACCGCACTACTATTTCATATAACACTTTGAGTAGAACTGAGAAAACGTTCGGACTAAAACAATAAATGGGACAAATTTAGTCAAGGTCATATTTAAACTGACCGTAACAACACTTATAGCTACTATTCGACTAAAAACATCCGCTAATTTGCCGGGTTTGTATTATTTCTTTACTATTCGATTTTTCCGAAATGTATGACTATTTGACCTCGCGGAGGACCCTTAAGGCTACGGTTGTTCAAATCAATTTTTTTTTGAGGATTTAAATTCTGTAGGAGATCTTAAATTTTGATAATGCCAAGCAGAATAAACTTTCAGATAGACAATTTTTAAATAGTGAGACAAAAAATTAAGTCACCTGATTTTTTTAGGTATCAAGCAGATGCTGAAAATGGTCGGTGATTACAAAAAGTAAAATGTTGACGTAATCTTTAATGAAACTGGCACCTTTTGCCATATAATGCGTAGGCAATTTAAGAAAAAAAAATTTTCGCTTCACGCTAATGCATAGTACTTGGTTTTTTTTCTATAAATTACATCAAGATGTTAAAGTTCATTAAGTTTAAGAATTTTTTTCAAAAAAGTTTTCTGCTTTTTTTGTCCCGTAGTAAACAAATTATTAGAAATGTAATATTATGTTTACTAAAACATTACTCTAAAAAATGTTATTGTTTATGTTTGCTTAAACGAAACAAACATAAACAAATTGAAATAAATAAACAAGTAAAACCGCAATTGCTGATTATTCAGCTGTATTATGCTTAGTGGAAGTTTTTATTTTAATTTTATTTGTTTTTGTTAATAATCACTAAAAATACATTATTAAACAAAACACAATTTTATTACAACCCGAGGTTTAAAACACAATTAAATTTAATGTTGAAAAATAATTTGCTCTGAATAGATTACCGTTAAACTGCGAGGTAATTGAGGAAACTTATTGTACGTAGGTACATTTTAAAAGGCTCATAAATCGTGCTCCTTAAAGAAATATAAAATTGTGTCATTAAAATGTATCAAACGTATTAAAAATGTATTTGCAATTTTGATACGTTTTAAATGTAATTATTAAATAAGCCACGTATAAAATAAGGTTGTGACTAAAATGCAATATTATATATAATTTTACGAAGCAAAAACAGAATACTAAGCCGAAGTAAAAAATATTTTAGTAAATACGAGAAATTCCAATAGAATGCATAAAAACGTAAAAATTCATACATTCAAATCAATACATAAGCACCTTTTATAATGAGGTTAAATATTTTCCTTTGTCTGAAAATTGTTCTTACTTGTTATAATTTTCATATTTTATGTTGATTTCGTGATAAAATGTAATTTTTTTCTCTCTTTATGTGTCTTACGCAAATTTGTTATTATGTAAAAATCTTTAACGCCACTTAAGCACGTATGTGTGTAATTTCTGATTATCGTTATCTAAATTTTGTTGAATTAACACAATATTTATTATTAAAACGATACTAATTAACTAGGCTTTCTTAAATACTGCAAATGGATCTATAAACTCAGATATCTTTTTAGTTGCTTTTTAAAGCTGTGTTTTAACAGATACGACGTTTTGTGAGTAGTGGTAAGAATATATATTCCTGGGGGATCTTAAGGGTATACCACTTTCTTTAACGTTTCTTAGTCAGCAAACAGCAATACTGTAGTTCCATCGTTTTCTACCCAATCAGCGTTGATTACCTTATCAAGGGCTCTTCATTTCTAAGGCGCCTACCCTTGTAATTAGCACGACACAAGACCTATTCTGCTCACCTACATTATGTAAACGAGCCCTTAAACGGTCTACGCCTTCAGTTTGTCAATACCTTACCTAACGAGTTAAAAGGAATTTGCAATATTTAGTTTAATTAGATTTTTTAAATCAACAATTAACTAATAATAATTGTATTTGCTGCTAAATGTACATTACATCAACGGTTTCTAAGCAAACATTAATATATGCTTTCCTTTGTAAATCCGATTCCAAATAAATTACAAACTTTTGTTAAAAATAATTATGTTTGCGTCAAAGTCTTTAATTTAATGCTTTAAGATAAGAAAAACATTCGTTCTCAAAAATTAAGTACGTGACATCACTTGAGCTACCCGCATCTAAAAATGTCAGAAATGTAGTGTAAGGAAAGATCTATTGTACTGTTTATTTTAGTGTACCTTGAAATATTTTCTTTTTAAATTTATTGTCTGATACTTTTAGAGTATGAACACACCATTGTAGGAAAGTATTCAGGGCGTTTTATTTACAACATTTTTGGGGTTTCTTGATATAGTAGAAAAACACTTGATCATAAATCTTCAAATTTAATGTGTAGATTTTTGATTCTTTTATAGTAATATGAATTTATAAATGATAATATCGCATCTACTATAATAAATCAGCAAATTATTCAACTGATTTACCAAGAAAAGTGAACAATCAAGATATTTTTCTTTTATGAAGCGTTTATTGTAAAACTTAAAATCAATACCTTATGCTTTTACAAGTTTTTGTTTAATAACTTTTACAGTTACATAACACTTTTTTTTCACAAATTTAAAATAAATTGATTGTTATAATATAAATTTAATATTTATTAAAACTATTAGCAATACTACAAACAAATAATTGACAAAAATGGCATACTAATAAGAAAACTAAAACAAATTACATTTTGCACTATTTTTAAATTTTAAATATTAATTTATCAACTTAATAATTAATTGTGTTATTTAGTTTAAGAACCAAATGTCTAACCAATATATATTTTTTAATGTTTTATGTTGGGCTCAAAACATAAAAAATAATTTTTTGTACGGCAATGATATAAAATATAACTATTGAAATAATAATAAAATACATCTATTAAATATTTGACAAGGTCACCATAAAACCTAATAAAACTTTAGCGATTTACAGTTTTATTTTTTGCAAAGCACGTACTTTTATTTTATGTTCCACCTATAAAATTAAAAATATATTTTTATTTTAGATAACAAAATCGTAAAAGCTTTTGTTTTTTTAAAGATATTGATCTTTCAAATTAGCACAAGATAAAAAATTTAAAACCGATGGTTTTAAAAGTACCATTAAATAATTATAAAAATTTTCAAATTATTAATCAACTCAAACTTTGTAATTTAAAATTAACGAATATTTTTATTTGTACTTTTAAAAATTATAAATTTTTAACAAAGCACATTTTTACCCAATTTTTATATAGTTATATTCTTTTTTAATTGTTTATAAAAATTACTTCTTGATAAGTAATATTTTAATAACGAACTAAATATCATCTATAATTCAACTAATAATCTTCTAAATATTATCTAAAAGCTTTGAAATTTTTTTTTTATTCTATTAAAAACTTTTCAACTCTTACTCAAATTTCTGATAACATTAAAAAAACATATTTTTCGCTTCTTTACGTTAGTCCATCTTATTTTCAATTTCAAAATATATTCAGGCATTAAATGACTTTTTTTCTATTTAAATTTAATTTATAATGTTTACTTGTTGATACTAAAATATATTTGACGTATTAATTAAATCTGGTGTTTACAAATTAATTTGTTACAGTTGTAATTTTGGACAAACTGGTCGTAAATTTTAAACTCGAATAGCTAAACATTATTCTCAGATTAAAAATAATGTTTGTATTAATTTTTTATGTCTCTTGTTTAAAAAAAATATTATTGTTGTTTTTTTCATTTATTTAACTAAAGATTTTGTTTAGTAATCCAAAAAAAATGGAGAACTGTCCGATTTTAGGATAAGAAAATAATAGTTATTTGTATCACTAGTCCAGAAAGTGCTATTTTGCGAGTATGAGCATATTTGTAGGCCGAGGCGAAGCAGAGGCCTACAAAAGGCAAATACTTGCAAAATACTTTTAGGACGTGTGATACACAACATTTTTTGTGCCGAACTTTAAAAAAAATGTTTAAAAATGATTTATTTTATTAAATAAATTTAAATATTCTATGTTGATAACAACGAAATCTGTAATTTTGAATTACAATTGTTTATGTAAATATACTTAATTTTGTTACAATTTAATTAACTTGACTAAAAGTATTATTTATTTGTATCGTCTTAAAATGAAAATCTTCGGATCGGTACTGGAAACCACGATCTTGTTAACTGGTGTACTAAAAATTCAGCAAGCGTCTACCATAAGTATGTTTTATTATATACAGGACACTGCATTTGAAGAAATAGTAGAACGGCATTAGTAAGTCAGGGAACTAATATCACGTAGTTGAAAAGGACAGTACTGTTGCCGAAGAATTATAGAAGACTCCTTGACACCTAAAATCGCAATAGACAATCAACTAACAAGACAATGTAATTCCATACCACAGTGTTCCATAAGTTCTGCTAATGTCGATGGCATTCAACCAAATTGTAACGTTCAAAACTTACAATTCAACTTAAATCATACGAGTTTACTTTATATAAATATTTCAAACTGCACAATTAACTTTAATTTAAATAAGTAAGTTTTTTATAATAAATGATAGAGATGTTAATATGCTGTTGATTAAGCTAAAAGTTACAATTTAAAGTTATAGATGTTTCATATACTGAAACGGACCGACAGTGTGAGAACGTCATAAAATAAAACCGAAGTAACCACATACGTCCAGAAAAAAAAACTATTTGTTATCAGTGAATCGAGACGAAGGTGACAACTTAATCCGCTAACATACAACCACCATATTCTGCAGGCTAATATGTTGATTCGTTCCACCGTCGGTGGGAATAAGTCTTAAGAAATGAAGCAAATCATTTCAATGTGGAAAATCGGGCGGTTTCGATTTAGGCGTGGTTTACAAGAACAACAGTTTCAGATGCCTGGTATAATATTACAAAAGCGTCAAAGCGACTCTTGACCGAAAAAGGCCGCAATGATCATCAAAAAGAACTCGACCGAAACGCACATGTTCGACTAAACCCCTAATTTATGTTCAGATTATGAAATACGTTTAAGCAAGATGATAATTTATTAAGTCTAATTTTCCAATTTTTAAAAGTAAAACTATCAGTAATCACTAGTTTAAGTCATAAACGCTTTCAATGTAAAGAACGAAACTATGTAAAACAAAATTTGAGTAAAAATTTTAAAGATTGAAATTGTATAAACAGGCAACCAATTGTAAAAATTATTAGCGTTTTAGATGGGTTAAGATTGAACCTATAATCTATCTTAAAGTCAAGTTTAACTATTTAATGCATGTTTATAGTCACTAGCGCCTTAGTTCATTGTTAATTACAAAGCAAGTTGCGAAATCGGTAAAATTTAGTCCAGTTGAAACACCCAGCGTCATCTAGTACCAACGTGGTAATAGCTTAAGGGTAGAAAAGGGGATGACGCCGCCTTCGAGAGAATGAGTAAAGGAGAGAAACCAATTGGCAAATTTGGTACTGAGAGAGTTTGAAAACTTAAACAATCAAAAAAGGCGATTTTAGAAATAAGTCAAAATTGCGCACAATGTAGGAGGAGAAAGTTTTAAACAAAAGTTTTCAAAACCCTAACGCGAAGAAAAACAGGAGACATTGATTGAGATTGATTGATATTGATTGATTGATTGAGTCGATTGCGGACCGCATACGGGAGTTCCTTTTGATCACGTCTCGCGAAAAGGGTTACTTACTTAACTTAACTTAACTGAATTAAGTACAGGCTTTAATTAAACCTTTTCGCTGTGTGTTATGATTTAGTGTTCAGAGATGTTTGTATAAAAATGTGTTTAATTTCAATTTTATTTTGATGTCATATAGATTTTAACTTAAATTTTACGCTTCGGATCGTTTGTTAGCTGTTAAGTGACACATTATTAAGTGAGTGCTAACGTGCGTCCAGTCAAGACCTAAAAAAGTCCCGGTACTTGGTCTACAATTAAGGAATAGGCGCCACATAAAAAAGCCAGCAATTAAGTTAAATTTATTTGAATGTGCATTTATAAGTTTATTCGATTATTGTACGAGAGATGCGATGATTTGAGATACTGTCTAACGCGATAAAATTGAGAATAATTATCTATCAACAATCTTAACATTTAAACATTTGTTTTCTCTTGGAAACGGTGAGAGCAAGTTTAATATAATTTTGTTTTGTTTGTTTTGTCTTTGGCAATTGACGTGTTGCTTTTAAAATTTGTTTTATTTATTTTGCGCCGAAAGTTTACGCTGAGAACACCTAAAGAATTGAGTTCAAACATTAATTATTGCGCGTCGCGATATGTTTTATTGCGAGTCCAGTCTGCTGTAAGTCTTCTTTAGATATGACAGGGACAGGGTATCGCGAACGCGACAAACTGTTGAAAAAGTCCAGTTTGTAAACTGTGGAGCAAATTTCCAAAGGTGAAATCTCCACTTTGAAACATTTACATCTGAAAGGGTGTGGCAACATAGCTCGAATCGTGTCATAATCTCAGAAGCAGAGGCTCTGTGAACCGCTATAAAACTCGGGTAAAATCTAGTATGTAATTGTTTGTTCCTGTTGCGTTCGAAATGCGCGCCAACGAATTAGAATATAGAGAAGCAATTGCCAGGGATCACGCGGTATAAATTGTTTATCTAATTATCTACCATATCTAACCAAGAACTGGCTAAATTTCTGTTAGTTCTATTTTTGCTCTAACACTTATTGTAATTAGAAAATTGTTTCCGTTATAAGAAAGCTCTCAACCACGACAAAGTCAGCAAAAGAATGACAGTCAACGGGCGTGAATCTCAATTGTTCGACCTTTCCTCGCCTACTATGCTTATGAAAGCAATTTTATTTATTTGAGCTTTAAGAATGTGACATTCGGTCTTGAAAAGATTTCAATGTGTCAAATAAAGTTAAATGTTTTAAGAGATTTTGTTGCTTGCTTTTTGTTTCTTACCGTGCATCGCTTGGAAAAAAGAACCTAAGTGTTACTAGCACAACCCCAAATATTCCTTAATACCAGGTTTAAAATACTAAAAGCTTTAATTTAAGAAAGTAAATTAAACTAGACGATCACACGCCACTGGAATAATTTATCCAGGTAAGAGAATTTTAGTCATTGCTTGAACTTGAAAAAGTTTTAACATAATTACATTGAATACATATTTTCTTTTCATTGCATTTCAAATTTATTATCTTGTCCGCGAGATGCCTTCAAAAATAAAACGGTGCGTTACAATACATAGGTATACTTACTTGATCGATATAAGTTTAAGTGATTTTTAATTTTGCGGTTGCCTTCGTTCTCTTTGTCAATAAGATTGAAATTAGTTTGCATTCGTTTTTAGAAAAGTCGTTATAGGTAATTTGGAGTAGTATAGTAGTTAACCAAGTTCATAAAATAATAATTTTGACACAAATGACATGACACATAAACTATTGAAGTTAGGGGAATTACTGCCAACTTCTAGTTATAAAATTTTACTACATCTAACCTTGACTTTACCGGCCTAGTGCGTAATTTTTCCGGCCGATTATATTGCTTGTAAAATACGTCAAAACGGACGGAGGCATAAAAAATGATTTTTAGACAATGTGCATAAATATCAACTTATAATTGATGACACAAGTGGAGTTATGTTACAAAAATGAAGTTTTGAGTAATTTTTTTTTTAATCTAATTTTTTGTACACAATGTTTAGCGCAACGGTACAGATAATTGTTTCTGACATGACATTGCTTGGAATGGTATAAAATAAAACAATGTTAGGTAAATAATTAAAAACTATATCATCTGTCAAAAAGTATTTCCATTTAAATTTGCTGCTGTTAAGTTGATTGATGCAATTATGAAAGAATTCGATCAAATTCGATCGGGATTTCAAATACCTCATTGAAAATGCGCAAGTACAATAACGGTCCTTTATAGATAACTAAGCATAATAAAATGATATTATTATAAAATTACAAAAACTAGATAACTGCAAAGTTACAGCTATTATTCAGTACTTACCCACAGAACACACAAATAGTGCTGACTACTAAATATGTATGGCTAAATAAATATGATAATAACTAATTTAAAAATTGGAATTAAAAAATAAGAAAAACCACAAAAATATAAATGACACTCGATGTAAACAAAACCAAAATATTACTAAATGATAACTGTACTAACCTAAAACATTGTTGATGCTTAGCCGAGGAAAATTTGTTCTTAATGAATTCATATAGTTTTAGTCATTTAAAACCCTTTTAAAAAATTTAAATAGGTTTTCACAATGTTAAAAAACCATAAATGTTACAAAAATAAAACAATTCTATTTTGATTATAATTTTTATTTTTATTGACTTATAAAAAAATCGTAATAATACTAATGTTCCTAACTAAATCTCAATCTTAAAAATTAATATTTCTTGATTGTAGACACAAGAGTAATGAACAAAAATAGATTTCTGTAGAAATACTGATACTAATTTAAGCCCGTCCCGGACATTTTTCTTTATTTCTGAGATAAGTTTTTCCGTTTTTTGAACTTTCTGGATTTTAATGTTGTTTTATGGATTAAAATTTTTTTTATCAAACATTAGTTTTTCTAAAAAGCACTGTTTATCGTGTAATAAGTAAAATATAAAATAACCATTTAAAATAAATTAAAAATCATGTAAAAATCGTTTTAGTCTGCACAAGATAATAAAGTGGTTTTTATCATTACTATTATTATCAGTTTTAATATAAGAGAGTTACAAATCTGTTTGCAAAGTTTTCTGTCTAAATACAGAAAAAAAGCACTCTTCACAGTTTTGGTAACAATATTTAGAAAAACATCAAACAAATCAAAAACAATCGATATTAGAAAATAACTGTGATCTAAATATATTTAAAAGACAAGACACACAAAAACAAAGAAATAACCAAAACAAAAAACAAAGTTAGTAATACAGTTGAAAAAACATGAAAGAAAGCGATAGCAAAAATAAAATAATAATAAATGTCAATTCAGAATACCCGAGATATACGTAGGAGAGCTGACAAAGCTTTGCCTCACATGAAAACGGGGTGTGAGCTTAAATAACGTTTAAGTGTTAATAGACGGCGATGTGCTATTTGACGCGACCCTACAAACGTAGGTAAAGACTCGGCGTCTTTGAACGGCAACGATACTATAAAACGCCCTCTCTCTTAAGTGCGTGCTTACAAACCAATCTTTAGCTTGCTGATCTTCCGGAGAAGTGAGACACGTACTAGTACGAACATCTTCCACGTTCCAAAACAATTTCGTAGTGTCATCAAGTGACGGTTCAAACGATACAAAAAACGAGTGGGGTTGCGGTTGACATCGTATTGCAAGATAAAGGACCTAGTAATGCAATACCAAAAATTGTGTCTAATACGACAGGACCTTTAATATTATCAACAATATTAGCATAATGAAACACAGATCTAAAAGATATTTGGGTAAATACATCTGCACCTAAAAGAAGGTCAATATTTCCTGGTATATTTCAACGAGAATCCGCTAGATTTACGTTTGAATACCTAGCACCACTGTGGATGTGAGTATGAGGAAGTTTTAAACAAATTTTCCGAATGATGACGGCATTGACGCACACAGAAACTGACGGGAAACCCACTGGCCAAATACTGTAGTTGGTATTTCCGCGGCTAACTGACGTGTGGCCTAAACACGCAATTAAACTCGATGATTTATTGTACGGTAGCCCTAGGCTGTTACGACAATTTTTCGTTACGAAACTGATTTGACTTCCTGGATCACAAAGTGCCCGAAATGTTTGAAATGTATCAACGATCTTAGATTTCTAAGAAAACTGTAGCTAACAATATATTGGATAGACGAAATAGAATTTGATAGACTATGGTTAAAACTAAAGGCGTTTCCGATGATTCTACAGCCGCTGGCAAAGGGTCTTTGATGCTGCATGGTTGTGACGAATTCCGTGAAGAAGTTCTTCTAAAATGCAACAACGAATGGTGTCGCCCTAAACAATGTCGACAAGAAGACTTTGAATTGCACGATTTAACTAAGTGCTGCAAACTTAAGCAATTTAAACAAACACGACCAGTTTTGACTACTGTGTAGCGCTCCTGGGGATTGAGTTTACCAAAACGAGGACTAACTAACAGAAAATACAAATGATTTTTCCAATACAAACAAAAAGATTTAGGCGTTGCCAAATTGGCCGACGCTGCGAACGAATGTTGAGGACGCTTATTGTCCCAACTACTAGTACTACAATTTTTTGAAGTACCGAGAAGACGCAAGATTTTGCAGAATTCGACAAACTACTATAGTTAAAAAACGCTGCTTCCAAAGCACGACATTGATCGCTAAGAAACTGTTCAAATTCTTTATATTTATGAAAATGTGGCTAAGAATGATTTACTTCAAAACGTTGGCGAGTATCTGGATCTAGTTTCTCAAGTAATTAATTAAAAATTGGGCGTTGTCAATCGGAAGAAATTACAGTCAGTCATGGAGTAACGCAGGGTTCTATACATGGGCCACTACTTTTAGTAATTTTTATGAATGATGTTCCCAGCAGCATATCTTATCCTACTAGAATGTATGCCGATGACATTAGCATAAATGTAATTGCTCAATCTGTTTCTGAATGAATAGCAAATACTGAACAAACATTACATAAACTGCAAAATTGGTTTTCCGCAAACGGTTTAGTTCTAAATCTCAATAAATCCAATCTTATTTCGTTTTTAAATAATACACAACATGCAAAATTTGTGAGTAATTTTACAACTAGTATCAAAATAAATCATGTTTGCATGTATTAAACAATGTTGCTTGATGCGAAGTAATAACATTCTGCTGAACTTTCATTGTTTATTATTTTGAAATGAATATACACAACGTTTCGATTGCTGTGGTATCTGCAATCGTCATCAGGTGAATACTGATGACGATTGCAGATACCACAGCAATCGAAACGTTGTGTATATTCATTTCAAAATAATAAACAATGAAAGTTCAGCAGAATGTTATTACTTCGCAAAATAAATCATGTCACGACAACAAAGCTTTTAGGTGTTACTATTGACAATCAGTTTAAATGGAGGAATCAAATTGAAATAACAACAAATAAATTAAATACAGCACTTTTTTATTTATGTAGATTAAAGTCAATCTGTGAACTTAAAACTTTATTGAATGTTTATTATGCTTACTTTGAATCCATAATGCGATATTGTTTAATCGTTTGGGGACATACTCATACTTTGCTGAACATTTTAAAAATTCAAAAAAGAGCTATTAGGATTATGTTTGGGTTAACTAAGTGGGATAGTTGTAGACCATTTTTGCTTAAACATAATATTACGATAGTTTACAACTTTCTTATCTATGAAAGCTGCTTATTTATGTTTAATAATAAAAGAAATTATCTTAAAAATTCTGATTTTCACTCGTATAACACTAGAAGTAGTTTGAGTAAAAGTGATAAATATTCTAGATCTTACATTTTTAGTTCTATTAAACTTTTTAACGAGCTGCCGACCTCAATACGTGATATTAAGTTAAAAAATCAATTAAAAAAAGTACTAAAAGGATCTTGTTTTTGTTCTATTAATGAGTTCCTTGAACAATGATATGATAATACTTGCAGTCTTGCATTTTTTTATTTTGCATTCTAGAAATGAGAGTCTTATTGTTTCTGTAATTATGATTGTATTCTTTACATTATAACAATTGTGTTACTTATTGTATTATTAATATTATTTGTGTTTACTTGTATTTCAATAGTGTTTATATGTATTTTCAATACCACTGGTCATGAAAATAAACTGCTACTACTACTACTACTACAATTAGATAATGTAAAATCCCAGTTATCGATACTCGTAATCTGATCAATGCAGCAGCAGCTAAATTCTCTACAAAAAATTTCACAAAATCCTGTAAAGCTTGAGGAGATTGCGTACTTACTTTTGGAGCTCTAGCAATATTTTCATAAATGAGCGTACTAAACAAATCATTAAAGGTTAGCCAATTTTTGAGGCATCCGTCAAATTTTAACAAGTCAATTCGCAGTAAATGAATGTGTGATCTATTTAATTTCGCCTCTGATGCTACAGAATTTGCAGGAGATGGAGGACATTGTTTTATTTGTGTACTTTCTAGCGACCAATTTACCGCTTCTATTATATAAAAAACTGCCTCAATATTTAGATCAAAATCACACAATGCCTCCCAATTGTCAGCACTTTCAGCAACTAGAGTATTATCATTAAATATACTTTGAAACTAAGTTTTTTCTACTGTTTGAACCATTGTGAATCTTAATTAACTAGCAAATAAACACTACGATATGGCAGTATCATATCCAAATATTTACACCAAAATGTATTATTCCATACGATAACTAAATTGAACCAATATTAATTGCTTATCAATAATTACAAACGTGACAACAACAATATTTTTAATTGTAATAAACGCATACGTTAATACGATCAAAACCCCTAAAGCAAAACCACATGTCTACTGCTACCAATAAGCAACATGAAAGACCAATCATCAATTTTAGCAATTGTACTACAATTTCTTAATTGACAAACTTGTATCCAAAAAAAGTAAACTGTAATCTACAGAGCGATATCAATCCGAGCGAAAAAAAAACGTGTTCAAAAAATAAAATCTGAAAAAAGTTTACAAGTGCATCAAAAAACAAAATTATAATTTAAACTACTTGCCGGCATATTTTCAATAAGTAGAATATAGAAAAAGGATATTGCATGTGCACCGACGCTACGATGATAACGAAGCAATGTCTTTTATTTCACCCATACATCAGTGACGTTTTTTTTGATATTTATCATATTATTTGCCATATGCGAAATCTTGTGCTAATTACTCGAATACCAACATAATCGACTTTGAATCTTCTAATTAACCATATCCAATTAAACGTATTAACGTCTATCGACAACCATATTCAATTCAATTGTACTAGGAATTCGTTCTGTTCAAAACCCGATACAGTTTTCTCGAAGTATCGAAATGAACTCAACATTTTTAATTTTTGCTGGGCAAACGATGGAAACTTTCAGAAATGTTAGTTGCATATACAACGTAAAAAGGATTCAAAATACTTAAACTAAAATTAGTGAATGGATAATTACAAGCACGAAACAACATTACTTAAAAAAATCCTATTACTGAACATTGTATTATGTATATAAAAACATTTAGAAAAAACATGGTTTTCAATTAACTTAAGATATCTGATTTATGATAATGATGAGATCTGCAATTATCGATAAAGAATTTTTATAAAACTCGTAATTATTGTTTAGTTGTATTTCGAAGTATTCGAAATAATTAAGCTTTGTCAACGATATTATTAATTTACACAGACAGGAAGTCATTTACAATTTTTTTACTAATTCAATTATCTGTTACATATTTTCGTATACGAACGTATTTGTAGTTAAGTAGTTTTTTAGCTAAAACAACATAAATCGCAAATTTAGAAACGTCACTACTATGATATAAGCATAAACTAACATGAATTTATTTTTTAAAAAAACTCTCTTATTGCTCTGTAGATTTTTAGTTCAAGTTAATCTCTTGTTTTAAAATCAACTTATTTACATATTTTATGTTTAAAAATTTTTAGTAAATAGCATGTTTATGACTCATCGAGTACATATTTAGTTTATTGTTTTATAATATTTTAAATAAATATTTAACATTTTATTTAATATATATGAATAACATTATTTGAGTTAATTAATTAAGTACTTTGTAATTATAAATATGTTTGGTTTGTGGATTTAACATTTAGTAATTCAGTTTTTTTATTTGATAATTGCATAAAAATTATAATTGCACCTTTGATTTATTTAATATAAAACTTTAATTATAATACCGGTAAGCCTTTTAAAGCCAACTTGCTTTTATTCCTGTTTATAATATATTATAGATTTTCCAATATGCCTACAAATCACTTTTATGTCCCATATGTAAAGTAAACAACTCTGTATAGTGTATTAGTACACTTGTATACATTATCATTTCACATTAATTATTGTTCCGTAATCAATAGTCTAATAACTTGTAATTATTTCATAAATAAGACATTCAAAATTATTGCCATAGGTATAGCACTTCTTTAAATTATTTTAATTAAGATTACATAACATCTCATTAATCTTAAAACAAACAAGATCCTTAAACTCGGGATTATTTTACGATTAAATTTAGTTGTGTCATCTAATTCTCAAGTACACCTTGGTGTGTAATTAAAACGTGAGTTTGTGCCAAAGTATTAAATGTTAGGTGGGCGGTAGATAAATTGTAGGAAAAGGTACGTCTACTAAAGTATCTGTAGGTATACATTTTTTTGTTTGTTTTCTCTTTATTAGAATTTTCCTATCGGCAGCGCCGCACATTTACTAATTCTTTCTATTAAGCTTTATAAAATTCGGTCGTATTTTTGGTCGAATTAACGTATCTTTATAATCTTTATTAATGTTTGTATAAAGCCACTGCATATAACTTAAATAAAAGTAAGTAAACAATTTAATGGATATTCTATAAACACAAACAGTTTTTTTTTATCGATTACAAGAGAGAAAAAACGTAATGAAATAAACGTATTTTGCTAAAAGGAGTTTCTAGTAGTATTTTATCTGTACGATTTGTTCGATTTATATTCTAGTCACGTTATTGTTTTCTATCTGCGTTAAACTTATGTTATTATTTGTAAACTGGAAAGAATATAAAAAAGAGCTAAACTTTAAATCTTATTGTATGATATATTACAGCATACATTATCTTCATAACAAATAATGTAAATCTACAGATTAAAAAAACATTTATTTTATATAATGTTTGGAAAATAATAAAGTCTATTCATAACAAACAAGAAATAAAGAAAAGGGTTTTTATAGTATAACATCTTAATTTATTTTGATGTAAATTTAATTTATAAATGTATTTAAAAAAAATTACTTTATTGTTGGTACACGTAAAGCGAACAAATCGTTTCATCGTTATTTTAAAAGATTTGATGTCTTTGTTTATGTAACGTAGATTTTTTATAGGTTTCGGGTGTATGGTTTTTATTGAAGGGGATTCCTGATTTTTTGTATTATTTAAATAAAAATTTAAAAATGCTAAAATTAAATGTTATTGATGTTTTAACAGTGTAGGACAAATACTAACTTTCCATTTTGACTTCAGAGCGGCAAAAAAAGGTAGAAATCCACATAAAACCAAGTCAATTATTATATTAGAACGAGTATAAAAAGTCATTTAAAAACTTTGAAATTCAGGTAAAATAAAAAAAAGATGCTAAGTTAATGCCAACTTTAACATATACACACAACCAAACTTATATGGAATCACCCAATATTTCCGATGTTACTCAGTATTTCTGACAAATTCCGTATAGAAAGTGAGAAGGACTTTATTATAACGTAGCTTATTAAATTACAACAAAGATTTAAGATGAACAAAAACAATAAAAATGCAAAAACTAAAGATGTAGGTAGTTGGTTAAACAAAAGTTAGATACTTTTTTTCGGACATGTTTTTTACTTAATACAAGCTGCAATTCGACGAGGAATGTTTCTAATCAACGTGTCAACGTGTTCCTGACGTACGTTTGCCCATTTCTCTTGGGCGGCTGGAATGAGCTGTTCCATATTTCCTGGAGCATTTCTTCTAGCCCAAATCCCTTTTTTGACACAGTCCTACACATGCTCAATGGGATTCAGGTCTGGTGAAGAGGCAGGCCCATCTAGAACCGTCACAGCTTCTCTTTCTAGAAATTCTGTAGCAACTCGGCTGGTATGTGGAGGGGCATTATCATGCATAAAGACAAAATTGTCTCCCACTACACCTCTCCACAGCTTAACTATTGCTTCTAGCACCAAATCAACGTACCTAGGACCTGCTAAACTCTGGCGTAGTGGAACCAAAGGACTTTTATCTCCTATCATGATACTGCCTCAGAACATTACCGTTCCTCCTTTGTATTTTGGAACAGATCTGCCCGTTTGCAGTCTAACTTGTCTACCTGGACCTTTTAGAACTCGAACTCGATGGTCATCTGATCTCAGACCAATTCTGGTTTTATCCAAGAAAAGGACATTTTGCCAATCTTCAACTGTGCAGTTCTGGTGCTCGAGACACCAATTTAGCTGATTAATATTCACAAATGTTTGATGGCAGAGCCATCTCATAGTATAAATTTACTATGTGATTAAAATTAACTGTAGATAGCTATAAACGATGGGAAATACGTTGAGTTAGTTTAACACCCGCGAATTTCAAAATATGCTTTGAATTATTCGTCGGGATAAAACCACAACGTAAAAGGACATTGGGGGTGAGCAATGTCAATGCAATTGTGTAAACGCCACCAGAGTGAACTACTAGACAGCTGTTTCGCCCTTCTTTCCTTCTGCACTTTTTAGGAAAATCTTTATTGATCCAGATATCTGTGCCTTTCAGTGTTTTTGCATATTTTAAAACATTTATTTTTGTGAATTCTTTCATTAGTTTACTCATTATTGGTCTTGTTTTTCCTTCATTGTATTTCTCAATTCTTCTTGCTTCGTCGTATTCTTCTTTTATGTTAAAGTTTACTCTTGTCTTCTATATTATTGTATTAACTTTGTCTTGCGTTTCTTTTTTGTTTTTGTTCTCGTTTTTCTTTCTTAATTTTTTTTCTGATATACTTATTGTTGTTTCCTGCACAGCAATTTTTTAAAGGAGTATAGTTTTTTCTTCCTTTGCCTGTTTTATTTCCTGCATTACAGCATCTAGTTTTGAATGTAATTACTGCATATTTCTATGAATTTGCTCGAACATTCTTTCAATTTTATTCATGTGCGCCATATTTCTTTTTTTTCGCGACCCTTGTATATCGGTTTAAAATTCGTTAACCCGTGAGAAATTAAAGAATTATCACAATTTAAATCTGGGTCCGATAAGGTTGAGATTGATGTCATACGAAATCTTAAGCAGATTACTACTTGCCACAAAAAAAACACGTAATCGGAGCAGTCGGCTACTGAACAAATAGTAATCAGTGCCCGACAGGTGATAGTAGGCTGCTTAATCTATTTAAGTACCGATAACCGTTTTTCAAAAACATAGGAGTAGCAAAAACACAGATCTATTCATTATACAAAAAACCGTTACACTCGGGTGTAAAAAAACGACTAGAGAGGTATATGACCTTATCAATAAATATAAATCTATCTTTATAGAAGCTCTTTTCTTATAAACTGAAATGACAACTCACGGTTTTCTGACTTAGTCATATCCTTTGTATTTATTTTCATAAATTATTGTAAATACTTGAATACTGTACTTGTAGGACTTGTGCATAGGACGTTTTTTAGACAAGATGACAATACGTGTTTTTGATGAGCGTGTCCTTTGCACATCATCAGCCCGTGTTTAGAAATTCACAGATTGTATGGTGTGCAAAGGTTACAACTTGCCGACTGCTTTTCCATACAACTCCGAGTATTATCTTACTAATAAAATTGAATGTGTGAACTACTGCGTCAACAATAAAATAATTGATAAAAAACTTATTGAAGTGAAACTTCTTTATCGGCGTTGGAAAAAAATTTACCGTCACATTTTTTCGGTTACGCGTCACATTTTTTTTTTGGTTACGCGTCACATTTTTTCTAAAACGCAATAGCGACGTGATAAATAATATATCAATAATAAAGTGATCAACAAAATAAAAGGCTTCATTTTAATTCTAATTCCAGTGGATTTTTAACAAAAGTAAGTAATTATATCTATTTTTCTAATACTTGGGTGTAATTAATTGACATAGAGTATAAATTCTGAAATATGTTATTAATTTAAATTTAAAATATTTAAGGTTAACCTCAGTTTCTGATTGAACGATGACATTTTAAATTTAATATATTTAAGGTTAACCTCAGTTTCTGTTTGAACGATGACAATGATAGTAATAATTCTATTTCAATTAATGAAATGCTGTAATAATCTTAGTAGCAAAAGTTAAAGTGAAATAATTGTATTATTTGTATTCATGTCTATTATAATAAAATCCTTTTGTTTAAAATTTATCTAATTTTAAATTTAAAATATTTAAGGTTAACCTCAGTTTCTTATTGTAACTATCGGTCAATGTATATGATTTCATTAAAATAGTATTTATTAATTAATAAGACTGCTAATTTAATGAACATCAATTAATTGGCATAGAGTATAAATTCTGAAATATGTTATTAATTTTTGTAAATCAATTAACTAATTTTTGTAGATTCAATTTCATATTTCAGTTACCATAAGCCATTAATTACAAATAACGATGACAATGATAGTAATAATTCTATTACAATTAATGAAATGCTGTAATAATCTTAGTAGCAAAAGGTTAAAGTGAAATAATTGTATTATTTGTATTCATGTCTATGATAATAAAATCCTTTTGTTTAAACTTTATCTAATTTAACTTTATTTAACCAATTTCTGAAAAGTTGCATGTAGATCATTTTGCGAAAAATAATTTTGTATTCATGTCTATGATAATAAAATCCTTTTGTTTAAACTTTATCTAATTTAACTTTATTTAACCAATTTCTGAAAAGTCGCATGTAGATCATTTTGCGAAAAATAAGGCCATAAAGAAGTTTCACTTTTTACATGTGTACACTAGTACACGCCCTAATTTTTTGAAAGATGCGTGCGTGCGTGCTTACGTGAGTACGTGCGTGCATACATCAACTCCTTTCTCAATACGATGCTCCACAATTATATTTCTCATTAGTGAGCACAATTTCTTTCGTAATAACTTTTCAAGACGCTTAGGTATGGCAGAAAGTATAGTAATGGGATGGTAATTTCTTACAACATTTTTATTACCATCATTACGCATTGGTCAAATGAAGCCTGTTTTCCAACACTCAAGGAAGACTCTAAATTTTAAGATTAGTTAAGGAGTATTTGAAGTGGATAATTTAAGACCATTCTGCAGTTTGTTAGAACAATTGGGGGTAGTTCATCAAGATCCATCGGATTCCTACTAGTTAATTTTCCCACTGCTTGATATATTTTAAACTGAATGAGCGAGATTTCAACTTCAGAACTAGATCTCTCTTCCCCTTTGGCTGAACAACATTATCCTTCATAAATACCGAAGAAAAGAATTTAGCAAACATGTTGGCAATGACGCAACCATCCGAGCTCTCCTCGCCGTTAAACTAGCATTTGAACTGGCACACTTTCATCCTTTCTAAGAGATTTAATGTAAGCCCAGAATGAGTTTGGATTTGCCTTCAAAGACTACTCAACAGAATTTTTATTATTGGAGAGATCTGATTATGATAATGTTTTACATTTAGCTCGTCGAGTAGAAAACTGGTTGTAATCTTCTATTTTCCCAGATAATTTGAAACATTTATGTGCTATCTTTTTCTTAATTATCTAATCTTTTACCTCCGGAGAACACCATTTTGGAAATTTACTGGTACCTACAAATTAAAAGATTCTTTAAGAACTTCATAGAACATCTCTACCGCCTTTTTCAAATTGCCAGATCACATTTCATTACTAAAAATTGACTCCTTTCTTATTTGTTCAAAATAATAATTCAACATTTTAAAGTCCGCTTTATTGAAGTTATAAAAAGTAGACTCAACTGGGTTAACCTTTGTGTGACTTACGCGTAGAGATAGTCTTAGAGGAGGGTCACCATCGACAATATCAACTGGGTACACCCAGGGTTCCTCACGCTGCTAACATGTACCAATATCTCCAGGAGCAAAGCAAAGATCTGATAAGGTTCCTGACAAAATTTATTTGCGGTAACCCAGCCCCGCTATACCACATCTAAATACGTTATTCGTACTCGTTCTCGTAAATTCAGAAGTATATACACAGTACAGATTATTATGCCAATCTTTATTAATTCAAGTTTCAGGAACATATCTTCAAGTAAAAATGATCTATTTAATATGTTAGCGCATATATGCTTTCTCGCCGAAACAAGAACACCTCCTTCTGAGCATTTAGAACTCGAAGCAGAATCACGATCTTTTCTATAAACTATAAAATTATCTAAGCCCATTTCAGCAGTGTAAACTCCACTGTGTAACCATGTTTCTGTAAAAACAATAATTTCAAAATAAGATAAACATATATTTTCCCGTAAACTGTCCATTTTAACCACCACGCTTCTAACATTTTTTTACTAGAGAGATAGTGATTTTGATTGCTAGGCTTTCGTTGCTGGATTTGATTGAAGTACGGGTATTTCATTAATATATTTGATTTTCAAATTCAACTGACCTCTGCCCTTTCTATCACCCAAGTCTTTTAAACACTTCTTTAACTTCTTTCTTTGCATCATTGTCAGGTCATGCTTCACAGTTTTCATCTTCAAACTCTAAATAACTTTATTTGCAATGGGGTGCATATTTGTTACCATTGGTTTACCAATTCGTATAATCTTCCTAGGAAATACCTAACCAACTCCTAACTTAGTAAGCATGTCAGTAACGTTTGATTTACCATGCTTGATCCTATCCTCAACCACATTTGATGTAGACTCAATCACTCCAAATAACATAATTTTTTTTTTTTTAATTCTCGTTTATTTATTTCTTCCAATAACGAAGATTTACTTTCTAATGGCGTACCATTATTATTATCAACCTTTGCTTAAATCTCACTAATTCTTTTATCATTAGATTTACTCTTCTCCTCTACTACTTTAATCCTATTGTTTACCTCATTCAAGTCATCTTTCATTTTATTTAAAGTATTGTGTTCACGGAAGATTTAACTGTAACTGATTTCGTCAGGCAAAACAGTGTTTTGTCAGAGGACAAAAAAGTAAATTATGTTAAAGTTTAGTTGTGATGTTTTTTTTAATTAATTAAATATATTTTTAATATGTACTTAATATGTATGATCCGAATACATTTTTTGTATCTGATATATTTTATTTTTTCAATATCATAATGTACCTACTAAATCGGGATGTCTCATAAGTGTACGTAACTGGTATAAATCTTCTAGGTACAACAATTAACCTCTGAAGCGTACCTACTACATATCTTCTACTTACGGTTACATTACCGTTAACATCTATAATGCATTACATATGTATATGTGCATTCAATGTACAGTAATGTACTGAAACACTCTACATACAACAGTGTTACAAAACATTGATTTACATTTTTTAAATTACTGAAATAAAGCTATGTGGCGGACATTTTAGAGTTCATGTATTATACATGTAAAGTACTTGTCACATATTTGTGATAACATAAGTTTTGTAAAAGTAGAAACAAAAATACATTATTTTAAGAAAAAATAAAATCAAAGCAGTAGCTAAAAAGCATACGTGCAGTAAAAATAAATTCACCAAACACTCCAAAGTAAAACATAAAAGAACACAAATGGTGTAATGTACATCTTGGTCTAAATTTGTTGATATTGTAATATGAAATTACTTGGGATTTGTATTCAATTATAACATAACTGAATAAACGCTAAAAAGTATATGATAAAAATTAATATTCAAAAAATAGCAGTAAGTATAAAAAATATACACTGTTCATAATAGTAAATAATAAATTAAATAAAGCAATTTAAAAAAAAATAGTTCAGATAATAAACTAATTAAACGATTTAATAAAAATAAATTCCAAGTTGAGTAAATTAAAATTTTATAATATTATGCTTTAGCATGAAAATAATAACACATTGTACATGCATACAAAAATAAACGTTTTCAGCAGATATTCGTGAACCGTACTTGTTTGTTTGTGTTATAGTATGTTCAAAATTAGATTTCGCAGCTTATCTCGGGTTAAAGTTTTTTCTTATATATTCACATTTCGGCTTAAGTTATAAAATAAAATATATAAATATAACCAAGAACATGTATACTATAGCAAAACATGTAATGTATCTTTACTTTTAACAAATAAAAGTATCAATTAAAATAGTACAGTAGCAATTCATAAAATATTAGTGCAAATTATAAAATTGAAATGCTTATTGCCTTAATTTTTTTACGTACATAAAGCCAAAATTATACTACTATTCAGATATGAAAAATTACAATTAAAAAAAGATATTTTTTTAATGTAAATTAAATGTAACAACACAACACGTGATTTGAAATCAAAATAAAATGTTAATAAAAAAAAACTATTGATGTTAAATTTAAGTTATGTTAATTATTACACATATTTTTTTTTACAAAAATCATAATAAATATTAAAAAAAATGTTTATATACCTTTTAGCAAAAAAATTGATTCCGTAAGGATTACTTGCTATTGTACCATGTATTTTCTAAAAATTTCTTTTTAACATAAAATGAGATTGTTGAACTTTAATTTTGTTGAAGACAAACAAAATACGTATTAGAATCGTTTGAGTCTCAAATCAATAATACTTTTGCCTATGTTGCAGTCTACGAAATATATTGAGACAAAGATAACACAACAATCAATCGTTACTGATACAATCAATTCTTAGAATTTAGTATTATTTCTAAACAAGGTAAACTTATTAAGAAAATGATTGTTAGAAATAACTGACTAAACATTATTTTACAAAAAAAATTTAATGTGCAAGTAAAGTTTATCAGTTACAAAGATATTTGTCTATTTGTAGAATATAAATATCATATAAACATATGTTTAATTAAATTAGACAAAAAGTGAGTAAAAACCAAAGTTAAGTTGACAAATAAATATTACTACTACGTTTTTTAGTATAATAAACGTAATTTTAATTGTCTTAATATATTTAAAACAATTATTGGTACTCATTGATAAATTTTCAAAAATAAATTTGTTTATTCAAGATTGCAATTTTAATTATTGTGTTTAGAGACTAAATTTACTTTTAATTCTATAAATTAAATAATTTTCAAGTAAAAATGTAACAATTACATTATTAGATTGTTTAAAATAATATTTTTTACATAAAAAAAGGTATTAAAAAACTTATTTATGTTTAGAAAAACCAAAGACGTTATGTAATTTTGTTAATAATTTTTTTAAATTTTACCAATCTATACATCTATCCAGTGTTTGAAATTCACATTGATATGTCTTTTTATTAATAAAATGTATTATTTCAATACAACAACAGTTACATAGAAAAATGTGTCGTTTTTGATAGTTGTAGTTAATTAAAATAATAAATCATAGTTTTGCATTATTTTGCAAACATACTACCTAAATATGTAAGTACGAAATGCAATTTGGTACACAGGTTAATAACTCAACAAATTAAACTCTACTAATAGCACAATAAGAAAGTATAATTGTTCTACTTCAGTAAAGTTACTCGGCAATGGCCAAGAGAACTAACTTCGAGCACATTAAAGGATTTTATGTTTTCTAAGCAATTATCACTAATAACATAATCAAACTAACTCCATATACAGTAACTAGTTTCAAATTGTTAAACTCAGTAAATTACGTTTTTTATTGATAAAACTAAATTTATGTAGCATTTAGATTAAAATCCTAATTCGTAGTATTATAATGGTAATCATAATAATAAATGTCTATAAAAATATCGGTATTTTACTTATAGTCGACGTGCAATCAAAATAAAAGACAATTCTGTGCTATAAGATCTTGAAATATAAATTAAAATTTAGTAATATTTTTTTATTTAAATTTAACAGTCTGTGTCTAACATATATTATTAACATTTAATAACAATTATAAATTGTATACAGCAATAAACTGTCTGTTAAATAGTAAATTAATTAAGCGTCACGTAATTTATATATTTATTTATTGTTAAGTTTTGCATGATTCTTAAAGTATATTGCATCAAAAAAGTAATTGGACACTTTTAAGCGCGACCTGCAAGGTAGGCAACCAAACTTACGTTATAAAAAAACGGCTAGTTAAGTTTGACAAGTTTATTTTAAATTTTAAATTTTAAAATTTCATAGCTCATAGGACCGTATTTAATTGTGTTTTACAGTTCTATTTAAGCGAAATATTGGCTTTTCTTTCAAATTAATGCATTAAATTTCCAGTCACAATACACCCTAATTGGCTATTTTGAAGGGTTAGACCTTGTTGTTGAACGTTGCCAAAAAATTCCGGCGCCAATCAACAACTCCACTTCGCGCGATTTGTTGAAACGGTCATCTGTTAATCTAATATGTGACGGAACTTCTATCATGTTTACATTCAATGAACGAGTTGGCAAGGAAGAAGCAATTTCTTCAACTATCAAACATTGAAGTGAAGTTTCAAAGTTTCCATTGCAAGATCGAATGTGAATATCTACACTCCCAGTAAACACAAAACTGATAATGTTTAGTAACAGTTTCAAAACAAAAAATTTATGATTCACTCTTGTTTCAAACATGAAAGAAACCTAACTGCAATAAAATAGCTATAAGTCCATCGCTGTTTCACTTATTTGAATCAGTATAGTTTCGGTATTTTAAATTCAAACCTGTTGCAAAACAAATGTTGCATTCGGTTTACGTTTTAAAAGCTTGGTTCTTGAACTGATACTAAATGATCAATAAATATATGATTTGCTTGTTTCAATAATGAACTAAATAATTCTTTCAATAATACAATAATACATTTTCGAATGCACGTTTCAAATTTTATTGCACAATAAATATTTTTAAATACATCACAATGAGTTTTTTACATATTGCAACTTTCTTTTTGTGATCTTTTCACGGAAGCCTCGAAAACTGCATCAGTTACTGCTGCCCAGTAAACACTCATTAAAACTGTTACAGTCACAAAATTAAAACAATTGTTTCATTACGTTGTTTCGTGTTAGTTCCATTTTTATACCATTTACGTGTAACTGACAGTGAATAAATTGAAAGAGTTCCGATTTTTTACAATCAGTTTTAAACCGTTTCAGTACTTGCAATTTTTATCCCATAATCAGCAACCGTCTAAAAACTGATTTATTAAAACCGAATATTTTTTGAATAACTAGAATTGGTTAAAGATCGATTAAATAAAATTGAATTATTTTCAAAACAGTGGAATCGTTCTAGGAAAAACGAATACTTTGTGATTAGTCAGCATTAGTCGTTGCTATACTTTTGATTACTGTCGTCAACGCTTGCGCTGCAAATTGATATCTTTTCACTTGTTCGGTTGTAGTTTGATAAGTGATGCTGTGTGTACAATAATTACGAATTGGAACAATAAACGGTAAGTCGAAACATTTTATTATAATCCATAAGTGTAATCGATATTATTATCATTTCTGTTCTTTATGTATCATGTTCTAATTTGTATAAAAAAATGTAAATTAACACACATGGTTGCGTCAAGGTAGATTATTGCGTAAATCTGATGATACTTTAGGATTTATAATTACAGTTCAATTCTTGAAGTTTTCTATACGATTATGTACAGCTAAAGGTATTCACAGTTTTTTTTATAACTTTCTAATAATTGCTAAAGTGATATTTATATTAAGTTTGTGTTGTTTTTGATTAAAAAAATGTAATTAATTTTGTGTAACTCTATGATTATGTATGTATATAAATGAAATATTTATTTCTATGTTACAGATGCGGTTAAAAGTTGCTACCCAACAGTAACTGATGCAGTTTTCGAGGTTTCCGTGAAAAGACCACATCCAGGAAAGTTGCAATATGTAAAAAACTCAATGTGATATTGTATTTAAAAATATTTATTGTGCAATAAAATTTGAAACGTGCATTCGAAAATGTATTATTATATTATTGAAAGAATTGATTTAGTTCATTATTGAAACAAAAAAATCATACATGTATCGATCATTTAGTATCAGTTCAAGAACGAAGCTTTTAAAACGTAAACCGAATGCAACATTTAGTTTGCAACAGATTTGAATTTAAAATACCGAAACTATACTGATTCAAATAAGTGAAACAGCGATGGACTTATAGCTATTTTATTGCAGTTAGGTTTCTTTTATGTTTGAAACAAGAGTGAATCATAATTTTTTTGTTTTGAAACTGTTACTAAACATTATCAATTTTGTGTTTACTGGGTGGGTAGCAACTTTTAACCGCATCTGTAACATAGAAATAAATATTTCGTTTATATACATACATAATCATAGTTACACAAAATTAATTACACTTTTTTAATCAAAAACAACACAAACTTAATATAAATATTATTATATTATTATAAAAACACTGTGAATACCTTCATCTGTACATAACCGTATAGAAAACTTGAAGAATTGAACTGTAATTATAAATCCTAAAGTATCACTAGATTTAATTTACATTTTTTATACAAATTAAAACATGATACATAAAGAACAGAAATGATAATAATATTGATTACATTTATAGATTATAATAAAATGCTTCGACTTACCGTTTATTGTTCCATTTCGTAATTGTACACACAGCATCACTTATCAAACTGCAACCGAACAAGTGAAAAGATATCAATTTGCAGCGCAAGCGTTGACGACAGTAATCAAAAGTATAGCAACGACTAATGCTGACTTATCACAAAGTATTCGTTTTTACTAAAACGATTCTACTGTTTTGAAAATAATTCAGTTTTATTTAACCGATCTTCAAACAATTCTAGTTATTCAAAAAATATTCGGTTTTAATAAATCAGTTATTAGACGGTTGCTGATTATGGGAAAAAAATTGCAAGTACTGAAACGGTTCAAAACTGATTGTGAAAAATCGGAACTCTTTCAATTTATTCACTGTCAGTTACATGTAAATGATATAAAAATGGAACTAACACGAAACAATTGTTTTAATCTTGTGACTGTAACAGTTTCAATCCGTGTTTACTGGGCTGTGATATATATTAAGTGAACCTATTTCAACTACGTTTAACTAAACATCATTATTTTTAAGGTTTAGTTTATCAGACAAAGTACTGGCAATAAAATTAGATTGGGAAGCACTATAGAGGAGTGTTCTGGCTCATCTAGTATACCTGATTGTAAACGCGAATCATCAACAAAGGTTAATATTGCTTGCGTTTTTGAAATTATTGTATAATATGATCTTACAAACGTTTCACGTTTCGTGATTTCCGGTTCACAACCTGAATCATTTAAAGGCGGGTTGCACAAAGCAAATCAAAAATGTAGCAAGTGATTATTTCTGAAATCAATTGTTACATCACGAATAAACGTGGTTTCATTGGCTATGTAGCAATTGTTTTGAAAAATAATCAGTTGTTACATTTTTGATTTGCTTTGTGCAACCTGCCTTTAGTGTTAGGCACTCTATTCCGCTTTCAATTTCATTAAATATTTCAATAATTGGTTTAATTCTTTTCAATCTTTGTTGCAAATTAATAATGGATTCATTAGATACGTTACTAATCTCAATTTTTGAGATTTCGTAATTTTATAAATCAATAAACTTAGTACAATACCACACAATTACTTTTTTACGGATATAGAAAATTGGAATAATAAGGAACTCACCCCTGTGGTTAATATGGCATCAATCAACGGTTTCACTTGTTGGAATAAATATGGCGATGAACGTAGTTCTAAATTTGCTTTCAATACGCTGATTTTAACCGTGTTTAAATAAATTTTGCTTGAAGGACCATGTTAAATTGTAAATTAATTAAGCGTCACGTAATTTATCTACTTTCTTATTGTGTATTGCACAATTTTTTAAGTTCATGTTAAATAGTAATTTCAAACATTTGGATTAAGCAACCACACTTGTATTAAGGCTGGGATTTCGCTATGCATTTTATATAGAACTCGTGCGTGCACGGGGCACAAGAAATATCAAAAAATGTTAGTTGTAAGAACACAAAAATGTGTTCCTATGAAAGAGGAGTGTTGTCAGCATCATGTAAGGTATTCTAAAATCTTGAAAAAATTATTTTTTTGCATAAAAAAAGGTCACAAAGTAAGCAATATTTTTCAATTTTTCTATAATCTATACTTATTATATTGAAAAGAGGAAATTATAAAATAACTTAAAGGAAGATGTAAATCTTTTCCTTTCATTTGAAGGTTTACTTTTTTAATTACTTTAGGTAGTTTTCAAGTGGTCATGTTTCCAGTGAAATATGTTAACAATTATCCTGCAATCTAATTAAGGTCGAAAATTGAAAGTATTAAACCAAAACAAGCTCGCTTATTGGAGGAAGCTTATCCTGAAGATAGTCCAACTCGTGTTTACAAAACTGACGATAAACGTCATTGCAAAAATTACGGTCACTCAAAAGACGAATGTTGCAAATTGTCTACAAAACAAAGCAAAACATCAACAAATTCATCACAACCAGTAATAAAGAATACAACTTCTTGGAATCGTCTGCACGCAAAGAATTCCAATACAAGCAGAATAATTTAAGTAGAAAATCAGAAGTGCTCTAGAGAAAAAAAATTTACGGAAGAACAAATGCATTAAAATACTTCCAGTCGACAAAGGGGCCGCAACTGTTATTATGGATGTTTGAATGTATTAAACAATGTTGCTTGATGCGAAGTAATAACATTCTGTTGAACTTTCATTGTTTATTATTATTATTATTATTATTATTTTTTTTTTTTAATATAATAAACAATGAAAGTTCAACAGAATGTTATTATGGATGCCACCACCTACAACCAAAAAATTGAAGACGTCTTAAATCAAGGGAATTACCGCAGACTAAAAAAAGAACCGACAGCAAGCTTGAAGAGAAAGATCTATCAAGTCCTAAAACTCTACGAAAGACATCTAACACCAAGGATGAGAACGATGCTAACATCACACTACAGTAAACCGCCGCATCTATATGGACTAACAAAGATATATAAAAACAACATGCCGCTTCGACCGATAACCAGCTCTTGTAGTGGACCGAACATACCAGCTATCCAGATTTCTACTACCAATTGTGCAACCACTACAGAAGTACAGCTCATATTTTGTCAAAGACTCCAAACATTTCGTTGAGATTCTGAAAACAATAGAGCTACAACCACGAGATCAATTAGTCAGCTTCGACGTAGAAAGCATTTATACTAATGTGCCAGTTGAAGAAGCATTGAAAATCATCTAAACGAAGCTCCGAGAAGATGAAAAACTCCAGGAAAGAACCACGCTGCCGGTAGAAGGAATAATGAAGCTCCTAGAATGTTGCTTTAAGAACTCGTACTTTCAGGAGAAAGACAGATTCTTCACTCAAGACGAAGGACTACCAATGGGTTCATGTCTATCACCAGTAGTCGCCAACATCTACATGAACTGGTTTGAATCCCAGGCCATAGAAAAATCAAAATTTAAACCCAAAACATGGCTTAGATATGTTGACGATACCATCATATATTGGAACCACAGTAATCGGCAACTAGACCTTTTTCTACAACATCTGAACAACATCAAACCGTCCATCAAATTCACTATGGAAAAGGAAAAGGAAAACTCACTTCCTTTTTTAGTCGTTCACGTAATAAAAAACAAGGGAATGGTGGAAACGACTGTCTACAGGAAACCAACCCACACCGGTCGATATGTTAATTTTGAATCTAACCATTCCACATCTACGAAGATGGGAGTAGTAAAATCTCTAATCAACAGAGCGTACAGGTTGTGCAACACAGAGAAAGGGCTACGAGGAGAAATCAAAAACATTAGAAACGATCTAAGGCAGAATGGTTATCCAGAAAAGATTGTAGGAGAGCTTTTACAGAAAAAGCAATTGAACACCATGGAACAACCTAAAACAAAAGAACTGCCCAATTCACTGCTGACCATCCCATATGTCAAAGGTTTATCAGAATCAATAAAACGTATAGGGAAAAGCTACAACTTAAATACAGTGTTCAAATCATCGACCACCATTAGGAGTATAATTTCAAACACAAAGCCACAAACAAGTCGAGATTCTCAAAACTGTATTTACCAAGTTCCATGTGAATGTGGCAAGTCATACGTGGGGGAAACCAAAAGACCACTTGACATCAGACTGAAAGAACATCAGACGCACACACAGAGAGGAGAGACTTCTAAGTCCGGCATCGCGCAACATTCGTCGGAAAACCAACATCGAATGAAATGGTCGGAAGCAAAAATCATACACAGAGAGGAACATTGTTACAAACGGAAATTTAAAAAAGCGGCATTCATCAACAACAACAAAGAAATTTTCAGCCAGCCAAGTGTCGAGATAAGCAACATATGGAAACCACTAATTGAACCTCTAAAACAACTTAAACTTCACTAAGTAATTTTGTTAATTAATATGTTACGCTAAGTTGATTTTGTACGCTTGAACGCTTCATCAAACATGTCTTTAGTATATAAGCTCCAGTAGTTTCTAAGTTTGTTAGTATTCACCTGATGACGATTGCAGATACCACACCAATCGAAACGTTGTGTATATTCGTTTCAAAATAATAAACAATGAAAGTTCAGCACAATGTTATTACTTCGCATCAAGAACATTGTTTAATACATTCAATCATACCTGATGGAAGTTGCAAACAAAAACAAGTTTTAATTACACAGGTTGTCGTGCGCTTAAAGGAACGTGAAATCGAAACCACTTTTGTTATACTACCTAAGTGTAATAATTGAACTTTATTTGAGATAAATTTTATACAAGATGCAAAAATTGTTATTGACGTCGCTTAACAAGTTTGGCATTTTTCCAATCAACCAACTGGTAAATACGAACTATTTTTTGAATCTGTTGATAGGCAAACAGATGGTGATTCAAATTGCGTAAGCGCTTTACGCGCTGAAGAAAGATCGATGCTGAGTGTTGAAGAAGAACAGTGTTAAATAATCTTTTATTGGAGAATCTAGATGTGTTTACTCCAGGGGGAGAAGCTACTCCTTACGCGGAACATCGAATAGATACAGGTAATCATACTCGGATAAGTGTACCACCATATCGTATGACTTCACCGAACAAAGAATTATTACAAAAAGAAATAGACCGTATGCTTCTTGAAGGAATTATAGAAGAATGTAAATCATGATGGGCTGCACCAGTGGTGATAGAACTAAAGAAAAATGGTCAAGTGCGCGTTTCTGTTAATTGCCGTTGGTGTCGTTTATATTCCGTTAAAATTCCCGATGCTTATCCATTGCCCAAAATGGACAATCTCCATCATTCTATAATAAGAACTTTTTACATGACAACGATAGACTTAAAAGCTGGTTATCATCAAATGGAGGTTCGCGAGTTTGATCGCAACAAGACTGCCTTTGTATCTCCATTTGGAACTTTCCGTTACCGTTGTATGTCGTTTGGATTGAGAAACGCGCCGGCTACGTTTCCAAGGTTGTTAGATCGATTCGGAATGAGCTCGGTAATGTTTTGATTTTAGCTTATTTAGACGATTTCATTATTTTATCATCTACTTTTGATAAACATATTGAAGACTGAAGGTTAGCGTTTTTGCGACTTGAACAGTTTAGAACAACTTAGAATAAAACGTAATTTCGTTTGCAATACTATTAAATACTTCGGCTATGTAATTACTACAGCAGGTATATAAGTTGATCCAGAAAAAACTGCTGCTATAGCTTATATGAAGGTGCCGCAGAATGTGATTCAAGTGCTTTCGTTTTTACAAACGTGCTCGTCGTATAGAAGATTTGCAATTTGTGCAAAATGGGAATGGGGACCGGCGCATCAGAATTCGTTTGATACGTTAAAAGCTATGTTATTTACAACCCCGATTTTGCAACAAAACGATCCTACAAAGCCGTATATACTAAGAACGGATGCAAACCGTTATGCTCTTGGAGCTGTATTAGTACAGGATGAAGGTGACAATGTACATCCAATCGAGTATCCTAATCGCTTTTTAACGTCTGCCGAGAAGAACTACTCAACTACTGAAAGAGAAGCTCTAGCGGTTGCATGGGCTTTGATTAAATTTTGTGAATACGTAGAAAGTTCCATGGTTACGGTGACGTCAGACCACCAGCCTTTAAAATGGCTGATGACAATAAACTCATCATCATTGGCTCGATGGGCCTTGCAAATACAAAATTATAAATTAAATATAGAATACATTGCTGGAAAACTCAATGTCATAGCACGCCCGAATTATGAACATGCTGATTCCACTACTTGTGACTTTTGTAGCGTTTCAATTGACTTACCAGTACGATCAGCTGTTGATATAAGAAAAGAACAGTTAGAAGATCCACAATTGTTTAAAATCGTGCAATCCTTCGAAGATAACAAAGCAACTGATGAATATGCAAAATGGACTGATTGAGGTTATATCATGAATCAAGGTGTATTATATAGATACTGCTCCGACGGAGATAGTGAGGACGCTGTACTTGTCATTCCTGCACACGAGAGGAAACGTGCCGTGAATGAGTACCACGAAGCTCTTACTGCTGCCCATTATGACTTAAAACGTACCGTTCAACGTATTGCCAGACGTTATTATTAGACCGGCATGAGACGTTATATTGTCGAATACGTAAAGCAGTGCCTCGAGTGTCAACGATATAAGGCATCTAACCAGAAGCCTCCTGGACTTGTACAAAACTCAGTGTATGCTCAACGATTTGAAACTGTTGCTATTAACCTATTTGGACCCTTACCCAAAACACACGCAGGTGAAAAATAAATTTTTTTTGTAGAAGAGGCAGCCACAAAATGGGTTAAACTGTTTGCGTTGAAAAGAGCTACGACTAAAGAGTGTGCCCATGTGTTGATAACTGAAATCTTTATGAGATATGGAGTACTGTAAAAGCTAATAAGCAACAATGGAACTCAATTTGTTACTCATCTAATGCAAAAAGTTACCCATTGCATGAAAATAAAGCAAAGTTTAATATCTGTGTATCATCCGCAAGCAAATATGGTAGACCGCAAGAACCGAGACCTGAAGCCACGATTAGCCATTCTTGTCGGTAAAGATGATTTTAAGTGGTCCGAGAAGTTTCCTACAATACGATTTTCTATGAATATTGCTAAATGCACTGGATATACAGCTGCTTATTTAACATTTGCCAAAGAGTTACGAACATCTGACGATGTTAATCGTGGTCTCAGAAGTATTGTGCAGTCTGAGAATTTTATACCAGAAATTACTCCTTATCTGCAACGTTTAGCTATTACATTATAAGAAACTAGAGATATCCATGACAATCAACAAAAATGCCACATGAGTTATGCGGATGCAAAACGCCGACGTGTACTAGCTTTCAGTCCCGGAGACTTGATTCTAGTAGATACCCATAGGAACAGTAATGTTGCTGCAAAAGTTTACGCCATGGAGAGACAGCTGTTACAAAATTTCTTACCATGTTTCTGATTTAACCAAGTATGACGGCTTGTTCGAAATCGACCCCGTTGTGCAAATTCGAAAAAGAGATAGATCGCCCAACGCCAAACCAACCATCCGTCCTGGTATCTTGTCGGGACGACATTGGAACCAGAGAGAGAGAGAGTGTAACGAAGCATGCGTGGAGTGCGCACGAAAACGTATGTGGGAAAAAGTGGAGCATGTAATATGCACGCCATTGGTGTTTGATTACCGTTGTAGTTACTTAAGTTAAGACTGAGATTGTGCAACTGATGTGTGCAAAGTGTTAAATAAATAGAAAAGAAGTTGTAAATAATGTAAAGCTTTGAATGAGAACCTTATTAAATTAATGGTTTAGAGTAATGAGGCCAGAAATAAGGGTTATAAAGATATGACAAACTAATAACTTATAACGAAACATTCAGAACAGAAGACTTGTAGAAAGAAGAACATGAAAATCAAGAAGCAAGTTAAAAAATAGACAAAAAAGAACTGAAAATGAAAGATTCCCAGAAAGTGATCAGTTTCAAGAAAATAAAAAAAAAGTAACAGAACTGTCCCAAAAAACTGATAAACACACAAAAAGCACAAAATAACAAAGACGAACATAGCAATAAACAACGATACGATTTACAGAAAACGCCCCAATCAAATGGAAAGGAAAAGGAAAATATAGAAGAAAAAAGAAAGTGAATAAAAAAAAGATAACATTATTATAAAATAGGAACATGAAACATTAGAACATTATTAGAAACAGGAAAATGGAAGAAAACGGAGGAGAGATGAAACGATACAAAATTAATATATTAGCACTATAAGAGATAAGATAGAGAGACGCAGAAAGACTAGACAAAGCAAAATACTCAATACTCTATGGAGGAAATGAAAAACAGGGTTGACATCGGACGGTATTCATGATACATAAAAAGATTATGAACAAAATAATACAGTTTAGAAAAATAGACGGAAAAATATCATATCTCAGAATTAAAAGCACAATAGCTAACATATCCATAATAAATGCTTATGCACCCACAGAAAGAACAGCATTAGAAGAGAAAGAAGTTTTCTATAACAAACTACTAAAAAATTGTAAAAAAAATACGCAAACACATTACATTAATAGTATTAAGAGACTGCAATGCAAAAACAAGAAGAGAAGATTTCGTGAAAGAAAAGCTGGGAATGAAACTATCTACGAAATAACAACAGATAACGGCATGAGGTTATGTCACCTAGCAACACAAACGGATCTGTATATTATAATTTTAACACAAAAAAAACATGAAATCACATAGAATATACCTGAAAAAGATATAGGCAACCAAATAGACCATATTTTAATTAAATGAAAAAGACAGAATAGAATTGAGCATGTAAGATCGTACAGAGGAATTAGCGTAGAAACACATCACAACTGGTTATAGCAAAAATTAAACCAAGAATGATTAAAGAAAAACATAGACAACAAGGTAAAAACAAATGGGACAAACTAGAGAAAGAAGAAGAAAAGAAGACATACAAAAATGAGATAAACAACCTACTACTGAAAAAAAAACAAATAAGAAAGTATAGAGGAAGAGTGGAATACAATTAAACCAAACTCATAAAATCGGCAGAAAAGATAATTGGGACAAAACGAGTTATAAATAGAAACAGATGGTTTGATGAAGAATGCGAAAAGATAATAATGAGAAAGAAAAAAGCAGGAATAAAATGAATAGGAACCAGCAAGCAAGAGCATTACGAGAACTAGAAGAGAATAAGAAAAGAAAGCGCAAAATTATTGACAAAAATAAGTGATAATAAGAGCAATATTAAAATATAAATATAAACAGTTAAGGACGCAAAAAAAGAAAAAAAACAACCGCAAATATAGGCAGGAAGATTATTTACTTGAAGAAACAAAAAGAAAGAAGAAAAAGAACAAAAAGGGCAATCACAAGATGAAGACAAGGATCGCAATATAGGGATAAGTGCACCACAAAAACAAGAAATAGAAGAAATTATAAATTAAAAAATAAAAAAGCGCCAAGAACAGATAATATATATAACAAAATGGTAAAGTGTGGGGGAAAAGAACTAAGCGAAAGATTATACGAACTACAATAAAATAACACTACTAAACACAACGTACAAAATGCTAACTGCAATTATACAAGAAAGATTAAACAAATACACTGAAAAGATCATTGAAGAATATCAAAATCAACAATAGAGGCCATCCATACACATAGACAAATCATAGAAAAAACGTACAATAAAGGTAATAAAATACTGTAGATAGCTATAAACGATGGTAATCGTTTATAGCTATCTACAGTTAATTTTAATCACATAGTAAATTTATACTATGAGATGGCTCTGCCATCAAACACTTGTAATGAAATACGTATATAGGCTTTAAACAAGCCTTTGATACCCTTAAGATAAAAAATGATAATAAAAGATACAAAAAACAAGGTATTCTAGAAAAACTAAGAAGTTTAATTAAAATAATCATCGAAAAATCAGAAAATAGCAATAAAACGAAGGGTTAGACAAGGAGAAGGATTATTAACAACCTTATTAAACATGGCAATGGAAAGTATAATAAAAGAATGCAAAATAACGGGATCAATTATACAAAAAATGGTACAAATAATAGCATATGCCGACGATGTAGCGAAAATAGCAAGAGATAAAAAAAGATGAGAAGAGATAACAGATAAAATAGAGCAAGCTGCAAAGAGAAGAGGACTTGAAATAAATCAAAAAAAGACAAAATATTTAAAAATCACAAGGAAAAGTGAGTAAGCAGAAGAAGAAAAAGAAACAAAAATAGGGAAACATAAGTACGAAATGATACAAAATGAAACAATTATAAAGAAAATGAACTGAAATGGAACTGCTACAAGCTTCTAGTAGTTTACGAACCTTGCACTTCCAACTCGCTGTAGGATTGAAACAATACGTGTTGAAGAGAGGGGAGGTTCAAGTGATTTTATTTTAAAGGGCGCCATATCTTTTTTGCGGATATAGCTTCTGCTAGATCAGCACAGGAGGCTCGAAGCTTGTACAAAATTGTTAAGGTTCGTAAAGCTGGAGGAAACGAAGAAAGAAACCAAATCGTTAACAACAATTGTACTTTGATCACTTTAGAAGAATAGAGATTAAAATTTGAATCAATAACAATTATAGATAATTTGATAGCATCACAGTAAGTAAATTCAATTTGAGTACAAGTATACGTAGGTACTAAAACATCAGAATTCTTGGCAACTTACACTACACTTAAAACAAAAGTGTAACAACCAGAACATACAAAAATCTTCGTGAGTAAATTACATTAATAATAATTGGCAGTTGACGTAATCAGCATGCGATAATAATTTAACTTAAACTAATTGTGTAATAGTAATCACATCAACTCGAACGTTCATTCATGAGTAGCACCGTAGCGACAGCGAATAATTAAAATCAAAAATTGACTTACCAAGATGCATGTTGTAACGACTAATTTTGGTATTTAATGATTATTTCATCTGATGAATAGGCAACTTTGCCATCACCCGTGTGAGATATCCGACTTCGAATAATAGTTTTCGACTTTATGCATGCAGAGGACGCAATAGTAGTTGACCTTCTATGGACGGTTTTCCGGTTCATTTTGTCTTACGAGTTTGTTACGGATGTGGCGGAAACGGATTGGTAAGAGTTTTTCCTTCATCAATCGTCATCTAACGTAAAGACTTTTTTATTTTAGAAATTCCTAATAAATCCGCTCGAATGTCGCATTCGTACAATGACCAAGCTGAATATTTACTAACAAAAGTCATAGAGTAACTTTTTTTCATCTCATGGATTAACGTTAGTTTGCTTATGGAATAACGAAGGCGCAATTTCTTTTGTGTGGTGTAATTCTACTGATGGCGTGTTATTGTGTAGTTTGAGTTCTCCGAGGATCAGTTGGAAGTAGTGCCACGTGTGAATGGGTATTCTTTAGCTAGTTTCTGGCCGATAAGGTATTTATGTATAATATAAGTTTCCGCCAGCATAATCAAGCGGGGAATACGGCACCACCTCGACCCTCGTCTGGTCAAGCACTTCGGAGTTACCGACTTGCAATCGCGCTAGGTTGCGTTGTGTCAAAGTTTAAACAAGGTTACAATTTTAATTTAAATGAATTAAAGATTGACTTCGTGATATCTGTGTAATTTGCTAAATTTGTTCTCTCGTTAATACTCTACGCCTAATCAATGTAAATTCTTGTTTAGTCACTACCAATGTCAAAATTTGTAATCATTAATGTGCGGACATGTAACTATCAGAGATTTAGAAGTACGCATCGGATTGTGATTCTGTCGCAAAATGAATTTCGACTAATGATACAGGTCGTAAGCTTGACGTCAAGATCTACGTCCGGTTTTAAAATTTCATTTGCGGAATCGTATTTATTTTGCTACCGTTTATTGTATTTCGGCGGCATATTTAATCTAGTAAAACCATATCTGCTTGCAGAATCTATTTTAGATTTGCTTTAGCACTGTGATTTATTTGTTTTGTTATTATGTACATGTAATTTGTACCAATGGCGTAACACTCAATACTCATCTTTTATCTTCAATGAAATTTCTCTTAATAAATAATTGTTATTAATTTTGGGTATCTTTGATTTGGGAATGTACTTTGGGGGATTGCGGGTCTAGGATCTCCTTTTCTCCTGCCTAGACATTCTACGTTATATTAAATTCCGAGAAAACGTGGTGCAATCGGACATTTAACTTACCTAAGAATATTCTTTTTTTTTCGAGCTTTAACCTACGACCATCTGCGGTGAGACTAGGTAAGAGAAACATTCAGTATAATAAACTTTTTTTTTCTTTTTCTTCACCTCCCCCATTAGAACGTGGCAAGGTGTACTTTCAGAAAACGTTTTCCTACTGGCTTCCTGTATTAAAAATTCTTGAAAATAGTCGTGTCTACCTGGTGACTCACAAGCTACAACAGGTAAAAAGAAACATTTATAAAAGGTAAGAGAACCGAAACGTAACGTACGCTGTTACAATATATCTTTTCGTCCAAGATGGTATTAGTTATCAATTGCCTCCGAAGGGAAATTCAATTATGTTTGGTACATATGCCCTTTCGTACAAGGTGGTATTATAGGTTAATTGCGTCCGCATAGAAATTCAATTGTGTCTGCCCTTGTATCGCAGAGTTCGTAGGTCTAAAGCTTCCTATTATAACTCCCTCCCTCCCTCGTAAATTTTAAACTTGACAAGACACTAGGATAAGAAGATCCAGGGGAACAGCACATGGCGCCTGCGTTGACTAAATTAATTAATTATAGACAGTTTTAAGTTACGCAGGCATCAGGGTATAAAACGACCGATGTCAAAGTAACAAAAAACCATCTGTCGTCTACTCTATCGGAAGGGAACAACGATGCTCGATAGATGGCGTGTAGAAATGAAAAAGTAATTTTAATTCAACCAATATACAGGGTAATGCATTTTTAAATTTATGCATGTAACAGAACCCACTTAACATTGGACGGAGAGGAAGACTTCAACTCCGCTGGGAAGATCAAGTCATAAATGACATTGAAAAAATGGGAATAACTTGAGTAAAAGAAAAGATGCAGGTTATCAAGGAATTGCAGAAAATTACAGAAAAGGCACAGCAAGACACCAACTTATAAAAAAAGAACACATAAACACAAAGAAACAAACTAGAAAGCATAACTAACTGCTAAAATGGAATGTATAACCAAATATAATAATAATTTATAAGGTCATGACTCACTTTTCATAACAAATAACGTTTGTACAATTCTTAAAGGAAACAAATTCTAGCACATATCTTAAAACAAACAATACACACAAATAAATTTACAACAATATATATATATCTTAAACTTGTGGGTGGTTACTTCCCGACGGTCCATTATTAAATCTTCACTCGTGACACTTCCTTTACCATGGTAATTCATTTGGTTAATTCTTTCTTCAAGCAGTTTCATTCTGTCTTCTAATTTGTCCACTACATCTTCTATTTTCTCATTCAAAGATTGTTTTCCGTTTTCCAGAACTTCGCATATTTCTTCTCTTAAATTTAACATGCCTGCTTGAGTTTCCTCTTGGAAAATTTTGATTTGATTTTCTATGCTCGTTCGTATTTCTTCTTTTAAACTTCTAGAACTTTCCTCCATTTTCTGAGAATGTTCGGAGAGTTTTTCTTCCATTTTTCTTGAATTTTCTTCCATTTTTCTGGAATTTTTCGACAGTTTTTCTTCAACTTTCTATGAATTTTCTTCCATCTTCTGAAAATTTTCGGACAGTTTTTCTTGGATATTTTTATTCTTCGATTCGAGAATTTCAAATATTTTTGAATCCATTTTCACTTTTTGCAAACGCGTCACCGGCATAAATTTAAATATAACACGAATATAAAGTTTAAATACACTACTTTTTAAAATGCAGTTTTTGTATAACACAAAATTTTAATAACGATCCACTTGTTAATATAAACCACTAGTGTACAGAAACCAATTTAATTAATATCGCGATCACGCACTTGTTAAAAGAAAAAGTTTAATAAACACTTTTTTAACGCCTGATATGGCTATGATTACACTTTATAAATAAACACGCGTATCGCGAACTTAACAGTTATTTACGCAATCAATGTTTTTATTACGGGAGCGATATTTCTTAATATTTACACTAAAATTCGCGAACAATACCCCGCACTGACGCCACTGTTACGAATTTTATTATTAAAACTAAACGACTAATTTATTTAA
The DNA here is from genome assembly GCA_035610365.1 of Aquatica leii. Lineage (NCBI taxonomy): Eukaryota > Metazoa > Arthropoda > Insecta > Coleoptera > Lampyridae > Aquatica > Aquatica leii. The sequence continues at coordinate 175,389,140 of CM069433.1, read as the reverse complement.
ACTACTAAAAATATGTTTTACTACTTGAAATTTGTACACTTTTAAATTAACCGAACTAATTAAATCTAATAATATTTAAGAAAACACTTACAGTATAATTTATGTATAACGAACTATACTTACACGAAGATAAAATAAAGTCCGCGGATAACTTCACACACTTGTTTACACTAAACTCACGTACTTCGTATATTTATTTATAACACGCGTTAACGACTTATTTATTTATACTTGAATAATCTTCTTAACACTGCAGGCTTCGCATTACGGAAATAACTGACCTACGATTTGTTTCTTCGGTATTTATACACACTTGGAAATCCTTCTCGAGTGTTCCCTATCTTTCGGTATATCTTCTAGAAGATGGATAACAACTTCCAGAAGGGTATTGAATTTGCAGATAACTTCTCGAACGTTTCAATATATTTTCACTAATCTTAAAAATAAAAAGTTTTCTGGAATCACAAGGTATGTTAAAATACAAACTTAAGTTTGTATATTTCTTTCTTAACATATATATCTCTGTATTTTGTATTAAAAACTGTTCTATAATAAATACTTTCCCATCTTGTAAAAGACAGCAATTATCTGGAGCTTTTGTAGATAGCATAAAACCATCCAAATATATACACGTTAAGTGTGATCAACTGTTTTCTTAAATTTTAAATGAGGGTATACCTTATCTATTTTCCAACTTGAATGCTAAAAATTATAGTTTTAAAAAACTAAAATAAAAACACGCTTTGATAGCAAACCGAACTAAAAAGTAAAAAATAATTTTTACTTATGAAGAGCTTATGATACAGCAAAGTCTAATCATCAATCATTATTAATAACCTCAAAATAAAATTATAGCAAAACATAAGTTATAAACAAAATAGTTCAATTAATTTCTTTCTTTTACTACACAAAAGAATGGATGACAATTCTTATCCTTAGATGACATCTTTAACATTTGCACTTACTCCACAATTGGTAGATTTAGTTTGTAGAGCTTCGTTCTTGATTAGTATTACTAGTTGAAGAAGCAGTGCGGTTCGTAATTTCCTCAAATCCTTTTTGGATAATTTGTCTCTGCTGTCTCTTTGTAAGACTGGTAATATTCTTTGGGCCTTATATGTTAGTCAATTTATAATCTTATGAAAATTATTATAAAACTTTTTATAAAATTCAAGATTAAATTTAAAAAAAAAATTAATTATAGTTTAAAATACACAAAAATTTGAGTTTACAGAATTTATATTCAGAGAGTTAAGTATTTAATTCATCATTCGCAATATGCTGCAGTTATATTACTATATGTTTTATGTAATCTTCGTTTCATATAAAGATAAAACTCTAGGTAACTTTTTAAATGCATCACTTAGATAACAGTGTTAAATGTAAGTGACGTAATACCGATATGTTATTTCTATGTAACCTAAATATAATATACACCTGAATATATATACGTTTTATAACAGTCATTTGTAATTGTTACATTATTTTGTTATGCAGCATTTACATATTTGAAGCGAATTGTGTTTACTGAGATATTTATTAATGCGTGTCAAAAAATTTTACACAAAACTGGATTTTATACAATAGCGTGTTGATATAGTTATTCCCAGACAACGTAAAAAAATTGATTCATTTATAATAAATAAAGTAACGTATTGTTAAACTAGTAAATTTATCAAATAAATCGGTTACTTTACGATGGATATTAGTTCTTATTAAACTAAAAAAATAATTGTTAGCAGCCTCAAATAAAAAATATAAAACAAATTAATTTAGATATAGTTATTGATTTGTTCCAAAATTTATTCCTGCGCTACAATTAAATTTCTAAAAGGCGTATCTCAAATTTGTATACTTTGTTTATTCTTGTAGTTAAATATTGTTTCAGCGTACTAATTTGTGAACGTTTTAAATCATTTTCTATTTAACATTAAAATTAATTTATTTGTTTTAAAATGTTTAAGTTACTAATCAAAACGGTATCTTCGTGTGTAACTCAAATTATAATACCACAAAACGTGGTTAGTTCCGCAATAAAAACATTACTCTTGTGTTTTTATATAAAATGTTTTTTTTTAATTATGAAAATGAAACATTAATATGTAAAAAGTGAGATTTAATTTGAAATATTAGATAAATGCTGCTTTTAAATTGTAAAAGTGTGAAATTTATGGGGTAAACAAGAAAACTTTGCTGTTCAGGTTTAAATCATTAAAAGAATTTGTATAAATATGCAAAAGTGTTAAAATCAAAGAATTCTAAAGCGTTTGTAGTTGCTTTAATTAAATTTTATTAAAAAGAATGGCTTTTAGAGTTAATGAAATTGATTTTGGTGTATTATTTAAAAAGACTTTACACCATTGTTTTTGTCTATTTCTATTAATAAAAAATCACAAAAGTTTTTTTAATTTATATACATTTTTATTGAATTTTTGTAGGAGAAATAATAATTGTTGTATAATATTTCTCAAATTTTAAAATATTGTTAACGTACCATATTTTTTTTGAATAATTACAATTGTATACAAGTGTGATATAATCTATTTTGTCATATACACAGTTTAACAAAAAATGTTGTCTTATTTAATTTCTTATTAAAGATTTAATCTATTATTGTGTAAAATGTAGAAATAAAAAAACATTTCTAACGATTATACACAAAAATCTTTAATTTTTGTATAATCTATTCGTCTTAAAAGTAAACTTCTCTTGATTTTTTTTAAATTTACAAAACTCATTAGTTGATGTAAATTAAAAATTATTTTAACTTTAATAACTGACTACAATTCTTTTTAATCAAATATAATTTTTAAATTTGAATTTTTGGTAATTTTATTTTAAAACTACGTTATATCTTTTTGAAATGATAGAACTATTAAAAATAGATACATTTCACTATTACAATGAAATAATAAACGAAAAAACGTTAAAAAAAAGTTTTATAAAATTGAAATTATATATACGAAAGAAGTAACAGTTTGAGTAGATTTAAATAAACGTTATTTAATTTTTATGGATTTTCTCCAGTAATTACGGTATTAATTTCGAATTGCATGCATACGTTTTTATTATAATTTTTTTGTATTTTCTTTTCTTTATTAAATGATAGCTTAGTAGTGCGCAGTTTACATTTTAAATTATTTGTTTTGCAAATATACATCTTTTTTATATGTATATATTTTAGCATTACATAATTAACCGTTTTAACTCATCTAAAAACTTTACCACAAAAATGTAGTGATATAGAAATTACAGTTGATAACGTAACAAAATACAGAAAGATAAATTTATATCTGTTTAGTATAAATAACCACATAATTAACTATAATAATTAACAAAGTACGTTTTTTTACTGGAAATGACCTTTTGTATTGTTATTACTCAAAAAAAAAGTTGCGATAAAGTTAGTAACAAGTTGTGGCTTAAGCTTTTATATTGGATTATTTGTTTAATAACACGGCTTAAAAATTAAAAAAAAAACATGTAAACATAGTAAATAGCTAATTAGAAACAAGATCAATTAGGTTGGGATGTATGGTAAAAACATAATTTGCAATTAAAATTTAGTAAAATACATTTTAAAAAAAATCAGTTAATTAACACATGTACACAATAAAATAACAGATTCGTGTTAATTCACTCTTGTAACTTTGAACTCATTAATTACATAAACCAAAACATAAAAATTTAGACGTACGTTACTTGATATGTCAATTTCTACCACAAACAAAAATATATAATTAATGTTTGTAAATGTAATTGCGTTCTGTTTACTAAATGCTGTAGCATGTGTATAATTTTGGCTACTGTCCAGTACGTGTTATGATTAATATAATAAATTTAGCCAGCAAACATTGCACTTAAAGTTATTACAGTTGCATTTTAACACTTAAAAGTTTTGAGTTTTTAATTTTATTAAATTACATGTTGTAAGTTTGAAAAGTTTTAACTAAAATGTGAAGTAACATATTTTCTTGACGTTTTATTATCGTTCATATAGAACGTAACAGAAAAGTGTATCTGCACTAATAAAATTTTAAACCTGCATTCATATTTAATTACAGTTTTAATACGCAATTTGGTGTAGTTAGTTGATATGATTAAAGTGTTTATGTAATTGTTAATCCAAATCAGTTTAGAATAAAATTAAAAAAAGTCAGATATTTATATGTATAAAGATGTTTTTAAATATCGTTTTATGTTTAATTTGTCTTTTGTAAATTCTTAGAATCAAAATTGTTGTAATTACAATGAATAAAGCTAATTAAATGTATTTTATTACATAAATAAACATCACCAAAACCTGGAATAAATTGGTTTCAAATCTTGACGATGTCTACTACGACGTGTAATGAAAGCTCAGTTCCTGAACAACTTTGACATGAAATTAAACTAGAATGGTAGAATTGCCAGAACAATTTCAAAAGCATCTGTAAATTAAAAAAAATTTTATGTGGAATTTGTATTTGCTGAACCACTTCAAAATTGTGAAGTTCCCTACCGACCTTATTTAGAATTTCATCAAAATCATCATTACAATGTGCCCCATTTGCATGACAAAAAAATTTAAACAAAACAATTTTTTGAAAGCCCTTTGAAATTGAATTGGTGTAGGGTTTCGTGCGTTCCCACATTGTTGTCTGACGGCACCAAAAAAATTTTCGAGGCAGTCCTAATTCAAACGCTTTGTAAACAAGGTACGTTTCCCTAAATGTTTCCACATATTTAAAAAAGACCATATTGTGATTTGCCAACACAATAAACTTTTAATTTGTTTAGTAACATTTTTACCTGATTTACTAACAAGCTGTATGGTTTTAAATAGATTAAGTATTTATTTCAAGAATTCCAATTGGTAAGGTTCACCTGTAAAGGGACGATTGTACAATTTAGAGGATTCGAATGATGAAGAATTTACCATATCAAACAACTTATCCATTTTTTCTATAAAGGTTATTGTGCCCAAGGATGCTGCTTGCAATGCACCAAATGACATATGAGTACTTAAAGCGGCCGCTACTGTAGAGCTTAAAACCTGTACTGCATATTTCACCCTCATTTTGTCAAAGTTATAGGGATCCATATGTTTATTAGTTAGTTTTGGGGCTAGCCTAAGAGGTAAAGTTTTGTCATGATCATAAAATTTTTGGATATGGGATTTATCTGTTAAAGAATCGTTAAATTTAAATTGATATTTAAAAAAATTGTTGCGTGTTGTTTTCATTAAATGAGGTGGATCGAAAATGTAAAAAATCTTTTCATTGTTTATAATAAAATAAGGACGATCGGGAGTTATTTCTATGTCACTTGCAAATTTATAAAAGTTTGAACTCAAATCTGAAATAATTGCTCTAACTTTACAATAATTATTCTGTAATAACGAAATCGTATTGATTAACAAATTATTATTATTATATTATATTATATTTGCTTAAAATCAGAACTGTACCTATGCCCCTTAGAAGATCTGCCTATTAGAGATATTTGCCCATTTAATATCTCAGCTAATGGCTTAGGAAAATACTTATAGCATAATTTTCTAAGTTGCTCAAGTTGCAAAGCTTTGTCTTTCTCAACATTAGCATCCGTTGCTTTACTTAATTGTTTTCTTAGGGTTTTTATCTTAGATCGCATTTTGTTCTTTCGAGGTGTATTTATAGATAAAAGTTGACTTGTTTGAGTTCCAGCACATAAAACATGTGGTGGTGATGTTGGAATTTCAACACATGAGACACTTGGTGGTGATGTTGACAGAACAGGTTCTACCGCAAATGAGGAAGTCGACAATGGTTGACAATCACCTAAATTAAAGTAAGCACTGCATTATTTACATTACTAATATGTCATAAATATTACCTGAAGAAATTACTTGAACACTTATAATGTTTATTTTGGGTTTAGGTACATCTAGCTGTACTACCTGCAACTCTGTAAGTGGCATATCTAAAAATTATTTAAAATTACATTATAATACAAATAAAGTTATTTAGTTTAATAAACTTCTTGTTTGATAACTTCTAATTGTTGACTAATTATCGAGTTGTTTCATACTCATAATCAATTTATCGAAAACAGTTACTCGCCTGTCGATTGATTAGCCCTCGATGTTCTGGTAATAGCAATGTTGGTACATCATTTGGTTTCAGTCGGTTCTTTAAATCGTTTAAACACATAACATCTTCAAAATGTAAGTTACAAACTTTAAAGTGGTTTCCACAATCCACATCAAGATCCATTCTTCCGATCTGTTTCAACCATAATTTACGTCTATAAGTAAGATATAAGAAGAAAACGTTGTAAATGCGTAAGTTTTAGTTTACCTCTCAGATTCTTTTGGCAGTCCAAAAAAAACACACAACTTTTGCTTAGTATTTGAAATACAACAAGAAACCATGTACCAAGTTCCACCGCGACCTTTGCAAGACATTTTTACACAAACCACAAGATATGTACTTTTTAAGAAGAAAATTCACTAACACTACAACACAAATTAAGTCCTAGTAGTTAATACGATAAATAAAATTAGAGAATAAACTGAATAAAGGAAAATCGTTTGTTGTTTACTAAGTTGTTTACAACATCAATAATAAAATGGAGAATTAGGGCATGCGCAAAGAATCTCTACAACTCGTGTTGCGCATCTGTCTTAAAACATTTAAACGTTAATCTGTGTCACAGGTATGTATAACAAACAAAGAATATTTTATTCATGTGTTTTAGTGATTAAAGGAATCCCACCGGACAGAATTAAAATTATTTATTTTTGTTTGCTTTATTGAGGTACTGAATAGACCTATAAAATATGATTCATTCTGAAATCCTTTTGGTTTTGTAAATAGTATTTTGTCATTGTACATAATCCTAGTATAAATTCGTACAATAGTTCTTTTCTATAAGCGGCTTTTGTATTTAATGTTTTCTGGGAACCATTGTTTAACAAAACATGAAAATTCCTGTTATTATTTATACGTTCGTGGTAAGACCTTTTGAGCAAAAAAATTTTAATTACATTATTGTACGTAATTTAAGTAAAATTCTGTAATGCGTTATTGTCATCTACCTAATAAAACACTGTTTACACAAACTTTTCAAAATTTATATATAAAAAGGCAATATAAAACAATACTTTTTAAAAAGGCAAAAAAGACAAGAAATTACAGAAAAAGGCAAAATAAGCAGGCTCCAGGCAATTGCCTGACTGTCCGCTCTTTACTAATCATATTCGATGCAATTTTTAACGTTCGCAAATGTTTTGTGCGGTATTGCGCTGCGGTGTGGACGCACCTAAATATTTATGCTTGTTTAAGCTCAAATTTATAAACTAAACTGAATCTAATGCTTTAGCGTCATTTTCTAAAAGTTAACTAATTGCAAATAAGACGGCATATCAGTTGTGCTAAATGCAACTTCTAATTCTGTTCGCGTTTTTGGATCAAGTTTTTGAATAATTATTTTAAATAAAAAGATATCCCAAAAATCTACAAAAAAGTTTAGTCTTTAAACGTTTTAATATTTGCTACAAAAATGTCGAGAAGAATGATGTTCACTCTTTAGATATTACGCGTTGCATGACAGAAGTATTTTGGTTCATTTGATTGTGAAGGTTAGCTACAAGTGGATTTGTAACTGAAGAGATCGTAATTTTTTTTAATTTCCATTAAACTGACGCAACGAGATTTTATTTAAGTTTTGGACTTGATTTTGTTTCGGAAAGCGGCAAATTCATTAAACTATTCGCAATTTGCAATAGAGATATTATTATAAATGACTTTTTTCGGATATCGTCTTAAAAACAACATTCTCCTGCTTATTAACGTGCAGGAAAATTGAATTTTCCAAAATAGTACTGTAAAGACTTTACAAGACTCAAAATTCTTTGTAATCATAGTTGCCAACAAAATTGACAAACTTGATTTTTGTGGAATTTCTAAAATCAATTTCTAAAATTTGTAAAGTTCGTCTTTTTTAAAATTTCCGGAAAAACTTAATACAAAACACGTCAGTAAAGTCTTTTACTTGACTCGAAGCTTTAAAATATTCGGCACAAAGTGCATCGTATTTGAATTTAGCTCCTTTTCAGGAATATGAGGTTTTCCTGACTTTTATGTAAATAACTATTATTGAAAAATAGAAATTATCCACTTGCGTGTCAAATCCTTCTTCATCGACTGCACGGATAATTATTATATTTGATTACAAATCTTTGTAAACTTGTATTCTATGACTGTTTCCAAATGATTGTATTTTTTTGGTTATCTTGTTCATAATAGTTATAAAAATCAAAGGGCTTAGGCTGCTTAATTATTTTGTGCATTACAAGTTTGCCTGACATCTGCCCTGCTGACTGTTTTATTTGAACTTCTCATAGCATTTATCAGTTTTTTGTGTACCTTAATTTTTCCTAGTTTTTTTTTGTCTACTGTATCAAATGCAGCTTTCAGAACAACAAAAGTGAATTCTTTTCCTTTAATTTTTCTTTTTATTATGCTTCAGATTATATAGTTTTATAACTAGTTTTGGTCAGGCGTATTGGACTGCAGTTTTTGCACTGCGTTTGCATTTCTTAGTCTAACATTTAAAAAATAAAAAACTAAACCATTCACAAAATAATCAATAAATCATAATCACGTTAAAATTACATATTATACAATAACATTTAGTTATACAAAAATGTAAATAAATCAAAGCAATATAATAATTAAACATATAAAATTATTAAAAATTAGTACAAATATTATGTATATGTTTTTGTAGTCTTAAAAAATAACATAATTTATTCCGATTAACCGTAACATTTTTTATTCCAATATTTGCATTTGCAATGTTTCTATTTTTGATGTAGTTAAGATGGTAATATTTATTAATTTATTTTGGTGTTGTTAGACAGTTAAATTGATGGTGAGAAATAGTATTTTATTTGATTTTACGTATTTTTGGAAATTTTTACCACACTATTTGTTTTTATCTTTAATTTAATTTTGTCATTTTTTAAGTTTAGCTAAATCAAAAAGAAAATTTTCATTAAATAAAAAAAATTATAATTATTAAATGTTTCAATTTTTTAGATTTGTTTTTAACTACAAAATTAAAGATAGAAAAATATATTTTTTTACATTAAAAAAAAACTCGAAATGTGTTAGTATTATATTATTTTATTTTTTTTAAATAATTAAAAACCTTCACATAACTTTTTTTGTAATTTTTTTTAAAATAAACTATATGTTTTGACTATTTGTCATCATCAGGCGTACATACATTAACATTGAAAAATCAAACTTCAAATATTTAATTTTATTAGAAAATTTTGATTTCTATAATAATTTTTATATTTTGTAAAGTTTAATATTTGAATTTTTATTTTTTTATGTTAATGTATATGATACCCCGTATGATGACAAATTTTTGAATAATCGAAACTTGTAGTGTTTATTAAAAAAAATTATAAGAAAGTTTTAAAAACTTTTAAAAAACAAAAAATTAAGTAAAATAATATTGTTTGACATAAAACATTGATTTTTTGCTTATTACACGTTTCAAATAGTATATTTTTTGAATAATTATTGTTATTTACTTTGTAACACAATGTCAGTCTTTTTTACAGATTTTATAAATACAGCAAATAATAAAGTATTTGCTGATTCTTTTTATATGTTAAATAATTTTAAATTTAATATTTTATTATATTAGAAATAAAATACCTTTTAATGTATCTGGAAATTATTGCTCAAGCAACAATTTTTTTCTTTGGTATTAAAAAAGACACTTTATTCAGAGAATAAAAGCGATTGTTAAAATTGCACTACACTAATTGTCAAATATAACATTCTATGGTACTAACAAAATCTAAATTTTTAGTTTATAAAAGTGATAAAAATTCTGTTATATGTTGAATGAAAATCGGAATGGAAAATCTTTATCTAATTATTTTGTGTTGTCGAATAATTTATTCTGAATAAATAAAATTTGAATTTTGATTCTTTGTTAAAAGTCTTTAAATAAAACATATTTTGTTAAAGTATTTTTATTGTTTTATTTATTTTGGTTTGCTAATTTTTATATTACATAAAATATAATTCTGTTGACATAAACGATTATACCAAATTCTTGTAGAAATTTATGTAGCATTTACTATATTTAGACCTTAGAATCTATTGTTTGATTAACATAAAGTTCATAATCAATATTCTCGTAGAATTAGAAGCATTAATGGTTGTTAAGCTAACAGCCCTAAAAGATCGTCTTAGTGTTTGTCTTTAATGAATGGATCGCCAACATAAGACTATGCAATTAAATTTTTATTCGTTGCTGTAACATTATTAAATGCGTATCAATTTTATTTAAAAATTTTAAAAATCGGTATTCTAACTAATTTTTATGCGTTTACATTAAAATGTTTGACGCGTTTATAGAAATAAACAAACATTACTAAATAAGAAATAAATTATGTGGAAGCTGCATCTACATGAAAAAAGAAAACTGCAGACTTAAACCAGCTGATTGTGTCCGTTTTTAGTGTTTAACACCTCTTTGTCACAGCGTATGTCGGACCTTATCTTACATAATAGCCTTGTAATTTACCTTATCTTAAGCGAGCAGGTAATTTAATGTCAAGTAACAGTAGAAAACGCAAACTTTCAGAAAAGCGTCTTGAATTTCTATTTTCTTTAATGCATTACAATAATAAAACGTGATTTTAGTATTAATACAGCTACTTAACGAAATTTTTTTTTGTTATATAAGATATTTTTAAGTTTCTTTTGGATTTTCACGATAGAAAGTTTTTAAGTGTGTGCTATAAACCATAAATTATTTAAATTTTGATTGAATAATTTGAAATTCTAATTTGCAGGTTCTACTGCTGTTCAACAAGATTCCAATCAACAAGAAAGCGGACAAGGATATCAGTTGCTTTTGCAACAAAGAGAGGAAGAAAATCGCCAGGAAGTTGAAAGGCTTACAGCAGAAATACGAGCACTTAAACTTCAACTTTTACAACTCACAAGTAAGTAACTCTTTATGTAATCTTTTGAAATATGTATTAGCTAATTTGAAAAATTTTTATAACGTCTTTATAACTTATTTTAAATGCATATATGGCCACGAATAAATAAACCAAAGATTTTACTATTTTTTATGTAACTCGCTTAGAATCCGTTAAATAAGATTCCTAAGCAGCATAAATTTTCAGCGAAAGTGATAAGACATTCCTGACAAACGACGTGCATTCAAATATCATACTGATTAATACCTTACATAAAACTTCTTCGAACATTTAGATATGCAATAAGAATATTAAAATAGTTTTCAGTTTTATGTTGTAGAAAATCTAAAGTTTTTCTTATTTGTTAATTTCTACAAGCATACACAAATTAAAAATTAATAATTACATATCAATTTTGTTTTTTAAATTAAATCAAGATTAATACATTTTGTTTCGTTACTTTGGTTGTTAAACATTTTTTGTTATTGGGTTTAGAATATTAATTATTTATTAGACAATAAATTTTACCACATAAGACAGTATTTCTATAGATCAAATAAATACATAAATAAAAAAAATTAATAATAAAAATATGCTTATAGTAGTATAAATCGTAAATTCATAACATTGCTACCGTAAGAATGAAATATTGTAACTTACGTTACTATTCAATTTGCAATAACTGTAAATCATAACAATTTGTTGTCATTGGTATATTTTTATTTTAAATCTGTTTTTAATTTATTGTCTCAAAAATACGGAAAAGCAATTTTAATTTAACTAAAACTCCGTCGGTACAAAAAATCACACGAATTTCATAACAAGAAAAATAAATTGTATGCAATTACAGTAATTCAGGACTGCTAAAAACGTTTACAATGCTGTTTGTCTCGGAATATAAAGAAAACAACAAAAACCACTGGTTCGGTAAGATAACATAAATATTTTTATATTGCCATGTTTTTATAAATTAGTTCCGATTTTACTTTATTTACGTTTCTTTTAGATTATACGATATAAACCAAAGATATTGAATTTATTTCTTTGTATTTTATTAATACATCTCAAAAGCACTTTGTTTTTTTTATTGTAAATACAATAAAAATGAAAGTGTATTGTAAAAGGTATATTTGTATAAGGATTTATGCGTAAATTTGGACTCTAATCGATTTGGGATGTGGCATTGTGACCTTACTCCGACATTTTTATAGATTAAGGCGGAAATATGCAGACTGCGGAAAAGTTTAGATTCGCATTCGGAACTGATATACTTTATTACAATAACTTCTCCTGTGCAAAGAAATAACTTCTTCAGTATTAAACGTTACCTTACTAGTAATTTTATGACGGTTCTTACAAAGACGGATTCGTATATATTTAATATAAAAGATGTTTTGAGATCCTTTGTAAAAATCATCTGTATATGTACACATATTCCAGATATATTATCTTGATAAACTAGCTGTGTTTCTTAGCTGTGTACTACAAGAAATAATTCTATAATTACAGAAAATTTCAAAATAGTCAGTGAAGCTATTTTAAAATTAAATTTTTATATTTAAATATATTTTATTTCATAGATATAAATAAGATCAAAGATTAAATACTGTTTTAAATTATTTTTTAAACTAAGATAATTTGATAATTTGCAAGTACACATGTGCAAATCAAAATAATTTTATTATTAAAATATACTAACAACATGTAATTTAAATTTCAAATTTATAATTAGTAGCTACAGTGCACGCCGCTTAATAGAATCACGTTGGGACTTGGAGTTTTTAATAACAATAACCGAATGATAACAATATCCAAAGCTCAAAAAAAAACGAATAATTGTTTATTGGTTAAAAAACAGTAAATACATACAGCGGGTAATTAAAAATTTTGAGTCCAATAAATCGAAAATTACTTACCTGTTGTATTAAATAGTTTGTTACTGCCGTTATTAAAAAAAATACAAAAATTCATTCACTGTTAGTTAATTAGTTAAAATAAAAATAAATACATAATAACGTTATCACATAAGACGTCGTTTAATGAAGTTGTTATTCTAAGAACCCACATGTTTTCAAAATACTTAAATAAATAAATAACACTGCAAAAATAAAGCTAAATATGCAAAATAATTATTGTTAGGTTAGAATGATAAATTTTTTTTACTCTGAACAAGCGTTTTGTAAAAATTCTGCAAAATAATTTATGCAAAATAAAGTATTGTTTATGTATAGAAGCAAATCCGAGAAGCAAATTGATAACAAAAACCGAAACTATGATTACTATAAACGTTGTTTTTTCTGTGTAGTAGCATACATCCGACCCGTTGTTTAATAAAATGATAACATTACCCGACTGATAATATTATCCATGATTTCAATAAGCGGCGTGCACTGTATTAGAAAAAAAATTTAATTAATTCTACTGTAAAAAATTATACAATTTGTTTTTTTACTTACATAACTATATTTACACATGTTTTTAGCTTTTAACTAAAAACAATGCGTTTGTTATACAAGGTTACTAAAACAACTCTTCGTCATAACAAGTTGTTTGATAAAACAAATCGCCGGAAATATTATTCGTAGAAGCAACAAAAATGTTACTTCAAGAACAGACTAACATAATTTGCAAACGCTTTAATTTTGAATTATGTCATTACTTTGTATTATGCACTACTCGTACAAAAATACATACATAATATGTAATTAATTCATTTGTAAAAAATGTAAATATGGCAAAAAGTATTTTCAAGAAATGCTTTAATTTGATTTTTAAGAATTCCTCGCTAAGTGCACCAATTTGCTGATTTTACCTAGAAACCCCACACCATATTTGTTGATATTTAAGGAATATATTATATATTTTGACATCCGTGTATTTCACATGATGCATTAAACTTAGAAGCTTTATTAAAGTGACAATTATTTAGCGAGGGTAAATCTGAAATTTTTGGTATGTTGCACCGTAACAAAAAAGGGGTACAGCTCAGTTGCAGCAAACTTTTTACATTTTTGACGTTTATATTGACATAAACTAATCTAAACTTTAATTTTCTTGTGACTATCCACGTGTTTTTGAGACGTGCTTTTTAATTTTTTAAAAGTTTTTAATTAATTTAATTGATGACTGAAATTTTTTTACAAAATAAGAGTGGTATAAGAGAATTTTATATAAAATATAACTAACACATTATTAATGTAAAATAAAATAGTGTTCGGTTAATTTGAAATGGCAGTGTCTATGGAACGCCGTTTTGCTTTTTATTACTAAATTTAATTCCGTTGCATTCAAACAAACTTTAATTTTTATTAATTTTATTTTTATGTTTGTCTATTTATTTTAGTAGATTGAAATGGTTTGTTGAACAAACTTAACACATTTAAATTGTTAAATAAAAACGTATTTACTGATGCAATACATTTTGCTCAAAATTTCAAACAATCATATTAAAAAATTTAATTTAAACTGAGAAAAAAAGTATATGAACAAACATTTTAATTCATGTAACACTTTTTATATAACAAACAAAAAATAAGAATCATTTAAATTGTAGAATTAAAATGCATGTCGAATTAAAATGTTACATGAATTAAAATGTTTGTTGATAATTTTAATTCTTCAATTTTAAATCGAGAACAAAATTACCAACAAACATATTAAATCTGAATTAAAATGTTTGTTGATAATTTTAATTCTTCAATTTTAAATCAAGCATTAATTTTACCAACAAACATATTAATTCTGAATTAAAATGTTTGTTGATAATTTTAATTCTTCAATTTTAAATCAAGAATTATTTTTTCCAACAAACATATTAATTCTGAATTAAAATGTTTGTTGATAATTTTAATTCTTCAATTTTAATTGGCGCTGTAGGCTGCGGAGGTTGTGAGTACTCTAACCAGTGGTAAACTTGCACTATAGTTTGGTTAAAATACTCACAATTTCCGCAACTTACAGCGCCAATTGAAATTGAAGAACAAACATTTTAATTCAGATTTAATATGTTTGTTGGTAATTTTGTTCTTGATTTAAAATTGAAGAATTAAAATTATCAACAAACATATTAATTCATGTAACATTTTAATTCGACATACATTTTAATTCTCCAATTTAAATTATTGTTATTTTTTTGTATGTTTAATAAAAAGTGTTACATGAAATAAAATGTTTGTTCATATACTTTATTTCTCAGTTTAAATTAATGTGTTTTATATGACTGTTAGAAAATTTTGAGCAAAATGTGTTGCATTACTAAATACGTTTCAGCTAACAATTTAAATGTGTTAAATTTGTTTAACAAACAGTTTTATTGTATTAAAATAAGTAAACAAACATGAAAATAAACTTAATAAAAACTGAAGTTTGTTTAAAATTGTAGCAAAACAAATTTAGTATTTAATAGTAAAACAATAAAGTAACTAAAAGATTTAATTGAAATGTATGTTATTGATTTTTACCACATTTAAAATGTTGGTTTAAAAAACTTGGTGTTTTTAACTGTTAGTTGATTTAAAATGTTACTTGAATAAAAATATACGTTGAAAATAAATGAAGTAACATTAGAAATCAATTAATTTTTATGAATGAATATAAATGCTAGACTAATTTTTGCAACTTACATTTCAAATGCTAGAATTAAAATGTTAGTTGATAATTTTAATTCGTCGCTGTGATCGGTGGTAGCTTTTGAAACTATTTCAGTATAAGGAAATACATGCACATTGTAGTTCTAAATGACGCCACCGATTGAAGCGACCAATTAAAATTATCAACTAACATTTTAATTGTATAATTTAAAATGTTAGTTGCTAAAAGTTATTGCAGCATTTTACTTTATTCGTGAAAATTCGAGTATTTATAATGTTACTTACTTTAATTTTAACATTTATTTTTATTCAAGTAACATTTTAAATCAAATTACAATATATTACGCGAAAATTTTTAAAGCAACATTTAAATTCTAACAAACATTTTTAATATGCACAAGAAGTTATTTTATAAGTTACGTATAAAAACGGCCAATAAAAAGTAAAACGGCGTTCCATAAGTGTCTCACGTACATTTTATTTTTTCATCAATAAATGAAAATAAAAGTAGTTAATTAGCAAAGAAGTTTTACTTAAATAAAACTCAAACAAAATTGAACATTTTTGCATTCTTTATGTAGAAATTCATTTGGATCTTCTGTTTTTTTAAATAATACTATTTTAAAAAAAACTTTTTAAAAAAAAATTAAATAACGTAAACCATTTAAGTTTGATTAATTTTTGTTCTTTATCTATTAGAGTATAAATAGTTAATCCAAATTTGTTTTGAATCTCATTAGCAATTTATTGGTAACGTTAGTTTGTTTCTTCAAGTTTTTGCAGAGATTTAGTTTGGTTACTGTGTTCTGGTAGGAGATAAATTTAACTCGTAAAATCGAATAAGGTTTGGTTTTTTAAAATCAAATTGTGTACTAATTACATAAAATAAAAATGTTTATATTAAAAAAAAAAACGTAACAGATTCTAAAAATGTTAACCGCAACTGTTACAATATTTAGACAATACAACTTTTTCGGAATCCAAATAACGTTTTAGTTTGTGATTTTTATAGCAGAATGAGTTACTCTACATAACTGCACGGTCAGCAAACGCATTCCAGGAGCTAAATGCAGCCAATCCGTGACGACGGGACATCTGGCAACGCAGGAGACATGAGTATCGGGATTGCACGTGATAGTTGTCAAGCGGCATGTTATGGTTGTAACAACGTTGTCAGATTATAATGCTTAAAATGACGATTTTTATACGAATAACAATACATGGTGGCAGCGGTAAAGATAAAAAAAATCATCAAAAAGTCATCGATCATTTCTACAAGCATTTTATTTCACGTCGCAATAAAATCTTTGAAAGATTTAAATTCAATTCAAGATTTCAAAAATATAGAGACAGTGTTGACAATTTTATTACGTCTCTTTATGCATTGGCAGAACATTGTAATTATGGACAACTTCCAAAAGTAGTAGTAAAGTGGAATATATTCGCGGGAAAAATTGTATTATCCCAGGCGTACTTTTTTAGAAATCTGCAGGAAAGCTTTACTCCCTTTTGTGAATAGTTGGTTTCAGAAATTGAAGATTACGTAAACTTCATTATCCAACATCTTCCCGTCAAATATTTGAAAAAAATTATTCTTGAACAAGCAAAAGATCCTGTAATACAGAAAATAAAAAAATATTGTCTCTCAGGGTGGACAGACAAATCAAAACTACCTGTAGAACTTTTACAACATTACCAATACCATTACGATCTCAGCTTTTCCGGAAACCTAATTTTAAAAACCTCATGTATCATGATTCTAAACTCGTTGTATTTGCAGTGCTTGGAGTACATGCACTCGGGTCACCAGGATATTGCAAAATATCGAAAACGCGTCAAAACATCTATTTGGTGGATAAGCTATTTCTAGCATATTAACCAGGAAAAAAAAGTAGAAGAGGATTTTTTTAAATACATTTGAAATCTTCGGAATACCAAATATGAATGAACATTGAATTATTTTAAAAATAAAGCAATTATTTTCGCGTTACGAGGTTCCTGGTATAGTTAAAATAGACAATGGTACACAATTTCAAAGTGACTTTAACAACTTTGCGAATAAGTATAATTTTACTCATATCTTAGTCTTTATTTTGCGTAGTCTATCGGTTGTGTAGAAACATAAGTGCAAATAGTCAAAGACTTGCTGAAAAAAAATAAAGAAATACATTTAGCTTTTGTAACATATAGATTGAGTCTTTTAGAGTCTGGATTCAGCCCCGCAGACCTTTTTTATGGGAAAAAAATTAAGCATTGCTTCTTTTGCGAAAAGGAGAATAGGGTTGGACAAAGAGAAGAATCAAAGTATACCATTAGAAATCGGTCAAAAAATCTTTGTAAATTAAATGTAAGCAACTCTGTGTGGATAATCGACATACGCAGATACGGAGTAAATTATAAAGTATGTAAAGAAAAACGTTCGTATCTGATTAAAACAGGCCGTAGAGTGTTTATGCGTAATCGCAGGCATTTGGTCCGAGCACGGTATTATGTTGAAGAACAAACATTGTCGAATATTAAAAAATTTTGCTACTTTTAAAACAAGAGGGTTTATTCATTACAGACCTACATAGTTTTGGTTTTAAATAAGTAACAATTCCAAGACAGTTAAAATTAATACAAATGTACGTATTACCAGGCGGTGTTGATTGATCGTTATTAAACAAATGGATCTCTACAAACTATAAATTCTCATAATAGTATAATTTATTTTTCAATATTATTTTGTATATACCTATGTTTCCAAATAGTTTCCAAACAAAATCTTTCTTTTCCAAAACGAATACTTAATATGAATTTTTGAATAGTAGGTAACGTGCATTCAGCTGTACTGCAACTACAACAAAAAATATAATGCGACGGCAGTAATCGAAGTAAATGTAATGTAAACGTTGCATTAAAATCCATTAGTTAGATTTCAACACATAATTTCGGATTTTAATTAAATTTTTAAACCTGTTGGATAGGCAAATTACATTAAAAATCAAGCTAGTGTCTGCATTTTGTTTTTCTAACATCATCGTTCTTTTATTCATGGTTTTAATGGATTTTATGTAATTGGCAATATTATATTTTACCGCCAAATTGCCAACTTCATTGGGAAAGTTGTGCCTTGGATGGGATAGTTTCTATCTTCCACGTTCTTTTTACGTTCGAGATTGTTATGAGGAACCACAAAGGCAAAAGCTTTTATTAGCACATGCTTAATTCGGCAGTTACGTTTACGTTTGATTTGAATTCGTTCTTTCTAGAATTACTAACGAAAGAATTTTGTTGCGTTACGGCTTTACGTCGATATTTTATCTTGCTGATAAGGACCCTTGGTAGGTGTACAAAATAGAATAACTATCGACATTGATCTATTGTTACTTTTTAGTGTTTTTTTTCTTGGGATTTCTTCTTATCCTCTCTACGAAATTGGAGGATTCTTCTGAATATTCTATGTTATGAATACTTGGGTTATTTTATCACCAGCGAGAACTAAGGTATGTAACGGTGAACTAAGCGGTTATAAATACCTTTGATACAAATACAAACACCTTCATACTAAAGAAACCGATGTTCTTTGCCTGTATACGCTACCCTATCGAGTAGCGACCACATTAATGAACGCTACAGCTCATATTCTTTCTTATATTATATCATTGAATGAACGCAAATCCTCACCGTGGCGCTCGTCAATTTTCTGATAACATTAACTTGGCACCTATTTAAACAATTTCACTTTGTTTATCTATAAACCCACCTCTACTCTACCGATTTCTCGATTACTACTTTCACGAACAAAAAGAAAGGTTAATAAGTAGCTATGATAGTCTGCCTATTTTAGGTGTCCGGATTATAATACCAGAAAAAAACGTCATAACGAGAGTGTGGTGTATCGAGTGTAATTCGAAGGAATGTCAATGATGATAAGTGAGATATTAAATATTTTATTAAGCATGGAACAGCTACATAAGTTATATTGCCATTACATTTTGTCAACTAACTTTTTACCATAGGCGTCCTAACTTAAGTCTAAATTACAGTGGCGTCCTAACTTGCAATCTACTACAATCGTCCACCCTAAAGATTTAATCTATCAGGAGCCTTACAATTTCTTCGACCCCTATTTCTAGCTATACTACTTACATTGGTATCAATTTTAGCGGGACAACCTATGTTGCTACTATTACAATCAATATTTGACATTTCATCTTTCGATGATTCCCTTAATTCTTCTAACGTTTCAGTACTTACTTCTATACTATTTTCTAATCTACTCTTTCTACCAATAATCTCATTCTCTGACACTACTGTGCTTTCTATAACATCATGTTTATTACTATCGCTTTCTAATTTACCTTCATCCGATGATGATAATTCCGGTAATAGCATTTCACTCGAAGAACTAACTACTACAGGCTTCGCATTATCAGCATTTTTGTTATCATAAGGAACAAATTTTAATATTTGATCTAAATGTCTACGCCATATTAGATTTAAGGAAGGTACTAAGCAACTGTAAGTTCTATCACCTAAAACTTCAACTATCTCAGCCTTAATCCACTGACTAATAGCACCCGTTCTATAATCCTTCACATATACATTCTCCCCTACCAAAAATGTTTCAATACGTTTACCCTTATGCTGCTTTATTTGTCTTTGCATAGCTGCATCTCTACTATTCGGTAGTAACATAGAAAATTTATCATTAAGTTCCCTACCAAACATTACTTTTGCAGGAGTTTCGTTAGTTGTGCTATCAATTGATGTTCTATACCCAAATAAATATCGTGACACAATAGTATCTGACGGAACATTTATGTTCTTCTCATCATATAATGCTTTTCTAAACCCTAACTTGAAACTTTTTACAGAATTTTCGGCAGCTCCGTTCGATGCCGCGTGATATGGTATAACCTTAATATGTTTAATATTGTTTTTATTGCAGAATAACTCAAACTCTTTAGAGGTAAAAGCTGACCCATTATCACTAACTATACTATTAGGAATACCAAATCTACTAAAAATCTGACGCAGTATCCTAATCGTAGCACTCGTGCTAATATCTTTCACTTCAAATACCTCCGGCCACTTGCTAAAAGCATCCGTTAACAAAAAATATGTTTTGCCGTTGAAAGGTCCAAGGTGATCGATATGAACTCTTTCGAACACTTGAGTCGCTTTTGTCCATGGTTTTAAAATTGCTTTTGATGATTCTGAACGCGTCATCATACAAGCAGAACAACCTCTACTCATTGACTCAATATCAGCGTCTAACCCAGGCCACCAAAAAAACGATCTAGCTTTAGCCTTCATTTTTACCATTCCTTGGTGAACCCCGTGAAGTTCTTTCAAAAGTGTATCGCGAAGTTTTGTAGGAATTATAACGCGAAATCCCCACATTAAAATACCTTCTTCGATTGTTAGCTCGTTTCTCCGAATATAGTACGGTTTTAATTTTTCCGAATCCATGTACTTTTCCCAACCGGTCCTAACATAACTTATAATTTTAGAAACTTCAAGGTCCGTTCTAGATGCTATCCTAATGGCGTTAGCATTAATTGGATAATTAGATTCAACAAAATTTAAATAAGTTTGTACCATTTCACCTTGTGTCGCATCTCCTAACGGTAAACGTAATAAAGTGTCCGCGCTAACATTTTTATCACCGTTTATGTGTACAATGTTATAATCAAAACTTGATAGATAAAGAGCCCATCTTTGTAACCTTCCCGCTACCATTAACGGAATGCCTTTCTTTTGTCCAAAGATTGCTAATAAGGGCTTGTGATCAGTTACGAGATCAAACTTTCTTCCCATTAAATATTGATAAAATTTTGTAACCCCATAAAATATAGCTAACGCTTCCTTATCTACTACAGCGTAATTCTTTTCAGCCGTTGACAATACACGAGAAACAAACCCTATCGGTCTCTCGTCCCCGTTAGGTAAAACGTGACTTAAAACAGCGCCAATGCCTTTTTGAGATGCATCGCACTTTAAACTTAATTTTAAATTTTGATCAAAGTGATGTAACACATTATTAGAAGCAATAGATTCTTTCGCCTTATTAAATGCTCTTTCACACTCTTTGGTCCATGCAAACGCAGTGTTTTGTTTTAAAAGATTGTATAAGGGTTGCATCATGGACGCTAAATTGTTTATAAATTTTCCATAATAATTGATCATCCCGGTAAAACTTTTGACTTCTGACGCGTTAACTGGACGTTTCATTTCTAAAATTGCCTTTATTTTTTCTTTGTCTTTTCTTAAACCTTCAGCAGTAATTACATAACCTAAATAACGAACTTCGTCCTTAAAAAATTGACTTTTCTCTTTCTTTAATTTAAAACCTGCATTTATTAATCGTTCTAACACTTCATTTAAATTTTTTAAATGTTCTTCGCGGTCTCTGCCTGTAACTAAAATGTCATCTAAAAATGAAACTGTACCTTCGAGCCCTTGTAACGTCTTTTCAATGGCACTTTGAAATATCGAGCATGCTGGTTTTACCCCAAATGGTAAACGATTAATAACGTAAATACCCTTATGAGTACTCCACGCTAATAATTTCCCAGTGTCTTTATCAACTTCTAATTGGTTATATGCCTGACTCAGATCGAGTTTAGAAAACTGTTTCCCCCCTTGCAGAGCAGAAAACAAATCTTCTACACGTGGAATAGGATATTTAATATCCTCTAAATGCCTATTAACTGTGACTCTGTAGTCAGCACATAATCTAATAGTACCATCTTTTTTTAAAATAGGCACTAATGGCGTACCCCACTCACTTGAATCTGCTTTTGAAATTACCCCAATTTTCTCAAGCCTATCTAACTCAACAGAAACCTTATCTTTAAACGCGTAAGGCACATTTCTTGGCTTAAAAAAATATGAGGGCGTGTTCTAGTGTACACACGTAAGAAGTGAAACTTCTTTATGGCCTTATTTTTCGCAAAATGATCTACATGCAACTTTTCAGAAATTGGTTAAATAAAGTTAAATAAATTTTAAACAAAAGGATTTTATTATCATAAACATGAATACAAATTTTTGTAAATCAATTAACTAATTTTTGTAGATTCAATTTCATATTTCAGTTACCATAAGCCATTAATTACAAAACAACAATTGATCGTATCTTATAGCAACGTTTTGATCGTGTACCTTATAACCATCCGTTTTGTGACCTATAGTATGTGCCTCCGTGGCGCAATCGACTAGCGCGTTCGGCTGTTAACCGAAAGGTTGGTGGTTCGAGCCCACCCGCGGGATGAACTTTTTATTTATTTTACTACCTTTGAACACCTTGTACAATTTGTATTTATTTAAAAATATTTTAGAATTTTATAAAAAAAAGATGGCGCGTAACGAAAAAAATGTGACGGTAAATTTTTTTCCAACGCCGATAAAGAAGTTTCACTTCAAAAATTTTGGTTCAACCTTAGGATCAATTCTCAATTTAATCTGGCCATGCCTATAACATCCTAGCTCAGCCCCAAACAAATCTTTATACTCGTTTAATAAACTATCTAAACCGGTTTCATTTTCAATCTTACACAATAATCCATCTCTATTAAAAGATATGTTAAACTTGTGAATCCAGTCCCTACCCAAAAGTGACGGACCACTGCTATTGATCACTAACAATTTACATATTTCAACTTGCTTATTTAACTGTACCTTAACCCTTAATTCACCTAATGGCGTGATACTAGTACCGTTATAACAATATAATTTTGCATTGCAAGGTTGTAATTCAAGTTTAGCAAATTTGCTTTTATAAGTATCAAATGAAATCACTGATAATCCAGCGCCTGTATCAACCTCCATAACAAGATCAATATCACTTACCCGGACTGTTACCATCAAAGGATCAAGGCGATTCACTTTACCTACTGTATTCCTTATCTTATAAAAATTTACAGTATCCTCTATATCTAAGTCCTCTGATTCTAAAAAATTTTGCTTAAATTTACAATTACTAGTCTTATGACCTATTTTTTTACATGTTTTACATTTAAACTTCTTGTACTTACAGAACTTAAAATTATGATTACCTTCCCCACATCGGAAACATTTTGCTTCTGTAGTTGCAGATGGTCCAGCTGCTGTTGCATTAAAATTTGGTTTTGCGACATTTCTGGTTTGAGCCGTGTGCTGAATTTTATTCAACTTTTCAGATTGTTGAATGCTGACTTCTATTCGTAATGCAGCTTCAAGAAGTTCAGCCATTTTGGCATCAGGATTTTCTTCACACAATCGGTCCAACACTTTACCTTTTTGCATCCCTGATAAAAATTTAAACGCTAGCATGAAATCCAACTTGTCACCAAATTTGCACTGCATCGAATGCTTCTTAATTTTGACATACCAGTCATTAACACACTCATTTGCATCTTGTCGTAGCTGAGCAAATTCAATACGCTTCCTACTAACAGATACCTTTTTTGCAAATTGCATTTTTAAAATATTAACAAGTTCCTCGTATGTTTTAGCATTTGGCGACACAGGGTGGCAAATGTCTCTCAATACTGAGTATGCTGTTGGTCCAATTAATGTAATTAGAGTAGGCACCATCTTATTTTCGCATACGTCATTTACTATAAAATATTGCTCTAACCTTTCTTGATACATATTCCAATCTTGATCAGGTTTATATTGTTCCATTGATCCAATAGTACCCATAATTTTAAATGTAGCATTTTCACCTCCATTCGTACCAGAACTAGAATTATCTGTCGACATTTTTCTTCCTTCTTAACCAAAAAAACGTGGTTTGCCCTTTTTGTGTTTTGATTCAAATTTTAAAAAAATATACGGACTTATAACACCTTCTTCAAATCCTCGTCGCCAAATTGTGGTGTATCGAGTGTAATTCGAAGGAATGTCAATGATGATAAGTGAGATATTAAATATTTTATTAAGCATGGAACAGCTACATGAGTTATATTGCCATTACATTTTGTCAACTAACTTTTTACCATAGGCGTCCTAACTTAAGTCTAAATTACAGTGGCGTCCTAACTTGCAATCTACTACAGAGAGTTTAATTACAAGTGCTTTTTCACAACAATACACAAACGAAAAGGCCAGAAAAGAATAGGAAAATGCTACAATTCGACAGAAATAAATTTCTATTTGAAAATAAAAGGCACTTACACCAACAAGCATCCAATTACAGAATACATCTACAAATTAATAGTAATACAATTATGCAATGCTTTAGGATAATTTGGATATCGTTGGACACCACGCTGTTACTATCGTCACGTACGAATCAGAAATGGCAACTCGTATATTTTATGCGATATTGCCAACTTAATGCCTTATTAAAAAATATACAAGATTTAAGAGTTATGATCAAAGTCATCTCGTAGTTTATACAATTATCTGTGCTATAGATCGCTATGTTCGTAGTTGGATTTAATAACTGCAAAATTTGAAAATGTATTGAAGAAGATGATTAAAATTCCAAATAAATATAATAGAAAGAATCAGTGTACGTTAGTTACACTAGTGCTGATATGTTTCCACAATCATACCAATATATTACTATAACTTTTATTAATCTATACGTTTTCAAATTTCGCGCTTATTAAATCTAACTACAAACATACAGCGATCTCTATAGCACAAATAATTGTAGATATACAGGATGCTGAACAAATAAAATTACAAACGTTATCAATTTTTGTTTTATATTTGCTTATTAACTATGGCTAACATGTTGTTTATAGAATGCTTACAATAAAGCAAAACAACAATTTAGAATGTGTTTCTACTGAAACCAACTAAATTTATTGCGAGTGTTATTATTAAACAACAAATATTTTTTTTTAAACTTAATCACTTGAAATTTAAGAAGTTATAACGGTCGTTTAATTTTGTAATAATTTTTTGTGAAAGACCCGGTATTTAACTTGCTTTTAATTGTTTTGAAAACTTTTTTTGTGAGTAATTTCACGTTAATTTATTGAAGTTAGTTCACGTTTTTAAATTCATCTTTATCGATCAAATTTGTAAGTAAGTTTTGTATTCAATTAATTCGAAATTATCACGCTGTTTAAACATCCGTATTCTGTATTTACGTTTGGCATCTTAAGTTTGTTTAAAAGTTCATTGTATTAACTACGTTCTTAGTACGTTGGACTTGAGTCATGTTGAACTTTATGATTTATTACTTCCGATAGACAGTTTTCTTATTCGGTTTCAACAAGTTGATCTTTATCAGTATAATTAAACTTTTACGTCTTAATTAAATCTGTTTGCATCTTCTTTCCACGTCTTAGTTCTACTGTTTTCTTTCACAAAGATTTCGGTCACAGCTCTTTATGGAAGAGGTCGCGCATCGAGTTCATAAGTGTAGGTGTTTTTGGTTTTGGGGACAAGAGGTTTGCGAGCTTACAAATCATTAAAACATATCGGAATGTAGTCCAGGTTTAGGGTTAATTCAACCCTTAAGAAACAGAGGTCTCCGCGGAAGTGATGCAGAAAACAGAGAATTTTTAGTTCAGTTGGTGGTTTATTCTTGTTCGTAAAATTTACAGCTTTTAAAAAGTATACGTATTTTCGAATCTTATTTTTACGGAATGTAGAATGTGTGTTAAGGGTACCCTTCAGTATTTCTTCCCGACAACACCTGGCAACCTACTCAACTAGATGGCTCTTCCTAAATCTACTACAAAAATTTAAGGTATTTATTTTGACTAAACCAATTTGGGGAACTTAATTACGCGAACACAGTGTCTTAAAAGTTTATAAAATTATAAATTTATTTTATTTTGCTTTGTATTTATTTCATTACCATTAATGCAAACACAGCCGTGGGATTTCTAATGCAATTAAGTTAGTTTTTTTTTCAATTTAATTCTTTTTTTTTTGTTTGCGCTTAATCAATTAACTTTAAATTATTTGTTTTTATTGTTTTTTTTGTTTTTAAGTGTTGTATAGTAAAATAAATGTTAAATAGTCAAATTCTAACCGTCGGCCTGCCGTTATGTGAATTATATATAATTTTAGTAGAAGACACTCTATTTAAGTTAAGTTCCGCTCAGAGTGTGTTTATCATGAGCGGCTTTTTTGTTTGGCAATGTCCAGAAACTCATTTTTGGCTCCTTTTTGATTTTGACTTTTGTTTTTGTTTTCTTTCGAATTTTTCCAAGCAGTCACGGCGTTTGAGTATAATCCACACCCATCTTTACTGAGCACCGGCAAAACCTCGTTTTTCAGGCAACTTTCATTTTTCCAGGTATTGCACGTAATAAAGCTTAAGTAAAGACTAGAAAAACTAGTTCATAGTTACAAGAAAATTACTTACGAAAAACAAAAGACAAGTAAAGTGTTACACAACAAAACAAAATTATGAACTCAAACACTAACATTACAAACTGGGATCGTGCGAAACAAAAATATTAGGACTGTGTAGATAACTCAATACTTGAATCACTAAGTCAAGAAAGTTTGGAATATTGTTATACGCTGTACTAATATTATTTGTATCAGTATTAAAACTCACATTATTTTGATGCTTTGGAATGAAAATCATCGGTTTGATTTAATCTTTATTAAATTTGGGTTCAACATATAATATCGTAAAGTTGTTAAAATCAATATTGTGATCCATATTTATATGGTGCAGAGTAAACGCAGATTCTGTTTTTTGTTTTTTCAATCTTACTGTTTTGTTTGGTCAATATAACATTTTGTACAATCAATACAATCAAGTTTATATATAACATTATGTTTGCCAAATAACTAAATAATATATCAAATAATTTACATTAAGTGTTCTTTTTCGTTATTTATTAGCATTTTATTTTATGATAAAGTTGTTTGCAATCCATTCTACTACTCGATCAGTTTAATAGTATTATTTTCTATCTACTTGTGTTGTTTTCTTTCAATAGACACTTGAGATCTACGAAACGACTGTTACAAGCTTCTAGTATTTTACGAACCTGCACGGCCAACTCGTAGGATCGAAACCATACCTGTCGGAGAGAGGGGAGGTTCAAGAGACTTTATTTTAAAGGGCGCCAGATCTTTTGTTCTTTGCAGAAATAGCTCCTGCTAGATCAGCACAGGAGGCTCAAAGCTTGTACAAAATTGTTAAGGTTCGTAGGCTGGAAGAAACGAAAAAAAGAAACTAAATCGTTAACAACAATTGCACTTTAATTACTCTATAAGGATAAATAGATTAAAATTTGAATCGATAACAATTGGATAGCATGACAAAGAATAATTTTAGTCCGAGTACAAATATAAGCAGGTACTAGAATATCAGAAGTATCGGCAACTTACATTACACGTAAAACAAAAGTGTAACCACCAGAACATATATAAATCTTCATACGTAAATTACACCAATAATGACAATTGACCGTTGATATAATCAGCAAGCGATAAGTCATCCACTCAAACTAATTGAGTAACAATAACAAGCAACAAATCAATTAGAACGTACGATCAGTAAATCTAGTTCGTCGTGAGTATCACCGTAGCGACAACGAATAATTAAGTAAAAAGTGACTTACCAAATTCAGGGTTACATTCAGAAAACGTTTTCCTACTGGCTTCCTGTAATTAAACTTCCTGAAAATAATCGTGTCTACCTGGCGACTCGCAAACTACAAGTAAAAGAAACATTTAAAGGAAAGTAATCGAACCGACACTTATCGTATACTGTTACACTATATTTTCGTCTACGATGGTATTAATTTATTGCCTCCGAAGAGAATTCAATCGTATGCGGTACTTAGGATCTTCCGAACAAGGTGATATTCATTAATGGTATTAATTGCCTCCGCATCGAAATTCTGCACTTGTATCGCAGCGTTCTTAGCTCTACAGCTTCCGATTATAATTTTCTGTTGTAGATTTTAAATTACGACAAGAATACCCCTATTTAGGAGGTAGCACATGGCGCTAACGAAAAAACATAAAAATTACCTTTAATCAAAGAAAGAACAAAAGCCACTTACCCTGCGTGGATTAAATTAGTTAATTAAGAAGACTTCTATTACCCATCGTGTCCCAACACGTAGATGTTGTGAGAAAACGATTTTTAATTCACGCGGACATAGGTTATAACATGAACGATGTTAAAGTCAAAATGCCGGTATCTCACCGGATATCGTCTACTCAATACGAAGAGACCAACGAACCCGATAGATGGCGTCGAGAAATAGAAAAGTAATTTTTAATTAAACCAATATACAGGGTAATGCATTATTTAAATTTATGCACGTAACACGACGCCTTAAAAAATACAGAAAATAGTGTTTTTTGTCTCTCTAACATATAATAAATTTACCATCATATTTTAATTGAGTACTAGTAAGACCATAAACGTTTTAGTTATTAGTTATAATCTAAACATTTGTATTGTTTATTATATTTCTTTGTATTCAGCGCTTTGTGTCCCGATTTATCTTTTGAAACAATCTTAATAATTGGTATATATTCATTCACAAGTGTTAAGCTAGCTCCTACATATTATTTTAGATTTTTTAAGCTGTAGCGTTGATGAGGAGAGCTAATATGTTCTCAAAGAATTATAATATTGTGAAAATGAAAACCTTAAAATGAACAAAACAAACCTAAAAATTTAAACCTATTTCTAAAACAAATAAAATTTCAGAAGTTAAACGTTGAGATATTGAAGCAAAAAATTCATAGAAACACGCCACACAAAAAACACTTGGAGTGTGTTCTACACTCAATTGCTTCAGAAGGACATTCTTCACATCGCCTCTTGATTGAACAAAAGTTGGGTAATGAGTACTTTTGTTTTCTAATTTAACATCATTTGGTATACTGTGATTATATCTTCTACGCTTTACTGCACCTTATCAGATGGAATTTGTTCGACTGAATTCTGGTGAATTATATCGCGGACAACTCTGAGTCTTTAGCATTTGAGACATCTGAGTGTAGATAATGCTTTTTTGTATAGATTTATCCTTCATCACATTTTTGGCAATTACTGACGATTTCTTCGAATAGTACCACATGCAAAATGTCAAACTAAACTATTCTATTTTGATGCCAATAATTTTTGGCCAGGAACAAAACAACATGTTTTCCAATACATAACTACTAAATGTCTATTCAGAAAGTTCATCTTTACCTTGGTAAACTTAAAACTGTGTGATGTATCCGTTTTTTATTAGCTTCATTGGGTTGTAGTGTTTCAGCGTAGTTCTTCTTTTGCATAGAATCATGCTCTCGTCAACCGCTAGTTCTCTAGATCCATGATACAGATTTTCGAACTGTTTGTTAACAGCTGTTACAAACAAAGTTTGAATATTCTGTTTTTATTATCTTCAGAAATTAGTGTATTGTTGTTGAGATGAGAAAACAATAATATTTGCTGAAATCTATTTCTTGTCATTGTTTTGCTTTCAGAAAAAACTTGTAGATCTTAAGCCGACGACCAATAGTGTTTATCTTGGAAGTTTATGGTAATCCATAAAAATTAACCTAATAAATGCTAACAATTCTTCACGTCTTAGTTTTAGCGATTTGCCACTTTAAGTGGCGTAAAAATTACTGTGATATAAGATATCATCTATTGTAGTTGATACTAGCATGTTTGGAAAATAAGAAATTCGAGTGTCACAATGATGAAAATGCTCTTCCACGGAACGTATAGGCTGGTACATTTTGCTCAATCTCTATTTTTTTTTCATTTTCTATCAACATCAAAAGTTTGACGAAATTTCAGACCTCTCATGTTCTTTAAATTTTTTTTTTCTACTAGACATCTTTTCTTGCTTTATTCCAGAATCGTCAAACTCGTTTCCATCATAAACATTTATAGCTTCATTAGTAATTATAGTAAATAATAATAATAAACATTTTTGTCTTTTCAATCTTGTTTTCATTTTATTAGAAACAAGTTTTTTTTTATAAAATCAGTATTACTGAATTCTAGTCATAACAAATGAATGCTGTAAAATATATTTAAAAAAATCTATAAGACAAATATATATTGCAACAAATAATACCATCCATTTTTTTGTGTTTTAATTTAGTATTGTCTTTAGCTTCGGGCGTTGCGACAGTAATAAAATTTTAATCAAAATAAAAATATTAAACAAAAATATACATTAATTTGGATTAAAGAATACAATATAATACTTCGCATTTAATATTTATTTGTAAGATTTAGATGTCCACAAAG
This sequence comes from Aquatica leii, assembly GCA_035610365.1. NCBI lineage: Eukaryota > Metazoa > Arthropoda > Insecta > Coleoptera > Lampyridae > Aquatica > Aquatica leii. The sequence goes on along the minus strand of CM069433.1, from coordinate 175,358,398 downwards.
TAAGGAAAATGACGATAAGGAAGAATTTCGAGATTTTAATTAAAGTCTATATTAGACTGGTGGCTCTTTCACATCCGTTCTTACCATTTCAAGTTATACTATTTCTAATGGCGTTCATTAACTTAGCATTATCGTGTCCCTTTGTGTCCGATTCATTAAAGTTCTTTTATGTTATAATTTCTTTGCGCTACAATCATTATTACAAATTTCGGCCTACGTTTTTGGCAGAAATTATTTGTCTTTGATGAAGAACTTTAAAAACAGTTTTTAGGTTCAAATACAAACTCTAAATTAACTTTCTCTGGAAAAGTGAATGTATTTTTCTTCGTACTTCAATCAATCTGACGCAGTAAATGAAAAGTTTAAAAGATGTTAATAAGTTTTATGAGCAGACACAAGCGTTAAATGAGTTAATGCTAAATTACTAGTTACATTTTACAATAAATTTTTGTTAAACCATAATTATTATTTATATTAAAACCTAGACGATAACATGAAGTGAAATATTAGAAACACATTACGTGTGATTTTAAATATGAGAATTATTTAATTCATGATTATTCAATTATATCGCAACATATACAAGCATTGAATAAAAGATCTCTTAATCTTTATCATTGTATTATCTAAGTAGGCTGTTGAATCCATTTCTAAAAACTATGTAAAAAGGTGTTGTGCGAAAGATGTTAATAAAGAAATGCCTGAAATTAATGTAACATAATCAATTTTATTGCTCGGTGCTAAGTAAAGATGCTGTGAGTTAATTCAAAAATAGAAATTCGTAACTTTACAAACCTTAAAACGTAAAATCAAAAGTTAAAATTTGATAAAAGAAGCCAAACAAAGTCGAAACAGCGTAACAAAAGACCTCTAGTCTATGTCGACCAAAGAAATACGCCGTGTGGTGTACACACTATTAGGACTTACCTTTCAATGTGTAAAATCACTAAATCTTAAAAACAAAACTGACTCGCGAACAAATTAATTGATTAAAAGCTTTAAATTTAAAGAAAAACACAAAAAAATTATTAATTTATATTTGATTGACAAAATTTAATAAGATATCTAAATTACAGAAAATGCAAAAACCTTTGACGCCAAAATGTCTTTATGTAGTTAATTAAAGTTAAATAAATAACAAAACTTGCTTTTTAATTACGTTAGTTTTGCCGAAGGTACATCCGATCGTAACTTGAAATTTTCAAATTTTACTCTAAATACTGGTTAATTGTCTTTAATCGTAAATTACAAAATGTGCATTTACACAAAGCACAAAACGGAATTGTCGATACATATCGTAATAGGCGTTAACCCACAAACTTATGTTTTTAGTAGAAACCTTTTTGCAATTATTAGCAAAACAATTTTAATTGCGGTGCTTAAAAAGCGTCTATAGGCAAGGTAGCCGACGTAGTTCAGAGAGTTGGTGCGATAGCTGAAGAATTCGCTTCAAAAGCCAAGAAAAATTAGGTATGTAAAAAACTAAATGTTTACAACATAATAACACGAAAACAGTTGATTTGTATTTGAAAAACTGGTAAATACATTAATATAGCGAATCGAAACTAAACTTCTAAATTTCAAAGTTTCACAAACACATTATACAACAAAATCACTTAACTTGCTTCTTTAACAAAGACGTGCAGTACTATCACATTTTTTATTTTGATTTTGATTTAAAACTCCCGTTCAAAAACAAATTATCTTTTATTTTAAAGTTTGGTTTCCCACCAAACACATAAAACCATGACGTACCATGTTCTAAAAAAGATATCCAAGAAACAAAGTAAAAAAAAACGAAAATGCAGAAAAATCTCACGGAAAAAAGAAAAGAACATACTCATCAAAGCAAATGATTATCTTGATGGCTCTAACACAAACAGAAGTTGTTTGGAATTAAAGAAATATTGAATTACAATCTAAATTTATACTAGTGAAGTGAAATATTTATGACCAACGGAACTAACTAATTGAAATGCAATCTGAATTTACGACAACGATAATAAATTCAAATAAACTCAAATACATTTGTGCGATGTCCGTCATAACGCTAATAAAAAAGTCTGTTTAGTAAATAAGACAGCGATCTTATCCCATAAAATACAAAGGTCCATAACGGTACTCAAGTATAAATGAAAGTCAACCAATTAACAAGAAAAAAAAATACTTTAATAATAGTTTATAGACGTCAACAAGTAATCACAGCTCAATTGAAATAATGCAAAAAGCCGTCGTATAGGCAACAGATTGTACCACAATGCAAACAAAAAGTATGTAATACGAAAATTACTTAATCGACAACGCATCATTATAAAAACAATAGAAGTCTTTACAGTTAATAGATTGGCTTGTAATCGTATATATTTAAAAGCTGAAACAGAATGTCACCGACAGATATTACACATAATTAATTCAAACACAAACGTAGTGTTGCATCGATAGAATAAAACCTTAGCGAACCTTTATTGATTTTTTGATGTTTTCTGGAAAAATTTTTCAGTTAAATGACGAGTTATGGAAATATATAACTCGTCATTTAATGAGTGATGGCTTGGAATAATTATGAAAAAAATGTGTCGAGCACGGAGCACGAGGTTACTAGTATAAACATTTTACATTAAAAGAAAATAAGATTAATGTAGTGCAATGTTGCCAACCAACTAATCGAAACAGTTGATTCAAAATACAAGGTACGTAAAAGTGAACGTTACACAGTTGCAACAAATGTAAAAACAAAGAAACGATCATTTATTTAGAAAACTATAAATTAGTCCGGAGGGTAGAAAAGTTGTCATTGGATTTAATGACAACAAAAGCTAGCGGACAGCTGTTTTGTTCTTTAGGAACTCATCAGCGTTAGGATACACCGATGTGTTTCAACAACCATACTGACAGACAACCGTACTCTTTTATGTCGTGTAGACATTACCAACATATTAAAAATGTTTTTGGAACGCCATCCTGTGGTAAAAATACCATGTATGATAATATAGAAAACTATAAATTAGTACGGTGGGTAGAAAAGTTGTCATTGGATTTAATGACAGCAAATGTCAATGATCTATTGACAAGTGACGCTGTCAAAATCCCAACTATAAAATAGGTTAGGAACAATGTCAGTACAATTGTGAAAAACAACAGCAGAACTAGCGGACAGCCTGCTGTTTTGTTCTTTAGGAACTCGTCAGCGCTAGGATACACCGATGTGTTTCAACAACCATACTGACAGACAACCGTACTCTTTTATGTCGTGTAGACATTACCAACATATTTAAAATGTTTTTGGAACGCCATCCTGTGGTAAAAATACCACGTATGATAATATAGAAAACTATAAATTAGTACGTACGGTAGAAAAGTTGTCATTGGATTTAATGACAGCGAAAGTCAATGATCTATTGACAAGTGACGCTGTCAAAATCCCAAATATTAAATAGGTTAGGAACAATGTCAGAACAATTGTGAAAAACAACATCAGAACTAGCGGACAGCTGTTTCGTTCTTTAGGAACTCGTCAGCGCTAGGATACACCGATGTGTTTCCACAACCATACTGACAGACAACCGTACTCTTTTATGTCGTGTAGACATTACCAACATATTTAAAATGCTTTTGGAACGCCATCCTGTGGTAAAAATACCACGTATGATAATATAGAAAACTATAAATTAGTACGGAGGGTAGAAAAGTTGTCATTGGATTTAATGACAGCAAAAGTCAATGATCTACCCTCTATACTAATTTATAGTTTTCTATATTATCATACGTAGTATTTTTACCACAGGATGGCGTTCCAAAAACATTTTAAAAAGATCATTTATTTGTTTTCCAACGCTGTATGAATAAACAAATTTTGTTGATTTTAATTTAAACATTTTTTATACTTTTATCATCAAACTAAATTAAAACTGTGATTAATTTGTACTATTGGATGCAATTTTTTTTGTTAGTGATCCAACCATTGCAAAACTATACATTTTTTATACAAAATTATTTTTTAAGAAGGTACATCAACGTTCGTAACAAAAACAAGCGTAGATAATCTACTTTTATATATGTTTTCTAAATAAGAAGTTTACTTTAAATTGTGACAAACCAACCTGGATGCCTTTAAATATTGTTTATCTCCAAAAATTAGATATTATATTGTCATTAAACCATATTTTAAGTTACGTTTTAAAGTATTTATCCTAAATTTCTATTACTTACAGTTTTACCAACAAATGGGGACAAGCGCTATTTTTCATAATTGCTTGACTTGACTGGATCCCAGGTGTTATATTCTATCCATTTTCCAATTCTTGACATAAGCTTCCTTTTGCATTTCCAACTTTCTCTATATATGGCTTCTCTCCTCCATGCTTTTCCGGTCATTCTCATGAGGTCGTCCGACCATTTTGCTTTTGGGCGCCCTACGCTTCTTCTTCCTGCTCAAGATCGCCATTCCGTCTCTTTTCTCTTCCACTTTTATTTTGACGTCTACCGAGGTGTCCTGCTCTATTTTAATTTACAGATTCGAGCTGTAATGTATCGTACTTTAGTTTGTTGTTTAATATATTTTTTTTTCAATCTGCCTCTTTGTGTGAGGCCTAGCATGGATCTTTATTTATGCACTACTTCCATAGTAAACGTCCAGGTTTCCGCTCCGTATGTTAAAATTAGGAGTACAGATTCGTCATAAATTTTTGTTTTTAAATATTTTGGGATGTTAGTTTTAAAAATACTGTTAGTCAGTTTTTCGTATCCTGCCAATCCCAATCGTATCATTCTGTCTACATCTTTTACTTGTCCTTGCTTGTTGAGACTAGCACATTTGGCTTGGTATATGTATTCTTCTACTTCTTGTAGTACTGTACAGGAGTTTCTTTCTTTCTTTCACAAGTTCTTTAGTATCGTCACTTAACTTGTATTTTCTTCTGTTTTTTCTTTTAGCTAGTGTCTTCTGGTCTGCTTCTAGTATACTTTCATTAATGTTCTGACTTACTGTTCCCATATTTTCTTCCTCTGGACTTACTGTCCGTAGTTTATTTTCCTGTAGGAGTTATCTTGTTCTTTAATCGATAATAGTTTGATATCTATTTTTGCGTTGTTTGATGCATTAATTTTTTTCGTTCCTGTTCTATGTGTATATTTATTTTTGCCCGTACCATTCTGTTACTTTTTATATAATTATTGAGCACTGTAACTCTTTTTACCATTTGCTTTTTGTTAGAAATTATAAAATCTATCTCATTCCTCGTTTTGCCGTACGGACTTTCCCATGTCCATCTTCGATGTTCTATCTTCTGGAAAAATGAGTTCATTATATATAGCTGCTATGCTTCTGCAAAATTTGTTCTCTGTCGTTTCTTTCTTCTAGGCCGTACATTCCAATGTGTATTTTGTCATTTTTTTTCCAAGTCTCGTATTGAAATTGCCCATTAGAATCATAAAGTGTGTTTTATTTTTTATTATGGACTTTTCTATGCCTTTGTAGTCTTCAACTTCTTGTTCTGAGTGGTTTTCAGTATATTTGACGTATTTTTAATGGATATCTCTTTGATAACTTTAGATTTATGTATATCACTCTGGCACTTAATTGTGGTTGTATAAGAATATACTCTACGGTTTATGAGGAGATCTCTGGTTTTTTCGCCACCGTTTCCTAGGTCACTCTTTCATTTCTAAAGGATTTCCATCCCGCTAGACCCTTAAGTCTAACCATAAGTGAGAGTTGGGATTCATCTGGGAACCAATATTTCAAAATTATGGTACTGTTTCCGAGATCCGACAAAACTGAATATAGAGGTACTAACTCTCTGCACCCTTTCTCATAATTACATGTGTCTTAATTTAGTTAATAAATTAACATAATAAAACTTGTAAGTTAATCATTTTTGTATGTACTTAAATGTAGTTAAACTAAAGTTTATGTTTGTACGCAAAAATCTAGATTAAAATTAGTGAACACAAATCAACATTTGTTTTGAATCTCATTGGTAATTTAAGAGCAACATTGTTTTCTTAATGCAAAATCGTTGACTAATAGTTAAGTTTCCATTAACACTAAACAAGTTTGTTTTAAAATCTTAAGCTTTTGCGGTTGTTATGTTTATGATTATAAGCGATTTTTGGTTTAGACCGCGTCGTAGTTAAACACCCAGACTTAGGCTTTGATCCCAGTCTCTTTTTGAGAGCCAAAACAAGAAGCAGATATTGGCCTTTGTCGTATTGTCCTTCATGAACCCAAACAAACTGTCATTTTGGATTTACGAACGACAATACAGCAAAGGCCAATCTGCTTCTTGTTTTGGCTCTCAAGAAGAGACTAGGACCAAGCCTAAGTCTGGGTGTTTTACTACGACGCGGTCTAAGCCGAAAATCGCTTATAATCATAAAGTTTGTTTTGAAAAGATTCGTTTTGGTTATTGTGTTCTGGTATGAAACAAATTTAATTCGTAAAAACAAAACAGTTCCGATAGAATTGGGTGGTAACTACACAAATTTCAAAATGTTTACATTTGAAAAAACAAACTATATCATAAACATATTAATTTTAGTGTTGAATAAGTAACAATTCTAAAACGTTTAAAAAATAAATACGTTGTAACGTTATGGTTCTTATAAAAATTTATTTTGATTAAATTTTTATCGTTGTCCTTGATTACTTGTATGCAGTTTGGGTTGCATTTCAAAAATTTCAAAAAGTTGATAACTATTATATAGAAGAACGGGAAATTTGAATTATCACTTCTATTCTGGTAGGTGCACATACAAAATTTTAAAATTCTGGGTAAAGCTGTGGACATCTTTTAAATAGTTCAAACTGTTTTTGTAATTCTTTGTTGAAAACAAGATCATGAAGCATCAATACACTTTAAACGGTATCACATTTTGGGTTTATTGTGTTAGTTGTGAGCAATCTACGATTCATTCGGATCAATAGGAGTAGGCCACGTTTTTTTACTTTTTATAGGGCACGCTGGTTGAATTTCTCTGCAACACATTACAGTATTACTGGTTTTACCTATAGCAATTGCCCTGTTAACCGTGCAGGTATCGGTCACCTTATTCAATCGATCGCAGTTGGTACCGTGTTACCTGTGGACCGCAAATTGCAATCACTAATTTCGTTTTCCTACTTATTGCATTAAGTTGGATCCAATAATTTTTTTTTCGATAATTTTTTTTGTAGTTTACAAAATTTAAATTATTTTTGGTATTAAGGAGTAACTTACGTACAACTTATATGAATAATTTTTTTAAATTTTGATAGAATTTAATTTAGCCACTACTAGCACTTAGAGTAACTACAGCATAATTTAAACCAGCGGCGCCGCAACTTTTTGTAGTTTGTTTGTCGGAAGTAACCCAAGTATGTTTTAACTTTAAATTATGATTTATAAAGCTACTTCGACGTAATCAAGCTTGATCACTCGAAATAATTATTATAGTAAGATCTGAGGCTCTTGTTTAGTTCGTTGGAGTACTTCGGTTGCGTCATCGGAATCACATGTAGTAAATCAATTATTTATGGTTGGAACCTTTTCTTAAAAATCCTACTCAAAACTTTTTATTTGTAATCATTTAGTAGTTAAATAAGTCAGTTAAACATTTTATGTTGTTTTAAGAATTGCATTATAATTTATTTCGTTTGCAATTTAATTTTCTTTTGTGTCGTTCTTGTGTCTTCTTGTGGGCGAGTTTTCGTAGTAAGAACTGTTTTGCTACAGTGCAGGCCCTGTAAAAATCGCCGTCTTTATGTGTGCTAGTCGGAGCTCTTCTACCTACAAGGCCTGCAAGTTGTTCGCGGTATAAAGTACGCATGAATAATTTGCTTATTGCGATTACTTTAAGACACTGTTTGATAACCGTAACGATATAACAGAAATAATCAAAAAACATATTTAATTATTAACCCGGCAGTGGTGGCGTCCCTGTTTGTTACACACCCGGTGGCGCTGGGTCTGTAGTACCCAGCGCCAGGAACAACTCAGATTATCTTTTTTGAATCAAAATTTGAATAAAATATAAATTTACGTCAAAGACCTGTATTTCTTGGACTATAATAAGACATACTTAGTGAACATTTTCGTAGTATTCAACAATTTCGCCTTGAAAATAGAATGTGGTGTAATACCTCTTCTTTGCAACAAAAAAAAATACCAGTAAACTCAAAAACAGATTTATTGCACAAATTAAGGAACGCAAAATAAACATGATTCTAATATGTCAAGACAAAATCAAAATGAAAAATTATTGCACACAATTCGAACACATAAACTGGGCATGCTCAAGACATACGAATTTATGGCATGATAAACAGTAATATTTTGTTTTTATATCCTTTTTACAAAAATAACAGCTCCACTTTGTGCCTTGTGGGATAACCTCTGCTTCCTGATGATCTCGGGTTAGACCAGCAGCCTCTTCGCACCTTTCTCTAACAGTTCTAGGGACATTCTTTTCCAGGACCCTTTGCCGCGTATGCTCTTCGGCCAGTGATACAGAAAGCCTTTTCAAAAATAATTTTCTAATCGTTTCTCCTTCTTGTCCTTTATTGTTAGAAGTGAATATTATTTGGGCGTTAATTCCAGCTAAGTTCAAAAGTGAATAAAATATCACCATCGGCCATCGCCTTGTATTTCTAGCAACGTTATATGTTGCACAGAGTTCATCAACTGTGTCGACACTGCCTTTAGTACTGTTGTAATATGTTATAATTTCGGGCTTCATTTGCTTTCCAGTGTTCATGTCTATGTCATCACTATGATGCATACTCGACGTCAATACAACATTTTTCCCCTTTTTGGGAACATATGACACAATTGTCATATCTTTTGAAAAACCAAACATGCTTGAATTAACTGGCCGATCCTTTCTATTTACGAAATCTGGTGGAAGTTCCCGTTTATTCTTCCTCACAGTTCCAACATAAGTTAATCTGTGCTCATTCAAAAGCTGAGAAACAAGGGGAAAACTGGTAAACCAATTGTCTGCCGTAACATTCCTTCCTGATCCTGATATTGGTGAAATTAGTCGTTTTACAAGACTAGTTGGATCATTAGGAAGTCTGAATGCACCCTCGGGCTGTTGACCGGGATACACTTCCAAATTCAAAGTATAGCGGCAATGTGAATCGATTACTGCATATATTTTTAAACCATACTTATTGGGCTTATTCGGGATGTATTGTTTGAAGATGCACCGTCCCCTGAAAGCTTCGAGCTTTTCATCTATTGTAACACAATCGCCGACAGTATAATATTTTTTGCAATTTGAATTGAATAATTCAAAAAAATCTCGTATTGCTGCCAGTCTGTCCGTTGATTTTCTCTCTTCTCTTGTCTCCTTGTCGTCGAACCGTAGAGTACGCAATAGAAAAAGAAATCTTTGTTGTGACATTGTAAGCCAAAACCTTTCGATCCCTGTACCGCTTCTGTCCCAAAACTCAGCAACATTCAATCGGGCGGCTCTTAGAGTTCCTGCCAGATATACAAGGCCTAACAAAACTTTCATTTCTATAGTATCCGTTGGTCTACATGAACGTTCACGGCGAAACTGACCATGTATTTGTGTAATATATTTGTTGGTATTTTCTACCAGCATATCCACCATTTCTTGGGTAATATATAAATTCCAGCATTCAAAAATAGTTTTCGCGTCTCTTGCTACGCCTGTAACTCCAGGTTTCTTTTTTATAACATTTGCGGATCTTGTTTTACGAGCTGGTGGCGGATGCTTGAACCACTGTGTTCCATCTTTACCAAAAAGAGATGGATTTCTATGCCCATCCGGTTCTTCCTCGGGCTCTACATCACTGCTCTGTGCTACCTCTTCTTCAATATGCATGTCACACTGCACATCTTGCTGGGAAACATTTTCATCAGCGTCACTTTCTTCTGACGACAGTAAGTCGCCTCCATCTTCCTCTTCCGCTTCATATTCTGCCAGCAGTCGCAACAAACGCGCTTGCTCCTTCTCATAGTAACTCATTCTATGACAAATATAAACCGATGAGTGAAATAATACTAAAAAAATCAAAATATATCACTTACCTTATGAATATGTTTTGTAACTCACAGAAAAAAAATTTCTACATCACCGGTGGCGCTGGGTCTGTGAGATCTTTTTGTAAATATCACAAAAACTATAAATACCTCAAGTTGGGCCGTTCTCTACTCAATTGGTGACAGCAGCGTGTAGGCACTTATAAGAGCGCGTATCTCCACCTCCGTTACGTAATAGGGGGAAGTACTGCGCATTGGGTCTCACAGACACAGCGCCACCACTGCAGGGTTAAATAAAATTTATTATAAACCATTGTAATATTAATGCGTAACTCAAACAGTACGATTTTGCACAAAATTACATTAATAGTTTTAAATATACTGTATATTTAGCAATTAAATTTTTTTGTTAGTATGAGTAAAATATATTTAAAAAAACTTGTCAAGTGTTATTTGTAGACACAAATAAAATGCACATGCTTATTGCAGTATGAGATTGTTTGAAAACTCTCAACTGCAAATTATTAGAAGTAATTTTTTTGTAATTTTTGTAAAACGTCTGATACCACTCATTGCAAAAAATTTTGTACAATTTTATCATACACATTATTGTATTTCTTCATAGTGTGTAAACTGATAAAAAACTAATATACATTTTAAATTATTAAGTTTTGACTAGCTACTATTATTAATTTTAACTAATAAAATTGTCAATTTTTACGTTCTATGTAATTTCTCATCATAATATAAGCAAAAGACGTAAAAACATTTCAGTTTGTATAAACAATATTAAATAAATAGTAAAACAGAATATAAAATTTTGTCTCAAATGCAATTCTAACTGTAAATTAAAATATATTAAAATTATATTCATATTAAATGACAATATTTACTGTTTGAAAATACATTATGTTTTTTTTTAATATTTTTGTAACAGTATCAATTGCCATGCGGGCGGTTTTGATTCTTTATTTCTTAAATTGTTTTATTGTGTTTTTTAGTAAAATGAATGTTCGTAATTTCTAGTGTAGCGTATAATGCAATTATAAGAGTTCCGGTAAGATACGAACAGATCTAAAATAATTTATAATTTAAACTTACTCTTAAAAGAACGATTTAAGTACGTCCATTAATTGTTGTATTTACTTGATCCTTATAATTAGTGAAAATAAATGATGCTATCGCTAGAGAAGCTTATGTAGTAATGCGTTTAATTCCTAGGTCAGAATATTTACATAGTTTTAGTACAATTTTTAATACCTTAAAGTTTGATAAGTTTAAAAAAAAGTAACAATAAAATCAGTAATCAAACTAATGATTTAAAGTTACAATTTTTTTTTTTTTTTAAAATAGGCACTGATTTAATGCAGTGATAACATCCATAATGTTTTTGTATTTTAATAAATTGTGTTTTTATTATATATATTTTTATATTTTTAGTATTATGCAATTTTAGTTTGTTTTTTGTAAGGTTTAGTTTTACGTATTGTTGACAATATTTATTTTGTTTACATTAATGTATGCTTTGCTGTTATTAATGTATTTAACAACACATACTTTGCTAAAATTGTGACCATTTATCAACACCTATTACAGTAACAGCAGTTTGATTGTTATCGTACGAAGAACAATAAGTTACTATAAATTTTCCTTCTTGGAAAGTTAAACTTTATATTGCATCGGCAGTAAATTTCAAGTTAAGCAATCAATTACAACGATTAGATCTTAATGAACATGTATTGAATTCTTTATTCATTGTAATTTGCGCTTTATTAGTTACTTAAAAGTTTCTCTCATATTTACTGGTAAACGTAAAATATCGATTGGTATAAAGTAAAGTGTTAACAGCCATATTACGTGCGAGTAAATTGGTTTATGTCGGAGTTTTCTTGGTGCAAAACTTTTCCTAACAGAAATTTGCATTTTATCGTGCAACTTTATAATTGGGTGCAATACTTATCAACGATTACATTTTGTCATTATTAGTAGTAACCGTATTGTAAAAAAAAAATTAAATAAAAATATAAGTAATTTAATTATGTTTAACTTAAAAGGGTTATGATGTTGAATAGACAGGGAATATCTGCAGCTGCATATTTAAATTAATTGACACGATATTTCCATTTAAAACTTAAACTGAAGTTTAATGCAGTACAATTTAAATACAATGCGATTTAAAGTTTTTTGGTATTAATAATAACAATTTATTCTAGTTTACCTTCTAATCTTATTAGTATTAACCTCATAAATCGTTTTAATGTTAACTATATTCGTAAAGCAATTTTACAATTTTTCGTTTAAAAACTATAAATATTAACATCTAAACAAAATAAAAAGTGGTTATTAGTTTATGACCGCAAATTGAATTAATGTGATTTACGGTCGTTTACTTCAACGAGAATTAATTGCAAGTTATTTTCTTGATAAATTTATTGCTAGATTATTTTATGATTTTTAATGAATAAAAATGTTTCTTTTTGTTTACAAAGATACCATTTGTTTAAAACCCATAAACATTTATTAGATCAAAATATGTTGCTGCAAAAATTATATAATTAGTGCTAATAATCATAATAAACCTGAAATATAGATTGCGTTTAAAGTTTTATTGTTTGTTTTAACAATGTAGAATTATAATAATACACCAAAAATCACAATAAACCTTTAATAAACACCGTACGCGTTTTGATAGATATTCTATCATCATCAGCGGTACATTAACATATTAATATTTTAATATTAATATTATTTTGTGGAAATTTTGTAAAATGTCAATATCAAATTGCAGTCTTTGTAAAATAATATTAAAGATGATCAATCTGCTCTACAATGCGAAGGCGAAGAATACAATGCAATAATAAATTTAGAATATAAAGTGTTGTGGTATTGTGATAGCTGCCAATAATGGGTGAAGTAAGTTAAAAATTTTGATAAAAAATGAAAAGAATTAAGTCATGAAATTAAACGCATTGGTGATAACCAAAACATCACCGATAAAGTCACTTTTTAGCAAATTTAAAAGGGTAATTGCTATGTTGCAAATAGTGCAAATTTAAAACAGTCGCCTAAACAGAATATAATTGTTAAACCTAGAAATTCAAAAACTAATCAACAGACAATAAAAGATATTAGAAAGAAATTAATTTTGTAAAAGAAAATATTTACATTAACAATAAAAAAATTTAAATAACGAAGCGATACTATTATCATGTCAAACAAGAGAAGAATCCAATTATTTAAAAAATGTTATTAATGAAACTATTTCTAATGAATATAAGGTAAGCTATCCAATCATTGACACTTTAAACATAGTAGTTTACTTATAACGTTATAGTTATAGTTACAGTAATCTTAATGATTTAAACTTTATAATATGGCTCCAAAATTGCTTTATAAGATTGAATTAGCTAGATCGACATAAATAATAAATCATTTACAGCCCATGCGTTTATATTGGAGTAGTAGTGATATGTTTGGTAACAAATTGATTCAACAAACCATGACTCGAGACAGGTTTGATACGTTTTACATTTTTCCAATAATAAAGATTTTGCTGCCGGTAGTGATCGATTGGGAAAAGTAAAACGTATTGTTGATCTCATCTGTAATAATTTAAAAAAAAACATTTGCCCTAGACGAACAAATTGTTATAGACGAGACTATGGTACCTTGGAGAAGCCGGCTAGGCTTCGTCAATATTTGTCTGCTAAATCCCACAAACACGGTGTAAAAATTTACAAAATTTGCACAATAGAAAGCTACACATATGACCTCAGAATATATGCAGGGAAAAATTATCCGAATTCACTTGCTACATCGTATGAACATAACTACGACGTTTGTATGGACTTATTGCAAGGGTTACTAAATGAAGGAAGAACACTATATATAGCTAACTTTTGTACCAACGTTCAACTTTTTAGGTCTCTTCTGGAATCTAAAACGTACGTGTGCGGCGTTGAGATCAAATAAACGAGGAGTAAATCAGTAATTACGAAAAAGAGAGATTTATGGTGAACAAAACCAGAACGGCGTACGTGTGGTAAAGTCGGTGGACGAACGGGTCGTTTTAATGATAAACACTACTTCAAATGACATTTGTGATCTACAGGCTACTGGAAAGTAAAATCGAAGAGGAGTGGGCATTATCAAACCTCCTGTTGCAACTGCGTACAATAAGGTTAAAAAAGAGTGGCTGTGTCAAACCAAATGTCTGCGTATTATACGTGTCTAAGAAAAAATCTGAAATATTATAAAAAAGCGTTTGTGAAAATTTTGTTGGGTACAGCTATGGTGAACGTATGGTTTATCTTTAATGACTCCACCTCAAACAAAAAACTTTACATGTTGGATTTTTTGAGAAAAAGTTGCACGTAAATTATTGTCGGATAATTCTGAAACTATAGAAGCAGAAGAACCCACACAAAAAAACTCTCGCAAAAGTATAGTTCTTCATAAGTTGGCAAAATATGACAGGAAAGTGCGTGACAATTGCAAATTAAAAGTTGCAGGAAGCTGCTGGCACTATTCACGCCAGAAAAAATAACGAAACGTATAAATACATTTTGTCAGCATTGTCTAAGCAACTTTGGGGTTGCGGGTTTGGGGTTTCCTTTTCTCTAACCCAGACATTTGGTACTTTATTCTTACTAAAGAAAAGGTAGCGCACAGGCCACTTGGCTTACCACAAGAGTATCTTTGTTTGGAACTACTGATCCACGACCATCTGCGGCGAAGCTAGCCGAACGGTAAGCCAAACATCTATTTATTTTCTTTTTTTTTCACCTCCCTAACTTATACATTACAGTTTTAGGATGAACCAGGTAGTCTCCAATAACAATTGAGTTGACTTCTAGTATTTCTTTAGATATGTTGGTATTTACAGACTTTGTGTTATCACATTCTGCATTTTTAGTGTCTTGTCGCGCTTTTGGGGTTATGATCGTTAGGTCTGGAACGTAATAAAAATATTTAAGATGGCTGTTGTTTTGCTCAGAATTGCCATCGATTTGTAATTTTTCATTGACAATTGGTTGGTTACTTTGGTTTTCTTTTCTCAGAAGCAAATTTTCTTGAACGAGTATCTTATTGAGATTATTATTTTCATTTTCTTGTTCTGAAAACACTATTGGCATAATCTTCAAATCTTCTTCTAGAGAAAAAGTATTGTCAATGATTGAGATATCGTTAGCATCCAAATCTATCGCTTTTTCAGCTTCATGAAAATCCGTTTGTTTTTCAGATAGTGTAGTTCTGTTGTTAGTTAGTTTAGAATAAATTAACTGTAGAATATGTAAATTTTCACAATTTTCCTTCGCGCAACAAGACGTTATGCCTGTGTTTAGTGTCTCTAACTTTTGCACGCCTACAATCTGGCTGAAGTGTTGAAATGACATCGTTTTATATTAATTTGGGGTATTTATCAGAGTACTATTGCGAATCTTGCCTAGACATTTACGATAGTCAATATTGTTTGGATTCCATGGATGTAGTCTACAAGCTTTGAATCCATTTGCTGCCGTTTCTGGCTTTAGTAAAGAAATGGCAGTTTGTAAGATGGGTGCAAGATGTTCTTTACCTAATTTAAAATAAAGATTTTTTTGCCTCCATTCTAGTACACCTTCTTTCCAAAAAGTTTTAAGTGGTTTAAAACACGCTACATCTGCAGGTTGCATGATGCGAGTTGTGTTTGGATACAAGGCTATAAATATAATCTGCAGTTCTGTGCATCATGTACTCAATGCATAAGTTAGATCTATGTGTTTTATGGTCATCTAGAAACAATATTATTGGTAATGTGACATAATTTTTAGTTAAATATGGGTGTAGAATGTTTTTCAATTAATCTACAAATATTTCAGATTTCATCCATCCGTTATCACTAAATCCAATTCTCTACTCATTCGGTACACTATCGCGTACTACCTTATAAAGTCTTTTATTTGGAAATATAATTAACGGCGGAACTGTGATGCTTGATGGAGCAAAAGTGAACATGACAGTCAAATTTTGTTTCGCTTTACCAATATCCACTTCATAAACATTTTTTGTACCTTTTGGCGCAATGACTTTTCCAAATGTGGGGCAAAATTGAAAATTAGTTTCGTTACCTTTATACACTCTCGTTGGGCCTTCTAATATTGAAAGATAATTGTTGTTTCTAAGATAAGTCTTAACTTCTTGAAACCAACCTTTCATATTTGTTTCTAAGACATTAGCAGATGCATGTGTTACCGCTTCAGGGGTTTTTTGGGTTAAAATCAGATGTCTCCTCAAAAACAGATTATACCAGCGATCTCTTGGGGTATTTGTTATAAAAGGATTATTTCTTCTATTAACAACCATAAAAGCCTTGACTGCCATTTGAACATCAATTTTTTTTGGGAAATTCTGTTCTGTGGCTTTCAACTAACCATTCCACGATTTTGTCTTCCTTATTTTTAGTAAGATGTGTGCTCCTGCCAATTTAAGTTTTTGTAAATTTAGGCCCAAGTCTGAATTGAAGTGTCGACCTAGGGACTCCATACTTATTTGACACTTTGTTGTTCGGGGCACCAGATTTTATTCATTCTAGTGCTTTTTGAAGAATATTCTTAGAGTATTTTTAGGAGTATTTAAATTTTACTTTTGACATCTGGAAAGCATAATAAAAAGAAATAATAAACACCTCAACAGACTGCTAATAATTGGAAAATCAAATTTTGGTGAAGTGCTAATGATTGGCATAGGTGCCAATAAATGGCTACTGATATATGTATATGCAATGTCAAATGTTGGCACCCTAAAAAGTAAAACTAATTTCTTTCCTATCATTATCTACAACTAAAAAAATATTAAAACTAATATTACTCACCATAAAAATGAACAAATTAGCATTAAAATTAACTTTAAGAACGAATTTCTTAATAGGCACTATGTTTAGAAAATCACTTAAAATTATAGGACTTTAGATGGCACCTCAACTCAAACTGTCATTGTATTCACATTAGAAGTACCAGCGCATGTCACGTGGTATATATGAAGGTCGTAATGTTGCCAGATTGTCCTAAATGAACCGAAACTAAAAGAAATTGTTCTCGTTTTTGCTAAATCTGCATTAAATTGTAAAGTGCCAATCATTGAATGAGTGCCAACGTTTAGTCTGTTTACCCTAAAGCACAAATATGTATCACAGCTACAAACTAAGGATTAATCGTCCATTATAATTAAACTTGACGCTCACAAAAAAGCAAGAAAGCAAGATACAAGCATGCGAAATGAAATACTTAAGAGGAATCATGGGAGTAGCAAAAATAGATAGAGTAAGAAATGAAGAAATACGTACAACACTAAAGGTAGAATCCATAAAGAACACTATAGAAAGACAACAGCTGAGATGGTTCGGACACTTAAACAGAATGGGAAACAATAGACAAACCAAAGTTATCTGGGAAACTAAATCAAGCATGAAAAGACCACGAGGAAGACCAAAGAAGAGGTGGGACGAGGAAATAGCAGAAATTCTGAAAAAGTACAATAAAAGCTGGCAAGAGGCGAAAACACTGACAGAAGACAAAAAAAATGGGCAAAGTTTGTACGCATAGAATAATTAGACAGTAAGAAAAAAGATGAACTAACGTGTGTGAAGTGTATTAATTTGGGTAAAATATATGAATATTAAGAATGGTAAGAGTGGTAGAAAAAAAAACATGTAGTGAGGTGCAAATGAAATAAGACGAATAATAACATATACAGAAAAGTTGTTTATTTAGAATAAGTAAGTTTAATTTTTTTTCTTAGTTTAGAAAAATTGTTTATTTCGAATAAATAAGTTTAATTTTTATACTCTACACCAAAAGGTAAATGAGGTTATGATTATATATATATATATATATATATGCATTTGTATCGTCTTCGTCTCCGCATATCTTTAGGACGCCCATCCATCCGGTAGAACAAATTATATTACACAAGTTTTTTTCGTATTTACGGGGTCAGGTGTTACACCATTTTACATGCAAAGGTAGAGGGGTAATGATATCACATGTTTTTTTCATACAAAATACAAATCTGTATTTAGTACTACCCTACCTCCATATGGGATTACGACGCTTTCGCCTCCTTATATATATAATTGTAAAATGCTACGGTCGAGTTCACCTCCAGCGGCGCTGCCAAAGTTTAAAAATATTTTCAACGCAATTGATAAAACAGCTTATGCACGCTGCGATAATACAGCATCATATTTTGTACTTGTGATTTAGTTTTTACAGTGGTACAACTTAATTTTTAGTTATTGTGTGCAGACAGTGTATTAACATTGTTTTTGAGTAGTGTGCAGTTAAACCAGACTGCTGCAATAAATACTTGTTTGCAGTAAGTAAAAGTTCCTTTTATTACAAAATAGATGTATTGGCGTATTGCTGAGAACTCAAAATATTCTAATAACTGCTTAGGTTCGTCTTTTCAATTACTGTGGTGTACAAAATTCTTGACAACGTTTAAATGTTTTATCGCCAAATTCATTTTTTATGTTGTATTATTATAATATATAATACTGATTATAAGCGACTTTCGGCTTAGACCGCGTAGTAGTTATACACACAGACTTAGGCTTGGTTTTAGCCTCTTCTTGAGAGCCAAAACAAGAATTAGAACTTGACCTGTGATGTATTGTCGTTCGTGAACTCAAACAAAATGACGTTTTGCAAGACATTGCAGCTTGCATCTTCAGAGTGGTAAATGTCACTGAAAGAAAAAGTGTAGCCAAGATTTGCTGAGTCTTAAACCGTTTTCTCGGTTCATATTATATGGATGTTTTTCTGTTTCCACAGCTTCGCGGATTAGTCTGGGAAAGTAGAAAGGAGTTCTAGCTAACACTTTAGTTTAATCAAAGTTTAGCGTGTGTCCTTGGTTTCACACGTGTTCTGCCACTGCTGATTTAGGAAATCTGCGGTGTTTGCAGTCAGCCATATGTTCTTTTACTTTACACTTATTGCAGTTATACAGACAACTTGTTTAAAAAAGTAGAAGGAACGGCCTTGCGTTCACCGCTCTCTCCGGTTATAGCCAATTTACATGGAATATTTTGTAACTGAAATTATGAAAAATGTTGAGTTAAAACCAAAAACTCGGTTTAGATATGTTGATGATACGTTTGTTGTATGGCCTCATGGCAAAGATAAACTAAATCAGTTCTTTCAACATCTAAACTCTGCACATAACAGCATTAAATTTACTATAGAGTTAGAACATAAGAGACTCTGTTTTGCATACTTTAGCCAAAAGAGCTATACGTGTGTCAAATAATGAAAATCTACAAAAAGAAAAGGAAACACTGTTGGAGTCCCTACAACAAAATAAATACGGGTTCAAAGAGATCCAAAACGCATGGAGAAGAGCAATAAATCTAAAAGTCAAAAAAGACTTATCACCTCCTACTAGCACCGCTGATTTACCTTACTGTATGGGTTTAACAGACAAAATAAACAGAGTGCTAAAGAAATATAATATTAAAACTGTTTTTACGACTAAGGATACTCTAAACACCTGGTTTACATTTGCTAAAGACAAACAAGGGGCTCTAAAACATGCCGGAGTTTACAAAATTCCTTGTTCCTGTGGATCAAGTTATATAGGACAGACGGGACGCTCTATTGAAGTTAGAGTAAAAAAACATATGGCTAACTGCAAACACCGCAGAGTTACTAAATAAGCAGTTGCAGAGCACGTGAGGAACCAAGGACACACGCTGAACTTCGACCAAACTAAAGTGTTGGCTAGAACTCCTTTCTACTTTTCCAGACTAATCCGCGAAGCCGTGGAAATAGAAAAACATCTATGTAATATGAATTGAGAAGACAGTTTAAGACTTAGCAAATCTTGGCTACCAGTATTATATCCTCTAAAACAAAGTTCAACCTTCTTGGAAAGGACACAAACACTTACTCCAAGTAATAACGATGTCATTCAAGCGGTAACGGAAAGATAAGGTCCGTTAATCACGCTAATCGGTATTGGTATAAATATCGTCATTTACACTTTTTCTTTCAGTGACGTTTACTCTGAAGATGCAAGCTGCAATGTCTTGCGAAACGTCAGTTTGTTTGGGTTCACGAACGACAATACTGCAAAGGCCAAGTTCTATTTCTCGTTTTGATTGTCAAAAAGAGACTAGGACCAAGCCTAAGTCTGGGTGTTTAACTACGACGCGGTCTAAGCCGAAAGTCGCTTATAATCATAATCATAACAACCGCGAAAGCTTAAGATTTTATATCGTACTATTTTTGTTTAAGTACAAAAGTACTTCTAAAATTGGCGATCAAATGTAATCAGCGAAAGCAAAATGCTCAAGAAATTTGAAAACGCTGAGGTTGCGTACTTAATAATTAATAATAATGTGTTTGACTATTTGTTTTCTTTTTTTATTCTTTCTAGGGTCTACCAGCTATGAATCGTTAGATCCGTTTCACTGCAGCCACAACTCCGATGAAGATCCGACCTTTCATCCAGAAAAGCTGCGCTTAAAACCAACTTTAGTGAATAATCTACTGTTCAAAATTTTTTCTTTAAAAGCAAACAATTTTGCAGATAAAATAGCCCTTTCTAAGTGGATAGACCAACCAATTAAGCATTATTACTAAAGAACGGAAAAGTGCATTTTAAATTTTTTCTTGTTTTTTGGACAAAGTGCATTGTTGTAAAATTACTACTCCAAGCTAAAAACACATTCCTCATACCTAAAAAGAGAATTAAGGTAGTTCTCTCACGTCGTTCATTTAGTTTATAGCTTTGTTCTCACGGTTTGTAAAAATTTCCAATATTTTTTTCTTATTGTAGCTAATGCTAAAACAAGTCTAGTGTCGTTTTTTTAATGTTTTTTTTTTAATTAAAGCTTGATTAATTGGCCAAAACATAACTAACATTATCTGTGTCGTGCAGCAGTTATTTTTTATTTTCTTTTTTAAAGTTATATTTTAAAAAATGTAAATTTATAGCAAAGTAAAACTCATAATATGGTTATAACTATATTATACCTATATAATGGTATAAATATTGAAAAAAAGATTTAAAAAATTATTTTTTTACTACTTACAAATTTGCAAACGACATAGTGGTAAATCTTTCTACCGCATCGCTGATTACATTTAAAATCACGCTATCAGCATTTTGATTTAGTCGTCCACTACATGCTTCATAAGTAGATGCCTTTTTAGACTTATAACTCCTTGTTCCGCCAAATGTACAAGAATTTATAGACTTGTTACTTGAATTAAGAAGTGAAATGATGCCGCAAAAAACAAATATTTGTTTATTTGCAACTCTGATGCAGCTGGTAAACATCAAAGTGCCCAATTTGCTAAATTCATGCCACACAGTAAACACTCACCATGAATTTTACGAAATAAGTTAAAAAGCGTACTAAACGGTTGAGGTTGCAACATTATTTGACAAAGGAGACCAAATTGAATACAAAAACAAGGCATTAACTGTCATTAATATTAATTCTGATGAAGAGGAAATTCTACCGAACTCACCACCGGCACCCGTACATAAAAACAAACCTTCGACTACAAAAGACTGTGCAGGAGAAAAAAAGTTGCAGTTTATCAAGTTCTAAAAATGTTGCAAAAATAGAAAAGAAGCAAAATAGTTAGAAGAACAAAAAACAGGAAAAAATTGGTATCGTCACTTTAAACAGCATACTAAAAAGAAGTAAACTCTAAAAATGCTTGGGTGTGTGAGCTTATAAACAAACAGAAAGTGAAGATTTTTGTTTATAATGTATACACAACAACAGAAAAATAAAAATACGTAGTCATTTTGACATAATGTCATTATTTTATTATTTGTATTGTTTTCATTTTATTACTTTTATAATCTTTGTTAAATAAACTTTATAACTGCGTGTTATTTATTCAATTGTAACTAAATAGCTACCTAAAAACAAATTTTTTTTAAAAACATTTCTACAAAATAAAATGAATTTAAATATAAGATCAGAGGCTTCCATGGCCGAAGTAAAGTGAAAACGTTTTTTTTTTGCTTAAACAGTTTTAAAGTAGAAACCGAAGTTGCCAACGTTTCGTTCAAAGTCCAAAACAGTGTCCCAGATCTAACAATTAATTAATATTATTTATTTTTGTATAAAGATTTTATTCTGTAGATAATGGCATTTTTTCATTTAAACTTTTTTATTTTTCTCTAGGTGTCACAGTAAACTTTTTCGTAAAATTAAATGGTTTATCCTCTTGTAAATTTGATCTGGTTATATACTGTATATATGTATAATGACTTGTTTTATATTAGTTCATATCAATATCATACTTACCTTACTAATCTGTAATATAAGCAAATTAAACAAAAATTGACTGAAAGAAAATACGAGGTATGTAGGTACTACTAAATCCAGAAAAGTAATTATATCCATATACGTTATGTACATATATCTTTGTATCGTTTTTGCCTCTAGCGGTGTTGCCAATATTATGAGGCAAATACGTACTAGTAGCATAAGGAGGTGGTTTGGAACTAAATACATCATGAATATAAAACAGCAGCGCCCCTAGTGAATAAGTAGTAGAACTATTTTGTATTTTTGTATAGATATTTAGATCGTTTTCACCTCCGGCAAAAAAATCGTCAAACGATAGAGAGTGTCTCAAGAAAGATAATACAGATGAAAAATAAGAAAAACGCTTTCGGCTCCGAAAACGGAGGCAAACACGTAAAAACGGAGGCGAAATCGATCTATTCATATAGCATTCGGAGGTGTATGAGTACTAAATGCATATATATATATATATATATATATAAGTTATATCTAAGAATCTGTTAACACAACAGGAAATAGGTTTAATGCACTCTGACGATACTGACGTAATGCTGTAACATCAATTTGAAATTTATAAATACAAGCAAATTGCAATAAATAAATTAATATACAGTTTGTCACCTTAAGTAACTATTATTCTGTAATCTTTAATAATAAATAAGAGGTTTTAATCTTGCGTTTTGTTTTTAAAAACATCAATTGGGAAACTTAAAATATAATTGGCGCAGTCGGTAGGATTGTTAACACGGTCGTGTGTATGAACTAAAAGTGTTTATCGAAAACCAAAGTGTACGTGACCGGCGAATCCTAATTCCTTGGTTAACAACAAACTTCAGCATCCCATAAACCAAAGGCGCGAGAAGAAGAAACCCAGTTACGGCGACCAGCAGTCTAAGTGGCCAGCGAAGGTGCATCGAGCATACGGTCGAAGGCAGCAGGAAAACGCATAAAGGTAGGCAGCTTATATTCGCATTGTTTATTATAAACACGTAAGGTACTTCCTTAAATATATTGTTTATATTTTTCCATTAATTGGAAGTTGCGTTTGCAAGACTAAATTAAAGAACAAATTTTAAACTGGAAGAATTAGTAAATTCATTAGAATCCTTAAAATTAGAACACAAAATGTCAGTTAATTTTCAGTTATTTAAAATTGAATTAGACACCATTCCGCTATTTGACGGAAGTGAAACACAAATCAACGCATTCTGCATGGCTTGCGAAAACATTCATACTCGTTATAAAAGTGTCGATGAACTTCAAACCGTAATTAGAGCAGCGATATTTTCAAAATTTAGAGGAAAAGCTTGCGAAATTTTGTCACCTAGAGATGATTTAAGTGAATGGCCTCAAATTAAAAAGGCATTAATCGAAAATTTTTCGGATATTAGGGATCTCGAACAATTAACTGTAGAGTTTAATAATGTAAAATTAAATAAAAACGAAAATCTTGTAGAATACGGACATAGAATTAGAGCAGCATTAGGGAAATTAATTGCAAAATTAAATTTATCCGATTTATCACATAAAGCTTTTAGACAAGAAATATTGATATCAAACGCGTTAGACAGATATTTAGTAACAATACCATATCAAATTTCTATGCAAATTCGTGCAAGACAACCTAAAACTTTAGAACAGGCGGTAACGTACGCGCAAGATGAACTAAATTTTGCTCAACGTGCAGGTCAAAGCATTAATTCTTTTAGTACCACTAGAATCGCCCCGTCTAAACCATTAACACAAAATCCATTTCAGAAAATTTCTTCTAACTTCAAACCACCACAACAAACCTTTAGACCCCCGTTTCAAAACAACTTTCGAAATTTTAATCAGAATCCTCAATTCAATTTAAATCAAAATCAGTCAAACTTTAACCAAAATCAACCTCAATTTAAACAATTTAATAAACCAATTTCTAACGTTTTTAGACCTAATCAAAATCTTAATTTACCCAAACCAACCCCTATGTCAGGAATTTCAACTGTAAGAAATTTCCTTCAAGAAACGAACCCTGAATCATTCATTTACGACGAAGAAACAAATCAATATTATGCCCCTATAAATGTAGAACAAATCGACGAATTAAATGACACTTCAAACGAAGAGAACTTTTCAATGCTAAATGAAAATACTCCCACCGACGTAACCGAATCAGAGGTAAATTTTTTAGAAGCTACCTCAACAACCGAATTAAGATGACAGAGTGTTTACCCTATATTAAATTGCAAAACCCACCTTTAAATATTTTGATAGACACGGGAAGTGAAATAAACATTTTAGATCCTAGAATAATTTCCAAATTTTACCCCAATTCCACTCAACCAATAAATTTAAAAATTAATACGGCTAACGGAACTACTACGATGAAAACACTAGCAACTGTACCAATTTTCGAAGAGTTTAAAGCATCGGGAAATCTAAAATTTATTGTACTTGATTTTCACGAATTTTTTGACGGTTTAATAGGTATACGCGACTTAAAAAAATTAAAGTTTAATATCGATTTGCAAAATAATTTACTCACACGAATAGATAATAATAATTTTCCACTCTACTATGATAAACCCGTAAAAATTAAAACTTTACCTCGCACAAAACAAATTTTAACATTACCTTATGCTAAACCAAATCAAGACGTTTTAATACCGGAACAAGAAATCAACGAAATAAAACTAAACGAAGGTTTGTATAAAATTTTCAATGGAAATGTAAACGTTGTAATTGAAAATAATACGAACACGGAACAAGAAATAGAAATTAAAAATCTCGAAGAAGAAGCAATTGACCCACAAGATGTACAACCATTTTGTCATTTGCAACAACCATCGTTTAAAAACTTAGATAATTTGATTAGATTAGACCACATGAATTCTGAAGAACGAAGAATGATAATCAAAACATGTCGAAAGTATATCGACATCTTCAAGATGCCTGAAGAAAAATTAACGACAACAAACCTGGTTAAACACAAAATAACCACCAAAGACGAGGAACCCATCTTTTTAAGATCATATAGGACACCCTTTACGACCAAAGAAAAAATTAGAGAACATGTAACAGACATGCTGGATCAAGGGATAATTCAACCAAGCATATCGCCTTGGGGATTTCCAGTTCATCTAGTAAAGAAGAAAGTAGACGCATCGGGATTAGAAAAAACCAGAATGGTAATAGATTACAGGCAATTAAACGCCAAAACAATTGACGACAGATATCCGTTGCCAAACATCGAAGACATCCTGGACAAATTAGGACAAGCACAATACTTTAGTGTTTTGGACTTAACATCAGGTTATCACCAAATCGAGATGGAAGCAAGCTCGAAACAAAAGACCGCATTTAATACCGAATTTGGACATTTCGAATTCAATCGCATGCCGTTTGGTTTGAAAAATGCTCCAGCAACGTTCCAAAGAATGATGAATAACGTGCTAAGCGAATTAATAAACACGCATTGCCTTGTATACCTAGACGACATAATTATCTTTTCTCCTAACCTGGAAGAACATCGAAAATCTTTAGAAAAGGTGTTCCAAAAACTACAGCTGCATAATTTGAAACTACAACTGGATAAATGTGAATTTTGTAAAAGAGAAACAGAATTTTTAGGACATGTTATCACTGAAGAAGGAATTCGACCCAACCCAAAGAAAGTAGAATCAATAAAAAATTATCCAATACCACGTAGTCAAAAAGAAATTAAAGCATTTTTAGGACTTCTAGGATATTATCGTAAATTTATCAAAGATTTCGCTAAAATTACAAGACCTTTAACAAAGAGACTAAGAAAAAATTCAGAACTTCAAATTGATGACGAGTATATCGAAACAATTAATAAATGTAAAACACTTCTAACAAACGACCCAGTTCTAAAATATCCTGACATGAACAAAGAGTTCACCCTAACAACAGATGCATCCAATGAAGCAATAGGAGCAGTCTTAACACAAGAGAACCACCCAATAGCGTACGCATCAAGAACCCTCAACGACGCGGAAAAGAATTACAGTACCATCGAAAAGGAACTTTTGTCAATCGTATGGGCAACTAAATATTTTAGACCATACCTATATGGAAACCGATTTACAATAGAGACCGACCATAAACCACTGACATGGCTATTCTCACTGAAAGAAGCAAATTCCAAACTAACCAGATGGAAACTCAGCTTAATGGAGTATAACTATGACTTAAAGTACAAAAAAGGCAAAGAAAATTATGTTGCGGATGCCTTGTCAAGACCACCGAAAGACGTTTACGTAAATGATATAGATTTCGAGACATTAATAGCGAACGCAGA
The DNA here is from genome assembly GCA_035610365.1 of Aquatica leii. Taxonomy (NCBI): domain Eukaryota; kingdom Metazoa; phylum Arthropoda; class Insecta; order Coleoptera; family Lampyridae; genus Aquatica; species Aquatica leii. The sequence goes on along the minus strand of CM069433.1, from coordinate 175,331,793 downwards.
TGGACCCACAGATGAAGACATAGCCGAATTAGATGAAATACTTCAAAACATGGGATCGGAAGAACCAATAGAAGACAACGCAACAATCCATACGTCATCTGGAGATGTACAAATAGAAATCCCATATAAAGAAACACCAATAAATATGACAAAAAACCAAATACTATTTGACACCCACCGAAGTAGTCCGGACGCGATTATAAAACATATCAACATATTTGATAACACCAAAAAGAGAATCTACTGTAATTTACCTTATGGATTTAACGACCAAGATATTTTAAAAACACTAAAAGAAATTCTTCAACCCAATACCAATTTTAGCATTTATTTTAAAAACCGTAAAATGGAAAGAGATATATTAAGAATAATAAGAGAAAACTTTAATAATACCGTAAAACTAAACATTAGTAATAAATTATTAGAAGACATTGAAGACAAGAACGAACAAACAAGATTGATGGAATATTATCATACTGGAAAAACCAAACATCGCGGAATTAACGAAACAACTAGATCATTGAAACAATTGTATTACTGGCCAAACCTAGAAACTGATATAACAAAATATATTAATAACTGCGACGTGTGCAACGTATCTAAAATTGATCGTAACCCACAGAAATTGCCAATAGCACTAACACCAACAGCAGATAAACCCTTCCAAATAATACACTCAGATTTGTTATTTATTAATCAAAAAATTATACTCGCTATGGTAGATGCATTCTCAAAATATGGACAAGCATACGTATTACCTGATCGAAATTCAAAAACAATATTGGAATATCTAACATTATTCATGTCCCATCACGGCATATTTTCTAAATTAGTCACAGACAACGACCCCTCCTTTTGTAACAATCTTATTTCAGAATTTCTTAACACCCATCAAATTAAACACCATAAAATTTGTACTGAAAATTCAAAGTCCAACGGAATTGTCGAACGATTTAATTCTTCCTTAATCGAATCATTAAGGGTATCAAACGTTGAAAAATCAAAACTTTCATTTGAGACTCAGTTGCGCATTGCAATAACATCATATAACAACAGTATTCACACGACAACTAAATTTACACCATTTCAAATAATTAACGGAAATGAAAGAAACATTTTACCTTTTGACCAGACCATCAATAAAATAACTGAAGACTACATATGCGAGAGAGATAAAACCACAAACTTAATTAACCAGCAAGTGAAAGAAAACATAGTAAAAGCAAAAGAAAAGGTGCAGCAGAAACAACCCGAAAATAAACTAGAAGAACACAAACCACAACAAATAGTCTATGTTCGAAGGAACAAACAGAGAAACAAACTAACACCCTATGCCACCAAAGTTAAACTACAAAATGTAACCGATAATACAGTGACATTCAAAAACAAAAGAAATACAGACACTAAGCTTAAAAGGGACGTAATCAAAAGAACTAAGAAGTATATGTTGTTGCAGGATGAAGATAACAATCCTCACGATCCTGGCCCTAGCTGTAGCAAATGAAGAAATAGAAGTAAAAGAACTAAAGAACTATATATTACCATTAGAATTAGGAAAGGCTTATAACCACCTTTTTAACCATAAACTAGTTTTTAGCGTAGAACATAAGGACTTGAATTTATTAATTTTTAATTTAACCGCGCAACATAAGTTAATCTTAGATAAAGTTACAGAAATTAAGCATCATAAAAAATTCAATCACTTTATTTCCGAACACGACATAAACGTTATTAAGTTACTTACACAATCAAAAAAATCGAATTGAAACAATTTCCAAAAAGTATGAGAATTTTATGATTCCCGTTAGAAATAAACGATCTCCCTTCAATTTTATCGGCAAAACAGCCAACTGGCTCTTTGGACTAATGGACGACGATGAAAAACAAAAAATTTATCATGCTATAGAAATACTCAATGTAAACCAAAATAATGTTATAAACAATATTAACCACCGAACCTCATTATTGCAAAATACAATTACACAACTAAAAGATTTAATTAATGTTACTAATAATAATATGAAATTAATTGAAAAACATTTAAATCATCTCCATGACGAAATAGAACTTTTCAACAGATATTTGTTATTACTTGAAACCGTTACCATTTTAGAAACTAATATAAGTGAAGTAGACACCTTTATAAACGAGTTGCAACAATCCATTGTATTAGGCTTCAGAAACCAATTACATCCCTTTCTATTGCCGTATCCACAGCTATGCAAAGAACTAAGTCATTTAAGACGTTTATATCCAAATGGAATATTAAATTTAGTAAATGATCATTATTATTACTCAATTCTTTCGGTTAAAATTGGATTAGATTTGGAAAAAACTGTAATTTCTGTAGAATTTCCAATAGTGGAAAATAGTAGTTTGACCCTATATCAAATTGTGAAGGTACCTTACGGCGAAACGTATGTGTTAGAACAATGCGAGTATTTAGCGTGGTCCTACAATAAGTCAATATGTGTGAAAGACTTTTTTCTTGTAGAAAATAATTATATAATTAAGAGTAGTGTTTATTTGAAAAATAGTAGTGATTGCATGAATAACCTTCTACAAAACAAAATCGAATGTTGTTCAATAGTTAAAATCAAACAAACTGATAACGAGTTAATAGTATTAAATGAAGCAAATTACATATTAATAACAGATAAAGTAAATTTGTTAAATTATCAATGTAAATCAAAAGGAACAATTAGCATAAGTAAAACCTCATTGATTAAACTACCACTAAACTGTTCAATTAAATTCAACAATCAATTGTATATTAACACTAAAGATAAATTGTACCGAGAAATGAAGTTACCCAAAATATCTTTAATACAAATTGAAAACACGGTTAACGAAAAACCGTTCGAACTAACAAAAGTAAATATGAATGATAACTTTAAAAATCAAATCATTAAAGATGAATTAATGTACCAAAAGGAAATTCCTTTTAATTATCAGTTTTCTCATTATTTTATAATATGTTGTATAATAATTTTGACTGTTTTAGTAATGTATAAAAATAAGGGTAAAATATTAAAGAAACTCAAGAATCTAAGAAATGGAAATACGGCAGAACCGCAAAGTAATCAAAAGCCCGAAGACGGTCTTCCATCTCACCCCGGAGGAGTTATATCTAAGAATCTGTTAACACAACAGGAAATAGGTTTAATGCACTCTGACGATACTGACGTAATGCTGTAACATCAATTTGAAATTTATAAATACAAGCAAATTGCAATAAATAAATTAATATACAGTTTGTCACCTTAAGTAACTATTATTCTGTAATCTTTAATAATAAATAAGAGGTTTTAATCTTGCGTTTTGTTTTTAAAAACATCAATTGGGAAACTTAAAATATAATTTATATATATATATATACTTATAAATAGCACGTTGTTGAGCCCGATATATTAACAGGTACCCGATGAGCCCGGATCTTTTCGTTAATATACAGGACGTTGATGAGCCCGATTATATACAGAATATATGTTTAGCGTTCCTTCGCGAGCCCACCAACGTTGCCACTCTATTTGGGCTCATCAAGGTAATTTTTATCTTAAACGATATTTATCTTTTATACTATATAGAGTTAAGCATTTTTCATCTTATGAACTACAAGCCACGACGATTTGAGTTTTCTGTAATTTAATTAAATTAAGATTTTTAATTTAACTTTTGCCATCTGACAATATATTTGTAAATAAAAAACTTACTTATAATTTTTTAGACAATTTAGTAACCAATGTACAATTTTAGGAAAAACGATAATTAATTGAAAATTATTAAGAAAAGTTAAAAAGTTGTACCTGCTTTAGACAAAACAAAATGTTAGTTTTAATATTTTTTGTTACCGATTAGACAGCACGCGGTTGTTTTAATTATGATCGAATTTAGATTAAACGTATTCGATTGAGTTTGTACTGCTTGAAAATGAACTTTTCAGCAAAGCATTTGCATTTAAGGAGTCCCTCATTTTTTTTATCACCTACGAATTGATTTTAAATTTTTTAAATTTTTTAAAAAAACCTAGGCTTATCGGCATCGCATCACGAAAAGTTTATTTGTTTTTTGGAATCCATGAAATTTTTTTTAAAAGTAAAAATGAGATGTTAACCGTTCAAAATTACTTACGATGAAGCAATGTCGAATGTTACCAAGGCATACCATGTAAAAGTCTCTCATTAAAATGACTAGTTAGTATCACAGTTTTGGAAATTTTCGATTTGTTCAACATATCGTATAGCTTTTATTCTTCTATTTTGTTTTGTTTGTATAGCTACTGTAATTGAATAGCAGTAGCAGTAGCACAAAAGTGTAGAAATACTATAGAGAATGCAATAAGTAAAATAAAGTGTTATCTTTAATAAAAATTGTGCAATTGGATAAAGCTTTTTATAAAGGTTAAATAATTTTTAAAAATTATTTTAGTGTATTACCTTATCATTTTATACTAGGGTGATTTCAAGAAAAGTAATTGAACGGTCAGTACCTACTTGATTCTTTCATTGGTCTATTATGGTGTAAAATTTAAGTTGTTTTAATAGGTATGAAACCTCCCTTAAAATTTTATTTTTTCCTTAATGTGCATATTGAATCCACATTAAGAATGTAATTAACTATTGTTCGATTAACAATTGAAATTCTATTTCTAAATCCCTTAAAAATACCCCGGTAGTTTCTAATTATGGTACCAATTGTAATGACACAGGAAATTGATAATTCCAATAAGACTTTTGTTCTATTCATTAATGTCTTCGTGGTCAACTTCAAAAATGTTTCTATTAGTTCGTCAGTTCAATTTGAAGTGTGTAAATCGTGACTTCAATTTGTAGTGTGAAAATCGTGTGTTATCAAGTGATAAAAAAAATTATAACATTCTAAACTCGGGTGTCTTACTTTTTAAAACCGATAGTAGTACTTTTATTAATATTTAAAACGCAACAATTAAGCCAATTTTTGGATACTGTTTTTCAATAAACCATCTAATAAACAAATCAAACTTACAAAAATTACAGCATTTACAAAACCGAGGAATGCGCATTATTCTGCAATGTAGTAAGTACCTACACACCTACCGATTGCATGCTGAAGACATTAAATTGGTGTTCAATTAGTAATAAATATAAATTAAATATTTTATTTTTATTTTCAAAAAAGTAAATGGTTTTCCTTCTAAATATTTTAACAATTTCATTATTAAGAATTTTAATATTCATAACTATTATACAAGGAATAATAATGATAATTTCTATACCTACTAAAAATGTAGGTACGTCTTGCAAGTTCAAAAAATTCTTTATTTTTATGGTTTAATCCTGTATAATAAGTTGCCACATGAAATAAAAACATGTAATAGTTTAAGTACCTTTAAAACGAAAATTACACCTATTAATTACTTTTTACAAATAATTTCTTTCTCTCAGTTCTTTGACAAATTATTAGAAATTTAGTAAAAATTAAATTATACGTTGTAAGGGTTTCGATTTCTGTCAATTTCTTTGTTTGTTATTTAATAATTATAAAAACATGTTGAATGACAACGTATCGCTGCTTATTAATTCGGTTTTTTCAAGTCTAAAATTAAGTATTGTTAATAAAATGTTCAAAAACAAATCATGTGTTATAATTTTTATATTTTTATAACACATGATCTGTTTAAAGAAGTTTCTGAACATTTTATTAAAAATAGTTAATTTTAGACTTAAAAATCCGAATTAATAAGCGGCGAAACGTTGTCATTCAACATGTTTTTATAATTATTAGATAAAGAACAAAGAAATTGACAGAAATCGAAACTCCTACAACTTTTACTTTAATATTAGTATCTGTCGTACCCTCACATCAACAGAAGTAAAAAAAACCCTTAGAATGTACTTACCGCTACTATCAACTGCCATTGCGTATATTTTTTTAGTTCTTAAATTCATTTATTTGGCGTTCGATTGTTTTGATATTTGTCATGAATGTACCTTGTACACTGTGTCGCATTTATAATGGCGTGGTTAAAATCGCATAATATTTACATGATGTGTTAGTTGTTTCCCTTTAATGGCATACATATAAATAAAATAAGATGGGATGTATTTTTCTATTGTATGAGAATGTCTTGACCGTTAATCACCGTATTCTTTGTTTACATATTTACGTTCAAAATTGAAACTTTTTAATTCTCTGAATTTGCTACTATATTAAATATAGCTATCAAACAATCACTTTTTATACTAAAAAAACCTATAATGCCAGGTTTGGTAATGTCCAAGTTGCAACATTTTTGGTTTAATAATTAATCTTTCCATTACAATAAAGTTTGGTCATTTTGTAACAAAATAAAAGTTACAATAAAAAAGCTTGTTCATATTTTATTTTCAATCTAACTGCCGGTCCCCGAAATTCAATTGTTGTGGGTAAAAAAAAATTAACTGGATATTATTGTCGTTTTCTGATTAGGAAATATTTTAAACTATTTAAACTGTTAAGAAAAAGTAAAAATAAGATTTTGACTATTATTGAGTAAAAAGTAATTTAACAATAATATTATTATTGTAAAATTGTTTGACTTAATTTAAAATCGTTTAAATTTTAGTAACAAAAATAGGAAGTATTTCCCTGTAATTGTAATCCCGATGGTATTGTTAAGAAAATATGAAGACAACGAGTCGATCTTCTGCTTATGTTTTATACTTAAGCGCGAATTTCTGCTACTCGAAAAAAAGCGATACATAGAATTATCTAGTAAAATTGAATACACGCAGACTATACGTTTTCTGCACGTTATTAGACCCATTCAACGTTGCCGCATGCTGGGCCACACAACGTACCGTTCGTGAAGAACGAGAACGTGTATATAAAAGAGACCTCTGCAGTGGCCTCGTCCGAACTATTCTGTCTATAGTGAATATATTAACGTACCCTTTATGAGCCCGACCTAAAATTCATATTTACACGTTTGAATGCATTTGATACCATATTTTGACTATATACACATGGATACGTTGTTGAGCCCAAAAGTGGGCTCAATAACGAATTTTCGGGCTCGAGAGCGTAGTGTTTGTATATTCTACGGGCTCAACAACTACCGGTTTATATGTCTATATATATATATATATATATAGACATATAAACCGGTAGTTGTTGAGCCCGTAGAATATACAAACACTACGCTCGAGCTCGAAAATTCGTTATTGAGCCCACTTTCGGGCTCAACAACGTATCCATGTGTATATAGTCAAAATATGATATCAAATGCATTGAAACGTGTAAATACGAATTTTAGGTCGGGCTCATCAAGGGTACGTTAATATATTCACTATAGACAGAATAGTTCGGACGAGGCCACTGCAGAGGTCTCTTTTATATACACGTTCTCGTTCTTCACGAACGGTACGTTGTGTGGCCCAGCATGCGGCAACGTTGAACGGGTCTAATAACGTGCAAAAAACGTATAGTCTGCTTGTATTCGATTTTACTAGATAATTCTATGTATCAGCATTTTTTCGAGTAGCAGAAATGCGCGCTTAAGTATAAAACATAAGCAGAAGATCGACTCGTTGTATTCATACTTTCTTAACAATACCATCGGGATTACAATTACAGGGAAATACTTCCTATTTTTGTTACTAAAATTTAAACGATTTTAAATTAAGTCAAACAGTTTTACAATAATAATATTATTGTTAAATTACTTTTTACTCAATAATAGTCAAAATCTTATTTGTACTTTTTCTTAACAGTTTAAATAGTTTAAAATATTTCCTAATCAGAAAACGACAATAATATCAAGTTAATTTTTTTTTAACCACAACAAATGAATTTCGGGGACCGGCAGTTAGATTGAAAATAAAATATGAACAAGCTTTTTTATTGTAACTTTTATTTTGTTACAAAATGACCAAACTTTATTGTAATGGAAAGATTAATTATTAAACCAAAAATTTTGCAACTTGGACATTACCAAACCTGGCATTATAGGTTTTTTATTATAAAAAGTGATTGTTTCATAGATATATTTAAAATAGTAGCAAATTCAGACAATTAAACAGTTTCAATTTTGAACGTAAATATGTAAACAAAGAATACGGTGATTAACGGTCATAAGACATTCTCATACAATAGAAAAATCTATACCATCTTATTTTATTTATATGTATGCCATTAAAGGGGAACAACTAACACATCATGTAAATATTATGCGATTTTAACCAAGCCATTATAAATGCGACACAGTGTACAAGGTACATTCATGACAAATATCAAAACAATCGAACGCCAAATAAAAAAAATTATAACATTCTAAACTCGGGTGTCTTACTTTTTGAAACCGATAGTAGTAGTTTTATTAATATTTAAAACGCAACAATTAAGCCAATTTTTGAATACTGTTCTTCAATAAACTATCTAATAAACAAATCAAACTTACAAAAATTACAGCATTTACAAAACCGAGGAAAGCGCATTATTCTGCAATGTAGTAAGTACCTACACACCTACCGATTGCATGCTGAAGACATTAAATTGGTGTTCAATTAGTAAAAAATATAAATTAAATATTTTATTTTTATTTTCAAAATAGTAAATGGTTTTCCTCCTAAATATTTTAACAATTTCATTATTAAGGATTTTAATATTCATAACTATTATACAAGGAATAATAATGATAATTTCTATACCTACTAAAAATGTAGGTACGTCTTGCAAGTTCAAAAAATTCTTTATTTTTATGGTTTAATCATGTATAATAAGTTGCCACATGAAATAAAAACATGTAGTAGTTTAAGTACCTTTAAAACAAAAATTACACCTATTAATTACTTTTTACTAATAATTTCTTTCTCTCAGTTCTTTGACCAAGTATTAGAAATTTAGTAAAAATTGAATTATACGTTGTAAGGGTTTTGATTTCTGTCAATTTCTTTGTTCGTTATTTAATAATTATAAAAACATGTTGAATGACAACGTATCGCCGCTTATTCATTCGGTTTTTTCAAGTCTAAAATTAAGTATTTTTAATAAAATGTTCAAAAACAAATCATGTGTTATAATTTTTATATTTTTATAACACATGATCTGTTTTAAGAAGTTTCTGAACATTTTATTAAAAATAGTTAATTTTAGACTTAAAAATCGGAATTAATAAGCGGCGAAACGTTGTCATTCAACATGTTTTTATAATTATTAAATAAAGAACAAAGAAATTGACAGAAATCGAAACCCCTACAACTTATAATTTAATATTAGTATCTGTCGTACCCTCACATCAACAGAAGTAAAAAAAACCCTTAGAATGTACTTGCCGCTACTATCAACTGCCATTGCGTATATTTTTTTAGTTTTCGAATTCATTTATCACTTGATAACACACGATTTTCACAATACAAATTGAAGTCAAGATTTACACACTTCAAATTGAACTGATGAACTAATAGTAACATTTTTGAAGTTGACCACGAAGACATTAATGAATAGAACAAAAGTCTTATTGGAATTATCAATTTCCTGTGTCTTATAATTGGTACCATAATTATAAACTACCGGGGTATTTTTAAGGGAATTAGAAATAGAATTTCAATTGTTAATCGAACAATAGTTAATTACATTCTTAATGTGGATTCAATATGCACATTAAGGAAAAAATAAAATTTTAAGGGAGGTTTCATACCCATTAAAACAACTTAAATTTTACACCATAATAGACCAATGAAAAAATCAAGTAGGTACTGACCGTTCAATTACTTTTCTTGAAATCACCCTAGTATAAATTGATAAGGTAATACACTAAAATAATTTTTAAAAATTATTTAACCTTTATAAAAAGCTTTATCCAATTGCACAATTTTTATTAAAGATAAAACTTTATTTTTCTTATTGCATTTTCTATAGTATTTCTACACTTTTGTGCTACTGCTACTGCTATTCAATTACAGTAGCTATACAAACAAAACAAAATAGAAGAATAAAAGCTATACGATATGTTGAACAAATCGAAAACTTCCAAAACTGTGATACTAACTAATCATTTTAATGAGAGACTTTTACATGGTATGCCCTGGTAACATTCGACATTGCTTCATCGTAAGTAATTTTAAACGGTTAACATCTCATTTTTACTTAAAAAAAAATTCCATGGATTCCAAAAAACAAATAAACTTTTCGTGATGCGATGCCGATAAGGCAAAGTTTTTTTAAAAAACCAATTTTAAAAATTTAAAATCAATTCGTAGGTGATAAAAAAAATGAGGGACTCCTTAAATGCAAATGCTTTGCTGAAAAGTTCATTTTCAATCAGTAGAAACTCAATCGAATACGTTTAATCTAAATTCGATCATAATTAAAACAACCGCGTGCTGTTTAATCGGTAACAAAAAATATTAAAACTAACATTTTGTTTGTCTAAAGCAGGTACAACTTTTTAACTTTTCTTAATAATCTTCAATTAATTATCGTTTTTCCTGAAATTGTACATTGGTTACTAAATTGCCTAAAAAATTATAAGTAAGTTCATTATTTACAAATATATTGTCAGATGGCAAAAGTTAAATTAAAAATCTTAATTTAATTAAATTACACAAAACTCAAATCGTCGTGGCTTGTAGTTCATAAGTTGAAAAATGCTTAACTCTATATAGTATAAAAGATAAATATCGTTTAAGATAAAAATTACCTTGATGAGCCCAAATAGAGTGGCAACGTTGGTGGGCTCGCGAAGGAACGCTAAACATATATTCTGTATATAATCGGGCTCATCAACGTCCTGTATATCAACGAAAAGATCCGGGCTCATCGGGTACCTGTTAATATATCGGGCTCAACAAGGTGCTATTTATAAGTATATATATATATATATATATATATATATATATATATAATTAAACTTTTTAATCGTCAGGAAGATCGATTATTTTCACAAAATTATTTCAAACGACATTACACAACAACTATTATCTACAGAGATATAAAATTGATTACAACATAAAGATTTGCATTGTTAAACAACTACATCAAGAAACACATCAGAAATCTAAACCTTAAATTAACCAAGAAATTTAATGAAGGTAATAACAAGCTAATTAGGCTAAGTGCAAAATTGCAATTTTTAATTAAGCGTAGATACAAAAATATTATACCTAATTTTCTAAAAAATATGAATACAAAAATTATCAGGTTTTTGAATAATCAAAATACAGAAAAATTTGAATCAATGCACAGCTATTTTACCTTTACTTATTAAAAATTCCTTTTCTGAAAAGAATTATTACCAACAAATAGTCACTAGATGCAATTAAAGAAATATTTTCCCGAAGCTATAATTACATTATTACTCTTCCTTAATAAAAAAATAATTATAAATTAAAGCAAATATTAAATGAAACCCATGAAATGAAAAAGTCTAATTTGTAAAACAAAAATCAAAAATAATAAACTTAAAACAATTAATACACATCAAAATCAAAATTGGTTAGTCAATTTATTTAATATTGTAGTACAACAGGATGTAACAGATATTATAAAGTATGGATCAAAATTTAATCTACCTATCAATAACAAATCTAAAGTATCATTAGCAAATATTGTATCAAACATAGAAACCGGAATAAAAAATGTAGATCACAACTTACAAAACACATTCATGTCATGTACATAATAACATCGCGGATAAAACTCAAAAAATAGTAATACTTAATACCACCACATATAATCAAAAAATGACACAATTACTACAAGATAATAATATCTATAAAAAAATAAATAATGACCTAACCACATCAATTCAAAATAAAAATAAATACAATCATTAAAACATTATTTAATAATAATTACATTGACCTAACTAATTATAAAGAAAACTATCCTTTACGCCCCATTGTCTCAACTTATAATAGTCCAATTTATGAAAATTTTATCAAAAATTATTTCTATTGTAATTATATATAATAAGAATTGTATAAATCATTCTTGGTCTCTAAAACAATCCATTAATATATAATATTATTATAACAAACAATCATAAAATATTATCTTTAGACATAGAATCAATGTACACCAATATTTCTATCGATCTTGTCATTGAATCTGTACACACAAACTGGCATGCAATACAAAAATTTACTAAAATCGCAATAATTGAATTCATACAAATTATCACATTAGTTCTAAATTCCACTTATTTTACTTTTAAAAATGTCATGTATTCATAAATCCAAGGGCTTGCCATGGATCTTTCTATTTCTTCCACCATTGCCGACCTTGTAATTGGAGACATAGAAAGTGACATTTTAAGACAAAATCCGTATATTACTTTGTATGGCCGTTATGTAAACGACATCATAGTTATAATCCACAAAAATAAAATTCAAAATTTACCCTTTCAACAATGTACGCCCACTATTAAAATTTATACTTAAAATAGAAGAAAACAGAATTTCGAATTTTTTTGATCATTTACTTGCCGGATGGTGCAATAAAAACTAACTATAATTCTAATATATCTTTTAAATATAAGCAATAATCATTTACAGTTTATTTGACCGAGCAATAAAACTTTCTTTTCTTTTCATAAACAAAATATAAATATCATTCAACAAATATTAATCAATGATACTTACTATCCAGTATAATTCATAAATCATACAATCAAAACTAGATAGAAAAAAAATCAAATTTAGCAATAACCACAATACGTTTCATAATTTTCAACATCTACCTAACTTTTTTGGTCCGCTATTTAATACTGACATAACTCCTACTCATATATTTCAATATCATATATTTCAATCCCATATATACATACACTTTCAGAAAAATTAGCAAAAATTTTAATCAAACGTAACATTATTATAGCTTTTAAAAATACAAACATTCTTAGTCATAAGATATACACAAACGTTAAAGATAAAATCGACATAACCTCTAATTTTAATATCTACCAAATTAATTGTAATAATTGCCCAGCTGTCTATATAGGTCATACCAAAAAATTATTAAAACAGATTACCTCAACATAAAAATTCAGTAAAAAATGCTATTAAGAATCCATCTATACCAAAAACTGCTTTAACTGTACACTCACTAAATCATTTTCACTGCGATTATTCCAAACCAATCATATTCCACAAAGAACCAAAATTACATACCCGTCTTTTCTTAGAGATGTCTGAAATTAAACGTAATATAAATTCAATCAACTTCTATACTGATGTAATGAATTTAAGTACCATATTTTCTAACATAATATAATTCAATTTCATTAATATTTTATTATAAAAATTCCTCTACCCAATCTTAATATTAATTTAATATATCTTCATTGTAATTATACATTTTATACTCAAACCTCTTTTTTTTATTAGATTGCATTCAATAATCATTTTGCTATCAATTATGTTACCTTGATTCCTACATGTTATTATTCTCAATTGCAATTCAATTCCTAAATTTCGTTTCTTTATGTTAATTTATTAAAAATTGTTAGTCCTTAATGTTATGGTTTTCTTTTTAAAATAACTTTATTTAAAGAAAATTTTTCTGTATTTGTTTATAATTAAATCACGTAAGTATAATAAAAAAAATTATTTTTCTACACTAATTTGCTATTTTGTTCTTACTTATTTTAATAATTGGTAATTTGAATTGAAAGTTGGCAAAACGTAAACATGACTATGGAATAAAAATTTGCTTTTGTTTTATTAAAAATTAGCCGACTAAAAATTCTTCCTTTACTAATGAAAAACATATATCACAGCTAACTAAGGATTATTTGTCCATTGTAATTAAAAAATAATGCAGAAATATTTAAAATTAGAAAACCAATATTAAAAATAGTATATTTAACTGAAAAGTATAGTGAATCATCACTACTAGAAACTATAAAACTACAAAATGCATATCTAGAAAATAAAAGAATGGACGTGAAAGATATTAAAGAAAATAAAAACAAGTATATTTGGACAGCTTATATAATGTTCTTTTTCTTCTTCATACGACTAGAGATTTCGCCTGTTAGTTATTTGATGATATTATAGGTAAAGGTAACAAAATGTGTTGGAAAAAGGCAAACTTTTTATAAATTGTAATTGTTGTAATGTACATATATGAAGAAGTTAGTATATTAAGATGTCTTAATTGTTGGGGATATGACCACAAGGCACAATTTTGTAATCATGCAGTAGTGTAATCATCAACCAAAGATTGTCATACCCATGTTGAATGTTGTGACAACTGTAAATTAAAAAAAACAAAGAAAATTTAAGTACAAAATTAACAACATAAATTGCAGTTAATAAGTTATTTATGGAAATTAATAATTTTTGTGATTATTACAAGTTTACTCTAACTAAAAGCCTAAAAATTATGTATATGAACATTAGAAGTTAAATGACCTAGAAGCAATTATAGATATAATAAATAATAAAATAGATAAAATAGTTGTAACAGAAAGAGGTCTACTTTTTTTTTAATTTAAAAAATTTTAAAACTTTTTTTTTATCTTGATCTAATAAACGAGGTGGAGAAGTTGCTATATTTATAAAATCAACATTACAAGCTTAAAGAAAGTTATCGTTAGAGTTTGATAATAATAATATTCTTATAATTAAATGTTTAAATATACACATTGTTGGATTATATAAATGTCCCAATTGAAGTATAAACTTTTTTTGCAAGAATTTGATCAAATTTTAGAAAAATTTAATAAAAATATTTTGCCTTTTGGTGATATTAACATAGATCTTCTCTTAGTCAATAAAACTACAGATTATATAAATACTATAGAATTAAATAATATTTTTATACTGAACAAAATTGAGAAATATATGCCAACAAGACCAAGTTTTAATATAATTATTGATCATGTTTTATCTAGCCCAGGGATAGAAAAAACAATTTTATCAATAATAGAAGATGACATTTCAGATCATAATTTAATAATTTTAGAAATAAATAGCAACAAGAATATTTTAAGAGAATTTATACATATATAAACTTCTTAATATATTAGCATCTGATCTAATGGAAATTGATAACAACTTAGATGTAAACCAGCAATCCAGCATACGTGTACAATACCTACAACATAAAATACAAGAAGCAACTAAGAACGAGGAAGCAAAATCAAATGACAAGTATTGGATAACAGATGCTTTTAAAAACTAACTTAAAAATAAAAATAAACATACGCTAAATGGAATCTGGATTTCAGTAATACCGAAAAAGAGTTAATATATAAACAACAAAACTACAGAAATAAAATCTATTTTGATAAGAGAGTATACCATTATAATGAATATAGAAAACTTGGTTTAAACCAAAAAAAATTTTGAAAATTAAAAAAACCAATTTTATACAACATAAAATCAACTGAAACTAAACATCAGTTAACTGAAATTATAACACAAGACAAATTTATACCTATATGTAAACAAACCCAAAGATATAACAGAAAAATTCAACTACTTCATTAATTCAGTCTAATTCATCACCAGTCCATAGTATATTTTTAACACCTATAACTAATGATGAAATTAAAAAAATTATACGTTCAATAAAAGATAATACTACTGCAGGATGGAATTTCTGTAAAAACCTTAAAAATTGGTTTCTCTTATGTAAGATTTCAATATTAGGAACACAAAAGAAATATGAATTTATAGACCATTATCGGTGCTTTCAAGTTTTTCTGAAGTAGCTAAAAAAATTATAAACAACAGAATCATAAAATATCTAAATAAAATAATAAACAATATGAATTTCTAGAGAAAACTGGTACTCAAGCGGCAGTAACTTATATTATAAACAAAATTTATCAAGGAATAAATAACAACAAAAAACTTTTTGGTCTTATTATAGATTTACAAAATGTTTTTGATACAGTAGATCATTTCGTATTGTAACTAAAATTAAAAAAATTAAGCATAAAAATAAACCCTACTTAAAATGTAGCTTAAAAATGTGAGTATGAGCAATCTTCAGGTGAACATTTCTAAAATTAATAAAATTACTATTAGTGTTAATTAAGTTTAAGATTATAAAATTATTTTTAACAACAATCGATAGACTGATAACATTATAACAAAGGTGAAGATAAACTTACCAATTAGGGTTGTAACATGTTCAGTTAAATTATAAAATATATAAATATTAGTTATTATTTAAATTATTAACATTATTAAATTTGAAATTGAATCATTAATCTAATTTAAATTGAAAATTTTTTTAAATTATTAAAAGTTAAAAACATGTGTCCAAAGTGGCCATGTTGATTGAAATGGAAAATTTTTATGTGAAATACTTGTAACTATTCATATAACCTGGTGGTGGTTATAGAAAACTGTAAAAATTATACTACAAACTAACAATACATGTCAAAAAATTTTACCAGATGGAGCTGGTAAATCACAAATTTGGTCAAGAATAATTTAATTTTAATTGAAAGAAATTAATTTGGTCGTTAATAAGATCAGTTTTAGGTAAGGATTCAATGTATATGTATTCTAACAAGTTAAGTCTATAATCTTTATTCGCTATTGGGTGGATTAAAGAGGCTGATTTAAAAGAATGATCGTTGGTAATTACATGAAGTGAAAATGTGGAATTAATAGAAAATGGATCTGATTTATATTTGTTCGGATTAGACAAATATCTTAAGTGTTCCTTGAGTCTGATCTTAAAGGATCTATATGTCCTGCCTATATATTTCTTATTACATGAACAAACAATTTCATAAACACCCGATTTATTATTGATATCGATAGGAGTTTTAGTATTATCAAATAACTGTTTAATATTAAGAGGACTAGAATAACAAAGTTTAAATTCAGAATTATTAGATTTATTAATGTGATTAACTAGTTTATGCAAAGAAGGAATAAAAGGAATAGCGAAGTAGTTTGAAATTTCAACTTTAGACGAGTTTAGAGAAGTGTTCGAATTGATGCAATGTTTCAGAAAATTTTTGTTATAAAGTTTATCTATCAAATAAAAAGGAAAACCGTTTGCTGAAGCAATCTTATAAATAGTATTTAATTCAAATTGAAAATCAGAATTATTAAAGGGTAAGGAAAAAAGGCGGTTGAAAAAATAGTTAAACGCAGCAAATTTATGTGAATACGGGTGGTGAGAATCATATGGAATAACATGATTAGTTGTTGTTGGTTTCCTATAAATATTAAAATCAAATTTATGGTTGTTGAGAGTAATATATAAATCTAAAAAATCTATTTTATTATTAACAGGAAATTCGACTGTGAATTGAATCCGTTGATTAATGTTATTAAGAAACTTTAGAAAAGATTGCACGTGTTCGACCTCCCCTTTAAAAACACAAAGGATATCATCAACATATCGATTCTAGAATAGGACATGTTCACTAAATAAATGAGAGTTACTAATGTGATTAATTTCAAGATTTTTAAGAAAAATTTCTGCTAAAATAGGTGATAATGAAGAGCCCATAGGTAAGCCTTGTAATTGTCTATAAATCTTATTATTAAATTGGAAGAAAACATTATTAAGACAAAATTCGGTTAGATTAACTATTTGTTGTGAAATCAGATCTGGATAGTCAGAATGAAATAATATGTCAGAAATCATGTCTAAAACTTCGGGAATAGGTACTGATGGAAATAAATTTACGACATCAAAAGAAATAATAATGATATTAGCCTTATTAGGAATAGAAACCTTGTTGAGGTTGTTGATGAGTTGTTTACTGTTAAGAATGGAGTAAGAAGATTTGGAATTCGTGTTATGAGTGAAAAATTTTGAAAAGAAACAAAAGAAAAGTTGGTGAATTTAAATAATTAACTATTGGTCTAACAGGAATATTCTGTTTACGAATTTTTGGGAGACTGTAAAGTCTAGGTAAACTAGGGTTAGTTGCAACTAATTGAGAGGGAATTTTATTAAAGAATGTAAGCACATTAGATGAATCTAATAAAAGATTTTTTGTATTAAAATTGAATTTGTTTAAGGAAAAATTATTAATTATCTTAAAATCTTCAGACTCAAGGAACAGTTCAGCTTTACGAATGCAATCCGATTTGTTTTGAATTACTAAACAGTTGCCTTTGTCGGCTTTAGATAAAATGAGGTTAGAATCTTTAATTTTTTGTTTGATATTTTTAATGGTTTTATTGTAATTTTGTTTAAGACGATTTTTATGAAAATTAGGAGGCACGTGATTCATATTAGTCAGATTATTAGAAATCGTTTTATTTATCAGAGAAATAATTTAATTATCTGTGTTAAATTTATCTTTATATTTGTCTGTAACTATTTCCATGGTGGCTTTAAAATTATTAAAATCAATTAAATTAACTGGTAGCTTAGGGGCAAATTTTAGACCTTTATCTAATAGAGACAATTCGACTTTGGAAAAGATAACATCTGTGTTAATATTCTTACTGTTATTAAAATTTGGAGTAGTAGACTTATATTTATCGTTGTGTGGAAATGTGAAAGATTTTTGTAAAATAGGATTAAAGGGAGAGGGTTTAAATTTTGGTTTATTAAAGAAAGGTTAATGGAAATAAGGAAGATGATCTAATTTTTTAAAAATTTTTTTTTTCAAAATTTAAAATGTAAATAATGACCAAATTGTGTTACCTGATCCTCAAGTTTACAAATAAAAACGTCCCAAATTGCTGGATGAAGTGTCTTCGTCAATGACGTATGTAAGAACCAAAGTTGTAAATTAATGAAGTAAAGTTTGCTGTACCATTGTTTGATTTCAAATTTAAGATATGTGCATATGAATTTATTATTAAATTTAATAATGTTAATAATTTAAATAATAACTAATATTTATATATTTTATAATTTAACTGAACACGTTACAACCCTAATTGGTAAGTTTATCTTCACCTTTGTTGTAATGTTATCAGTCCATCGATTGTTGTTAAAAATAATTTTATAATCTTAAACTTAATTAACACTAATAGTAATTTTATTAATTTTAGAGATGTTCACCTGAAGATGGCCTCAATAATTGTAATTGTTATTGTTTTCGGCCGAAACATGTTGTGTTATTGGTTTTTCGACCTTCACTTCAATTTATTTATATTTGATCCATTACAATAATTAACTATCTTGCATTTTCTAAAAAGATTTTTTTTCAATTCTTTAACTACGATGTTCTTATTACCTTCTTAGTTCGGAAAGCTTGATTCTTAAAAATAACACCTATTAATTAAAAATTATCTTTAAACTTTTACAAATTTACCTTATTTGCTTTGTAAGTCACATCCACATGTTATATGGTTGAAGCTTCTAGGAAAAACTATCACATATTAACACTTGTCAAAACTTGACGACATTGTTAACGATTCAGGCTTCGCATGAATAGATTTCTTTTATTTACTGGCTGCAAACACAAAATCTTCTCATTGAATCATTAGTACTTTTCATACTAATCTAGCTCATTCATATTAGGTTATGCTTGAAATTAATGTATTAAAAAAAATTCAAATACTAAATGATATGAAGTTAACTAAAATTGCATGGCTTTAAAACAAGTAAATTATACTCGCCGTTTTTTAACTAGAAATGAGTGAAAAACAAGAATAAAATAATAGTAACAAATAACTAATGGTTTTGACATAATTTTTTAATTGTCATTTTAGGTTTTACCAATACAAATTTTTAAATTAGTTTATTTATTTTTTACGTTATTTGTTTTCGTAAAATTTTGTTTAACTTTGATTACTAATTAAATATAGAGTCGTAGAAAAAGTATAGTGTTAATTCGTAAGTAATGTGTATTGCCAACTCGTACGAATTGCCAACCTCGCCTTCGGCTCGGTTGCAAATTTTCATACTCATTGGCAATGACAACCATTCCTTACTCGTTATACAATATACTATTACCATACTAACGGCCGGTTTCATAATCAGCTTTATATTTTAAAATTACTATAACCTAAAATTTTCAGTTTTCCAATTACAAACTCGTAGCAAAATTAGACATTACAATAAAAGTTCGTTATTGCCAATACGTTTAAAAGTGCCTTTTGTAGGCGCTAATCGATGGTAAGTTGAGAAATTTTAAATATAATAAACCATGAAAGTTTATAAGGAAAAAGTAAGTAAATGCAAAATTTTTCAAGAAAATTATTTATAAAAAATATAAATCCAACTTTCAAGTTTCTTAGATAATTTAAAAGTCAGCACTTCACTGTTTCAAGGTAGATCAAAAGAATGTAGTTAAATAAATATAAATGCTTTTCTTAGTTTTTTTAATTCTGGTTTCATTATCAGTTTTCGAAGAAATACTGATATAGTTGAGCAGTTCAGTAGTGAATTACACATTTTCCTGCTTGCAATTTAGCGCAATGAAAAACACTTTAGACTATACATTCATATTTTAGTTATTTAAATTCGATTTGGGGTAGAGCTCTCTAGTACATTTAAAACCATTATAAATATTACAAAATAAAGCGTTAAAATTAATACAGAAAAATATCTAAATTTAAGTTTGAATTAAAAAACTATTAAAAAAGTCGATTATAGTACCTTACTTAATTTTGTTTGTACAATTAAAATTATTTTCTGTAGATAGATTATTTTTAAATTGTAGGAACTGTCTAAAATAAGAGTTACTTTCGCACACAAATTGTATGTTCTTTTTTAATAAATTGGTTTAAAAAAAAAGCAAATATAGAACTATTGTATTTAGAAATCAACTTTGTGCGCCTCGATGCACATGGTCAGTCATACAGCTTTAAATTTTGTTTTTATCAGTTGTAACTCAAGGATCCAATTTGGGTCCGTTTTTATTCCTGTTGCATATTGATGACTTGACATATAAACTTAAATTGAAAAAACTGCTTTTTGTTGATTTGACAATATCTTCTAGCATTTCTTCCGTTGCAGACTGTGAACTAGTTCAAGAACAATTAGCTATTCTGCAAGATTGGTGTTACGATAATGACTTATTTCTAAATATATCCAAATTTCAAAAAGTTTCATATATGCTGAAGAATCAGTAGATTTAATTTAATTATAGTATACAGCCCATTCGATGGAATAGAACTGATTCCATCAAAGACTTGGGAATTCATTTTGACAGGAAGTTTACATTTTATAATCATTTTCACATTATATCTCGTTCTTCAATGGGAATGCTTAGGTTTATCTTTAGAAACTGTGAATCATTCTCGAACTTGGCAGTCTTAAAATCACTGTTTTTTTGGTATGTAAAAAACTTGAGTATTGCACTTTGATCTGGAATCCGCAACATAAATATGAAATAGCTATGTAGGAATCAATTGAAAAGATTTTATTAATTTTTTGTTCTTAAAACTGGTAGCACTTATCTTGCTGAAGGCTTTTCTAATGATCATCTGTTAGAACGATTTGATTTTCACTCTTTAAAAAGAAGATGTGAAGTCTTTCCTACTTTACTTTTTAATTTACTAAATAATAAAATAGATTCTTCTTCATTTTTAGTGCTTAGTTGTATTTCTAGAAAAGCAAATACGTTTTATATTTTCACATTTCCCATATTAATGTTTCATATAGATACTCGATTGTCAACTGTAACTGGATATATAACAATTTATCGAATTGTGTGGATGTCAATAATTGTAGTTTTGGGTTATTGTTAGAAGCATTAGATGCTCCGTTATGGGTTTTTCGTTTTTTTTTTCATTTTAATTTTTGTTTTTATGGATTATTAGTAATATTAATATAAATTTCGTACTTTACACATGTATATAGCCAATATAAGAATGTTCAGATTATATAATTTTGTGTAAAATTTTTGTGTATACATATATTTTTTTTCAAACTTCATTAAAAATGTAGAATTTTGTAATAACAAATATAAAAAAAAATGATTTAAATCGATATTAACAGCATTAAATGTGTATTGAAGACTAATTTATTAACTCAAAATTAAATCTGAAGCAAATAATCACCTATGCGTATTAATCTGTCATTTTCTAAAAATGGCAAGATATTTATGGTGTCACTGCGTTTGTTTAAGAATTTACTTTGTTGGAAAACTTTTATTTTACAAGAACACGATCGTGACTGAGATAACCGAGTCAAGTTTTTCAAGTAAAAAAAGGAATTATTTTTGACTTAGAGGCAATGATAAGAATATTTTGTCAATTCAGCTGTGAACAGTCCCACAAAGTTGTTGCGTCTTAACATTTTACCTTGACCAATTCTGTTTGTTGCGTTTAGATCATACCGGATTTCTTTTTTTTAAACTCCACGAGCGATTTGCGCATTGTTTATAAAAAAAGAACATTATTAGGTAATGAAATTGACTTACTTTCAGTGTTCGTCTCATAATATCTTAAGAACATTTAGCATTGTGCTAATTTGAGGTGTGTTATCGCTTTGGTACAAAATAGTTTCGTTATAGTAAAATAGAAAGTGTTGCTTCAATCTTCGCTAATTAACGCTTTACGAAGATCACCAAAAACTAGCTACGTTCTTTACGGCAAACTGTGTTAAGTTTTGATTTGGGATACGCAATTCAAAACATTTTCCAGCGGATTTTTCAACATTGAACCAAGCAGTATAGTACATTTGGGTCCCAATTCCATCTTCTACGGCTGGCATCCTTGGGCAACTGAGGCACGTTATCAGTTCATTCATGGATTAAAAAATTAGGGTATTTATAAACTTTCGTATTCATCAGTTTGCAAAAATGTAATTTTACAGTTATGGTTCACCAAGCAAATGGAATTGCTTTGGTGTTTAAATCTGACAATTACAACAATTTTGTATTAGTGTATTTAATCAAGCAACCCGATTTTAGCCTTTGGACTTTTTTCAAACCGTCACCGATTAGTGCTTTCTTTGACTGCGGAGTACTACTTTTGTCAACGTTTGAACTGGTGCAGAGAACGGTAGAATGGCATAATGTTATCTTCAGCGACAAATCGCTATTCTGTCTACGTATGTACGATAGCCGTAGAAGGAAAGCGGCACCATCCTCCACAGACTTTAGCACAATTAATCCACAAAGTTTAAGTTGCTTGAAACGAAGCACTACAAACAGACCTTGACCATCTCATTTTGTTTGCGCCTGGGCATGTACAAGAATGTACTCAACTACGGGGTTGTCAAACACATTACTAATTTTTTTCGGATTACGTGTTAATACAATGTATTGCAAATGTTATTGTTTTTTTCGTGATGTAAGAATTAAAGAAATTATTCTTTCTGGGCGTAATACTTCTTATTTAAATCAGAACCACAAAATTAGAAAAAAAGGTTTTTAAACATTTGTTATACTTTGTACAGCTTTTTTATGCTTAGTTGTCATACTGAACTAAACAAGAAAACCGCCAAAAATGCAACGAAAATTGTAGGAGTTGAGAAAAAATAAGAGTACCCAATTGTGTGCTTAACTAAATATTTAAAAAAAACAACTTTAAGTAGCCACGATTATATAATTCCCTTTATACTGTGACGTCAAATAAATTAAATTGTAAAAAAATTACTAAAAGACGTAAAATACCATATTTTTTAATACAACCACTGCCCAAGAATGAGATTTTAGAATTATAAACGTTATTAATTTGCTAAAATAATGCAAAATGTCATAGTAATAGCAAAGGCTTTTATGGTCGGAGTCTATACTAAGATAAGAACGTCTTCCGGGTTTGGTTTGGTCAATGTTGTCACCGGTCCAAACCCGGAAGACGTTCTTATCTTAGTATAGACTCCGGCCGTGGAAGCCCTCGCTATTACATTAACAATCTCTACGGGGAAAATATTTCTTCCAAAGCCTCCGTATTTTTCAAACTTCGATACAAACTCGTCAAACTTTTGTGCACTGTAACCTTTCTTAATTGCTGTCGTGACCACAACATCATTTCTGCATTTCTCAGAATCAAGTTCCACATTCAGACACGTTCTCCAAAAAACATCTTACACCGTGCTAGTCTAACGTTGGTACGCGAACAGATTAAGCAAACTAGGCGAGAGTTAGACACAATTTCAAAACAACTATTTGACCTTCATCTTGAGTTGACCAACACTCTTTCCTCGGATGATTGGAATTTCTTTGACAATATTACTTACCAGCAGTCTAATACCACTCTACGACTAACCACTGAAGGTCATATCGAAAAGTTTCAATTATTGGAATCCAAAAATCGTAAAGTTTCATCTACTACTAACTCTTTAAAGACTGTTGTTAATTTATCTAGTTTAGTCCTCACTTCAGAACAGGAATCGGTGCTATCTAAGGGTTTGAATCTTGCTGTTGCTCCAAAACGTATTCCTAAAGACAATATTTTATGTGCTGTCGAGTCTTCTATAAGATATCTTCTTTGCCACATCTCAGATGTCATTCCTATTAACACTGGCAAAATCCTTGAATCATCTAAAATTCCTAAATCCAACATTTCTAAGTCGGAAGAGTCAGCTCTAAAAAGTCTTCGTAAGAACCCTGATATTATTGTTTTTCCAGTCGACGAAGGCAATGTTGATGTCGTTTTGAACCATATTGATTTTGTTGCGAAAATCCATTCTATTGTGTCTGAAGAAACGTAGGCTTTTCTAACTTGTAATCCCACTTCGAGGATTGAACGTGAGGTGAGCGAAATCATCAAATCTTCCAATCTACCTCCTGAAACTAAACGTCGACTTACCCCTTCAGATTCTAAACCACCTCGTGTATACGGACTTCCCAAAATTCACAAACAAGATATTCCCTTTTGACCTATCCTTAGTACTATCCAATCTAGCCAAGTTCTAGTCCATTTTTTTGCGAGTTTACAGGTAAAAAACCTCTTCTCTTATCCTCAACTCTCAGAATTTTATTCAACGTCTACAAACTATAAAATTTGAACCACAAGATCTTCTTGTGAGTTTTGATGTCACTTCACTTTTTACTAAAGTTCCTATTAAGGATTCGCTTATTATCATCGAACAGATTCTGTCTCAACATGACAAGGACTTGAGTTTGGTTTCTCTTATTAATAAGTGTCTATCCTATACTTACTTCCAATTTGATAACAAGTTTTACGAACAGGTTTCTGGTGCTGCTATGAGTTCTCCTCTATCACCTGTTGTAGCTTACATCTTTATAGAATTTTTTGAAACGGTTGCTTTGGAATCATCAATATTAAAACCCAAAGTTTGGTTTAGGTATGTTGACGACAAGTTTATTGTTTGGCCTTATGGTCATCTCAAATTGTCTAAGTTTCTTAATCATCTTAACAATCAACACTTGGATATCAAATTCACTATGCAAATCTAAAGTAACGGTGCTCTCCCATTTCTTGACGTCCTTGTGACTCGTAAGCCCGACGGACTTCTGGGCTATTGCGTTTATCGTAAACCCACCCATACTGATAGATACCTTCATGTTTCGTCTCATCATCATCCTGCACAGAAACGTTCTGTTATTGAATCTTTGGTTCATCGTGTCTTTTCTTTTTGCCAACCTGAGAATCTAGACTCAAAACTCTGTCATCTTACTTGAACTTTAGTGAACAATCGTTATATGAAGCGAGATATTCATTAAGTTATTATTTGTCGTCTACATCCACGTACTCTATTACCTAAGAATATTTCTACTTCCGAATCCAATCCGAAATTGGCCTTTTTACCCTACATTCACAAGGTTACAGATCAAATAAGGAAACTTCTTCGTAAGAATGGTATCAAACCTATTTTCAAACTTGACAGGAAAAATCTCTTAAATTCTTCCTTCTCGTAAGGACAAATTTCCTACACTTGCATCTCAAGGTGTGTACCAAATTCAATAATTCAATAACTTCAATCGTGCACATGGTTTTGAGCTATCCCTTTTTTGGTTTCCGGTCATTAGTCGTTTATCGAAAACACGCCTCTTTCAACCGTAACCCAATCACAGTAGAGTTTAACCAGCCGTGACGTTACTTCTTCTCTAGATATGGAGTCATTTCTATAAAGTTTAGAATCTGGCTTGGTTCACAAGTTGATTACCTAACTCTGTAGTGGTTCTTTGTTAGATTTTTATTTGTTTTTTCAAGTTTATCGTTTTATTTCTTACCTTTTCTGAGTTTAGAATCTGGCTTGGTTCACCATTTGATTACCTAACTTTTGAGAAGTGTTTAGTTAGATTTCGGTTGCTTGTTTGAATTTTTCGATTTCTTTCACGCCCTGATGAAGGCCCTTACGGAAGTGGGCGAATCGTTGGCAACTTCGGTTACAACAATGACACGGTCCAAACCCGAAAGACGTTCCATCTTACGACATCCTCCACGTTGCACTTTTCACGGATGTCCTCGCTTCTTCTTAGATCTCTAATCGTGTTTCCTGAGATCATGCGGAGTACCTTCATTTCAGAGGTGCGAGCCATTCTTTTAATTTCAACAGTATCGGGTCTTGTTTCTGTTGCGTAAGTCATAACTGGCCTAACACATGCTTTGTAAATCCTTACTTTGGCTTCTGTTGAAATGTGTTTGTTTATCCACATTAGTTGTTCTTAAGGCTCCAGTTATCCTCGCTGATTTGTTAATTTGGTGCCTCACACTAATCTTAAGGTCTCCGTACGATGCTATGTTGGATCCTAGATAGTTGAACTCAGAGACTTGTTCAATTACTTTGCCATTCAGTTCCAGTTTACATCTGCGCGGATCTCTCGCAATCACCATTTTGTTTTTGCAGTAGAAATTTTCATGTTTAATTTTTCAGCTTCAATTTTGAAAGCTTCTAATAACCACTGCAATCCGTCTTCAGTGTCTGCAAATAGTGTCGCGTCGTCAGCGTAGCATACGATCTTGATATGGTGTCTTCCTAACTTGTAGCCGTGGTTTACGTTGCGAACTTGTTCAATAATTCTATCCATCGTTAAGTTGCATAATAGAGGGCTGAGACTGTCTCCTTGCCGAACACCCATGTTTAGCTCAATTTTTTCAGTTGTCAGGGCTTTTGTTTTAATTATAGTTGTGTTATTCGTATTGAGCTGCCGTATCGTCTCGATAATGTTTGGGTGTATTCTTTACTCTTTAATTCGTTCACAATATCCGTCGAGCGTACCCTATCAAAAGCTTTCGTTAGATCTAAAAAGCACATGAATGCTGGCTTGTCGAATTCTATTGCTTTTTCTGCGACCTGCCGAACAATGAATATTGCGTCAACAGTCGAACGATTTTTCCGAAAACCTTGTTGCTCTGCATTAATTGAAATATGGTTGAGAATGCGTTGTTGCAAAAGACGAGTAAATAATTTCAAGGATGTATCCAGTAAAGATATTCCTCTGTTAGTTAGTTAGATGGTTCTGAGGATTTTCCTTTTTTAAGCAATGGTATAGTTATGCTGTCTTTCCATCTTTCTGGTGTTATCGCCTCTTACTATTTTATTTAAATTTTCCTTAAAGTAACAAATTTTGCGGCAACTATATAATACAGCAACTACGTAGCATAATGTAGTAGTATTTACAAAAATACAATATTTTTTAACTACCGAGTCGATTTCTGAAACATTGTTTTAGGACTAATCTCAGTTTTGTTTCGAACAATTTTGCGGCCAACAATTTTTATTTAGGTTATTACGTAGAAGAAAATAGGTTAATTAGAATAACTGGAAATGTTAAACTAAAGAAACGTAGACTACAGAAGAGATAAATAAATTACTAGACTTCTACTTTTACAAAATCACCGTAACATGGGTTTCATCCTACATAAAAGAATAAGAAGAATGACTGCAACACAAACATTTTCAGATGAAAAATTTGACGCAAACGCCAATTCGTAGCAGCGGAGCTACAAAGCATTGTAGATAAAAATTATTGTTATGTAAAACCATTTTATAAAACAAGAAGTAATTTTAATAGATAAGAAAATTTATTAAAATTATTTATATTTTTTAAATTTAATAATTGTTTAATTGTATATAAAATTATATAATAATTACAAATAACAAAACAATTAACTAAGTTTAACTTTTGTAGAAAACTTGCGTTTATATGTTATTCAACGTTTAGATATTGTAGAAAAGCAACTAACAATAAATGTAAAATTGTAAGTCTTGACAGTTTTACTGTTACTGTTATTTACATAGTACATCGAAACTTGTTCCGAAATAAAATTCACCTAGGTTTATATAGAACATGTATCTGGGGAATTGTCAGTTTTGTAAAGAAACGTAAGTTAAAGTGTAATTGCTAAGGAAATGCCTTAGAGAACATTCTCAATGTACACATTTTAAATAATTGAATCACGTATCTTTTGGTTTTGATGTGCAGTCTTACAATAAAACTAAGTACTTGCATTATTAAAGTTTAATATTTTAGTATTAGTGTTATATATTTATACTTTTATTGTCAGTTCTTCTATTTTCTATGAAGTGTTTTGCCGTTCAATTGCACACATAACAGTAAAATGTTATATTACAAAACTCAAATTTTATAGTTAAAATAACAAGTACGTAGGTAGTAATACTTATTTTTTAAGTTTATTTTTGATGCGTTTTATTACAATTGCAATTAGAAAATTTGCCGTTTAAATGTTCTAAAAATTACGTAAAAAGTCTAGAGCTGTATAGTGTGTTTCTGAAACAGTAGATGGTGTTTGAAACCGCCCAAAAGGTTTTCCAAGATTAATAATAAAATGTACAATTTTTTGATGTTTTAAAAACTGTTTTATATTTGTTGTTTTAGAGATTAGAGAGGATAATATTCAAAATTTGATTTTGTTATGAAAATCAATTTTTTTTTTGATAAGTAGGTTTTTTAAAAAGATATTTAAAATCGATGGTATACAAGTAATAGAAAATTATTTCTAGAATAAAATCCATACTTTGTATTGCGATTTGAATAATGTTTGCGAACAGCATTTTGATTTGAAAATTTTTCTTTGATAATTGCCGCGTTGCGACGCAGTCTGCGTTTGCTGCAAGCGTCTGGTGCACAAGCGAGACCGCACCTTAATTGCGAGACCTCATTGATAAAGGTATTAAATCTCACGATTTTATTAATAAACTGCATTTTTTATATTTTCTTAACAAAAACAAATATCAAAAATTGTCGTTGATAATGTGTTATATATGTAATGAGTACATATACATGCGCCCATTACGTCATTACTGCTTATTATATTTATTATGTTTAACAAAACATAATATACCTGCAAACTTGTAACAACAAAACAAAGATAAATTTATTCATCAAGAATCAAACGTAACATTATCATGCCAACGCAACAATTTGAAAAAAAAAACTATTTGTATTTTCGTTTCTGGCAGAATTATCTTATTCACTGTGTAAGTTAAATTGTGCTTTTTTTCCGAGTAGAAAATTTTTTGAATTTATTACAATGAAATCATTATTTTCTTGAAAAAATGAAGTACGCTTTGTAATTTAGCTGAAGCAAAATTTCCAAACCGTACTTCTTTGGTACTCGTTTGACTGTTTTCCACACTCGAGTACTAATGTAGAAAGAATTTTTTCCCAAATAAATTTAAATAAAACTCCAGCTAACAATCGTCTTAAAATTAACATGATGGAATCATTACAAAAGTTTTGTGGTTCAAAAAGTGAAGAAAAAGTCAAATGTTTAATTTAGACCAGGGATTTCCAACACGCGGCTCGCGGGCCGCATGCGGCCCGCGTCTTTCATTAGCACCGCCCGCTCAAAAATAATAAGTAAAACCATATTATGAAAAATAGCTACTACCGTTCTTCAATATTTAATAGTAGCTATATAAATATATACCTGTGCGGATGCGGCCCCCTATTTACTCTATGAATCTAATGGCGGCCCTCGGTCATTCATAAGTTGGAAACCTCTGATTTAGACTATCAAGGCGGTGTAAAGATATAAAATAATTGTTTTATATCAATAATATAGTAATAAAAATTAGTTTTTTTGTTAATTTAGTTTTAGTCAAAAAAAATATTTTAGCTGTATTGCAGTCTGAATTTGACTATAAAGATATGTTACAAGCTTTAAGTCTTAGGAAGCTTGCACGGCCAACTTATACAGTCTGAGATAGGGGAGGTTCAAGAGAATAATAATTAAGGGCGACAGATCATTTATAATTAACACTTCTGCCTCGATCAAGACAGACGGTCCAAGCTTGTAACGAATTTTTAGGTTCGTAATCCTTGTTACTCTGATGTTCGAGTAACCACAATAAAAGAGAAAGGTATGTTACCATAAAAGAAAGATTAACAGGTATAAAAACTTTAATTTAGTAACGTAGAATATTAACAAGAGTATATCTAATTCTCAGTGCATAGATGCCAGCAGTATTCGGCAACACACAATACATATGTAGGTTAAGTTGAAGCGAACAGCGATGAAAATTTCGTAGTAAATATTGTTTGTACACAGCATGCGATACACACAAAATAAATGATGAAACTACCTTATTGGTATTAAAACAATGATACTAATTACGTAATTAACACTAGCCAAAGTTTCGTGAGTGACTTTTCTGACAGCGATAAAATAATTAAATAAACTTACCCACAATCCAGTACCTACTTGGTCGAAGAAAACGTTTTCCCCGGCAAGTGAGCCTAAAATAAATTTGAGTAGCAAATCGTGTCAACACAATGACTCACGAAATCAAGATCTACAAAATTGTTAATTTTCTGCTAAAAGAAAGTACACATAACATAACCCGATTGTCGAATGCTGTTGTACACATTCAATGAAAGTTGGTTTTGCAAGTGTTTGCCGCATGAGTAGGATCTCGAAGAAAAGTCCTTGTCTTCGGTTTTTTGGTTTTAACCGTAGGCCTTATATATAGAGTTATACCCGTCCTATGAAGGTATTTGTCGATATTAATCCCTCATTATTCTTTACTGAATAGAAACATGTGGGCCAAAACGTGGTGGAACGGCTATCAAATTAAGAAGAAATTACAAAAGAATTCTAATAAAACGGATGTAACTATCTTACCCTGTGACGACTAAATTATTTTAAAAGCGTAATGAAGTTATAATTTGATTTCCATTACAGAGGATGTCATTCAAAATTTTTCTTTAAGCGGCACAGGCAGTTGTCAGCTTAACGACTTCGTCGTAAAATGACAGTCACAAGAAAAGATCGGCAGAGGGCGCCAAAACGAGAATCTAATTTTAATTCAATATACAGGGTATTACGTTATAAAAATTTTGCACGTAACAGATAAAAAAAAATTAAATTTAAATTTGACGCGCTCTCTCTGATGTCTCACGATTTTTTTGTGACAATCTCAAGAATTTTCGATAACATTATCAGGCAAGGTTGATTACTCAGTTAGTGTCGAGTTACCATTGAATGCGTGTGTCTTAGCTTACCACAGTAGTTTCCAGTATTTGATTGAATATGGATAGTGATGTAAGATATTCCACCAAAGAAAAAAATCATCTGAGACTTAACTGCTACAGAAAGAAAAAACGTAAAATCAATGAAGGCTTATTAAATTGGCAGAAGTAAGTAGATGCATGTAAATTTTAAATACTTATTAAATTTTATGTGTTAGTAAGAATGTTACTAATTCAATAAATCTACATGAAAGTGAAACAATTGATTTTAGAAGGAGCATATCCGTTGATGATTCTTTAGAAAGTACACCTGATGTATCTTTTAACAAAAAAAGGTCGCACAAAAAAAGGCGACTTGTAAATTTAAGACTTATGCAGTGGCAAATAAATAAACGCTAAAATAAATGACGCAGTTTGTGTAATTGCAGAGTCATGCAGTAGCCATACTTCCTCAGAAAAAAGTACTGTAAATGATAAAATTTATGAATTTGATGAAGATATCAAACATAATGAACCTACCATTTTTGGAACACAAGCGGTTTTATTTTGTTCAAACTTACCTACTATCAAATGCGGTAATATAGAAAGTGACTTCGGCAGCTACGAAAGCTTAAAAGTTCAGATACTGAAGATAATTTGATTATCGAAAAAAACATTCTCAATCCTGGCCAAAATCCCTATCTTGAATCAGTTACTGGTAGATTTATTGTAGATGGAAAGCATTTTTTAAAGGAAATTAGAAGTTTAGAATATCAGAAAGTAATGTGTTTAAAGAGCTCGAATGGTTATTACAAATTAATTGAAAGTTTCTCTAAGTCGTTCACGTGGAATTTGAGCGTCCATTTTGTAAAGACATACGTATTGACAAATGAACCAACAAAAAAGACACAGGAGACGACGTAAAACAATTTGACAAGAACCGAATCTGCAGTTTCGGAACCATGGCCATTGGCAGTGGACACAATAATCTAGAGAAAATTATGTCGAAGATGGTTATAAAATCTTTAAATAAAAGTAATTTAGAAAAAAGAAGAAAGGCTTGGAACTTGTTGGAAAGATGTATTGTACCGGTCAATGATTGAGGCGGGAAAGGAAGAAAGAAGATTAACTATTGATGATGTAACAGAAGATAGTAAAACGCCGTTTATTGCAGTAATTGTTGATGGAGGCTGGGGTTGCATGTGTAATTGGTCTGAAAACTAAAAAACTACTACACATTGACGTCAGAAATAAATATTGTTATAAATACCAATACCTTGCAAACAACCTCTCGACAGACCACAAAGTTTGTTTCAAAAATTGGCATGAGACTTCTGCTTCAATGGAATCCGATATTATCATAGAAGCGTTTAGGTCAAGCAATGATATAAATGGACTTGAGTATAAAATTCTTATCGGAGACGGAGATTCAAGTGTTTATAAAAAAGTAATGGAGCTTGTTCCTTACGGAAGGAAAGTGAAAAAAAGGGAGTGTACCAACCTCGCTGTGAAATGTTACACAAAAACTTTATTTAAATTGCAAAGTAAAGATCCTTTAATTAAAAAAACAGTTAACAAATGAAATTTTTTATAAGACTTAAAAATGTTGTTCGAAAGACAATTGCTTATAACGCTAAGCAAAAAACACATCAGAAGATTTGAAGTATGATGTTAGAAATTCTCCATATCATGTTTTCGGAATTCATAAAATATGTAAACCGTATTTTTGTAATCCTCAAAGTCAGCTTTCAGAACCAATACCTGACAATAAATTGTTTGTAATAAAATCGATGGAAGAATGTCTGAAAGCTCTTTTATCAAGATGCGATCAGTTGATTACTAATGATACTAGTAATTTAGCTGAGAATTTTATGTCCCTAGTTGCCAAATTTAGTTGTGGAAAACAAGTAAATAGAGGTAAACGCGGATCATATAATTTTAGAACATATGGTGCTGGATTAAATTTTCAATATGGACAACAGCGGCATCTAAAAACTATGAAGTTTGTAACTGGTTTAAGTCCTGTAAAGAAAACAGTAATTACAAGAAGAACAAAAATATTAGAATGTACTCGTAAGTTTGCAATAAAACGAAAACTATTTCCTAAGAAAACATGTATAAACAAACTAAACGGCGGGATAAAAGATTATGGTTCAGAAAGTCAACAAGCACATATGAGCATCACTGAATATGAAAAAGAAAGTTTAGAATTTTTAGAGAAAATTAATGTAGATAGACTGGAACGTGACAAAATAGAATTTTTGAGAAGGGGACAATCAGATAATGACCGATGGCTTACCGAACGAAAGAATAGAGTGACTGCATCAAAGTTTGGTGAAATTTGTAAGAGATCAACCACAATAAATGGACCGATAATAAAAAGAATATTATATCAAACACCTTTTACGAATGAGGCCATTGATTATAGAAAATTTTAGGAATATTTATCCATAAAAAGATACGAACAAAAGTCAGGAGAAAAAGTTATTCCATGCGGTTTATTTATCAATCTAGAAAGTACCCGAAAAGTGCTGAGAAATTTAACATTCGAGAAGCAATAACAAGTTTGAAACAATTTTGTTTGAACAATGATTTTAAACTTAAAACCAATTATTATTATCAGATTCAGGGGCAATTGCATATAACTAAAAGATATCTTAATTGAAAGAATTTATAAAGATGACAATTTTTGGAATTATAAAATGAAGCCAATGCTTATCAGTTTTTATCAAAATAAATTGCTGTCGGAAATAATTGATCCGCGTCTATGCCGTCATATGGACATAAGGAAAAACTAAAATTCTGTTAGAGCTAACGAATATTTTTACAAAAACTGTATACTTTACTTGTAAATAAAATATTAATGAAATATGATTGATTATTACACTCAAAAATTCAACGAATGCAAACACGTGGAAATGCATGTATTAGTTTCTAAATAACCTGGAAAATTTTGTCAATTTTTCGTTTTGCTTTTGTTGAAAGCGGCTAGACCGAAATAGAAATAAAAATTGATTTTTGATTGGTACCGGTAGGCATATACTGAAATTAAAAAATGATTTTAATCGACAAAATATGTAAAATAAAATGTATACCTTCAATTGTGAAACCAAAAAATTGTAAAAAAAATTGTTTGATAAATAAGAAACATTCTCTCTTAACAATTACTTTCTTATTATAATACCATTTTTAAACTGTACTTAAACGGAAGGGTTTTTGAAATAGCTTGGAAATAATTTTTCATGCCTTTTATCTCTCTCAAACACTTACCGGTAGACTTTGACCTTAAGTAGAAAGAATATTAAAAACCTAACTATAAGAATAATAATAATAATAATTTGTTTAATTAGTTTTTTGATCCTCGAATAGTATAAATCAATTCAAGATTGTGTTTGTGCGTAAAAAAATACATGACTGCTAAATAGTATTAATCGAAATTTAAACGTTTACTTAATCAGACATTTATTCTTTTGTTTGAAAATATTTCTAATTTTGTGACTAATGAAAACACCTTCTTTGAGTTTTGCGTCAGATAAACTGGGAAAACTACTATAAAGATACTGAAAACAAGTTCCATCATAAGCTTGCTTTTTTTGAACTGAATGAGCAACTAGCACAGATTCGTATGTATCTATATTATATGAGGGGTGAATATCCAAAAAAATACAGAGATTTGTTTATATGATCATATCATGACACTATTTTAAACACGGCGCAGACACAAACAGTTGTGTTTTTGTTTAGTTGTGAGTTTTAGTTCAAAGTAGATAATGGAAGTGAATAAAACAATAGTGGAAGACAAAAAAACGTTCTAGAAAAAGACATCGCCATCCATAGACGTACAAAAACAAAGTTTGCAAGATAAAAGGTACAAGCAAGAAACTGCTTATGCATCAAATTTATAATTGAATTTTACAGGTAGACTGCTAAAAATTTACCAACATTTCCTAAATGTGGTCACAAAAGCAAACCATACCAGCCTTATCAATGTAATTCACATCTCAGCATGACTGACATCAAACAGTTTCACAAGCTATTTTATTCGGACAGAGACAAGGCTCCTCAAGATGCGTTTATTCTTTGTTATTGCACCGGAATACCACCTAAAAGAAGCAGGACAGGTAGAAATGAATTGAAAATTATAAAACGTTCAATTTCCATTATGTATGCAATACCAACAAAAGAAGGAATAATAATTCCAGTTTTCAGAAAAGCGTTTTTAGGTGTGTTACATTTGAAAAAGAACCGAAGTATGGGATTGTTAAAGTTAAAGTTTAAAGAAACAGAAAAATAACCCATTAAAAATCGTAAAGGAGACAGAGCCATTATTGTCGATTGTCGCCGGACAGACTTTACTTGCCATGTTATTTAAATATTAAAAAACTCTGGAATATTTATAATGTACAAGCAGGAAGCAAATTAAAAGTGCATCATTGTTATTTTAGAAGATATTTTAATACATATTACAATGTCGGGTTTGGAACTCCTCTCACTGATTTGTGCGTTTATTGTTTTATGTTATGTTATGTTATGTTATGTTATGTTATGTTATGTACCTTTGAATAAGTGTAAAACGACAAAAAGTAATGATGGTTTTTTTGCATATTACATTTTGTCAGGGAAGTGGGGGGAAGGGGCCTAAACTTCGTGTTGCGGGGGAGGGGGCATGCGATTTTGCGTTACGCCACTGTGAGTAATCATATTCAACGTGCTACTTAACAAGTTAAAGAAAATGTTCACGTATCTTGGTGACAAAGTCCAAAATGAAGTCATTCAATTTTGAATTTATGCAGACAGAATAAGTATTTTTAAATAATATTAGACTGTACACATATAGAGCAAAAGTATTAGCATACGTTTTGTCCACTTTAACACCTGTTCTAAAGAGTTAGAAATATGCGAACACTTTTTAGCTTTTAGTCCTATTTTTTGATACAACTGGCATTGGTTTGAGTTCTTTTATAATAGAAGAGTGAACAAATTTTTATTTAGATATAAATAATGTGAGGGGACAGGGCTATGCTAACGGTTCCAATATGCGTGGTGAAAATTGCGGTTTGCAGGAAATTCTTTTAGATCTGAATCCACGAGCGTTTTATATGCTTTGTGCCGACTCACACATTAAATTTAATAGTTAATGATGCTGCAAAAGGTAATCGCGAAACAGTTGGTTTTTTCAGTTTATTTCAAAAATTAGCCACATATTTTTCTGCGTCTACTAAACGTTGGAATATCATCACGGTTAAGCAGAATTGATGCAAAAAAGCCACTGTTTAAAAATTATACTAGAATTATATCACGCATTATACGACATAAGAAAGTCACATAGATTTGATCAGGAATCAAAATATCAAGCTAGGTGTTTAGGAGATAAAATATCAACATTTACGTTTATTTGTTCAGTTCACATCTGGATGTCTATTCTTGAAATAATTCCTCATAAGTTCACTAAAAAATATCAAATTTCTATTCTTGAAAAATTTTCCAATTTGCATGATGCAAACGTTGTGAAAAAATTAAACACTGTACTGACCCAACTCTAAAACTACAAATAATTATTTTCGGGTTTTGAACCGCGTTTCATATTTACAATTTTCAAAAAATTTATAAAATGTCTGTAATTATGAACACCAACGACTACATGGAAAAAATCGATACTTTGCTACAAGATTCGGCGTACAAACTATTGAAGAGGAATCCAATAAAACCTCTAGAGAAAAAGATTTCAGCCGCTGTAAAATCCGCAAACACGATCCCGGAACATGAAAAGAGACGACTAGCATTCCGTTCTTGGACGTACTGTTCACTCGAAATATGAACAACAAATTGGGACATCAAGTATATAGAAAACTGACACATACTGACAGATACCTCAACGCCGAATCACATCATCATCCAGCTCAGAAGTTTGCAGTTCTAAAAACTTTAGTACACAGGGCCAAGGGGATCAGTGAACCGATCACGTTAAAGACCGAGCTAGGTCAGCTAAAAAACGCCTTAATAAAAAACGGTTTTAGAAAAGCAAACATATATCGAGCAATTAACAAACACAGTAGGGAAAACCCAACGAAGGAGGAACCCGTGGCAACTTCCTTCCTTTCTTACATAAAAGGCTGCACGGATAAAATAACCAGGATACTTAGAGGGATAAATATCAATGTGATCTTCACTGCAACAAATAAAATATCAGCAAATTTCTCAAAATCAAAGGAAACAAAAGCACTACTCGAGGAACCAGGGGTCTACCACATCCCTTGTTCGTGCGGGCTGGTTTACATAGGACAAATGGGACGCAACATAGCTACCAGATTTAAAGAACATAAGACGGGTACAAAGAAACATAACACAAGATCTATTGTTGCGGAACACTTTTTAGACACGGGTCACACGATAAAATTTGAAGAGGCAACAATGCTGGCTAAATCCCAAAATTTCTGGCCTAGACTATACAAGGAAGCCATTGAAATCCAGAAGTACGACAATTTTAATAGGGATAATGGAATCGATCTAGCGCCAATATGGAAAAACATGTTCCGGAAAATTATTGAATCGGAACCGTCAGAAACCATTGGCCCGAACGGCGTAATATAAAGGCTTGTTAGAATCCTATATCTGCAGTTTCAGTTTTTTCTGAAGAAGACAGCGATATGACTGTCAAAACGTCAAACATTGTAAATTTTTCAAAGTTTGTAAGTTTTATAAATTTTGTGAAAAGTGTAAATATGGAACGCGGTTCAAAACCCGAAAATAATTATTTGTTAAAAAATCATGGCCGCGAAAGCCTCAAAAATAAAATCACAAACTACAGTTAATTACCAACCATAAAGTACATAAATTGCAAACATGTTAAAAAGAGATGATCAGGAAACTGCTGTATTCTCTTTCGATTGTAAAAAGAATATGTCCTTACCTAAATTACCAGATCAACAGGCATAATTCTCAATGCAGGTGAATTTTTATAACTTTGGTGTAGTTGCAAGAAATTCAAAAGTCAAACTTAATAAAACAATTGTTACATGTTTTGTTTGGACTGACGCTAAAATGAGATTGAGTCTGCAGTTCATCATACTTTAACACATTTTACATTTTCTGAACAAATAAAGACAGTTCGTTTACTTTGTGATGGGCGTGGATGGCAAAATAAGAACCCCACGTTTATGACAATGATTTCTAATTGAATTGAATGTTCTGCTCTACCTCAAATTAAGCAATGGGAGGTATTTTTTCCTGTCGTGGGACATTCATACATACCACCTGACAAACTTTTTCGGAACATAGAAAAAGAGGTAATACAAATGATAGAAATTTTGAAACTAGAAGATTACACTTTTATTATATACTTTAGGGCTAATGTATTAAAAATTGGCAAAAACTTTAAAGTTTATGACTGAAAAGCAAGAACTAAAATTATCTTACAATTAACATTTTAAATTTGAGCTTTGCAAGAAATTCATTTTTACGAAAAGTGAGGATAGCATCGCTATACAGATATGATGTAGGACAAGCTAAAGGAGTTTGCATGAGAGGAAAAAAAATGAAACCAAAAGAACTAACCTTGCCTTTTAAACCAGACAAAATAGAATATATTGAGAATTTGTTTAACACTCACTATAGCGAAAAACACATAAAGAATCCAGATTTGGATTATTTTATTAAACTGTTTGGATGCAATAGTAATAATGTAGCCGATAATGTCTTAGGATAACATTAGGAATCAGAAGATGACAAAAATATAACAATTTAAAATTGTATTTTATATTATATTTTTAATATACGGACGTTGCGTTGTTTTCTTTTTTGTTTTTTTTTTACTATTATTTTGTTTTTTTAGTTAAATACAAGCAAATCCTGCAGAAGCGCAACCTGCAACATATCAAGTATTTTTTTTTATTTTGCTTTTATGTGTACCTCAATTTAATCATAATATCCATACCAATGTAAACAAAATCCTACTAAACTAAAAAAAAAGTATCTAAATATCATGGACAATAAATTCAGGAGCGTTTTTTGCTGTTCTCTCAAAATACGTTTAGAAGGATTTGTCCCATTCTGCATATATACTCCTTATATAAGAGAACACGTTTCAAACTAGTCTTAGAGGAATCCATAAACCATATCTATTCACTAGGAACCTACGTTGGACTACCTAAACTACGTATTAAACCAGAGATATCACTGATGGGCAAACTTTTACCTACGCGAGCCAATGTTTACAAACCGAATCTATGGGGGGAGACAGGTTTTAATTCGTTGAGTATATATTTATACAAAATTAAATAATAGAAATTCAAGTCAAACACTGCTACACCGTGAAATAAAAAATTAGGACATATAATACATGGATATTTATTGTAGGTAATCTATAAAATAGAAACCAAGATTTAGTATTAAATTTGATGCGAAATTGCAGCTATATGGTCGCAATGTTTCTTGTTGGAACGTCTGACATATGTATGATACTGCTTTTGTTTTTCTGTAATCTTATCATAGACAGACTCCATTTGCGATTCCAATACTTTTAGCAATGAAAAAAGGTGATCATCAGAAAGCCTGTTGCAAAGACAATTTTTTTTAAATTTTCATAACAGAAAACGTTTCTTCGCACAAATAAATAGGGATATTCTATCTTGTCTTTTCTCAAGTGCATCGTGCAGTCTTTTTAGTTGTCGATCGAATCCTTCAGCTTCGGACAATGTGTATGGTCATTTTTCTCCATAACAATGGATTTTTGCTTTGAAACTTGGTATCCAGTTTATTTAGTTGTGAAAAGAAATCTGTAAAAAATGAAAAATTGGCAACCCAGTTTTTCACAGTTATTATTTTAGTTGTTCCATTTGCCATTGTCAAAAAGTACTGAATCTCCTTTTTTAACTTCTAGACGTTCTCAAACGCATTACCACATCTTAACCATCTCACTTTAGTGTAATAAAGAAAGCCAGAGAAGATTTCAGAAATTCTTGGAGTTGACGATTGGTCAAGTCTCGTGAACGTATTGTGTTGATAAGTTTAACACCACACTGAGAACAGGTTGAATATCGATGGCTGCTTTGCAAAATACATTTTACTGTATTAAATCGCGCAGAAAAAAAAGGAAAATTAATGAAATTATTGAACCAAATGAATACCTACTCTGTGATATAGAATTTACTGCTAATTTAATTGTAATTAAAAATCATGCCATGGAAAAAAGCATAAAAAATTGATTTTGGAAATAAAAAAAAAACAAAAAAATATTCTTGAGTTGTTCTTGCTGTTAAAATTGTGCAATTATTTGATACCACTTTTACAATCTGCGTTGCCGGATTCTAAACTAGCAAAAAAAAATTTCATGGGTAGAACAAAGACAACGAAAATCATCACTAACGTTTTAGGTAAATATCAATCTCAAAAAGTTGTGAATATTTTGGTAAAAAAAATTTTGCATTTTAATCGACGACTCGGCAGATATAAGCACTGTTAAAAATATCTGTGTTTGTGCAGCCTGTAAGGTTTTACCAAGGCAATGTATAAAACTTAGCAAGTAGAGTTTATATTTTTTTTTTTCGAAAGTTCAGTTTTTCATTATAAGCGACTTTCGGCTTAGACCGCATCGTAGTTAAACACCCATACTTAGGCTTGGTCCTAGTCTCTTCTTGAACCCTTGAACGACAATACGGCAATACTTCTTGTTTTGGCTCTCAAGAAGAGACTAGGACCAAGCCTAAGTCTGGGTGTTTAACAACGACGCGGTCTAAGCCGAAAGTCGCTTATAATCATAAACATAACAACCGCGAAAGCTTAAGATTTTAAAGTTCAGCTTTCAAAATTATCTTAACGTAAACCTACATAAAATTCTGAGATTGTCACAGACCAAATGCTTGTCACTAGTGATGTTGGTAAATTGAATCTTGGAACAAGTTGCAAACATCGGAATCTATACTTCGCAACCTAAATTATATTAAAACAAACTTCTACCCAAGTTTACAAGTTTAAACAAACATTCTTATCACTTTATTAATTTAAATAATATTTGTCTAGGCATAGAAGTTTTAAGAATGGTTGACAAACTTAATTAAACTCGGAAAATAAATTTTACATAACATGATTTCTAAATATTAGTTGCAAGGAAATCAAAAAACTTTTTTTTGAAAAATCAATATTATTGCGTGTTATAAAAACAATAGAAAATACATCGCTACAATCTTAGTTTTTTAATATAAATTAAAACCACAAGATTGCTATATTTAAAAAACCAGAAAACGGTATATTTGTTACAAAATTATATAAATACTAAATTTATAAACCAATTTTTACAACAATCGTTATCACTTCTACCAAAAACAGATTAACCGTCTTGTTTAAAAATACAACAAAAAGGAATATCGTTAGAATTGAGTCTGAAGAATACTTAACTAAGGCGCATTTAATTAAATTAGACAAATAAAACACGAACAAATACAGAAACTATAATTAAACGACATCGTATTTGGAAGGAAGTAAGTTATACAGCACTGAGCTTTTAGCAGAGATAAAATTTGAGATTTAGTAAGCTTTTATACAAATTAACAACGCTTCTTAGAAATTTCTCTACATCAACTTGCGTTTGAATTGTTTCAAGAAACATTTAAAATTTATATTGCACTCCACAACACCTTAACTTATACAAATACAAGTAATTAATAACAACACTTGAACGTACCTAAAATTGATAAAAAAAAACAAGAATCATCTAGCATGGTAAAAAATTATTTAAAAATGTTTGTTTCCGTTTATGTAAACACGCTGTATTAGAAATACATGTGTTAAGTTTAACAGGGAATGCAGTTAACTAAATGAATTATTTTTCTATTTGAATTGTTTTAACATATTACATATTTAAAATCTATACCCGCTTGTGGGTAAAATTGACAAATTTTACTTGTGATAGAAACAAAACATTACCCAAAAAAAAACATTGGAATTAAAAATCTAATTGTTGTAGTGTTACATTTATTAAAGCTTAAGAGGAATTATGTTTAATATCAAATAATTGTTTGTCATTATACGTTTTAACTCCCGCTTCAATTAACCTTAAACACAACGGAAAGTGATTCTAAAAATACTTTGTTA
Organism: Aquatica leii; assembly: GCA_035610365.1. Lineage (NCBI taxonomy): Eukaryota > Metazoa > Arthropoda > Insecta > Coleoptera > Lampyridae > Aquatica > Aquatica leii. The sequence continues at coordinate 175,289,531 of CM069433.1, read as the reverse complement.
TTATTATTACAGTAAAGATTCAAAATTTCATTGTGGCAGCACCTTTAATGAGATTCTTTAATTGTTTATTAGTTTCAATTATAATAATAATAATAATAATAATAATAATAATGTTTATTGTGCTAATAATCACAGAGATCTTGCACTCGTTATATAGCAAATAAAGTAAAAAGATATAACAAAGTTAATATAACATACACGTAACAGAGTCAAACGACGCAGATTATAAACAGATAATAACAGTTATAACAAATTAATTGACGAGACTTCAGTACATAGCAAAGTTAGCATTGTAGTACTTTAAAATCGTACTTAGTGTATTGTTCTACACTGTAAAAAACGTATTCAGTTAAAAACTTGAGCATCTTTTTTTTTAAATCCTAATAGGCAGATCTTTAAATGTAACGGGTAACACATTAAAAAGTTTTGGGGCCAGATAATAATTGCAATAACATACACCAATTGTTTCATGTAACCCTCTAGTTTCTAAAAACACGTCGTGTATCAAATTCTTTCAAATATTGCCAATACTGTTTGCCATTGGGACGACGTGATAAAACATTTCGTTAATCATTTAAAATACTATCCCATACGTTTACAATTTTTTTTTCTCAAAGTTATATACTCTTATGGTATATGGGTTATCATCAGTCCATAGATATGTGTTGTACTAATTTTGCAGCCTGGATGGTTTTGCTATTTCCCTCCCACAGGTCATGAGAGTAAAAACGGACACGATATGAGGTGCTCGTCATCTTGCAAGGCTCCGACATCACACGTTGAGTCATCGGCGAAGCCCCATCAAACAAGGTTAGCGCGGCACCTTGTCATTTCTACTCTTAGTATGTTGAGGCTGAGCCAGGTGGCATATAGTAGGGTTGTGTTAGGCTGCGAAAAGGTTTGTTTGATCTAAATGTATTTCCCCTGGGTTCTTGTCCGTATAATGGGTGTTTTGGAGCTTCCATCACTATCAGCCGTTCAGCGTTTGCCAAAACGTCACATCGTATTTCTAGTGGACCAATTGCTACAAGCGAGTACAATTTGCCAACTAGAGTAGATTTGAAGCATCCGGATATTATTCCTGCCATTTCATTTACTGCCGTGTTGTTACCAACATTTTTGTTCCAACAGGCACTGTTGGTAACAACCACTTCACTATGGCTAGCTGTGATGTTGGTGAGTACGAGTGGTTTATAACACTAAGTGTACATACGAACCCGATATCCAAAAAGTAAGATAAAAGCAAACAATCATTTACGATAGAACGAACTACTTTGTTATATATATTTTTCCAATCGATAACAGGATAACACTTTTGTTTCACAAAGATACTACATTAAAAAATACTTTCATCAAACATTAATACTTACATGCAGTCGCGAACAAAACTTTAGTTCTCGTCTAGGGAAGCGTGATAATAAATTTATTAACACGAAAGGCCTTAGTTCCTTAGTACTGCTGCTGGTTAACCTTAAACTCCACTGCCTTGAATATAAACAAATTATTTAGGTACTCGAATGGTGCAAGTCAACGTAACTATTCATGCACAAGTTTGCATGCAGCTAAAAACTGAATTATAAATTCGACTAAAAGTAAATTATTAATAATAACCTTAAAATGGATAAAAAGCAGCTAATGGCTTAATACAAGTAATAACGCATAACAAAATTAATAACGCTTAAAGTTTAGTATATAATATATAAGTAGACCAATTACGTAATATAGTTACAAAAAGAAAAATGAAGATTAGACATTGAAGTGTAGAGCAAGTAAGCCGCCTCCATAATGATACTCGACAGTTGTTCAAAATTTAAATCGAGCGAAACCAATGAAGTCATAAATTCTACATTAATTATACCGGCTGCATTGGTCTGTTAGATGTGCGACCCTACACTACTTCCATCATTAGTAGTTGGTTTTCACCAAATTTGCTATAACAAAGTTTTAAATTAACAAAAGCAAAATGGCGTCTCGTAGCCATTTACCTATGAGAGACGGCGTAAAAATATTGATATAATTCCTTCCTTACAAATAAATAGAAGTTAATTTTTTTATCTAAATCGCTACAAGCGTATTAATAACAACGATGAAATTACTTATGATTGAATAAACAATAATTGATACTAAAACCAAACTACTCACAGCAAAAGTCAAACAAGAAATATATACGGCAAGTGTCAGACACGATAAACTGAATTGTAATGTCATTGACGTGTTTCTACCAGTACAGTAGAAGAATTTTATAGAAAAACGAAAAATGTTACACGTTATACTAACGACACGTAACAGTGTCTATCATTTTTGAGTTGCTGATCCACTCCACACAAGCGCAGCATACTCCGCAGCGGGAAAATATAGGCTTAAATCTGATGCAAAAAGTGTATATTAGTTTTCTCCTCAGGTGCATCCAGACAACTTTCTGACGACAATGTTGTTTCTTGCACACGTTTTGTTTTTCGTAGTGTTGGCAGTGTTTTATGTAAGTAAGGGAGCAATCACAAATAACGCATAAATATTTTGTTGCTCAAACCTAAAACATCGCAATTGAGTTTTTTTCCTTTCCATTTCACCGTTAGTTTCCTTTGCGCTTGGTAGTTTTTTAAATGGAAAACGCACATTTGCGTTTTGGTCGGATTGTGTCGCAGGTGTACTTAGCATAATAGCGGCTCATTTGAAAAAATATTTGTCCATGTCTTTGAAGGTAGAGCATTAAGCGGCCAAGACGGTATCGTCCGCGTAGATGAAGCAGCACAAGTTTACTCAAGTGGGTTGGCCGTTGGTATTGATGCTAAAAAGCAAAGGAGCCAAAACTCTGCTTTGTGGTAATTTATTTGCTTGTCTACAACCTGCTAGAGACAAACTGAAAACATTTTATTGCGCAATAGACAGCATCATAGTAAGTTTGTAGTCCTTGGTGAGTTTCTATACTATGGGGAAGAAAAGATTGTGAATCACTGTGTCGTATGCCGCAGAGAAATCTATAAAAAGGGCTCCTTTTATTTTCCCTTTCTTGTAGACATCTTTAATGTGTTCGGTGAGGTTAAGGACTTGCCCACAACAGGTTTTGCCAGAATCAAAGTCAGTTTGTTTTGGTGTAAGTTTTTTGCCGATGCTGTCCTTGATTCTGGTGATGATCATCTTTTCTAAGATTTTGTAGCTATTATGTAAAAGTAAGATGAGGCAGTAGCTTTTTGCGTCTTTTGAATTTTTCCAGGCTTCAAAATGGGTGTAATTTTTGCCTTTAGCCATATCTTTTGAATTTGTTTTTGTTGGATGCAGGTTTGCATCAAGCCATGCTTTGACTGTCGTGCTAAGGTTTGCCATTTGTTTTATTCAAAGGATATCTAGACCAGCTGCTCTGATTTAATGGTTTTTATGGCGTTCTTTAGCTTTTTGGTATAGAAAAATTGGAGGGGACAATTGATTTTATGCGGTATGTTTCAAGACAGTTTTGTAAAACACGATTAGAGCAATAAACGTTTTACTGTGTAGTAGCAAAGACTACACGGTCGGAGTCTATACTAAGATGAGAACGTCTTCCGGGTTTGGATCGTGTCATTGTTATAACCGAAGTTACCAACGGTACGTCCAATTTTGTAAGGGGTTTCAACTAGGCGTAAAAAAATCAAAAAAGTCAAACAAGCAACCAAAATTCAACTAAAGATCTCTAAAGAGTTAGGTAATAAGTTTTTAAAGCAAAAGAGAATCTAAACTCCATAGAAATGATAATTTCTATGGTTTCTTGGATTTTCTTATTGAAAAAGAATAGAGATTTTTTAATCACAGAAACTTATTAAAATCTATATTGTGACTTGTAGCAAAATGATGTTCAGCAACCATAGACTTAGAAATATGCCTGTTCTTTATACAACGATCATGTTCTAAAATGCGTGTAATGACGGAACAACAAATTGATTACCCAACGCTCTTTTAAGTTCATCGTTTCTTTTTCTTACTTTTTAAAGTCTAGAATTAGGCTAAGTTGACAATTGGATTACTTAACTCCTTAGAGGCTTTTAGTTAAATTTTGGTTGCTTGTTTGAAATTTTTTCTCGCCCTGATAAAACCTCTTACGAAATTGAGTAAAACGTTGGTAAATTCGGATACAACAATGACATGGTCCAAACCCGGAAGTCGTTCTTCTAAGAGTTGAAATTAGCACACGTAATTCTGATATCGAATCTTCAACAACGTTAATGTTTTTTATTGATTGCTTTAACATTGCCACGTTAACGTTGTTTTAATTCATCTTCTCTGTATCTTTAAACTACGTTCATTCTTTTATTTTACATTTTGCTAACAATATTTTAATTTTTTTGTAACGTATAATATCTGTGTTTTAAATCTTACCAAGTGTTGATTTTTTGGAATTTTTAAGAAACTTAATTTTTATAAGTATTTATCTTTGTTGTGAAAATAAAAAAAATGTTTGATTTGTTTAAATTTTATTTTTGTTGGTTTTTCGTAAAGGCGAATGCCTTAATCGTTTTTCTATTTTTAGTTATCTTTTTGTTGATATTTTAATTTTTTTAATGTGTATTTCTTGTCTTGATTTTATTAATTTTTTTAAGCTAGTTTGTTGTCGTTTCTTACTGTTAAATTTATTGAGTTTGTTGAACTTGTGAGGAATTAAAAAAAAGCTATTATTTTAAGTTACGATTTATAAAAATAGTAATTTATGTAACAAGCGTCGAAAGTAAACTACAGCATAACGAACGTTAATGCGACTCAAAGCCGCAGGGCCAAGCGTTGTATGTAAGTGAGTTACGCTATGAAACTTTCCACAGGAGTAACGTACCTTATTTTTTGTGTTGCCTTTAGTAAAATTGCAATTTATTTTAATTCACAAAAATTTGAATTCGCTAGAAATATATTGTTGGTAGTACTACATTTATTACTAAATTTATCAATTTTGACTTTTTTTAAATTTTAACAGAATTTCAAGATTTATTAAATGATTTTTCCACCTGTCGCATACTCTTTCTAATATAATCATTAACTTTGAACACTTAGTTTTATGTGGAATTTTAGTTTTCATTTTGCCGTTCGAGAGCTTTTTTCGTGCGTTACGTAACCACACTAACAAACAAATGATAACGTATGTTTTTACAAACAATAAATATTATATGTATAATAACAATAATAACTATATGGTTGTAATACTCCTTTATAATATGAATTCAAAATAATAAAATAAATTATTTGTTATTAAACAGCAATAAGCGCAAAAATACTTTTTCAATTTGTAGAATTTTATTTAAAAATGAAAGCAGCCGTATGAAGTATTGTCGGAAACGCGCACTACAGTAAATGTAATTTTATGCTGCTCTAAGCATGAATGAATTTCTTTAGTTAACAAGAATTGCACTTTGTAAAGTAATTTTCAAGTTACAAATACTTTCGTCGACTTAAAATGCCCATTCTAAGAAAATGTTTACTCGTAACCGTTGAAACGCCTCATGACCAAGTTATATTAACTTTTTCGTTCTCAATTTTTGTTTTCCTCTTTACGTGTTGATTATAAAAATAATTTATTGTATAAACACAATATTATAAAGACAAAATTAGTGTACTGTTATCACAATTTAATTTAATCTTTTTGTAACTTTTAGTTCTTAGACGCAACAAAAAATTGGATTTTACGTTATTTAACAATTTATATATTTTAACATAGTATGGTAACGATTTTTAAAACTAATTTATTTATACTAAAAATAAGTACACGTTTATAATTAACCGAACTAATTAAATCTAAGGATTTCTAATAAAAATGTCCGCGGATAACTTCGATTTATTTAAACACTGACGCTTGTTTGCATTAAAGTCACGCACGATTTTAATTCGTCGTATTTATCTCCACACGGGTTAATCACTTATTTATTTAAACTCGAATAATCTTCTTAACAACTACTGAAATAACTGACTTATGATTTGTTTGTACTGCATTTATACATTTTTGGGCATCCTTCGAGAATTTTCTATATCTTTTGGTAAACGTTCTGGAAAAGCATAAAAACTTCGTGAAGGCTCTCGAACTTGAAAATAATTTCTCGAACGTTTCACTATTAAGTTAACATAAAATCCAAAGGTATTTAATGTGACACACTAGATTTAATTTTTTTAGATACACTGCAAATTTTGAATTACATGCATTAATCAGTAATGAGTATTAAGTTTTGTATGTACTACGGCTTTAAAAGACGTAAACAAATAATAGCATAATGATGGCAATGATTTTAAGGATAAACATTTTAGTCATAACGCTTTTACTATGATACGTAATAATACTTGTGAACGTACCTGAAGAACAAGCAAGCGAATTAGTCAACTCTACTAGGAAACGCGCAAGATGTTACCAGTGCCCGAGAAAGTATGATAAAAAAAAGTGAAAACAAGTTGTGATCAATGTAATAAGTTTGTGTGCAATGAGCACCAAAATAAACAACAATCTGTTGTACGTCCATACTGTCTAATCACTCAATAAAGCAAATACATTGTTACAAGCTTTAGGTCTTACGAACCTTGCACGGCCAACTCACACAGTCGGAGATAGGGGAGGTTCAAGTGACTAATAATTAAGGGCGCCAGATCATTTATAATTAACACTTCTGCTTCGATCAAGACAGACGGTCCAAACTTGTAACGAATTTTTAGGTTCGTAATCCTTGTTACTCTGGTGTTCGGGTAACCACAATTAAAAGAGAAGGGTGTGTTACCATAAAAGCAAGATTAACAGGTATAAAAACTTTAATTTAGTAACGTAGAATATTAACAAGAGTATATCTAATTCTCAGTTCATACAGGCCAGAAGTATCGGCAACACAAAATACATAAGTTAAGTCGAAGCGAATAGCGAAGAAAATTTCGTAATAAATATCGTTTGTACACAGCATGCGATACACACAAAATGATTAATGAAATTACTTTAATGGTAGTGTAACAATAAACGTGATTACGGAAATTAACATAAACAAATGCTCCGTGAGTGACTTTTCTGACAGCGAAAAAAATAATTAAATCAACTTACCCACAATCTAGTACCTACTTGAGCGAAGAAAACGTTTTCCCCGGTGAGTAGCCTGGAATAGATATTGAATAGCAAATCGTGTCACAAAATAACTCAAGAAGATAGGAAGCTACAAAATCGTTAATAATAATAAATGAAATAAGATATAAAAACCCGTTGTATCGAATGCTGTTATTTGCGATTACGAAAAGGTGAGTATCGCAGTCGACGGCCTATAAGAAATAACCCCTCAAACGCAAATGCTGGTCAAGACTTTGATTTCGTTGTAGATAATATGCCTTCCAGAACCTTAGGCGTTCGGTGACGGTAGTTATCAATAGTATTAATTCTTCATTGTTGTTTTAATAAATCGAACATGTGGTCGAAGCGTGACGAAACGGCCTGTGCCGAATAAATTACGATAAATTCGTAATTACCTTATAATTTTCTGTCCATCATAGTGGATGTACTTAAAATCTTTGGAATTAGGTCAAATCACGACACAGACCGTCTAACGTAGTTGACAGCTTCAAAATGGATTCCGCAACCTGTCAGTAACCAGAAAGATCGGCAGATGACGTCAAAACCGGAATCTAATTTTAATTCGGTATACAGGGTATTACGTTATGAAAATTTTGCACGTAACATGTTATTTTTTTTTATTAATTAGACGCAAAAAACATTTATGTTTTGTTAGAACTTTTACTACAATATTTTAATGGCAGTTTTTGTATTTTGTATTCTTTTTGTTCTAGATTTTGCATTGAAAATAAAAACATAGTTGTCAAAAATAAAATAATCTAGTTTGATTTGCAGATTTTAAAGAATGCTTAGTTCTAACCACAAAAATTGACTGGGGTCCCTAAGGGACCCCGCATGGGTATGAACGTTGATTTCGATGACATGGGAACTCAAGGGTTAACCGACACGCTCTGAAAATGCACAAAATCTAACTAAGTATATTTGCAAACCTATCAGAATCATCATTTTCGTTGTTAGTGTTTTCTTTAATTACTTATGACAAAAAATTATTCAGACCGTCTTATTCTAGTTGCAATCTAAATTTTCTTAGATACAAAATAATTGTATTGGTAATAGAAACAAATTAATCCAAATTAGGTACCTACTCAAATTCAAATGATATATTAGACGTGGTTGAAACTTGGTATATAGAAGTAGACTTACGTGTTAAAAGAGCGTACGTTTCTTCTGACAAAATAGAATAGATTTTTGTAATCAGTTTGGTTTAAAACAACAGTAGCGTTGCTTTTTCCGGCTAGAAGATCGATGATATTGAGGTTTCTACAAATACTTTCCAAAGCTAACTCTTTCGATTTAGAAACTTTAGATGATTCAAGAATATTAGCAGTGCGAATACGAATGGCATCTGAGATGTGGTGGGAAAAATGTCTTATAGAAGACTTAACGGTACATGAACAATGTTTTTTAGGAACGCGTTTGAGAGCAACACAAAATTCAAAACCCTTAGATAAAACCAATTCTGAAGTGAGAGTAAAACTAGATAACTAGACAACCGTTTTTAAGGAACCAGTAGTAAATGAACCTTTGTGATGTTTGTGAGTAATATTGTTAAAGAGATTATATAATCTGGGGAATAGAGTGTTAGCGAACTCAAGATGAAGATGAAATAGAAATAGAGTCTAACTTTTAGCTGGTTTGCTTAATCCGTTCGCGTATCAACGTTAGACTAGCACGGTGTAGAATGTTTTTGGAAAAACGTGTGTGAATGTGGAACTTGATTGATTAATGTTGTGGTTACGATAACGGCTAAGTAAGGTTAAGGCGTTCAAAAATTTGACGAGTTTGTGACAAAGTTTAAAAAATATGTGAGTTTTAGAAAAAATATTCTCCCCACTTTCTTAATGAATCCAAACATTTAAGTAGTTATTAATCGTCGTCTATATCCACGTGGTCGAGTACCTAAGGACATTTTCACTTTTGAATCCAATCCAAAATTGACATTTTTATCCTACATTCATAAGGTCACAGATCAAATAAAAAAACATCTTTGTAAAAATGGTATTAAACCCATATTTAACTCGACAAGCAAAATCAAATTTCTTGTTTCTGTGGTTTAATCTATATCGGTAAAACCTGTCGTTTCGTCATCTCACGCATTTCAGAACTGTTGTTAATTGCAAAATCGCCATTCTTTTTCAATAGAAAAATCCGAGGGAGCATAGTAATCATCAAACATCCCAATAGCTTCAATCATGATAATGGTTTCGAGCCCTCACGTTGTTACATTAAGAATTATGGGTAACTAAATTTAAATGGAGTGATGGCCGCAGTAGCTCGGTTCTTGTAGGCAAAATAGGGTCGGTTAGAAATTGTGAGGGAAATATTTAAATCAAAGATGTCGTGGTAGATAAAATTAGTCAAATAGTGATTAGAAATTGTTAGAAATGGGCGCCACACAATTTGTTTAATTACGGTCCTGTTAAGTAAATTGTAAAAGTTTAACAGGGCTCTAGTAGTAGCGAAGGGTTGCTGAAAGAAAAAAAAACGGGGAAGGTTAAGCAATAAATAGCAATCAGTAAATTTGATGTAAATATAATGAATTTAGAATAAATATCAATTTACAAAATAATCAATAAAATATTCAATTTTGAATTATGCAAACAAAATATGCGTGAAGTTGAGTAAAACAATCGATAATGGATTTCAAATATTACAAAAATACAGGATCTAAATTACCTTGTGTTAAAACAAAAGTAGCAAAACTAATTTAATTACGTTAGGTTCGCAAAACAAACAACAAAAAAAAATTTAATTTGGGGCAGCGATCGTTATTCGACAAGACAGTAATTTCAAATTTAAAATACAAAAAAAAATCGTACCTTATTACTTCGCTGATGCAACTCCGTGCACGGTATTTCCAGTCGAAGTTTCCTTAAATAAAATATTTAAAACAAACAATTGGCCGTCGGCAAATAACAGCCGAGAATTAGAGTTAGGTTCAAGTTTACTATCTCGTAGATCAGGAGATGCGCAACCAAATTTATGTAGGTTAATAGGTCAGTTACAATTACGTTATAAGTCAACAAATTTCAAGGTAAATCAGATAACAACTTCTTATAGAAACAAAGAAAAATTAAGCCAAAGTTTAAATAACAAAAGTGAATTTTAAATAGCAAAAAAAAATAATTGTAAAATTTTAAATTATAAGGAAAAGTTCTTGAATTTCTAAAGTTGATTAAGCAAGTAGGATTTTGATTAAAAGTTCAATGTAGAAAATCAAATCTTTGAGATTTGCACAAATATGAATTAATTCACAATAAAACGAAGGTTAACGGTTGGTTTTTTTTCACTTAGCGTCAGTTGGTGCAATCGAAGTTGACTTCTCAGCGTAGCGTTAGTAGAGTTTACAGATGAACGGAGTATTTTGGTAGTTAAAGGAACTTTCACACGTGGAGTAAACAATCCGTTGGAGATAACGTTCATATGAATTAGAACAATTTCGTCGGAAGAAAAAGCGCTATAAAGAGGAAGGGAGAGAAGCGAAGTTAGATTAACTAAATAAAACAAAAACTAAGTACTTTACCTGGGTATAATAATCCAGCGTTAAGAAAACTAAGTACACTTTTAAAATTTAAAGTAACTTATAGCCGTAAATATACGATTTTTAGTAATTTTAGGAAAGAAACAGGTTCCGTAGATATACTAAAAGTTAGAAAGGTTTCAACGTAATATCCGGTAAAATCACCGTGTTTAAGTAAGCGTTAGTACTTCCAAGGCACAGTAAATTTTTGAAGTGATCTCAACAAGAGTTTTTCAGGAACTGATTAAAGAAGGAAACGAAGTTTATAATGACCTCAGAAGAAAACAAAATAAATTCGTCAGCAAACTCGTGAGAACGCTCGAGTAAATGATATTTTAAACAAAAATATTTATAAGGACTTGTAGAAAAGCAGCATTTAATCACGTATTAAGCGAAGATAATACGCTCTTAATTAATCATAAATTACAAAATATCAACTTTAAAATGTAACGAAATAAAGCGTGAGATTAATAACAACAGCAGATTCCCACACGTCTAACTTAAATAAATGAAACAGTACCGGATTTAGGAAAATTTGCTCAGGGCGTAACAACGTCCAGATGAAACCCTTTACAAACGTAGGAAAAACGTTAACAATTTCGGTTACAACAATGACACGGTCCAAACCCGGAAGACATTTTTATCTTAGAACGACAGACTACTCCAGAACGCTAAAGCTTAAAAATGAACATTTTTAAACCTTCTTAAAAACTTGCACAGCAGTTTTTGTTCCAAAAGAACTGCAATTATTTTTTTTGTGTGAATGAGTTTGTTAAAAGTTTGGCGCTGATTGCGTCCGTTAAAACTTATCGTTCTTTAGTGTTTAAATAAATTAAATAAAATTTATTTTAAGGCACTTAATGTTCAACGTAGTCAACGTTATATGTACAACTGTTCTGATTATAAATTTTGTTGTTTTGGGATTTGTAAAAATACACTGATAATTTTAAATAATCGTAATGTAAACTATTAATGTTTTTTTTTGTTGATTATATGCCATATATAATAATATCTATGGTTTACTTTACTTTACAAATTTAAGTGTACCAAAATAATTTTTTTCTACTATTACACTTTCGTTATTTCGTAAAGTAGTAGGTTGTGAAGTAGCACTTTTTTGACCGCAGGTAAATAATATTGCATTATTAACTAATAGTTAATAAAGAACATATTTACATTTTTATAATTTTATAACAATCTTAAAGAAAAAAGTACAAAAAAAATTAAACATATTTTAGATATAATCAATCTTTAAAGTGATAATGTTCAATTTTAGTAATAATTTTAACAAAAAAAATTTACGTTATTATTATAGTGTTGTACTTAGTTTTTAATTTGAAATTAATATCTTGAATTTAAAATTTAATTTTGTAATTTTTGATATAGATCACGGTTGAGAAAATGGTTATAACTTGTGCGACTTATATGCCTTGACGCTTCGCGTCTCGAGATATATTCTATAGCTTAGGTTATAATAATACATTTTTCAACGCTGATATATAATATACTATTTTAAAACTAGCAAATAATTTAAAAAAATTGTTATATAAATTTGACATTTTTTTTGCTTTACTTAATAATGTATATTTTCTAAAACTGTAAATACATTAATTTTATTAAAAAAAATAAATGTCTGTTGCGTAAATGGAACATACAAACTTGCATTTTAAACGATTGTAACAAACACTTTATATTCTGCTTGTTATGAAATGGTAATCGTTGTTTCACACGCAAGTTGTTACTTATATTATTTACTTGCACAGACCCAACGTTAAGGTAATAGAAATTTTAGCTGCTTGTATGTTATATTTACTATTTAACAACGGCATATTGTGTATATCACATGTGACTAGGATGGGTTACTTCGTTCGTATCAAATTTATATGAAATATTGAATTAGTACTGGCACTTCATCTTTATTTTATCGTTTTCTAATAACATGATTTTTGATAGTTGATATTATACAAGTTGATTCTGTATATTGCCAAATAAATCACACAAGAAGTTTTTTATATGGAGCAATAAAATTTCACACGAAGCTGGTTTCGCGGGTCTAGAAACGCCCTTTTGATGATTTATATCCCGTAATCACTTGAAAAAAGTTGATATTGGAAACGGCCTCCAATCTCAATAGAGTTTAGCTTTTAATGGATTTTTTTTGTAGTATCGATGACTAATTGCTTATTGAAAAGTATATAATAATTTTGAAGGCACAATCAATGAAGGTGATTTAGATTTCAAATGTTGAAGAATATACGTATTTTTAAATTTGCACGTTAACTACGTTGGACTATGCACTAAATATATAAAGCAGCAAAAAACCAATTTTACTTGAATTTTTGTTTTAATTTAAAATCAAATAAAATTGACGCGTTTGCAATGTTAATTTAAGTATGACTTGTTAAAATAAGTTTAAAATTTTATGTAAAATTACCGTTGTGTTAAAGTAAAAAGCAATAGGTATTAAACTTTTAAAATGTATTAAAAATTGCATTAAACGCAAACATAATAGTAAAAACAACAAATCTTATTAAAAATACAGCAAACTCTGTTTTTAAATGGAAAATTAAAATATATCGTGTATGTTGTTTGGTAATAATAGTTAGGTCTTTTAAAGACACAGAATTCTAACTTTCGTAATTGTTTCGAACTCCAATAATAATAACTTCACAAAATGATTTTTACGTCCTGTTTATTTAAATATTAAAAAACGATTTTTGTTACTTAAAAAGCAATTACTTTTTGGGAAAACATTTTAACGTTTTATATAAACAACTTTATGACAAATGTTGCATAACAGAATAACAAAAAAAATACAATTGTTTATTGATCTTACTCAAAATATAAGAAAAAGATTAAGAAGTAAAATTTACTGTGATTAACAAAAAAAATTAGATTTTATCATAAAAAAAGTTGGTAATTATCATAGATTCCAATGTCAAAAATACCTGAAAACATTTTTTAAATGGAAATTTTTTTTTGTTAAATAAAATGTAGGTCTAAAAATAATTTAGTAGTTTCAAATATGTTCATAGATAAAATAAATAGTAAGCTAAAATGTGACTACTGTTTATTAAACGTGTAAATATAAATGCTGATATAACATTAGTGTAAAAAAATGCCAACTTTTAAATTACAAATGTCACATCTGTGATTAAGAAAAACTCGTTTTGTTTTCATACGACTTAAAACTTTGTTAGATAAATGTATTTGGTTAAAAACGTTTATATATCTGTAAGATAATTTATTGTTTATTGGTTTGCGTGTTTTATTATGAACTTGTTTGATCAACCAGTTTTGTTTATTAATTATTATTTACAAATTTTTGCAAAATCAAACTGTTTATTCTACATTTATCAAAAATCAAATGGTGTTTAACTAACAAATAATTTTTCCAAGCAGATAAAATGAATTGAAAGTTATATCACTAGAAATACCTTTTTTCATTTTACATGTTATATTGGTTCATTGATTAACGTTAAACATGATAATATTAAATTTAGTTTTATTATTTTATAGAAGTTTTATATATACATTATATAAAATAAAATTTTTGTCTTGGTTTTTTAGTAAATTTTTCAAACATTTTATATTATAGCGCTGCTGGGAACGGTACTTTAATCTAATTTTTGTCTCAAAGTTTTGTTTTTATCTTAGGGAGTTGTTATAAAAATATTTTTTTCTTTTTTTTATAATAAAATAATACATATCTTTTGAAATTATAAATTACTCAATTCATTAATAATATATGCACTTAAAGTATTCATTTAATAGTTAAACTACAAAAAAAAATAACTAACCTTTTACATCGATTATTTGCTGTAAACATTTTGTCACAGCCTAGAGCAAATTTTCAAGAAATAAAGAGACTGTAAAATTTGAATCTCGGTATTTAAATTTAAAAAAAAATATTTAAAGCATTATTAATTTTTCAACATCTATGAGTGCAATGTAGCTTTTAACAATTGTTTTGAATGTAATATTGGATCTATATTTTGAAACATGTGAGAACCCAATAAAACAAAGCAAAAATTTATCTCAAGTTTATCTATTAATATAGAATTACCACATTCTGCAGGTGTCCAGCTAGTACACTGATTTGTTTCACCGCTGTGGGAATAAGTCCATGGAAACGAAGCAAATTATTGTAATTATCAAAATCTGGCGGTTTTAATGCAAGCATATTTTAAAATAAAAACAGTGTAATATTACAATTCATACAAAGCTACTCTTACCCGCAATTCTACTGACACATATGTTTCAGTCAAACCTATAATTCATGTTCATATGATCAAATAGGTTTATTCAAAATGATAACCTATTAGATCTGATTTACCAAGTTATATAATCAAAACTATTAGTAATCACTAGTTTCAGCTCTAGACGCGCTCAATGTAGAGTTATCGACAAAAGTATGTAAAATGAAATATTGAGTAATGTTTAAACGTTGACATTGTACAAACAAGCAGGCAATTCAAGGGCTTGATGCAATAACAGTCCACGTGCAACATACATTGTTTTGAGAAAAATGAACCATGGCAGCATTTCTGTTCTGCCCACCACAAGTATCAGTAAAAATATGTAAAGTAGTTACTGCTTATCTTACATATTTCTAATGAAATGCCACAAAAAAGAAACTGTCTCTATGCAACCTTATTTTGGAACAGCTTCGTCAAACTTGTAACTGACTGAAAATGGTAATGGAAATGGTAAATTTTGCTGGTAATTAAAGCAGATTGTTTCAACACTACGATTAGCTTTTGCTAGTTCAGTTTTTGTTTTAAAATCACCATAAAAAGCCTGTGCTTTGCAAAGATGTATTTCTTTATCTGGTCGCAAGTTACACAAGTATTTATGGATATCTAATCCGCAAGTTAAAGTTTTCCGTGAAATATCGGTAATAGTATTCATATGTTATTTTAGTTTTAATTTTTTTATGATCTTTTAATAAGTTGTACTATTCAGGTTCGTACGTCTGCAAGTACATTTCATGCATTTTCTTGACGCTCAAGTCAGATGAAAGAATTTTTTTTTAATTTTTGTTTTTAGAGTGATGGGATTCCTGTGTTGGGAAACTTTTAGTATGGCAATTTATCGTCGCAACTAGGTCTTCCAAGATTTTGTTAAGGCGATTATTGTATTTGCCACTGGTATCTTTTTAAAGTAAACTACAGCAGCTCGCGATTGTGAAATTCTCAAGACACGTGATTTGTGAACTGCGTCAAAGCTACAGAATGCTGGGCGACAAGTTTTCACACTTTTAGCCCCTACCTTAATTCTGTAATAATAATATGAATATTTCTTTGTTTCAACTACGCTAGTCTTTACTCTTTTTATTACCTTCTTTACGTCTATAAGGTTACCTAAATAACAGTCTTGAATATTTTTATCTTCCATTGCATAAAACTTTTCAAATATTACGTCATTAGCATTTGAGGTCCTGCTTTTTTTCTAAAACGACCTTTACTATTGACGTATTGTTTGTCACTGTTTCTTTCCAATTTCGGTAAGTTTTTTTTCCACTATTGAGGTGTTCCTTTGCGTTTCTTATACTTGTGTTCCAGTGCCTACTCTTTCTTGTTTCCTGAAAATTAAAAACAAAACTGTTGGATAAATGTTACAAATATCACCTACCTTTTTTATTATTTTCACTACTTAAAAACTCTTTAGCACTGTCATGCTTATCTTGAAATTTACGATTACTTTTATTTGAAAAACCAATAAGGATATTTTTGTTTGTGACTGTAGCATTAAAGTAAAGACAGTTAAAAACCAAAAAAAATTTAAAATATCTACTATTAGCTTGTTTATTTTTACTACTTAAATAATTTTTGACAGTCACATGTAACCTAATGTTTTCTTCTATATAATCAGGTTCGATCTGACTACAATCTGAGTTATGACATGGATTACTTTTACTAAATCACTAAAAATACTCATTTTTCTGCTATACGACATGAACACAAAAATGTAAATACAATCGCATTGTCATGTGAGCTACGTGGCCGTTTATTGCTACCAAAAAATTCATGTCGTACAACTGTGCTTGAAACGTGTCTGCTGGAATAATGAGACATGTACACTTAAATGATATTTTAAAGCATAATACTTGAACGGTTTTGGCTTCAAACGATGCAAAACAACTTTTTTTTATCAAAAATGGACGATATCTCAATTTAATAAAATGAGTCTTTGACTGGGTTTTGTCCAAACCTTTCAATTGTAAGGATTATAAACAGAATAAATTTGTTGCATTGAGCAAAGAAGCTATGTTAAAATAAAATTTATATAATGCATTGTTATAGTTAGTAGCGCCCTTGTGTAGTATTAATTAGTTACATCTAGTTAGAGAAAGTGATAATATTTTAAGAATAAAAAGGGACCCAACGCCACCGTCGCACAGTAACCAATGACTAAAACGTAGCCAACATTACAAATTCTCAATTGTCAGAATTGCTTAAGAAAACATCATTAACTCAAATACTATTGTCTGGAGCTTATAAGAGTGCAGTTATTTGATGCTTGCTTGTCACGATGTGCAAAATAAAAGATATTTAAAATGGATAAAATATTAATTAATTTTGAATGGAGAGAAATTAAATTGATGTAAATGTAGGAAATGCAATTCAGTCTTAAGTTATAAAATTAGTCTGATGAGGCTCAGTTGATATTTTTTAACACGATATAGTTTTATTTATATAAAATAAACGCAAGAAGTTTGACTGCAAACGTAACTGCTTAAAAAGTAATAACCATTTGAATAGAGTTATGTACTATTTGGGCGCACCAGCTTCATGTGCAGCGTCGCATTATTTAAAATGTAGCTTTTGTTTGTATCTTCCAATTGTTGATTGAATAAAATTACCCTAATTTGTATAAAATTTGGCAAGAGCAAAAAAGAAGTGATGCCAGTCCAAAATGTCAACACGTTTTGCAAGTTATACGAAAGCGATTTTATTTGGAATCTTTGGACGACGCCAGCGACCGAACAAAGACTATAGAAAAGATAATTTTTCCTTATTGTAGCTACTTTTAAACACGCTGGCAGAAATGTGGAATGACTAATTTTTTTTCTTTAAACAATGTCTAACAGTAGTTACACTAAGAACTATAGTTTTCGCCTCCGTCAGCTCAGCAAAATGTGGACGAAAGTGTTTCATCAACATCTTGTGTAAATCAAAAGATTCATTTAAAGAAAGTAGCGAGCGAAGTAAACTATGAAAGGCTATAGAACTTTGAGCCGGCAGAAATTATTTATGCTGGTCATATGAGCAGGTAAAATAGATGCAACAAAATTTATTATCGAAATTGCACAAACAACTCCGAAACAAACTTAAAAAATTATAAAAGTCTTGAAAGAAAGTGACAAAAATGCTATCGTTCCACATTCATCAGATAAAGCGTTATCATTATATATCGACGCAGAACTCGCTACAAATCAATACTTAAAACTAAGATTAGATGCAATAGAACAACACGACGACATATGTTAGGTGACTAAACGGCAGGAAAGATTCTCGAACCTGGATTAACAAAAAATTCCATAAAAAGGAGTTCACAACTGTAGTTCAATGGAGAAGCTCGAGGTTAACTTAAAAATCTTGGAACACAGTATCCGACGACGTACTTACCTTAATTGGGTTGTCTTAAATCCCAGAGGTCCTGGAAGCTAAAAACACGAATTCTAAGAGCTTCACTGTTTCGCTAAATTGTCACATTAAATAATTGATTTGTCTAAAGAAAACGAGATACATTTGACGGTTTGTATGTTTCAGAACTTGTCACAAAAATTATAATAACATATAAAAATTAAAAAATAGGATGAATACATATATTAAAAACAAAAATAAAAAA
This sequence comes from Aquatica leii, assembly GCA_035610365.1. NCBI lineage: Eukaryota > Metazoa > Arthropoda > Insecta > Coleoptera > Lampyridae > Aquatica > Aquatica leii. The sequence goes on along the minus strand of CM069433.1, from coordinate 175,271,109 downwards.
AATTAAATGCAGTCACATAAAATAAATGTTACAATTCTGACGGGCGAAACCCTCGTCTCATCAACCTAAATCTAAAAAGAGTTGGTATTTTCTACACCTAAAATAACAGTTTTCACATTACGCACAAATAGAAGAAATTTACTTCCGCATGTAGACAAACTGGAGGCGATTAACAATCAAAAGTGGTTCAACGTAAATCGGATTTAATAAAAAAAAAGTTAATGAAGAACAATATAAAATTATGCGCTCGGAAATGGTCCCTTCGTCATTGACTTTTATGTTATTTGTTATGTTAATTAATTAATTTTCTCAAACCTTATTTATCTGCTGTAGAACGTCGGCGACCAATACTGTGTGTTGCGTTGCGCGAAAATTTGTAATTACAGTAGAGCCAGAACTCTTCTTGTGTTCTTGACGTCCTAGAAAAATCTACAAACTTGTGTGATGTAACCCACAAAAAAAGCAGGGTAACGAATATACCAAACCAAACTCAAAACTGACTTTAAGTCAAGACATTTTAAATGTGTAGATTATAACCGCCAAATCCATAATGACTACAAATGCTCGTTCACACCTCTACACCAAAAATAAATACAAGTAAAACACATGTAGACTAACAAAAAGTTAATTTATTTCATAGTCGACGTTTGTAAAAAAAAATAAACAGTCAACAATATTTGTACGTGCAATATCAGAATAATAAGAAATCAACAAATCAAAAATGTAAAAAATGTGCTAAACGTTTAAATTAGACAACGCAACACGCACATCAACAAACTAAAAAGATGAATAATTTTAAAATTGAATTTAAACATATGGTTATAATGACCGTTGGAGATGAAAGGTATGATTAATACGATAAAGAGGTATCTGGAAAGGAAAGACTTGGGTTTAAATGTGAGAAAGTTTAAAATGGTAGTTTTTCAAAAAGGGAAAAGAGGGAAGAAAAAGGAGGAGTTAAGTTGGGGAGAACAGAAGATAGAGGCAGTGAATGAAGTGACATATTTGGGATATAAGCTAAAGTATGATAATAAAGATGATGCGCATATAAGGGAGTTAGCAAAGAAGGGTAACTGGGTTTTAGGGCAGGTATGGAGTTTAGGGGAATGAGTATTTGGGAAGGAGATCGAGAAGAGAAGATGGCAGTTTGAAAAATTGATTAAAAGTGTGATGATGTACGGGGTGGAGGTATGGGGTTGGAAAGAGTGGAACCTATTGGAAAGGGTACAAATAAAATATTGGAAATGGATACTAGCTTTAGACAGGGAGACGCCAGGGTACATAATAGAGAAGGAGGGGAAGTTAGAGAAGATTAGAATAGAAGCAGGGAAATGGGCGATGGGTTATGAAGGGAAAATGAAGGAAAGGAGAGAATGTAAAATTTTGCAATGTTGCTGGAGGACGGTAAAAGATAGCAAAAACATATATGGGCAGGAAGAAAGGAAACTGTACTATCAACGAGGAGGTTTCGCAAGAGAAGAGGTGGAAAGAAGGAAAGAGGAAGGGAGGTTAAATACGGGGGAGATAGTAAGAAGAAATAAAGATTCGCAGGTGCAAGAGAGGAAGGGAAAGATAAGGGTAGGAAAGTATAACGTAACGTATGGGAATATAGTGTCCAGAGGGGTTCCTAAGTACATGATGAGGAAGAGAAGCTTAGGAGAGAAACGACTTATAGCCAGGTTTAGATGCGGAAATGAGGAAAATCTAAATAAGTATTGGAAGGAGGATGTAATGAGGAGATGTAGATTATGTGGGGAGGGATGGGAGGACATAGAGCACTTGAGTGAGGAGTGTGGCGAGCTAAGGGAAGAAATGACGGGGAGGAAGGCTTTGCTTGGGGAGGAGGGGGAGGTATTGGATTGGATGAAAGCAGTAAAGGAAAAAAGGATAAGAGGGGAGGGTTAGGTCTAAAGTATTAACATAGTTAGATGGTGATGGGAAGATTTTAGGGGAGAAAGTTTTTTTAGTTTTTAATTTCTGTACAAATTATATTATTATGTTAAGAGAATGATGTAAGGGTAACGTAACCCATTGTAAGGCCGAATGGCTAAACAATTAACAATAAATAATAATAATAAAGTTAAAAATGAAATAGTAATGAAAAATATTTCTTCAAATTGCTAATTACTTATAATAAAAATTTGATCAAACAAAATTTTTATTTATGATATTCGTTTACATACATCATATCAATCAAATCAAGGATCCGGCAAAATACATCGATGAATTATATTTATATGAAAATTTGTTTACACGTACGTTTATATGTGTTTAATTATTTTACTTTAATAATAATTATGTACGTAATTAACACGGTTTTGTTAGTGTTTACTATAAAATAATTCAAAATAAATTTTTTTTACAAAAACACGTTAGCGAAAAAATTTTACAAATCGCCTAATCTACCTCAAAAGTTAATCTTTTCTGTGCTAAAATAGTATGTACAATTATTAAAGAAATAATTAAAATGTTCTTTTTATTTTTTACTTTTAATTAAATTATTTTTTTAGTACATTAAATATCAAAACAAATTAAATTTGTTTTTATTCTCCTTATTACATTTATCTCATGAACTGGTAACGCTAGAATCGTTTTATTTTATCGCACCGTACACTTTGCAACAATCTAAGATTTTTATCTTTGGTAATGAAGCAGTTCCTGATTTAAACTTGGATAAAGAAAGTTAATGGGCTTATGTTGCGCTTTTTTAAATACACAATAGAGAACCAGCATTAACTTTTGTTTATCGCAAAACGTTACGCAGTATAATTTTAATCGAAAGTTTAGTAACTTTTGAAAATGAGTTTTTTTATTACGCTTAATTTAAGCAAACTTATCTATATTATTTTACACCGATAGGAAAACCAATAAACGAAATTGTATAAAAACCCAAACAATCTTATACATTAATAACTTTTGATATGGTCATTACCAATATTTAGTACATCGTAAAATTTCTAAATGGAAGTGATGATAAAAATATTGCTTTTCTATTGGCATGACCTTAATCCTGAACTAAATATGTTTGTAACTTTATACAACGGTAATCAATAACCATCCAATAAATTTTGCTTTATATATTTTTAACGTATTTTACTTTTATTAAACCTATGGCTAATACACACATCAATATTAAATAAAATCGTTATTTTTTATTATTAGAAACAATGTTCTTCTAATTATGTATATTCATAGTACACTGCAGAACAATTAAAACAGCGTATTAGTATCATATTTGAGCTATAAGAAACATTCAAATAATTGATTTTTAATAGTAAGTGTAAGTGTTTGGCGCGTATGGCGGAATTTATAATACACATAGATTATTGATAATACCCAGATAATTTTTTCATAAAGACTGTTAAAAGCGTCTACCGTTAAGCAACACCCACTCCACGACAAAATATTTAGTATTTGTCAATGCTCGAGTTGTTATCGGTAGGATACCCAACCTCGGACTCAACAAAATTAAAGTGTAAAGATTTCTATTAACAGCTACTACTATTAAAGCGCTATCGCAAAATCAAATGACAACACTACAAAGTCAAACAAGAAACAAAACACGTTTAAGATATATATTAGGTTAGTACAAAAAAAGCGTGAAACGAACACGGATAAAGATTACTAAATTCTGCATATAATCTAATTTTAATAAACTCGTTATTGGAAAACATTTATATGCATGGAAATTATCAGAAAATATCCACAAAAACTAAAACCAAATTTAATTTATAATTGTTAAGTAACAATAGAAATAGTTGGTTTGTAACTAAAAAACTTGTCCTAGTGCTGGGTGGTGATCATACTACCAAACTACAAACGATGTATGTAATAGCGAAGGCTTCTACGGCCGGAATCGTCACGAATGGTTGAGCTCGACCCTGATTGGGTTACGGTTGCTAGGGGGCGTGTTTTTGATAAATGACTAATAACCGCGAACTAAAGAGGGGATAGTTCGAACCCATGATCGCGATTGAAGTTATTGGGGTGTTTGATGATTTCTAGGCTTTCTCGGAATTTCCTGTTGAAAAAGAATGGTGATTTGGCAATCAACGTAACATTATCAAAATCTATCTTGTGACCTGTAGTAAAATGATGTTCAGCGATCGCAGACTTGGAAGTATACCTTTTCCTTATACAACGATCATGTTCTGAAATGCGAGTAATGACGGAACGACCGGTTTCACCAATGTAGACTATACCACAAGAACAGGGAATTTGGTACACACCTTGAGATGAAAGTGTAGGAAATTTGTCTTTGGGAGAAGGAAGAATCTGAGAGATTTTGCCCGTCGAGTTGAATATGGGTTTAATACCATTCTTATGAAGGAGTTTCCCTATTTGATCTGTAACCTTGTGAATGTAGGGTAAAAAGGCCAATTTCGGGTTGGATTCGGGAGTAGAAATGTCCTTAGGTAATCGAGTACGTGGATGTAAACGACGATTAATAACTCTATGAATATCTCGCTTTACATAACCATTGTTCACTAAGGTTCTAGTAAGATGACGGAGTTCTGAGTCTAGATTCTCAGGTTGACAAATAGAAAAGGCACGATGGACAAAAGATTCAATAACAGAACGTTTCTGTGCAGGATGATGATGAGACAAAGCATGAAGGTATCTGTCCGTATGAGTGGGTTTGCGATAAACAGAATGGCCCAAAAGTCCGTCGGGCTTACGAGTCATAAGAACGTCAAGAAATGGAAGAGAACCATTACTTTCGATTTCCATAGTAAATTTGATATCTAAGTGTTGATTGTTAAGATGATCAAAAAACTTAGACAATTCAAGATGACCATGAGATCAAACAATAAACGTGTCGTCAACATATCTAAACCACACCTTAGGTTTTAATATTGATGATTCCAAAGCAACCGTTTCAAAGGATTCCATAAAAATGTTAGCTACAACAGGTGATAGAGGAGAACCCATAGCAGCACCAGAAACTTGTTCGTAAAACTTGTTATCAAATTGGAAGTAAGTAGAGGATAAACACTTTTCAATAAGAGGAACCAAACTCAAGTCCTTGCCATGTTGAGACAGAATCTGTTTGATGATAATAAGCGAATCCTTAATAGGAACTTTAGTAAAAAGTGAAGTAACATCAAAGCTCACGAGAAGATCTTGGGGTTCAAGTTTTATAGTTTCTAGACGTCGAATAAAATGCTGGGAGTTGAGGATGTGAGAAGAGGTTTTACCTGTAAACTCGGAAAGAATGTTGGACAAGAACTTGGCTAGCTTGTAGGTAGGAGATTGGATAGTACTAACGATAGGTCGAAAAGGAATACCTTGTTTGTGAATTTTGGGAAGTCCGTATAGACGAAGTGGTTTAGAATCTGATGGGGTAAGTCGACGTTTAGTTTCAGGAGGTAGATTGGAAGATTTGATGATTTGACTAACCTCGCGTTCAATCCTCAAAGTGGGGTTATGGGTTAGAAGAGCGTAAGTTTCCTCAGAGAAAATAGAATTGATTTTCGTAACATAATCCATTTGGTTCAAAACTACAGTGGCGTTGCCTTTGTCGGCTGGAAGAACAATAATATCAGGGTTCTTACGAAGACTTTTTAGAGCTGACTCTTCCGACTTAGAAATGTTGGATTTAGGAATTTTAGATGATTCAAGGATTTTGCCAGTGTTAATACGAATGGGATCTGAGATGTGGCGAGGAAGATGTCTTATAGAAGACTCAACAGCACATAGAATATCTTCTTTAGGAATACGTTTGGGAGCGACCGCAAAGTTCAAACCCTTAGAAAGCACCGATTCCTGTTATGAAGTGAGAACCAAACTAGATAAATTGACAACCGTCTTTACTGAGTTAGTAGTAGATGAAACTTTATGATTCTTGGATTCCAATAATTGAAACTTTTTGAGATGACCTTCAGTGGTTAGTCGTAGAGTGGTATCAGACCGCTGGTAAGTAATGTTGTCGAAAAGTTTCCAATCATCCGGGGATAGAGTGTTGGTCAACTCAAGATGAAGATAAAAGAGTTGTTTCGAAATGGTATCTAACTCTCGCCTAGTTTGCTTAATCCGTTCGCGTATCAACGCTAGAGTAGCACGGTGTAGGATGTTTTTAGAAGAACGTGTCTGAAAGTGGAAGTTAATTTTGAGGAATGCAGGAATGATGTTGTGGTCACGACAGCGACTAAGAAAGGTTAAATTGCCCAAAAGTTTGACCCAAAAGAATTAAAGATAAAAATGTAAAACGTAAATAATAGAACCCATATTAAAAAACCCTAAAAACATGCATAATTAGAACGGTTTTTATTCCAAATGAATAACTGTTACGTTGGATATACAACGGCTTTGAAATGAATTTCAGATGGATTGCATCATATTACGAAATTACTAAAAATGTTGAATTCAATAGAAAAATTTTATCGGAATGAAGATAAACTTACCAGGAATTAGTTGGAAAGAAGAAAAATTAATTTGCTTCCGTATTTACGCCATAATTAAGAAACAAGACTTTCTTTCAGCACGCACATGCATGAAACGCAACGTGGTAAAAATGCAAGTGTCGAAAATGGCCGAACAAAGGTCAATTGTCGAATGCAATTCAAACGCGGCGTTGGCAAACTGAATAAACTTAAGTGCAATTTAGTTGCATAAAATAAACGAATGCAAAATTGAATTTTAATTGTAATGAATTCTAACGAGAGTTAACAATCAGTTAGATTGACAATTACCTTATAGTGACCTAACATTTTTTTAGGTTGTGAAGGGTGAAATCTCTCGTATTTCTTAGTTTGCTTCATTTCTTATTGTTTCTAAATTTTGTTTGCTTGTATCGTAGTGATAACATCTATTTTTACCCATAATGTGTCTTCTAATTTGTCAGACAAAGTTAAATGTAGCTTGTATAAGATTTTTCTGACAGGGTCTAGTACTTTGCTTCTCTTGTGAATTTCGAAACGTAACAGGTCGAAGCCAGCTTTGCGAAAACTTCGCTCAGTATTAGATTCTAGAACATGCTGTTTAATTCTCATACATGATTGCAATACGTTGTGGTCTCGGCAGCGTTTTATAAATGCTAGGCTTGTAGGGTCTGTAATAATGTAAACAGTACTAAACCAATATAACCAAATTAGAATAGAAATAGAATAGAATTAAATAGAAAATTGAAAAATTATAATGAAAACATAGCAATAGATACTACACAAAAACCGAATAGATAGACACAGTACATCTCATAATTATATCACGACAACAAATCTTAATATAATAAACAGATGCTGTGACAGCAACATCGATGAAATAAAAAAATTATTAGGAATAGATGGAATTAACAAACCTTTTTAACACTATATATACACCAAAACTATGCCAACCAGTTGGTTAAAATACATTTTTGTTATGATACAAAAAAAACTAAATGCAGTGATTTTAGATCTATCAATTTGATTAATCATGTTTTAAATGTATTTTTGAGAGAGATACATAAAAAAGTATTCTAAAAAACTGGTGTGGTACCACACGACTTTTCTATAAGGAATGATGAAGGCAAGTCTACATATTTTTTTTTAAGGTTACGTTGTCATAAAACCACTTTAAAGTGTTGTTTGTATTGACTTCTTAGAATGCTATAATTTTTTGAAATTTTTCTCCTCGATTTCTTTGAAATATAACTGAAATATGGCAAATTAAGGTTATGTTGTTATATTGACTAACCCCTGTATTTGTGCGCCTCGATATTGATTTCCACTTTAGTAAATCAGTAAAAATGATTATTTTTTACGTATCTTGTTTTTCCTTTAAGATATAGAATTTTTTTCTAAAAAAATCGTCGAAGTTAGGATTCGAACCTAGATTATATTTGGAATTCATTTTGAATAATAAATCAAATATCTAATAAACTGTTAGAGTTAGGAATTTTTTTAAATTTAAATAAATTGTTAGGAAGAATTATCTCTATAAGAAACTGTAAAAATAATTTGAATAATTTACAAAATTATTTAAGAAAAACTCAAACCCAAAATTTTTTGTCAAAAATACATTTTTCTGATTCAGGAGACCTTGAACGTAGTTATGCAAAAAACAATTTTCAAAAAAAAATGCGATCGCTATACTTTCCTTATAGGAAAGTAAAAACACGACTTTAAAGCATTCCTGAACACTCAATACGTCTGCCTCACTTCTAATACACATATGACAAATCAATCCTATCATAAAATAAAAGGATACAAACATATCACGCTATTTACCTATACAACCAAGCCAGTAGTGGTAGTGCAATCATAAAAACAGATAAGATCAACCTTTATGAAGGAAATGATATTCATTTAACAGTGGTTGGAATCATGTCTCTAAAACAGAAACTAAGAGTGCCTACCAAGACACAATCTTAAATAAGAAGAGGTGAAAGGTTAATAAAAAAGAGAGCTAATCTTCAAAACAACATCAACCTAAATTTAAATTTAAAAAAAAGTGAGCAACTAGAAAAAGAAGTTGAAAACTTCACCAGTCCAAACTGCGGCATATATCAGCACTAAAAAGATAACACTCGTAACCAAAAGTGCAAATTGTCCAGCTTAGATCAAAAAATTTATTAAAGAAAAACGAAAAGTTAGAAGAAGATGCAGCAGTTGAGGGATCCAACAGTCAAAACCATACTTAATCACAAGACTCAGGAACGGAGAAGAGAAATACAAAGGCTTAAAAAAGAATCTATAAAATAGTATCTACAAAAATTGACGGCATATGAAGAGACTGATTATTCGCTCTAAAAAGCAACCAAAAGGATCAAAAAAACTTTTATTCCTCATATTAGAAACCACGATGGACCATGGGCAAAGACAATAAGCAAAAAGCTGACTTGTTTTCCGAGTATTTGGCTGAGGTATTCACACCCAACCAAGGACAGATAAATCACATTATGAATAACATTGACAAACTAAGATCACACTAGTTACTCTGAAGGAAATAACTGAAAAGATAAGAATAAACCTGAACCCAAAGAAAGCACCAACATTCGATCTATTTTTAAAACACCTACCTAGATAGGGTATTGTAATGCTCACATACATGTTCAACGCAGTTTTCAGACTGAAACATGTTCCTGCCTTTTGAAAAGTTGCTGAAGTGATTATGCTACCAGAGCCAGGTAAACAACCCGATGATCTCAAACCCTATAGGCCGATATCATTAGTGCCGATAATCCCAAAACTCTTTAAGAAACAGCTGCTCAAGAGGCTACTGCCAATAATAGACAATCATTGCTTGAACATAAATTAAACAAAACGTTGCCAAAGCAATTCGTAGAGCTAATAACGTCATACACCACAAATAGACTCTTCAGAATTAAACGAGAAGAAGAATATTCTGATTTGAAAAAGATAAGAACGGGAGTGCTTCAAGGTATGGTATTGGATCCTATCATCTATTTGTTATGTATTAAGGGAACCATATTGGCTACGTTTGCAAATGACACCGCAATACTAACAGTAGTGAAAGACCAAGAAGTATGCACTAAGAAACTACGAACAACCAGCAATGCAACACTTGACTGGACTAGCAAATAGAGGATAAAGCTAAACGAATTGAAATCTACCGATATGAGAACAATGCCAAGCATCTAGGCATGACTTTAAAAGCCAATTTAGGTCGACAGAGCATGTTAAGAAGCAAAGAGCGTAATTCGGAATAAAATACAAAGTTTCAATCTCTAATAAATAATTTATAATCAGATCTTGAAACCAGTATGGCTGGTTGGTATCCAATATTGGCGCTGTGCCAGTGATTCTAACATCAAGTGTATTCAAACATTCGAGAATAAAGTGTTACGAAACATAGTGATTTCTTCCTGGTATGTTCAAAATTCTTCATAGAGACCTTCGCATCCTAACCGTCACGAAAAAAATTAAAAGGTTTGCTGAAAAACAGGAAAGTAGACTTTACTTCCACGCCAATGCAAAGACTTTTTCACTGGACAACCAACACAATGTCCGAAGATTGAAGAAGAGAAAACCATGTGATCCCGTGTACTATATTGTGTATAAAAGCAGAGCACAGTGCACAAGTGAAGCGCAAACAGTTCTAAAAAATCTAGAAGACATCAGTGGATAGACTCTAGCCGATAAGTACTAGTATTAAGAATTGAGATGAAAATTAATGTTTAGTCTTCAAAGACTAGTTTTAATTGTAGGTACAGCAGTGCTACTTAAACAGTTTAAAAAAATGTTTACTTATATTGTGTATAAACTACCTATAACGAGAATTTATTCTGCAGCCTTTCAAAATTTATCTTGCTCGATTGGTTGATATGCATCCATTTTTAGTGTTAGACTATTACTAATAATCTTCATGTTAAGACAATAAGGATATCGATTGTAAGTTTTTGATGTTGCTTTTGTCATTTTTTTTCAGATACTCTTATAATAATACTTTTGTTGTAGTCTTTAAAAAATTCAGATTTATGGAAGCATTCATTAAAAAGAGTTCTTAGTGTCAATAGTGTGACTGTTTTACCTTCCTTTAACATTTATGTCAGAATTTTGTTTGTGTTCGCTGCTTTATTGTTTTTTCTTTGTTCTAAAGTTTTTTTTATTTCATATATTTCTATGTTTGGTAATTCTTTCAAGTTTAGTTTTCTAATCTCTACTCTCTTGTGTATTGGCATCTGGCGTTTTCTTGAAGTATACAGGTCTGTATAAAATTCTGTAATTATTTATTTTATTTTGTTTTTGTTTCTTTCTTACTCTTTATTGTTGTTTTTTATGGATAAATTATTTGTTTTTTCTAATGTTGAAAGAGAAAAAAAGAAAGTATTTGTAGTATACAAATTTTGCTGTTTTAGGTACTGAACAAGTCTTTCTCCGCGGTCGTTCTGTGACCCGTTTCCATATTTTCTCTAACTTAATTGATTAAAGGAAAAACTGAGGAGACAGGTTGTTCATGATCTGTTGCCAACTAATTTTGCAGTATTTTGGTCATACTCTTGGAAGGCCCACAAGGGCTAAATAAATTTGTGGTGTAGAGCAAAATAGAAGGTTTTGGTATATATTTTGTTTCAGTACACGTTAGAATTAACTATAAAGTTATCTATGAATGAAACATTCTATGTTGGCATGGGTTATAAAGAATGGCTTAAAAACTTTCTTGTCTTTAATGTTTTGTGAACTTAAGAGAGCAAAATATTTTTTATTAAACTTGAAAAAAAGCGGTTTAATATAAAATCAACAAAGTAAATTAATGGTATTACCCTAATATTAATGCAAGTGTTCTGTAATTACAAATATATACTTTTCTTAAGTTAAATAAATTGAAATTACATGTTTTACATATTTTCCTTATAATGTTGACAACAAAGAACGTAGTACAATATTTACGATGCATTAATTAATCTTTTGTTAAATATATATTGAAAATGAACAGTGTTTATATAATAATTTTGTTTCAGGTAATGGCGGACAGCCTCAAGAAACCGCATCTATCAATATTAACATAAATCTTAATTCGTCAGCGTCTCCCGCGTTATCATCCACAATGAATGGAGAATGTGTCAACTACATCCGAAAACAAATTATGTCAGCCGAAATTTTCAAAGGAATTCCACTTAATAACGAATATGAACTAATACCGTTCAATCATTTTACATTTAGCAGGGTGTACCCGATAGATTTAGGCTTAGGTAAACGCGTCGTTGAAAAACCAATTGGTTTTAAAAGGAAAGATTTATTAGAAACTCTTATGAAAGCGGTAGACGCTCTCAATAAGAATATGACTCAGAATTTGCCGGATACTGTGTTTCGCAAAGGTGTCAAGTATACTTTGGACGACTTTCTTGAAGGTCTGTATCGAACAGAGCCAACCACTGGAACGCAATATGAGCTTTATTTTAGGACTAAAAGTGTAAATAAAAGTACGATAAATCACCATACGCACGCTAGTGGTTATACGAAAGTAGTGTTAATGAGGCCGTTTGCTCCTTTACAGACTATTCAAACAAAAGCGCTCCCGACTCCTCGCGAGAAAGAACTAATTCACATTATTCTTCCCTTATCTGGACGCACAACAACTTTTCAAAGTTTTATGGATAAATTTGTTAAAATTGGTTTAAAAAATGATAGGCGAGTGCATCTAACGGTTGTTTATTTTGGAGAGGAAGGATTGTCGGAAGCGCGGACAATTATGTCACGGGTGTTGATAACAAAGAACAGCGGCGGAAATGCTAATAATCTTAGACTTTTGGCGCTTAACGAAACTTTTTCAAGAGGAAAAGGATTACGCGTTGGTGCTGAACGAGTTTGGGGCCCAGAGGGTCGTTCTGAAACTAAAGATGTGTTGTTGTTTATGTGCGATGTAGACGTTGTTTTTAGTGCGCGCTTTTTAGATCGTTGCCGTTGGAATACTTCGCCGGGAAAGAAAGTGTACTATCCCGTCGTTTTCAGTTTATATAATCCCCATGTGGTGTATACGCTCCAAGGGCGCGAAGTTCCGCCTGAAACCGACCAGTTAGTGATATCAAGGGATACGGGATTTTGGAGAGATTTCGGTTATGGAATGACGTGTCAGTACAGGTAGGATTGAATGTCTGTTAGAAATTGATGTGGGTATATGCGTGCGAGTATTTTAAAATGCATCTTTTACGTTTACAATAGGGAACAGCTATTCAAAAGAATACGTTTGATAAATTTCTTTTTCTTTAAAGCTCCTATCTAGTTTAGTCCTTCCTTGACATTTTATAACATTTGTCATTCATGACGTTTTGGTGAATTCTTTTTATTTAAATAAAAATTCCAACGTAGTACAATAAGTTATTTGAACATCAAAGTTTGACTGCACATTTATAAGAGAATTTTTAGTACGTGCTCTTTAAAATTTACGTTTTCTCATTTATAATAAATTTGTTTTGTTCTTACTTAAGTTTAATTTTAATGCTTTTCTTAACATCGTATTTAATGACATAATACGTTTACAAAAAAATTTGATTTTAAGTATAAACTATAAAAGTTATAATTTTTTTTAAATTTAAACAGAGTAATTAAAAAGGTAATTCAATATAACTCAAATACTAATTGATAAATTAGATTTAATCGGTTATGTGATGTCAAACAAAAGAAAATAATCAATCAATATCGAATAACATTAACAACGTAAACTTTATAAATATGATCTATACCCTATTTAATAACTATGATGAGCGATGGAATTTACACCTGCTAAAAGTCTTCTATAATTTCAGAAATTAAATGTACCCATAAAAATATGTCTTTGTGGTAACTCTAGTTGAATTAAATTGCTATAGCGCTGTCAATTGATCATAGTAAAATTCAGAACATGTCCATTAACGTACATCATAATGATCATAACAAAATGACACGAAATACAAAATTGTGTATTACAAATAACGAGTAATCTAAACATAAATAAATGCAACACTCATCAATCGCCCAGAATAAAAAATCATACAATTTTAAATGCATTAAAAAGTAAGGCAAAACATGCAAACTACTCAATGTTAGGTTCGGATTGAAGTCGTATCACTATCATTATTAATAATTATTATCAGCGATTCTATTAAATCATCGATTATTTGGTTAGGTTGATCCTTGTCACCAAACAATGTCTCGTTCAAATGTGGCATTTTTTGACTGTAACAATTTTTTTAAAACATTACTAATCTTATCCAGTGTCGGTCACCACAATTTTGAAGACTATCTGTAACTTTGTATTCTTTTAAAACACGATACACATTTAATCTTGCAACGCCTACAAAAAATTACAAGTTGGAACTTTCAATTTATTTCCAAAACAAAACACACATGCTACTTTTGAGATTTTAAATACAATAACAACAGTATCACATTTTTAGCCATAATTTGCTTATACATATTAATTATATACTGTAAGGCTAGTCGGTTATTTAAACACACCACTGGTACTCGGCAGTGCGTAATCCATCAAATGTAATAAAAAATTTTTAGTTCATAGAAGAACTTTTTTAATTAAATACGTGAACGCAGAAATTTACAACGCAAAAATAACACAAAAGCTACAAGACAATAGAAAACCAAATGGCGTAGTAAACAAACAACAGTATTTGGGGTAAAAAGACATTAATTTGGCCAATATGATCGCAGGAATTAAGCGCAATAAATTTAAATCACTCCTCGTAGTTATTAAATGAAGTATAGTAATTTTAGATTATTTTTCGTTTTTGAACAACATTAATGCGTTTTAATAAATGATTAATGATTTTTATTAAATCATAACTAAGCTGTTTTAGTTCAGAGGATTGTCAAATTTTAATAATATTGTTTTTTAGAATACTTTGTACATTAAAAATGGTATTTATAAAGCAACAAACAAATGTCACAAATAATATATGAACTATAATTTCTAAGTACCAAAAAAATTGTTCTTGTCTTGTAGAAATAAAAAACACCAATTAATTATTGATAAAATCTTAGTTTTTGTAATGTCATCGGATCACGATTACTTATAAGTATAACTATCAAGTTTAATAATTCAAAAAAATTTTAATAATTATGACACATTTAATTAAAAGGTTTTACAAAAAAAAATTTTGCGTGGTTTAAACCGTTCTAACCAAACTTGAAAACGTTTCCATTACTTTTGTAAAAAATATCATCAAAGCGAAAAAAAATTGATGAATTCAAAAATAAAAACTCAAGAATTAAAAAGTTATGTAGTCAATGTATAACTAGAAAAAATTTAAAAAAAAATGATAAACTTAAGAACACGCGTTATTTAAAATATAGTAGTCTCTGTATATAAAAAAAAATGTTAGTTAAGATGAGTAACAATAAAGAAATAAAATGAGAATAGTTTAACACCGTGGTCATTGATAACTTTGTTAAGAAAAATAAAATGTTTTCCAATTACTAAAATATTTCTAGACAGTTTTTAAGTATAGTTTATATTATCGGACTGGTAAATGGAGAATGCGCAATAGACTAACAAACGTTTCTGTGTAAGATAGTGATGAAGACAAAATATGTAAATATTTGTCTATAGGGTGTGTTTACTATAAATAAATAAATCTAAAGTGTATGTATCTATGTGTCCTAAAAACAGATAAGTATATAATTTTGTATTCGGATGTTGGTTGCTACAAAAACAAGTTGTCAACATATCTAAACCAAATTGGTTCCAAAGAGCAATCATTCCAAAGCAACCGTTTTATAAAATTACCTGAAGTTTGTTTGTCAAACTGATTATTAAATTAAAGGTGAATTAATGATAAAAACTTATAAAATCTTAAGCTTTCGCAATTATTTTGTAAATGATTATAAGCGACTTTTGACTTAGACCGCGTCGTAGTTAAACACCCAGACTTTTTAGGCTTGGTCCTAGCCTCTCTTTAAGAGCCAAAACAAGAAGTAGAACTTGGATTTTGCCGTATTGTCGTTCGTGAACCCAAACAAACTGACGTTTCACAAACATTGCAGCTTGCATCTTCAGAGTGGTAAATATCACTGAAGGAAAAAGTGTAAGTGACGATATTTATATTATTATCGATTAGCGTAAATAACGAACCTTATCTTTCCGTTACTGTTTGACTGACTTCATTATTACTCGGAGTAAGTGTTTGGGTCTTTTCCAAGAAAGTTGATCTTTGTCTTAGAGGATGTAATACTGGTAGCCGAGATTTGCTGAGTCTCAAACCGTCTTCTCGGTTTATATAACATGGATTTTTTCTATTTCTACAGCTTTACTGATTAGCATGGAAAATTAGAAATAAGTTCTAGCCAACATTTTACTTTGGTCACAGTTTCGCGTATGTTCTTGGTTCCACACGTGATCTGCCACTGCTGATTTTGTAACTCTGCGGTGTTTGCAGTCAGACATATTTTCTTTTACTCTAACTTCAATAGAGCGTCCCGTCTGTCCTATATAACTTGATTCACAGAAACAAGGAATTTTGTAAACTCCGGCATGTTTTAGAGCCACTTGTTTGTCTTTAGCAGAAGTAAACCAAGTGTTCATGGTCGTAAAAACAATTTTAATATTATGTCTCTTTAGCACCCTGCTTATTTTGTCTGTCAAACCCATACAGTATGTTAAATAAGCGGTGCTAGTAGGGCGTGATAAGTCTTTTTTGACTTTTGGATTTATTGCTCTTTCCCATGCGTTTTGGATCTCTTTGTACCCGTATCCATTTTGTTGTAGGGACTTCCTTTTGTAGATTTGATTGTTAAACACTGAATAAAATAGTAAAAGTTTATGATGTAAGAAAAAGTTTTGCTTGTAAATTTTAAATAATACTGGACAAAAAGTTTGTTAATTTGTAGTTAAGAAAATTTGATGGTGCTGACAATTGGATAAAAATATTTGCGGCTATGATGTTTCAAAATATAAAGATTTTTGGGTTTTAAATCGCGCTCTATATAAAGCCCTTATACAAAATTCACAAAATTTACAAAACTTACAAACCTTACAGAATTAATTAAGTTTGACGTTTTGACAGCAATGTTGCTGTCTTCTCCAAAAAAAACTGAAACTCAAGAAATTTTTCAAGATCCAGTATCTTCAGTTTCATCAAAAACTATATTAATTACGAGGAGCGCAAATGACATTTCCGTTTTTTTTCGGTTTTATTAAACTCATTTGGTTTTAAATCTTAATTGTAAACTTTTGACAAAATCAAGTCATTCTAAAATAATTTTGCCTTAAGATCGTAGATATTTATTGAAAATAAATGCTGATCCAATTTTTACTTGAATTTTGAGTAGGAAAATTTTTGCTTTGCAGATGTTGTGTAAAGTTTTCCAAAACTTCCTCTGACAATTCTTTATTACTCATTTCAAGAATACTGTTAAAGAAACGATTCATAGTTATACTTTTCCTTTGACGATTTATGCTGAGCGTGTTTAAGTGAGAAAGAATATCTTAGTCTATTATTTGCAAAATTTGCTAATCGACAAAACATTAAAAATTTGTTTTTTGTGCAAATGTTTTTAAATTTTAACGCGAATTTGAATGTTAACATCAAACGTTTGCAATACTGTTTTTTAGCATGAAAATACTGTCTAGAAAATAACGGTGATAGGCAAAACTGGCTTTTTGTTTTGACGTCTTACTTGCAAAACTCGCTCTTTGCTCTGTCGCCAATCAAATTATTTGCTCGTTGTCCACGTGATACATACGTGGTTAACAGCTGCTTGCAACAAACGCATTTTCAGTAGATTGGATTTAAACGACAAATCAGTTTTTTTTTCGAATTGCGAAATTTTTTAATTATTTTTAATCATTATAAAGTTAGAAGGTGAAAATGTAATGTATATTAACCTAGTCTACGCGGAAAAGGACGCAAGAAACTTCTTCAACTAGAAAAACATAGAAGGAACGTTCAAAAACTTGCAAGGTATGTTCCATAAAGTTTTTTACGTTATCATTTTTTTTATTATAAGTATGAGGCCACCGCCTTTACTTGTTTTAAAATTGAACTTGTTTTTTCGGGTTTTATACTGGTTTAGGTGCGCATTTTTTTAAATATATCTGAGTTTTCGTTGTTGCAGAAATGCACCAAAATCACTGCGGGCCTTTCCCACTAGTGGTCATAAGGGACAACCTGGGTTGCCTTATTATTGTACCAAACTCACAATAAAGCAGCTTAAAGATTTTCATGCCTACTTGTATGAATAAAAAGATAAAATTAAATAGGACTCTTTGATATTGGCTTGTTGTACAGGACTTAGAATATGCACGAGAAGCTTAGTTATTTTTGATTTTTGCCACAATTTCCAGACCGAGCACCAAATTCACATTGCACAAACAAAAGCTTTTTTTTAACTCCTCAAGAATAAAACACCTAAAAATACTTACTTTTCATTCGATTTCAGCCAGCAGATAAACTATAATAATTTTACAATTGTTGCTGGAACCTACAAAGATAAATTAAACCCAAGCAGTGTGTTTTCTTATTTGTGGATCAAAATCGACTTCTGGATAGAACTAACACTACGTAAAAACACGACGTAGTGTATAAGCTAGACTGTACTGGATACAATGTACGTTATATTGGTAAAACCAAACATAAGGTTAAAAATCGGATTGTTAACTATAAATATGACACCACAAAAAAAAGCGGTACAGCTTTAGCAGTTCATCTTATAGACGACACAACTTTGATTTTAGAAAATTCAAAATCCGAACTAGTTTGAAAAAGCGTTTGGTTTCAGAAATGATATACATTAAGATATATAAAAATAATAACAATTTTAACAATGATACCAACAATTTAAGTGGTGTTTATAATAATTTAATATCAAAAATTGTGAGATAACTATATAGGTTTGAAAATAGCGCTGTTCAGTTATTCTGTTTTATCTTACAATTCTAATTGGCATTCAATAATTTTTAATTACACATTACTTATTAAGTAGTTATTGAACGTTTATCTTCGTTATTTAAGAATTTTAATTATTGACCTTTTCTATGTATTTATGTATAATGTTTTATTTACTAAGTAACTACAATTCGTAAAGTTGACTATATCCTTGGTCGGCGGATTGTTCCACTTGAATCTATTTTGTAAGTTTTATGTTAATTATCTGTTAATTAACATTCTTGTTGTTGCGATGTTATTAACTTACGAATTTCAATATATTACAGTGAGCTGATGAAGTGCTTGCTGGTAGCACGAAACGTTGCCTCAAAAATAGTGTAAAGTGGTTTTGCATGCTCTTCCTATGGGAAGAAGTCTAAATTACTTATTGTAATAGACAGAGGAGGATTAAGAATTTGAATATTAAGTTAAAGTCGTTTTGTAATCATTTTGGCAAACGGAAGTTTATAAATACCTGGTGTTATAAAAAAGTAAATTCAAGGGTCCACGTAGATAATCTTTCTAAAGGCTAGTGAATTTATGCCCTTTTCAAATTTAGAAGCTTTCGACATGTTAAAGGTTTTGGGAGAATCTAGACAAAATTACAGAGCGGCTGAAAAATGTATATTAAAAGATATCTTCAAAGTGCCAGTCAATCTTTCAATGTTCTTCGGAGATTGGCAGCACTTATTTGTACCACAGCGCAGGTGCAACCAACATACAATCGCGGAAAGCAAATTGCACGGCATGTACGTAATGATAAAGACCCTGATATTCTCGCTGCAGTAATTGTTATTTTACGAGAGAACTGGATTCTGGAATTAGTCAATACTCTGTTTGCTGAATTTTGAAAGATTATAAGTTTCATCCGTACCACATACATATGCACCAAGAATTAAATGAAATTTGGTTTTCAAGCTCGAGTCGTTATTGTTTCCTAGACCAGTTTTATGGACTGATAAAGCTACCTTTAAAAGCACTGGAAAAGTCAAAATTTACAATGCGCATTACTGATCAGAAACAAATCCTCACTGGCTAGAAACTATTGACAATCAACATCTTTTGAGTGTTAATACTTAAAAAAAATATCACAGGTCCTTATTTTTTCAAAGAAACTTTGAATGAGATACGATACGCTAAGTTTTACGTAAAACTGACTTACTGAAAAATGTCCCATTTAATGCAGACAGAAATGTGGTTGAGACGGCTGCCCAGCTCATTTTTTATTGTACAGTGGCATGGCAGCTAAGATCATCAGATTGTACTCCTCTAGATTTTTCCTTTGGGGTGGTATCAAGGACATTGTTTGCAGAGAAAAACTAACAACAAGAGATGATATGAAACTGAGAAACTGCAATGTTTGCCAATTATTATGCACTGAAGAAGTACTTAGAGTCATTGATAGCATAACTGCAGGAGCTCAACAGTGTATAGCAGTAAATGGCAGACATTTTGAACATTTGTGACATTGTTGAATATTGAGTTTTAGTAGTAAAATAATTTTTCCTATTAATTTTTCTTATTTTTTAACGATCTTTTCAACAATACTTTTTTGGAATTTAATTTAATTTTATTTAAAATTTTGGAGTTCGAGACGTTCTGAAGAAAAATACTCTAATCCAAATCCAAATAAATGTAGCCGTTATTTATACATGCATGGTGTTTGGTAAAAATGTTCAAAAAACTCTAATATAGATTCAGCAATAAAAATAAAAAAGAATTTTTAAACGAGAATGTGTGTGTGCGTTCAATATTTTAAAAATACACATTTTCTCCGATTTTCATAAAAGTCAACTTTTATAGACGTCTTTGATGTAATATGAACAATTATTATCATGTTTTTGTTTTGAAATAATTAATTGAAATTAAATTCTAAATAATCTGTTAGTGACAACTCTTAGTTATCAACGATATAATACCTTTTTTAAGAATACGCAGTATGCATTTGATTTTTAGAAAATGTGACAGCAATGCTGATAGAACCGTAATGTTGTACGCTGATTGGTATTCGAACCAACGTTCGCCGTGATCAAAAACTTTTGCTACTGTAGACTGCGCAAAAATAGTTTTTTTAAACTTTGTTCTTCGGTGAGGTCGTAATGTATATCAAAATCGCGCCATCGATGAAGAGGTATTAAACGTCGTTAAAAAGAATCCAAATGCAAAAAATCTATAAAAGTTAAAAATCGGAAAAAAACATTTTTTTAATATTGAGTAACTCTGAAACGAAAGTTTGGAGCCCACATGCCCCTTTGCAATTTCTTGTTTATTACACTTCAACACACTTAACTCTAGAAAGAGTTCTCGTTACGACCACATTTTTCCAGTAATGAGATAAAATCTTCTAAGAAGAATAGTCACAAAAAAATTGTTCTCAACGGTGTTGATAATCTAAATGACCCCAAAATAAACAGCTTATTTGGAATTAAAACAATAAATTATAATATAATGCAATATTAGTTTATGACAAAAATGTACACTTAACAAATATAAATTTTAAATAAAATTAAAATTAAGATGAATTTAAATACGTTAACTTGTAACGAAACGAAAATAAAGTCCACCATTTTGGAAAAATTGAAAACAAATTTTAAAATGGTGCATAGACTTTTCCCCCATCCTCGTATATCCCACCAGCGCCAAAACGATCCCCGCTCTAAAACCGGCACTGTAAGAAGGGAAAAAGGATATAAAAGCGGCTGTACCGTCGAGAAGAGCATCTTTCCGTCGTCGTCCGAGCGACGTCTCTGAAGACACCTCGGACATCCTGAAAGCCGCCTGCCGATCCTGAAAACTAACCGTAAGTTAACCTGTAATCCTGTACCTGGAGCATTTGCTCAACCTGATTAAATCCCGTAAACGATCACCGCCTGTACCTGGAGCATTTGCTCAAACCTGATTAAATCCTGACCGGTTATTAAAACGATCGAAACCTGTGTTTCACCTGTCGCAATAAATTGCGAATCATTTTCCATTAATCCGTACGTATATTTAGTAAATTATTGTGTTTTGGAGTGTTGTATTTGGTTATCCTGGTTAATAATTGTCGAACGCCTGAAGTTGTCTGTTCGTAGAGTACCTTAGTGCTTGCCGTAGATAACTAAAGGGTTATCCTTGTTAGTAACTGTCAAACACCGGAAGTTTTCTGTTCGTAGAGTACCTTAGTGCTCGCCGTAGATAACTAAAGGGTTATTCACTATTACTGGATTTTTACATACTGCACCTTGGTCGACCCGGATGAGTAGCCCTTAGACATTTGTTCGTAGAGTACCTTAGTGCTCGCCGTAAGTGTTTAAGTTGATTTTATTCATCTCTCGAGTTGTACGACACTAACTTTATGTAACTCATACCTGTGCCATAAACAAATACAATAGAAACTCGTTTTGTTATCGAGTCGTGTTAAAAACCTCATAAATACATATTGAAGTGTATTTCAATCCATTTTCATTCTGATCTCCTTTGCGACCTTGGCAAAATAATAGAAAACGCCAATATAATATTAATTGTCGTTTGATCTACGTGAAATCAATTAAATTTGGTTCTTAATAATCCGCTGCATCGACCTGTAAATTCCTGAAATCGTATGTTGTTACGCACAGTAATTACATTGTATTTAAAACGCACCTGAGGTCAACGTACGAACAATTCGACGAAGTTGTATACAAACTAACCTGTCAAATTTCCCCGGCACTACCTGTTGAATATAACCCGATCAACACAAAGGAAAAGGCACCGCTGGCAAGGGGATTTGCGGGAATTCAACACCGTAAAACGCTGGTCCAAAAATCGTATTTTTAATTGTGTTTTAGCGTCAACATTAAGGCAGAGTCGTGTAAGAGCCAACAGAAGGCGCTGCCGGCGCAGTTTATGAATTACATATACAAAGCCGTCCAGAATTAATTTCAGTTTCATTTTTTTATCTAGTATTTGGTTGTATTGTTATGTATGTTATTTATTTTGTTTGTTGTGATTTTGAATTTGATTTTGTTATTTCCTGTATATAATAAAACGCAAAGAGATATTTATTTTGTTATACATCTTAATTGTGTTATTATTAATTTCTCCACTTAGCTACCTAGGGTGTTGTAAATAAAGATTACAACGCAGGACCGGTTACAAACTCTCCTGCTTTAAAATGACATACCGTCTGAGGCAATTTCTGACCCCAACTTTAAATCGTGCAATTCACTTGCGCTTTGAAAGTAGCTACTAAGTGGATGCACTATCATGTCTATCCTCTACAGCCCAATACAAGTAGTGATGATATCATACAATATCTAAAATCTAAAAACATTAACGATGCTAAATGTGAAAAACTACAAGCCCGCAGACCGAATGAGTATAGCTCCTTTAAAATCACAGTTTCTGAAACTGATACAAAAGTTGTGACGTCTTCTGATACATGACCTACAGATGTAAAAATCAACCGTTTTTTCTTCAACCCCGTGTAGGGATTATAAAAACTTAGTCAGTAATACAAACAAAGATCCTTTTACTCTGACACTGTTTCATCTTAACATTCAGTGCCTAAGGAAAAAAATTGACGAGCTAAGCTGTTTCTTGGCGCAACAATTACCTATGATTGACATCTTATGTTTAAGTGAACATTGGTTAACGGATAATGAAACCAAAAATAATGTAAACATTGCAAACCTAACTTTAGCGTCTTCATTTGTTAGAAAAGTCAATTCTCATGGTGGTGTAATGATTTTAGTAAATCGTTCTTTAAACTTCCGACTCATATCTTCTATAAATGAATTATCGGTGGAATTAGTATACGAAGTTACTGCCATCCTATGCTCTTCCTTGAACATTGTCATTATTTGTATATACTGATCTCCGTCAGGCGACTTTAATAATATGTTATCAGTAATGGAAAGCGTACTTGATAAACTTCCGAAGGGTAAGGAGACGATAATCTGTGGCGATTTCAATGTTAAATTCGGCACAAATGACCGTCAGTCTTTAGCATTGTGCAATTTGTTTGATTCCTTTGGATTTATTCCGACAATCAAAGATAGTACAAGAAACTCAAACTGTCTGGACAATATTTTCATCAATTTTGCATTTGGAAACTACGATACAACAAACATGGAGACGTACCTGTCGGACCACTTGGGGCAAAGAATTACCATAATGACAACCTCAAGAGATAAGAAGCTGACTTCCATCAATAAGTGTAGACCTTTCACAATCAAAGGTCTTAATTCTTTTCACCACATCATTAGCAACCTTTCATGGGATTTTGTCCGCCACTCAAATTTGAGCATTAATATTCGTTGAAAACCTGAGTGAATCAGTTAAAATCGCATTCCCTGAAAGAATCATATCTGCGCGTATCCACGATGGTAATGTTAAATGGTTTAATAAGGAACTACAAATACTCAGGAATCAATTTTTGCTTATATGTGAATTATGCAAAAAGTTTCCCGATAACTCCATCCTTGTACACAAGCGAAATTCTTTTAGACGATTTTACAGAAATGAAATCAAACGTCATAAAAAACTCTGCAATGATATTGTCATACAAAATTCTTGTAATTCAGCAAAAAAATTATGGAAAATAATCAATCATAAACGAAAGCCTTTCTCTAACGATATATCTACTTCTATCGACGTATGTGATTTTAATGCATTTTTTGCAGATACTGCTGTTTCTGTCAAACAAATGATTAAAAAAAACAATGCAGACACAATTGATTTCAAGGAGTATATACCAAAACTCCCAAACGCGACAAAATTTACCTTCAATGAAGTTTCTATTAATACCGTAAGGGATATCATAATGGCTCTTAAGAACAGTAACTCTAGAGATATCTATGGCTTATCTACTCGATTAATAAAGTCAGAAGTCAACAACATAGTAGCACCTTTAACGTCACTAATTAATGATTGCATAACCAACCACACATTTCCGGATTGTCTTAAAATAGGGATAATTTTACCACTCCTTTATCAAGTATTAGACGCCTTTGAAAGTGGCGACCACACTTTGTCAATATTCTGCGACATCAGTAAGGCATTCGACTGCTTATCGCACAATCTACTGCTTGATAAACTTACTTACTACAACTTTACTGACAACAGTATCAAATTGGTAAATTCGTATCTATCAAAGAGACAACAATGCGTCAAATTTAAGAATTTATTCTCGCCAGTGATTCCGGTAATAGACGGTGTGCCTCAAGGGTCAATTCTTAGACCAATGTTGTTCCTGATCTACATTAATGATTTCCCGAAGTACATGGATAACTATAATATCATACTTTATGCAGATGATACCACCGTGTTAATAAGAGATGGAAACATCAATACACTTAACAATACGATCAACGATATGCAGCTAAAAGCAAATGTATGGTTCTCAGAAAATGAACTACTACTCAACAATGAAAAGACAAAAAAACTACTGTTTACTCTGAAAAGAGTCGATCCGTCGATGTTAAACGCAACGAATAAAATTAAATTTTTAGGTGTGACACTTGACTGTAAACTTACATGGGAGCAACATATCATTACGTTGTCGGCTAAATTATCCCGCAACTTATACGTTCTCAAAAGTCTTCAAAACGAAGTGTCCCAACATGTCCTAAAAACTGCGTACTATGGTTTATTTCATTCGCATTGCACATACGGAACGCTGCTGTGGGGTTCGTCGGCCCACATGAAATACATCTTTAGAATTCAACGCAGAGCTATTCGTGTGTTAGCTGATCTACCATACAGAGCAGATTGTATGGAAGCTTATCGTGAGTTATCTATAATGACTATTCCATCTATCTACATTTTTCAGTGCCTACTTTACGTTAAGCAAAATGACTGCTTGTGGTCTAAACATAATAATAGACACCATTACCTAACAAGAACTAACAATCATTATAGTTCTAATTTTTGTAGGTTGAGTCTTACTCAAAAGGGCCCGGATTATCTGGCTCCGAAACTTTTTAATGTGCTACCCGTTACATTTAAAGATCTGCCTATTAGAACTTTAAAAAAAAAGATGCTCAAGTTTCTAACTGAAAACGTTTTTTACAGTGTAGAACAATACACTAAGTACGATTTTAAAGTATTACAATGCTAATTTTGCTACGTACGGAAGTCTCGTCAATTAATTTGTTTTACCCGTTAGTATTATATTATTATATATTATATTATCTGTTTATAATGTGCGTCGTGTGACTCTGTTACATGTATGTTATATAAACTTTGTTATATTTTTTTACTTTATTCGATATATGACGAGTGCAAGATCTCTGTGATTATTAGCACAATAAACATTATTATTATTATTATAAACATTATTATTATAAACACTAAAAAAGCTAGATTACATGGTAATTTAATCAAATTAGAAAAACGGTTATTTATACACTTCTATTTTAAGTCATTGTCTTCTTATGTTAAAGGTAGACATCAAAGAGTTAGTATCCCCATCATATTAGTATTTTTATTTTATCGGCCACAACCATCAGCAAACAACACTTGGATTATAATCAAAACTAAATCACAAAGCATGATGCAAAACCGATGTTATAGTATTAGAATCCTTTTGAACGTCGTGTAATAAAAAATTACTCCGAATAAAGAACGTTTAATAAAAGTAAAAATAATAATTTGACCACGGCAGCAATCGTAAGCACAGACCTCTGGGTGTGAGTTTGAATGAAAATAAATACAAAGACGTGAACTCCGTTAATTTATTAACTATAACATAATATACTATTTACATTAGAGAACAATGAACAATATTTGAATTAAACATATTAGAAATAAAACAAGATTTAAAATAAAATATTAGGACGCCAACCACCTTTAAATTGGTGATGAATAAAAAGCGTAAAATTTCACATCTAATTATTAATTGATATTAAATGCAAAAATAGTAAACGGTTAATTTGTTATCGAGTATGTTTCCCGAAAAGTTTTAATAACACAATTTGATTATTTGAATGTAAAATGTAGTAACTTAATTCCAGTTGACTCACCATATGATATGACGTTATCGTATATCTTCTATTTTTAGCACATACTTTGTTGAAGTGATAAAATTCTTCTAAAGGAATGTAGATTTCCAAACACACCAGTAAGTATAAATCCAATAACGGAAAATCCAGTAATTAAAAGACAAAAACAAAATAAAAGATCCAGAATATCCAAAAAAGTAAAAGACCCTAAATATAAATAATTAGAATGGTTTTTTAAATGACATGATGTACTCACGCTGTATTTACAACAACGGCCAACAAAATAAATTCCTTTGTCTAAATATATTGCGTAACATTGTGAAATCACTAAAAATGTTGAATTCGATAGAAAAATTATATCAAAATAAAGGTAAACTCACCAACAAATAGATGAAATGAATAAAAATTAAATTAAATGGGTTTTTACGCCATAATCAAGAAAATTTGTATTCCTCGCATCACTCACGTGAATTACGCAAGATTGTTCAAACGGAAGTGTAAGTTTAAGCTACAACTCAGGTAATTTTGAAACAACGCGACGTTGCCAAACTGAATAAATTTACGTGCAATATTAGTTGCAAAAAATAAACGAATGTAAAATTGAATTTTAATGTAATGAACTCTAACGGGACGTTACAGTCGATTTCGGTCCACAAGAAAAAAAAACACATTCATTGGGTTTAGTTTATCTTTAGAGGTTTCACCGACAATTGTAAAATTAGTATAGTTTATTTGCTAGCTGAAATAAGCCGCTTGATCAGGCAACCTAGGTAGCGCCAATTTTTTCTTGGCAATTGCATGAGCAGTAAGCTGTGTTAGGTGTTTTATTTTTGAGGAGTTGAAAAGAAGCCTTTGCTTTTGCAATGTGAACTTGGTGATCGGTCTGGAAATTTTGGCGAACATCTAAAGAAGTTGCTATTTTTAACTGCTCGTTTATCCTCCAGCAAGTGGAGCAACAATAAGTCATCGGGCTTCCAAAAGCAATGTTGTAATTAGTATTTACGTATTTTTGGAAATAACTAAGCTTCACGTACATATTCGAAGATAAAGGGACGAAAACTTTCTTAAGATTCAAGGCACACGGCAAATGAATCCTCACTTTTGTCTTGCTTTTGTCGTTGTTTTTTGGACCCACTCTATTGCCTCCTTTGCGTTCCCTGGGTAGCTTTCCTGTGACAACAAAATTTCTCACAACTTTTTAAATACGGCTATTCATTTCACTCTCATTTAAACGTACGTGGTACTTTATCGACCCTGCAACATGATTAGATTTTCCTCTTTTGGTTTTCGTTCTGTACAACAAGCGAATATCAAAGAGTCTTTTTAATTTTATCTTTTGACTTATACAAGTAGGGTTTGTCCCTTATGACTACAAGTGGGAAACTTGGCAGTGATTTTGGTCGATTTCTGCAAAAACGAAAACTAAGAGTTAAAAAAATGCGCACCTAAACCGGTATAAAACCCAAAAAAACAAATTAAACTTTAAAACAACTAAAACGGCGGTCTCATACTTATTAATTTAAATATAATTATAAAGTAAAGAATTTTATGGAACATACCTTGCAAGTTTTTTAGCGTTCCTTATATGTTTTTCTGGCTGAAGAAGTTTCTTGCGTCCTTTTCCGCGTGGACTAGGTTTAATAGGCACTATATTTTCACCTTCTAACTCCATAATGATTAAAAATAAATTAAAAATTCTGCAATTAATTAGCTGCAAACAGTAGTTAACACGTGGGCAACGAGCAAATAATTTACCTGGCGGCAGAGCAAAGAGCGAGTTTTGCAAGTGAGACTTCAAAACAAAGAGCCAGTTTTGCATATAACCGTTATTTTCTACATAGTATTTTCATGCTAAAAAACAGTTTTGCAAATGTTTGATTTTAATATTCAAATTCTCGTTAAAATTTGCAGAAAAAAACAAATTTTTAAGGTTTTGTCGATTAGCGAGTTTTGCATATAATGGACTCATTTAAACACGATCAACTTAAATCGTCAAAGGATAACCATGAATCGTTTCCTCAGCAGTGTTTTTGAAATGAGTAATAAAGAATTGCCTGAGAAGGTTTTGGAAAGATTTACACAACATCTGCAAAGCAGAAATTTTCCTACTCAAAATTCAAGTAAAAATTGGACCAGCGATTCATTTTCAATAAATATCTGCGATCTTAAGGTTTAATTCCAACAAAAATATTTTATAACTTATTTTAGAATTATTTGATTTTGTCAAAGTTTAGAATTAAGTATTTAAAACCAAATGAGTTTTATAAAACAAAAAAAGTTAAAAGAAATGCCCCTTGCGATCCTCGTAATTAAAATAGAGTATAGTTTTTGAGATATCAAAATTTAACATTAGAATTAGGCCCAGTTATGCACTACTAAAATTTTCCTATGGAAATGTTAAACAATTTTAGATTTATAATTATAAATAAGTTTAAGTTTAAGTATAAGTTAATAAATTATCATAAATAGTGTCATACTCTGCTTCATGAATAGCAGATGAGTCTTGCATCTCTTAATTAAATTATATTTTCATTTGAAACTTAACTTTTGTGTAATCTTCTCTACATGTTTCTGAATTGTATAATCTACATTGTAAGCTGAGAGTGATATTAACACAAAACTTTCTTGTATGAAAAGAGTAGATGACAAGCTTGAATTTACTAAGCTCCAAATTTGTGTTTGTATTTCTAGACTACACCATGTTATTAATTGGGTTTACATTGTAAATAACTAGAATGCTCATTTTGATGAAGATGGAAAGTGTTTACTTTAAATGTTTGTGTAACGTTAAAAAAATTCATAAATTTTTATTGTAAAAATATTTCTAGTATAATCAGAAAATTGTTGTATAAACATATAACTTAGTTATAACAAATAATTAAAAAAATTATAATTTTAAGAAAATTGTTTAGCGTCAATTAAATTTTTACATAAAATTTCACACCAGATTTTTTTTTAAATTTCCAGTAAGAACTCGAGCGAAAATTACTAGTAAAAATTCTACACCATGTTTTTAATAGTTATTAAATATAATAACGTATAATTTTTTAAAATCTAACATGTCGCTATAAAAAAAGACCGACGAAAATATATTTTGTTTAATTTATCACAAATTTTGATGTAAATAGTAAAATAAAAAATACTAATTTTATTTTTTGGAAAATTAGAAGCAACGTATAATTTTGCCAATTCCGAATTTACATTTTCAATTTTTATTATATTAAATGAATGTATAAACCAATTTTTTAAAATGCAATTGCAATCAAAAGTATTTTTTTTATGTTAAACATTTACTTTTTTAGTTCTTTCTGAATTATTTTTAGATTTTCAGTGCTGTTTTGATTACTACAGTAAAGCATACTTACAAAATATTGTTGCTGTATCCATATAACGTTGTCTATTCTACACTTTAAATTATATTTGATAAAAAAATTAACTTGGAATTGACACTTTTTCAAAAAAATATTTTGGTTAAATAAGAAACTTATGCAAAACTAACAACTTTTCAAGTGATGGCTTGTGTATAGAACAATTTTACTAAATTTGTATTGTCTTTAGAAAACACTTTGTAAATATTACAAAAATTCGATTCAGACAAATATACATTAATAGTACAATTGAGTGCGTGTAAATGGTATTCTACAGCGCGAGAGCTTTGTTTGAAAACTGTGCCCAGCGGGCGAGGTTTTCATTTAGTTGAAGCGCTGTAATATCTAAACGCACAAAATTTGAATTAATTTTGTTAGTCGACAATAATTAATTGTATAGGTACCTACTTACATAATGGGATGTTTTTCCGACAATGTTGCCAATAGGTGTCACTGGCTGCTGTAAGGGGCTGAGAAGGGATAATACAATATCATAAGTTGGTGATACTGGCACAGGTTGGGTACCATGATTTGTAGTGTGTTGCCAAAATGTTTAATGTCAAATCCACGTCAAATCATAGAAAATAATTAATGATAAATTCAAGCTGTTCTGTACGTGGCTGCACGAACCAAGGTGGCCATCGTTTTCCGAAAAACGTCGAGTTGCAGAATAAATGGTTAGTGGCTTTAAATACCATAAATTGGCAACCAAGTGATAGTTCGGTTGTTTGCGCTTCCCATTTTGAGAAGGAAAACTATCACGATAAACTCGAATTATCAGGTATAAGTATATTCTTCATATTCTCTTAACTAATTATTGTATTTATTTCCCTTTTCATTAAAGGTAAAGAAAAATCACGCTTCGTATTAAAGAAAAACAGTGTTCCGTGTGTTAACTTACCCCACCAAAAATCAAACAGAGAGTGTTTCAAAGAGTTAAGAAGTGATACTTTGAAGTGCTATCCCTCCAAGAAAAAAGAAACAAATGATATTCTTGTAAATTCGCAAGAACTTGGGCAGATAGAGTACCTTCCAAGCAATCAACGACAAGTAGACATAGCAAGTTCTAAACTAATTTTTAGGACAAAAACAGCTGCTATTCAGACTGATAATATTCAAACAAGTTCTGTATCACGATCAACTCAGACTGAAAAGATGCATGGACTATCTTTTGAACAATTTATAACTGATAAGATAGGACTGCACTTTTATACTGGTCTAGAATTTTATGACAAATTTGTATTTCAGACCTTAGGGGAAGCTGCATTTAGCTTACATTATATAAATGGAAATCAACCAACACATAGACGTAGCAGTACATACTTTGAATTAAGCACATTGTTCAACATAAATGAAAAGGCAGCCTCAAACATTTTTATTACGTGGGTAAGATTTATGAATTTGCAATGGAGAGAGGTTTCTTGATGGACACCAAGAGAACTTGTCCAATTTTACACCCCGCGGAGTTTTAGGTGCAAATATCCAAGACTTATAATTGATGGAACGGAGTGTCCGATTCGAAAGCCCTCTTTGCCAACAGCTCAACAGTGCACTTTTTCAACATATAAAAACAGAAACACTTTTAAAATCTTGGTTGGTGCCAGTTCTGGTGGGCTTATAACTTACATGTCACCAAGCTATGGGGGCAGCACAAGTGATCGACAGATTATAGAAAGAAGTGATCTTGTACGTTTGTATAGTCTGGGTGATTCTATAATATTAGATAAAGGTTTTAATGTTCAGGATCTATTTTCTCCATATGGAATTAAAGTAAATACACCAGCATTTTTTAAAAAGTCGAATAGAATCCAGGGATCTACAATTTACACGGACAAGAAAATATGTAGCTAGTAAACGAGTTCACATCGAAAGACAAATAAGCCTGATGAAAACTTACAAAATCTTGCAGTCGCCATTGCTTGAGACCGAAACAATTTTCTCTGAAGATATAGTGTTTATCTGTGCCATGTTGACCAACTTCAGAAGCAACATTATAAGTAGGGATGCTTAATAGTTACGTTATGTTTTGCACTTTTAAACACATAGCTAACATATTATTTAAAAGGTTATTATACATGTTAAACTATTAACACCTTATATTATCTAACAAATTATAATCTCTATACATGAATTTCTCTGAAATAGCTTGTTTGCAATAATCATTATAAAATGTTGTCAACTTTAGTCTCATTTTCTTTATGAAACCTTCGTTCTTGTCAACATTAATAATCAGAATATCTTTTAAAGTAAATATTACTAAAAAACACAGATCACGACCACTACAATACAGTTGTCCCTGTGTTTGGTATCCCTTTTGTTTATAAACAGACCACATCCCTTCACTTGTTTTATAGTTCTTCTTTGAAATGCAGCTAAGGCTTTCTTTTCATAAAAAACTCCATGGTCCAATATATTTGTTTTCTACACAGCAGTGATTCTGCCAGCTTCTTCTTGTTTGTCCTCTCTGTACACTTACAAATTTTTCCAAAGTCAGAGCTTTGCAATCGTAGGCATTTTTCTTGAATCCACAAATTATTGTTTCTTTGGCCTCGTGTATTTTTTTCTAGTTCTGCCAGCTCCTGGTCAGACAACAATTTTTCCTTATGGTTCATTTGTACACAGTAACAATGATCAAGAAATACAGCAGGTATGTTGTCTGGCTCTATTGTATGCAGAATTGGCATTGGAGATGAAGATAAATTGGATGCAGCAAAATTTACACAAGCATTTCTGAAAAATCCAGCGTAGTTTGCATTATTTCGGGCAGAAGCAGATCTTGGATCAAACATTGAAATTTCATGGTCGCATTTTTTGATTGTCAAGTCTCTTGCCTTCTTCGGTGGTCCAAAGTATCTCTTCGGGTGATGGAACGATTGCAACATATTCGTAGAAGAATCTTGAACAACTATGGTTTTATTTATCGAGTAGTCCTCTAATGCAAATAAACAAACAAAACACATGTTTGCAGTGGACAGTTGCACCTATTCCCGCAGCACACTTACAGTGTGCCTGGATGATGCAGTTTTCATTGACTTCCAAATCCACTTCGTAAACTACATGTTTTTTCATTTCTGCAGCACAAAAACTTTTGATGAACGTTGCTTCATTTCCAATCGCACTGCGTATAGCCAACAGGTACTTTTCTTTGTACATGTCCTCAGACTTACTTAAAGCAAACTTTTCAACAGCATTAGCGAAATTTTTTATACATCGTCTGGATATTTTTTCAGGAAGTTCCATTCGATATTCCGGTGTAAGGTATTCATTTAGGCTTATATTAGCGTCATAAGCTTCGAGCCTGAAAAATTGATGATTATTATTGTTGATGTTGGTGGTTGATTATCCAACATACAATGTTGGCCGTTTTTGCACCACACACCAGCCATAATTATACGTGCCCAACTATATTTTTGATAGCCGACCATACTCACTAACGAATAGGGTATTTTAAAATTATTTTGAGTAGGTACTAACCGGTGTATAAGATCTGCTTTTTGACCACTTAGTTTGGTACCACGTTTTCTCAGCTCAGTCTTTAAATCATGCAGGGTTCATTGACGATATTTGCCCTCGATCGACGTAGAGGATTGACCCCAATGCATTTCTTATTAAAAACTCTTTATGTCTGGAGATCTAGGCAGCTGACAGAATTAATTGACTGAAGAAGCACTTGAAATAGTTGAAATCAATTCGAATCTATGAACCAAACCAGGGAAATCTGCCGTGTTGCCAACATATACAATACAAAAACCCTAAGCCCCTTACGAACCATAGTGACATCAAGGACTACTTCTTATACTACGATGAAAACATCTCATTACAATTACTGCAGTTTGATAAATTTAAAATTTCATTTTTTGACTATTTACTTATTACAACTTTCTCGAATAACCATTTTGCTTACATAAAAGAAGTATTAAAGACAATCAAAATGCTTAAATGTCACATTTTTAAGTATACAATTTAAAAACCTTTGGTAACTTGACAGCTGTCAATAGCGAACTGTAATCATAATGACATAGTTGCCACAAGATGACGCATTTTGTAAATATTAAAACAAAAACCTTTTTTTATTCTCTCATTGCGTTTCATGTTATTTGTGAGTTCTGCTTGTGTCGGATAGATTAACTGCCTTTGTATTTTAGTATTATACCATGTTAATTACTTGTTTGTTTGGGCAGACATTTAACGTTTACGGTCGAGACTGACGTGATAAAGTTGACGCAATAGCTGACGAAACGTAGCCAGAAAAAAATCTAGTTGTTTTATTTTTGACTGGTGCCTCCACTTCGAAGGATCTACTTAAGATATAAACACATAATCACAACTTAATAAATATTTAAATGGATAACCCAAACTACCGTACTTGAGCAACCAAGAATCTTTACACTTATGCGAAAAAGCATTGCAAGTTGGTGTATTCTTTACTCTAGATCTGACTACGTAACGCGGGGTTACTTTGCCACGACTTTAACACATTTTGTTCAATAACTTTTTTATTTTGAAAACAATCTTGCTTAACCAACAGTATGTTATGATTTCATTATCGATCTTTCGATTTTGAGTGAAATTAAAGTTTCACGCTGAATACTTCACATATATTTTTTTAATTAAAATTGTGTAGTCACCACCAAATCGGGTTGACATTATCCGCGCCCATAACCAAGTATACAAGTAATTTTAGAGAGCGACATGGGTGTCATTACACACAGAAAAGCTTCCTCTTTCCAACGATATGCATACAAGCTGTAAAATCGTTAAAAAACCATTAAAACAATAAAATAAAAATGTAACTCTTTGTATAAAAATATAAAAGTTAAACTCCTTGGCTCGTATTTCCAACAAATTCGATTAGAATTTATATTTATGAAAGTTCTTATTTCCGAACTTTACAATTCCTCTTCTAACAGTCGGTTCTGTTAAATATTCAACAATATTATCCTCTTGCTGGGCGGAGATGTCATCCTCATTTGGAAGTACAAAACTTTCTCCCTTTTTTCTCAAGAACTTTATGAGCAATTCTGGTCCTTAAACTTTAACTATCTGCCCCACGAACAGTTTTTTTTGTTGCAAATGCAACTACAACATTTTTTCCAGGTTTTAATATTATCCTTGAGATTTCGTTATCGTTTTGTTCGCTCACTAAAATGTGTTTTTCGTCTTCATTTTCTGAGACGATCTCATCCTCTTGTTGTTCAGGTTTTTGTTCAGACATTTTTTCATATGTGACTGATTTTCCAGAAACAACCTTCAGCATTTTCTTTCTTTTTTTCTCTAATGTTGGTGTGATGGGTAGAGTTCTTGTTTCTTTTAAAAAATTGAGCAATGTATCGCTTATTCTGTTACCCACATGTTCTTCACCTCTTGCCTTTGAAAGTCTCTTAACAAATTGATGACGATCCAATAGGATGATAATTCCGGTAGCCTTGAATGCACTGGTTATATTTCGTATGTCTGTGAATTTAAGCTGCTCAACTAATGTTTTCAATAACCTTGGAAAAGCTGTTTTGTTAAGTGTTTTTTCGGAGGATTCTGAATTTTATAGGATTGAAGTATTTTCCTCCACATTCCGTTCATCAGGCGATAATATCCAACGTCGAGGGGCTGAGTTAGGTGAGTCGAATGTGGCGGTAGAAACACAAATTTAATATTATTCCGTTGACATTCAGCAATGATGTTAACATTTAAGTGTGCAGATAGGTTATCGCCGATTACTACTTTTGGCCTTTGTTCGGATTTAGCCCAGGGGATTACAACTGATAAAAACCAGTGGTCAAACGTGCAAGAATCAAACCAACCCTTGGGTCCAGCAATGGTCCATAAATCATAAATTCTTTTGCCTTATACACCACATATGGTGAAAGGACTTCCATAACACCAGTAATGGCAAACATTATCAAAATTGAAGTCTTACTTGTATTCCTTACTCGTTCTGGGTATTTTATTCCACGCCTGAAGATACACTTGGTTGATCCCGGATCATCAGAAAGGTTTGTTTCGTCGTAGTTAAGTACGTTCGCATTTGGCACACCTTTCAAGCTTCTGGTCAAATTGTCAAAATAGTCATTTATTTCTTTCTCGGTTTTTTGAGATCTAACACCTTTTATATTTAGACAACTTCTTTTTGACAATCTGTCTTTGTATCGATCGATAAAATTCAACGCCCACTCTTTACCAGGCAAATTGGCAGTAAATTTGTGAACTGTTCTCCCTGATGCATCCAAATATCTCTTTGTTACCAATCGAAGGTCCATTGCTGTTAACGGACTGCCAAACTCAGATGCTGCTAGAACAACATCAACTAAATGATGTTCCTGAACTTCCGACAAAGTTGTTTGGCCTCCATGTTTGTTTGTATGTTTATTGTTCATTTTGTTCCAGAGAGTCTTCTTAGGGATGTTATGTTTTCTGAAAGCTGCTGCATACGATAATCCATTGCGTCTAATTTCTGCGACAGCTTTTTCAAGTTGCACTTCTGAATAGTTCATATAATTGCGTGAACCAAGGGTTTTTTTATAAATTCGACCCATAATTTTGATATAGGTAGGTTAGGTAGGTATGCAACAAATTTTTTAAGTTTAATTCTTGGGCAAAAGTCACC
The DNA here is from genome assembly GCA_035610365.1 of Aquatica leii. NCBI lineage: Eukaryota > Metazoa > Arthropoda > Insecta > Coleoptera > Lampyridae > Aquatica > Aquatica leii. The sequence continues at coordinate 175,234,881 of CM069433.1, read as the reverse complement.
TGTCAGTGTGCATTATTTTCTTAATGGCCCTATACAAGGATAACCTTGAGAGCGATTTACTTTAAATTCTGTCAAAATATCCTTAAATCAGTATACTATCTAATACTACAATACTAACCTACCTAATAATTCTCAGTAGTCGGCCAGAACTCTTAACATTTTATAAAATTAAAGGTTTTAACGTTTTTCTTCAACAGCTGATAACTTTACAAACAGGCAACACATCATCAGCCGATGGTCTTGCAAATACTAACGGATGCCAACAGTGTCTGTTCTTGCAGCATTTTCCTCTACATTGTTGCAAGGTTTCATTCGACACTGCCAAATGCATCAAAATGCACGACAGTGTAAAGTCACCAGTGGGGGCAAAGTAACCCAGCTTTACGGTACTTTTTTACTTTTACGAACTGGAAACATATTACGAAAGATATTTCTAAAAGCGCCCAATAATTGCATGTTTCAATTTTTTAATTTTGTGCAACTGATAACTGTGGTTTTTAAATGTCTGTAAAAAGTCAGTAGTGTCAGTTATATTAACTTTGAAAGAATGCAATGCTTACTTTTCACACTCTAGGATGTTTGAACGCAATCAATGGAATGTCACAGTTTGAACGCGACCGTTTTAACGTAATACCTTTGAACGCAAGGATTTTTAAACCCGACGTAAGAAGTTTGATTGTAGATACGTTTGAACACAAAATTTAAAAGCATTAATTAATATCGTTAATGTTTATTAAAACTAAAACATGTAATCATCCATTATTTAAAAATAAAAAATAGTTTAAAATAACTATTGATTTTGAAGAGTAATAAAATCGTTTTTAGTTAATATTGTGACACAAACTAATTTATGGTTTAATAAACAATATACATACGTATTATATCTACTAACAATACTAGATAAAGTAATTTATTGTTATGTATGTTTAAGTAATTGATATAATTATTAACGGTTTATCTGATGATTATGTAAAATTCTTCTTAATCTTTCAGTGGTCGCGCGCGGACTCATAGTGTAAATAAAAAATTATTCCGAATAAAGAACGTATAATAAAAAGTAAAAATAATAATTTAACCACGGCAACAATCGGAGACACAGACTTCTGGGTGTGAGCTTAAATGAAAATAAATACAAAGATGTGAATTCCTTTAATTTACTAACTATAACATAATACACTATTTACATTAAAGAAAACATTATTTGAATCTAAACAATATTTAGAATAAAACAGTATTTGAATAAAACAAAATATGGATTAAAACAATATTTGGGCGCCAATCACCTTTAAATCGGTGATGAATAAAAAGCATCAACTCTTATACTTAATTATTAATTGATATTAAATGCAAATGTCGTAAACGTTTGATTTGTTATCGAGTATGTTTCCCGAAAAGTTTTAATAACACAATTTAATTACTTGAATGTAAAATGTAACTTAATTCCAGTTGACTCACCATAATTAATATGACATCGGATATCTTCTATTTTTAGCACATCTTGGTTGACGTGATAAAATTCTTCAACAGGAATAAAACCAATGTATAATAAACTTCAATAACTGATAATCCATTAATTAAACGACAAAACCAAAATAAAAGATCCAGTAACAACGAAATACCAGAAAATAAAAAGATCCAGAATAAAAAAAGTAAAAGACCCTAAATATAAATAATTAGAATGGTTTTTTGAATGACATGCTGTACTCTTTTGTCTAAATATTGCGTAACATTGCGAAATCACTAAAAATGTTGAATTCAATAGAAAAATTATATCAAAATAACGATAAACTCTCCAACAATTAGATGGAATGAATAAAAATTAAATTGTATGCGTTTTTACGCCATAATCAAGAAAATTTTGTCTTCCCCGCATCACTACTTGAACTACGCAAGATTGTTCAAACGGAAGTGTAAGTTTAAGCTAATACTCAAGTCGACTACGCAGACGCTTCTGAAATACGACGCGACGTTGTCAAACTGAATAAATTTACGTGCAATATTAGTTGCAAAAAATAAACGAATGTAAAATTGAATTTTAATGTAATGAACTCTAACGGGACGTTACACACCCCCTCCATAAAATTTGAAATCGGAAGGTTTCAAACTGGGGAGTGCAGAACAAAACAAACAAACGCAAAAAGCAACAACAAACGCAAAATAAACAACAACAAATGCAAAAAGCAAGTCTCGTAACATCGTTGCACAAGAGTCAAATTCCAAAACTTATTTCTTAAACAAAATACTTTAACCTAAAGAAATCTTAATCTAAATTTTAAATTAGAAGTCAAAATCGGCAAAGGTAGTAAAACCTAATAAGTCACAATCGAGGATAGCGGATTACACTTTAGGAATACCGTCCAACCTACCATTTTCCTAAAGCGTAAGAATTACAAGTTCGACAGTACTATGTAACGAAGGATATAGATAAAAGAGGGACGTCGCGCGAATCCGCGTCATCGTTTGACGTATATTCCACAAATACCAAAACCACTCGAAACAATTTCCACCTTACTCAATAACTCAAAAAGAGAAGAGATCGAAGATAGAATTGAAGAAGAAATATTAAAAAAAAGTTCCTAAGGTTAGTCGGCTCTTACGACAAGCAACAGGTATTGCTGTGAGAAAATTCTGCTCCCGTCCTCACACAGGGCAAATGAATAAATAACAAAATTAAATACAAAACTTTAAAATGAAATGAAAATTATCACCAATACTTCAAACAAGGAAAATAGGTATTAATGCTCTAAAATGAGTTTTAAAGTTACACATATAATTATATGCTCAAAGGTAAACTCAAAATGTTCGACTTAACAACTGCACGCAAGCAATTAAAAAACTCAAATACGAGAAGACGAGTTCCAGAGAAGAAATTCTCAGAATCGGCAATAAATGTAATCAAATACATCAAAATAATGCAGTAAAATAACTGCAAATAAAATAAAAGTCTTTGGTCAGCGCATTAACCAAAGAATCCATATACCCACACTGTGGTATACAATAAACATTGAGATTTCTTCAACATAAAACAAAATATAAGGCATCCAATCACTTAGATTGTAATGACCCTCAAGGGTGAGCATCAATAAAATTTAATTAAATATGTTAAATCCCTACCGAAGCTTGAAGTAAAAGAGAATCACAAAATCTAATGAGGTTTCAAATCTTTAACATGAAAGATTCCTAACGACTTATTATCAGGTGTAGATAATCTATAAGTCGTTGGACCCATAACTTCAACAACTTTCGCTTCAATAAATTTTGGAGCTAATTTAGAACTAAAATGCTTTGACGCATCAGAAAGAACGAAATTTTTCTTCCAAACCAAATCTCCAAGTTTAAGTTTTAAAGGTCTACGCCTTAAATTATAAGAATGAGAATTACGCTCGTAAGCTAAATGAAAATTACGTTTAACTTCTTTAAAAATAGGTGACAATTCATTAATATCTTGAACTAACTGTTCGCGAGTATTCAAAGTCAACTCCTCCTCCTTAAAATCTTTAAACTTACCATAAAAATCTCTAGAAATTGGAACAGTACGACCAAAGGCCAAAAAAGAAGGTGTAAATTTAGTGGACTCGTGCACAGCATTGCGTAACGCGTGACCAATTTTATGAATTTCAACATCCCAATCTTTATGACTGTCAGAAATATAACTACGAATAGCAGTACCAATCACTTTGTTAACTCTTTCTACGAAATTAACCTGTGGGTGATAACTAGCATTAAACCAAACAGAAGAAACTTTATATGACTGCATCAATTTATTAAACAATACACTTTTAAATTGAGGACCATTGTCCACCATACAAATCTGAGGAACACCATAAACCAAAAATACGTAATTTTCCAAATATTCACAAACACGTTTTGCAGAAGCATTGCGCATCGGATAAATCAAAGTAAATTTAGTGAACCCATCACAAACAACTAATAAAACTGTATTGCCTTGTTTCGAACGAGGAAAAGGACCTACTAAATCAATTAAAAGACATTGAAAAGGGAATAAAACTTCTCTTTCTTTACCCATAAATCCAAAATGATTAAACTGAAAAGATTTACTCTTACAACAAACAGAACAACGACGAATATATTTAGCAACATCAGACTTTAATTTAGGCCAATAATATAATTCTTTAATTTTTGAAAAGGTTTTGGTAACACCTAAATGTGAAGAAGAAGGGTCATCATGACACTGAAGTAAAATCGATTTCCGTAAACTTTTAGGAACTACTAACTTCCACTCAACTAAATTTGAATTAATTTCTAAATTATTCGAAACGAATTTATAAAGTTTTCCATCATCTATTCTCCAATCAGGATACAAATCTGGTTGATTAGTAATATTATCAATCATCTTTAAATACCAAGGATCAAAATCAGTAATAGAAAATTCCAATGAACTAATTTCCAAAGGAGCACGAGAAAGAGCGTCAGGAACAACATTAAGTTTTCCCTTACGGTGAATGACTTCAAAATCAAATTGTTGAAGCTTTACGCTCCATCGATCTAAACGACCTGAAGGATCTTTTAAATTATTAAGCCAAATCAAAGAATGATGATCAGTAACAACTTTAAAATGAGTACCTTCAATATAAGGACGAAATTTATGAATTGCAAAAATAACAGCTAAAAGTTCACGTTCGGTAATTGAATAATTACGTTCGGCTTTATTCAAAGTACGAGACGCATAAGCAATGACTTTTTCATTTGTTTCTTCACCTTGGGTAAGAACACAACCTACTCCATAATTGGAAGCATCACATTGTAAATAAAATGGTTTAGTAAAATCAGGACTAGCTAAAATAGGTGCTTCTACTAAGCGTGATTTAATTATATCAAATGAATCTAAAGCTTCTTCAGTCCAAACAACAGTCTCTTTCTTCCTCTTTCCTTTCAACAAATTATTAATAGAAGCCAAAATAGTTGAAAAATCTGAAATGAATCTACGATACCAACTACACATACCAGTAAAACGTTTGATTTCCGTGGCTGTCTTAGGTAACGGAAAATTAACAATTGCATCAATTTTAGAAGGATCGGTTTGAAGACCATTCTTATTAATAAGAAAACCTAGATATGACAATTCAGGTTTACAAAATTCACATTTAGCCAAATTAATAGTAAAATTTGCCTCCTTTAAACGTTGATAAACTTTTTCTAAAATTTCTAAATGTTCTTTAAAAGTACTGGAAATGATAATTATATTATCAAGATATACAAAAACAAATTGAGATAAAGATTCGTCAAATAAGATGTCCATTAAACGTTGAAGAGTGCTAGGAGCATTGGTTAAACCCAAAGGCATAACTCTACATTCAAATAAACCCCTACGAGGTACAGTAAAAGCAGTTTTTTCTTTACTTGCATCATCAAGAGGAATTTGCCAAAAAGGTTTCTTTAAATCAATAGACGTCAAATATCGGGCATCTCTAAATCTATCTAAAATATCGTTTAAATAAGGAAGTGGATGTGCATCCTTCTTAGTCAAAGAATTTAATTTTCTAGCATCAAAGCAAACTCTATAGTCGCCTGACTTCTTCTTAACCAATACCATCGGAGAACTCCCAGGGCTTGCACTAGGCTGTATAATACCTTGTTCCAACATATCATTAATTTCTTTATTTGCATGCTCAAGCATTGCAGGAGATAAAGGATAATAACGCTGTTTCACTGGAACTGCATCATCTGTATCAATTGGGTGAGTAACTCGACTAGTTAAACCTAATTGAGGTCTGTCTAGAGACTCAAATAATTTAATAATTTTCGACAAATCGGATTTTTGTTCATCACTTAAGTCACTCAAAGATTTAATCATTTGAAAATTTGAAGTTTCTGCAGAATGTGCAAAGAATTCATTATTAATAAAATCTACAGTTAAACCAAAGGTTTGACAAAAATCAATCCCTAACGTTAAAGCAGTTTCAATTGTGTCAGACACAATGACATTTAATGAACTGGTAATTCCATTAATAACAAAAGGCAAATTAATAGTACCTAAAATTCTTTGAAAAGAACCATCGGCTGTAGTTAATGAAGGAAATTCATGATTTCTATTCAATTTCAAATCATATTTATCAATTAAGTAAAGTCCTGGCTTACCCAAAATTGAAACATTAGCACCGGAATCCAAAAGAGAAAGAAAATTTTCATTAACGATTGTAACATTTAAATGAGGTCTAGAATCCCTAGCCTTTTGAGAAAGTTTTGAAGAAACCTTAAACGATTTGTAAAAATGTTTGACTTTTAATAGCCAATTATTCCAATCAGTTTTGTCAGTCCTATGAATAGGAACTGAGAAACATTGACTGACACGATGCTTCTCAAAACTTAGTTTTTTGAAGTACATTTGGGACAGTCTCTAACTGTAACCCCAGTATATCCACAAAAATAACAGAATTTTCTTCGACTCTGCGAACAAGTATGAAACGAATGACCTGTTCCACTACAATTATAACAAACCGTAGTTGATTTAGCTGTATTAACTAAAATACGTTTCGAAGTTGACTTATTTTTAATAGTCAAATTTTTATTAGAATTGGTTGAGTTAACCTTAGGTTTTTGAAAAAACGTTGATTTGGGTTTTACACCAGAATCTTTAGAATTTACTTTGGCATCAATTGTCAAAGTCGGGTTAATTTGAGAATCTGTTGGCTTAACAGCTTCCAAAACCTTATATAAAGAAATTAATTGAGGAATAGAAGTAATAGTCTTCAAAGCAAGTTGAGACGCATAATAAAATTGCAAATTTCTTTTAATAATTTTTATCTGTTCAGTTTCGGGTACTGAAATGTCCAATTGTAGGGCGAACAGCACGATACTATGATAAACCAGAATCAACAAAAAGATCAATTGCACCATCAAATAATTCCTGAAAACTAACTTTACGCGCAACTCTAAGTTCATTACAACGTTGAACAAAAGACAAAACTGAATATCTTTAGGATTTCCAGTAAACTTTAACTGCCATTTATAAATTGGTAAACGACTACTCGACGATTGAAAAGTATGCAATAAATTTAAAAAATCGTTACTTGAAAATGTAACTGAAGGAATAGAAGTATTCATATTAGTCATAGTCGGAATTGAAGTTGTCGTAACATTAATGTCAACAGAAGAAGTAACTTGAACAGAAGTAGATTCATGCTCAATAGCTTCAATAAAATAATTAAAATCAGAAGATAACCCTTGTGTTGTATCAACACTCTCAAGCAAAACTAATGAATCAGTAACCATACGTATTAAATTATTAGAAATATCAAGAAATTCATCACTAAAAGTTATGTAATTCAACCTACGCAAAACATGAGTAACACGTGTGCTTAATCGAAGATATTCACTCTTTTTCGGTTTAATTTTATAAATATTCAATAATCTTATTAATTCATTTACTTTATCATTTAAAATATTCAACTCGTCTTGTTGGTCAATGTCAACTTTTGGATAATTTAGAAAAATCGTTAAATCAAATTTTTCAAGAGATAATTTAGCTCGTAACAACTTTCGTCTACTATCGACATTTTCATTACTAGCATCAACGCCTCGCAAAAACAATTCATGACATAGCTCGTCACTTCTGAGAGCTTCGACAAAATACATGATCACAATAAAATCAAATTCAAAAATAAATCTTAACCTAAAATACACAACACAATAAAATACAAAGTACAAAAGTATTCAAAATTCAAAATATAGGAAATTCACAGTAATTACTTCATTCAAAATTCAGCCCCAAGTTGGTAGCGACAGTGTAATAAAAAATTATTCCGAATAAAGAACGTATAAAATACATTTAATAAATGCAAAATAATATAACCACGGCAGCAATCGGAGACACAAACCTCTGGGTGTGAGCTTGAATGAAAATAAATACAAAGATGTGAATTCCTTTAATTTATTAACTATAATATAATACACTATTTACATTAAAGAGAAATAAACATTATTTGAATCTAAACAATATTTAGAATAAAACAGTATTTGAATAAAACAAAATATAGATTAAAACAATATTTGGGCGCCAATCACCTTTAAATCGGTGATGAATAAAAAGCATCAACTTTTAATTATTAATTGATATTAAATGCAAATGTCGTAAACGTTTGATTTGTTATCGAGTATGTTTCCCGAAAAGTTTTAATAACACAATTTAATTACTTGAATGTAAAATGTAACTTAATTCCAGTTGACTCACCACAATTAATATGACATCGGATATCTTCTATTTTTAGCACATCTTGGTTAACGTGATAAAATTCTTCAACACCAGGAATAAAACCAATGCATAATAAACTTCAATAACCGATAATCCATTAATTAAACGACAAAACCAAAATAAAAGATCCAGTAAAAAGAAAAAGTCCAGTAAACGATTAGATCCAGAATAAAAGAGACCCTAAATGACATGCTGTACTCACGCTACATTTAGCAACGGCCTTGATATAATTCCTTTGTCTAACTATTGCGTAACACTTTGAAATCACTAAAAATGTTGAATTCAATAGAAAAATTATATCAAAATAACTGTAAACTCACCAACAATTAGATGGAATGAATAAAAATTAAATTGTATGCGTTTTTACGCCATAATCAAGAAAATTTTGTCTTCCCCGCATGACTACGTGAACTACGCAAGATTGTTCAAACGGAAGTGTAAGTTTAAGCTAATACTCAAGTCGACTACGCAGACGCTTCCGAAATACGACGCGACATTGTCAAACTGAATAAATTTACGTGCAATATTAGTTGCAAAAAATAAACGAATGTAAAATTGAATTTTAATATAATGAACTCTAACGGGACGTTACAATAGTCCGCACTGGTTTTATTTTATTCGCCATTTTATTAATATTTCCCACCCCACCGTATAACCTTCAGTACCTTTCCTACATTAATATGTTAGTATGCTAGTAAAGGATGTGGGATGTAGCTGTAATTTTTCTCTCAGTAATAAACGAATGCGGACTGGAAGTCCGCAGCGACCATACCACGTAACAAATTTTTTTATTTATTTTTTTCTGGTTGTGCAAAAAAGTAATATAATACTATACTTTTTTAAAAGTCATTTTATGCAAAAAAAAATATTTTAGAATGGCAAGTTATGAAGCTGAACAAGAGCAATCGCAGCATTTGATGGAATAATGTGTAATAACAGAGAACGAGAAAGAAATATGGGACGATGATAGCGATATAATGGGTACTGAAATACACGATACTGATACCGAACAGGAAATTTCAGACAGCGAAAATGAAGAACCGGAAACCGATAATGGTCCATTTTTTCTAGGCAAGGACCAAATTACAAAGTAGAAAAAGCATTCGAACCAGAACTGAAAATATCACACATTTGCCTGGAGTGTAAGCAGCTGTAGAAAATAGCATATCTTCATTATCCATATGGCGCTACTTTTTTTCTGAAGAAATTCTGGTAGTTTTTTTAGAAAACACTAACAAACACATATAGAGTGTACAAAATTTGTATACTCGCGAGAGAGACGCTAAGTTGACCGATGCCGCTGAACTTGAAGCATTGTTAGGACTACTGTATTTAGCAGGAGTTATGAAATGTAATGGTTTGAATACGGAATACCTATGGAGAAACGATGGCACCGGCATTGAAATATGTAGGCTTACAGTGTCGCTGAAATGCTTCTGATTTTTACTTCGGCATCTGAGGTTTGACAACTTAGAAATTCGCGAAGAACGCAAGGCAGTGGACAAATTGGCACCCATTAGAGTAGTCTTTGACAAATTTGTTGAAAACTGTGCTTCTGCATTCATTCCATATCACTATGTTACAGTAAATGAAAAACTGGAAGCATTCAGGGGACGTTGTGGATTTCGTCAATATATTCCCAGCAAACCAAACAAATATGATATCAAAATATTTGCTATGTGTGATGCCAAATCTTTTACACTTGCAATTTAGAAGTGTATGTCGGTAAACAGCCAGCAGTGCCATTTGAAATGAGCAAGTCGCCGTTTGGTGTTGTGGATCGTATGTTTCAGACAATCAAGGGAAACGTGAGCATGGTTTACCAGTTTCAATTTAGTAAAACAATTCAAAGAAAGCTACAGGCTTACGGTTTTGGGAACCATTAGAAAAAATAAGAAGGAATTACCAGTCGAATTAATTTCTTCTACTAAACGCCTAGAGAAAAACTTCGATGTTTGGTTTCAACAAGATTTGTACTCTTGTGTCATATATACCTATAAAAAAAGCAGAAACATACTGCTTGTGTCCAGTATGCACAAGGACGATAACATTGATAAAGAAACCGGCAAATCCAAAATGATAATTACGTACAATCAAACCGATGGTGGTGTGGATACCGTAGATAAATTGTGTTCTGTGTATAATTGCGCCCGTAAGACCTGTAGATGGCTCATGGTGATTTTTTACTCAATGATGAATGTTGGAGGAATAAATTTCTTAGTTGTATATAAGGCAAATCATTCAGTTTGCAAGATTTTGCGCAGTGAATTTTTGCGCCAACTTTCTTTTAGCCTAATTCTACCTCATCTGAAAAACAGATTGAATGTTTCCAATCTTCCAAAAATAATTAATGGAAGAATTAAAGAAATTATTAGACAATGGTATGGTGGTCCTGGAGAAGTACTTGAACAATCTGTCTAGCAGCCTCTACAATATCGACGCGGGCGATGTACGATGTGTGATAGAAAAAAAATAGACCTACTCGTTATTATTGCAAGAAATGTTATTGCATTTTATGTTTGGAGCACACAACGTTTTTATATCCCAATTGCTTTGAAAGTGCTGAGTGGACTATCTGAAATAATATTTGTAGTTATTTGAAACAATTGAATCTCATTTGAGAATTTGGAAGGAATGGTTGATATTCTTTTCCAGTTGTAATACTTTTTTCAGTTTCTTTTTAATATCATATTTTTTTTATGAAAATATATATTACAGACATGTACCTACAGCATTTTCTTTTACCAATAGCAAAAAAAAACACATTTTTCTCTAATGCGGAGTGTCAGTCCGCAGCGACCATTGGTTTCTTAAAATTGAGCGCGCTTACTGGAAAGTTAACTATTAAATTAAATAGCTAAAAATGAAAAAGAAAAAGTTTTTTTTAATTTAAATTTAAGAAACGATAATACTTTTGATTAAATTTAAAAAAAAATAAATATATCAAAGTTTATTTTTGAGAAACTAAAAAACAATTAAGAAAGTAGAAGAAGAGAATTAGTTGTATCTACTAAAAACGCTGCCAGAAAAAAAAACTTGAATACATATAAAGTAAAAAAAATATCTAAAACTATTTTAAATAATTGTTCAGAAGAACTTAAAATGAAACGTATACAAAAATTTTAAAAATGAAAAAAAATAGATAGAGAATTATTTGAATTTAAATTTAAAATATTCCCGCTAGTTGCAATGGATGTAGAGGGCATCAGCTATCGGATAAAAATACAATGAATGTTTATGTTGCTTATGTGTGTGTTTTAATTACTTTACGAACAGTTACAATAAATTTTACCGTTTATCGGCCACTCTTACAGATCAGATGTGGGGTTATAACTGGTTTTTGTAGGAATTGCATTGCATCAAAAGGCATTTGATGATGGTTATGGTAATCTCATAAGAAATGAAAAGCCTGCTATTGAATATGAAATGAAAATTGTGACAAAACCAAATCACACGCCATTTTATGATCAACCACGTAGGTTTTATTTTTATGAAAGAAGGGAGATTGATCGAATAGTTAAAGATTTATTCACCCTAAAGATTATTAAAAAAAGTAATTCGAAGTATTGCTGTCAGATTGTATTGGTTAAAAAGAAATCTGGCGAAATTCGAATGTGCGTTGATTTTCGACCCTTAAACAAAATTGTTTTGCGGGATAATTTTCCAATGCCCATAATTGAAAGTTTTTGAAAAGTGAAAAATGTTTCTCGCGCCTCGATTTAAAAGATGCTTTCTATCACGTTCGAGTAGAAAAGGATTCGACAAAGTATTTGTTCTTTGTAAAGCATGCTGGACAGTTTGAATTTTTAAGAATGCATTTTGGGTATTGCAGTTCTTCAAGCGTGTTCACGAGAAACGTTGGTACGATTTTTGATGGGTTAATTAATAGTGGTCAGGTAATGTTTCACATGGACGGTCTGTTGATAGCTGACTATTTGGGATATGTAATTAATGAAAAATGAATAAGTCCAAATACTAGAAATCTTCAAGTAGATTCAGATTTTCCTGTCCCAAAAAATCATAAAGAGTTGCAAAGTTTTTTAGGACTAATATCGTATAATTTATCAAAGATTTCAGTATAAAAGCTTCCCCGTTATATCAATTATTGCGAAAAAACGTTGAGCTCAAATTTTCTTTGACCGAATTAGATGTGTTTGACGATTTATAGACGATTTTAGCTTCTAAGCAAGTTCTGAGTTTATATTCCCTCATACAATTGCAAAATTGCATTGTGACGCATGTCAATGAGGTTACGGAGCGATTTTGTTGCAAATGCAAGATGACAAAAGGTTCCATCCCATCTTCTTCTTTAGCAAACGAACTTCAGATCAGGAACGTCGCCACCATAGTTATGAACTCGAATGCCTTTCAATTGTCTACGTCATCAAGCGCTTTCATGTATATGTGTACGAGATAAAGTTTAAAATAATTACGGACTGCGATAGTTTTTGCTTACCTTAAGTAAACAAGACATTAATCCCTGTATCATGAGATAGGTGTTATTTTTAGAAAACTAAGGTTATGAAATCAATCATCGTCCTAATTCGCGTATGAAATATGTAAACGCATTTAGTCGCAATCAAAACATTTTAATATTAGAACCGCAACGTTTTTGTAACACTCTTGGCTATAAGACAAGGAACAGATCCAGAAATTATAGCTATACGAGATAAATTGGAAAATATACAGCTTTCAAACTTTGAGTTAGTTAATGGGCTTGTTTATCGTAACGGAATCGTTTCGGCAGTGATACAAACCGCGCATGATGAAATGGCTCATGTCGATCTGCAAAAAACGTGCGTTGTGCTTTTAAGGCATTACTGGTTTCCGCAAATGAGAAACGTGGTAAACGAGTACATCTCTCAATGTTTGCAATGCATAGCGTATTCTCCAACATACGGTAAGAGTGAAGGCGTATTACATAGTATCGCAAAAGGCGACTTGCCGTTTATTACTTTACATATTGACCATTACGGCCCATTAGATAAGAGTAAAAATCCGGAGAAATATGTGTTTTTGGTGGTGGATAAATTTAGCAAATACGTAAAGTTGTATTCATGTTGAACAACCAATTCAAAGGAGGCCATTAAACACCTTAAAAATTATTTTCTCAATTATAGTAAACCTTTTCAGATAGTTTCTAATAGAGGTTCTGCGTTCAGTTCAAGCGCGTTCTCACAGTTTGCGAGCACCCTATGTATTAAACATGTGCAAATAGCTACGAGTATGCCTTGAGCTAACGGCCAAGTCAAACGACTAAATAGATCGTTGACACCTATGCTTGCTAAGTTATGTGGAGATAGTTCGTGGAATAACGTTTTACACTATGTTGAATTGGCAATGAAGAATTCCATTTGTAAGTCGACTGGACATACTCCCAGTGTTCTATTGTTTGGGGTCAATCAACGCGGTGCCATAAGTAATATTTTGTAAGATTTTCTTGAAAGTCAGTTTCGGAAAGATGCACCGAGTTTGTTAGAGATTAGAGAGAAAGCCTCTAAAAACATTACGGCAAGTCAAAATTACAATGAGCGATATTTTAATCAAAATCATAAGGTTCCTAAAGTCTGTAAGGTGGGAGATTTGGTTATGATCACAAATCATATAGTTACGCCTGGCATTAACAAAAAATATTACCCTAGTTTAAAGGCCCCTATGCGGTGGACAGCGTGTTAGCTAACAATAGATACATTGTTAAAGATGTCTCCTACGTCGGAACAGTGGCGTCCTCTAGCATGCGGCCGTGGTTATAGATTTAATTTGTAATTTAGAGTAAGATTGTGAGGCCAACATTTGTCAGGTTTGACGAACTGTCAAAGAATTATTTGAATTTAAATTAAAAATATTTCCGCTAATTGCAGCGGATGTAGAGGGCAGCAGCCATTGGATAAATACACAATAAATGTTTGCGTTACTTATGTGTATTTGTTTTAATTACTTTACGTACAGTTTCAATAAATTTAACGTTTATCGGCCACTCTTACATAGATTTAGTTTTAATGACTATGAAATTGAAGTACAGAAATTAGTAAAGAAAAATTAAGACAACTGAGAATTGATTAACAAAACCTTCTTTAAATGGTTTTATCAAAGTTTATTTTCAAAAATTTTAAAACAAAATAAAAAAAAATTAAAATAAAAAAACAAAATAAAAAAAAAACATCAATTTGTTAAAAAAACATAATCAATAGCATTTCCGTTTCTTTACATTAATATCTTTATTTTCTATTTCACATTTTATTTGAAATTTAAACATTAGCATTTATTTAAAACGTCAAATTTTTAACAATTAAAAATGATACAAATTGAAGCTGCTTTTCGCAAACTTTAACACTTTCATTTCTTATTTTGTATAAGAAAATTAAAAGCGCTTAGCGTAAAAACCTTCTTGCGTTCAAACGATCGCGTTCAATTGGTCGCTTTCAAACGGGCCATCACACTGAATGACAACATAATAAACCTCGACTATAAATATATATCTAGTTTTTATTAGTTATTTTTATTTTAAATACACGTTACGCTCGTATGTTATTACTTATATATTCTTTAGTAGTTTTAAGTTAATTCTATACTCTGTTGTCTAACACATAAGTCTTGTAGGAAATAGGAAATTTGAAAGACCTAGTAGTTAATAAAGTGTCAAAAGAAAAATCGAAATTTCCTAGGATTTAAACAAAGTTTACTGTTAACAATAAAACAAAAGTTTTATTTGTATGGCGCAATTTATCATATAATGCATTAGTGTTTAGTTTTATACAATATATGTACTATTTTTTTTTTAATTTAAAGTTGCACACTAATACTTAAATACCGAATTTTATTAAATTGATTTTTATAATTTATATAAACGTTATTTTATAGTTGATAAAATGCGACGTTAATTCAAAAACAAAATAAAAATTTTATTTGCAGAATTGATTAGGCGTGCTGAATAAATTCTAGGTTGCCCCAATCTGATTTTATACCAAAAAGTTAGTATTAGTGCTATTTTACAGTGCTCTCAAAAAGATATAAAATATACTTTACAAATTGTCAAATTTCACCCAGAAACAAAATTTAATTAAGAAGAACAAGCGACCTTATATATTCTCAAAGTAGCTTTCTAAGGTATAAAAATTATAACACTGCACATTTGAAATTGCTTATTTTATAGTAACACTAAAAGTAATAGATACTTTCAGTAGGTAGTAAACTTAAAAATAATAATATACAACGTCTGAGTCATATCTAATTTGCATAGAAAGTAATGCACCAAAACAAGATTAAGACCACTAAGTAAAAATTAAATCAAAAATTGTTGAAGGTTGTAATTAAACGTACAAAACTAATTAGATAATAAAATTATCGTCTTCAAGTTAAATAAATGCCATTGTAACTGAGTAAAACCTTGCGTGTATTTAACGTTCCATTACATAAACTTGTTATCGAAAGGATCTGTCCTAATCTGTCCTATTATTATCAAAATTAATTTAAAATCCTTTACTGAAACCGACAGGAAACTTTGTGAATATTATACCGGCTTAACGAATTTATGTAATACGTTATTCCTAATTACGTAAGTCGTTAATTAACCAAAATTAAAAAAATTAACGTACATATTGTACACGTACGATGTAACAATAATGTGAATGTAAATAAACGTAATTATCTACAACTAACATAAAAAAGTTGTCTACGTCGAGCGTAACGAAATAAATGGTGCATACACACGTACAAAATTTCTCATCTGCCAAACTGAACTGAAATGCACTTAGTTGAAGATGCATCTTGAATTAATTTAACAAAAACGATTCAAAGTCAGGGCACGTAAAATTTAAATTTATCTAGCATCTTGTCTTTATGCATTCGCAAGATTCAACCATATATTTTGGAAGAATTTCTTGCGAATGTATTTTTAATTTGTTTTCTCGTTCGTTGCCATATGTAATTGTAACTCAAATAATCCATTGGTATTGTTTTTATATGTAATTTAGGTAGATGTAATTGTAACTCAATACTGTGATGGGTTTTGCATATGTTTGTAATTATTGTTACTGAGATGCCAAATTATAACAAACATTGCAGTATCGTATCAACTGCAAATTATAGAGCTGAATTGTATTTAGTACTGTTATAGGTTAATACAATGTTATTTATTTTTATATTATATAATGCAGTATAAAAAAAGCAACTAAATAATTTTTATATGCACGTGTGTATGCATGTTTTCTTAAGCTGCGACACTTAAATAAAATATAAGACTAATGAAATATAAATGGATGCAAACGTGCTCTAAAAAAACACGTTAGTCAAGTTTTTTATTTTGCAACTGTTCAACGCCGTAGTTAATACAATACATATTTACATTGCAAGTATGTCTTTAAGAAAACGAGCTTAAAATCTGAATATTTATAAAATTACCAACATAAAATTGAGCGCTAAAAAATGAAAACTAAGGATTTAAATATTTTGTTTCATAAAATTGTTTTTTTTTACATTTAATATACACGGTGTGTATAAATTGACGTAGAAGTAACACAACATTCTTCGTTCAATTCTGAATCGAAAATCTTAACCTTCGGATTACCAAGCAATTTTTGAGACGCCGATTACGAAGTGGGGTCAGATGTGACCCCAAGTTTTTTTTCTTATTTTGTAAAGTTTCATATCAACTAATAAAAATATAAAAACAAAATGTAAACATAAATTAGTGACGGCAACAACTATTACATATTATTGTAGTTTTTTTCTGGCAATGATGTTTACATACAAAGAGTTTGCACTTTTCACATGTTTCCAAACATTTTTTGTCATTTGCTCTTGGACATATCTTACAACGACCGGTGTAAAGTTAGCCACGGATCTAGCCATAGAAATTTGTTTTGAATTTAATGCCAATATAAAGCCTTTAAACATTTCGAAATGAAAGTTATAATATAAATATAAGCTACAAACATGACTTAATATATTTATAAAAAATTTTTATTAAAACTAATAAAAACAATTTCAATAAACATGTATTTAAACATGTCATTGTAAAAGTGCGATTTTTACAAACACAGTCATTTTTGATTTCTTTGAAAATTCGTTTATGGTTAGATTAAATAATAATTAACAACATATTAAAAAATTACGATGTGTTCATTTCTTAAAAAAAAGTTATTTTACATCGAAGTTGCAGCAACGCTCCGCCTACATTCCTGCATAAACAAACGCAATTTTCACAAAGATAGTCATTTTTTATTTTTCTGCAAATTTGTTTATAATTAGATTGAACAATTATTAACAACATATTAAAAAATTACAATGTGGTCATTTCTTAAAAAAAAGTTATTTTACGTCGAAGTTGCAGCAACGCTCCGCTTACATTCCTGCATAAACAAACGCAATTTTCACAAAGATAGTCATTTTTTATTTTTCTGCAAATTTGTTTATAATTAGATTGAACACTTATTAACAACATATTAAAAAATTACGATGTTGTTATTTCTTAAAAAAAAATAATTTTACGTCGAAGTTGCAGTAACGCTCAGCTTACATTCCCGCATAAACAAACGCAATTTTCACAAAGATAGTCATTTTTTATTTTTCTGCAAATTTGTTTATAATTAGATTGAACACGTGTTCAAACCACCAGCTAGAAGCAATAATCCAAAAAATGCATGTAACTCATCCGTATCTACTGGCTTCCACGTATCGCCTACAATTCTTCTAACTCGAATGTTTGTTTCTCTAAGTATTATGCCCATAATGTCTTCCGAGATAAATAAATGGAAAGCATCTAGGCATGTTGAAATATGTAATCCTGGCGGTGTTTTTAGAATATTTCGCTGATAACGTCTTCTAACATGAGGCTTATCCTTTTTCCATATGGAACCATCTTTACCCATCAGTATATCTTTATCATTGGGCCAATTATCATCACTGTCTGTAACGTTGTGGTTTTATTAAAAATTTCTTTTGAATATATTTGTTTAGACTTTAGTATTGATTCCCTGTGAGGTTAGTTGCCTAACTTTTATTACAAGCGCATTTCAGTTCAGATTATGGCCATCTACGTCGAGTGCTAACGGAAGAGGCGTTACCACTGGTAAATATTCAAATTTGTTGTTTTTTTGAAATAGGTCTTCGTTAGTTCTTTCCCCGCAATCCTCATAAATATTTTGTGGGGATATCGTTAAGGAAATTGTTTGAATTTTGGGTTAAGCGGACAGTTCGGTACTAGCAAATGTCTTGGCGTGGTCGATACAACATTTTTGTTTTCAAAAATTATCCACACGGGATTAATTCTTCCACCGCCATTGATTGAATTTTCGATTTTGGTTATTGGAAATATTGGATGCTGGAAATTCATGCCTTCGGGGATTTATTACATTTGCCGTACAACTAATACTGCTTATCTTAACTTGGTGTTCCCCTCAATGAGGTAATTTGATTTTTACTTTATCTATTTATTTGAATATTTCGGTACAATTTGGTAATTGGTGTTTTTCCTTTAATATTTAGGGTGCTTGTTAGAGGCCAGATCGTTACGTCTTAGTAATAAGAACGACGTTAGAAGGAGAATTGGTCGTAGTTCTGAACCGAGTAATTACAGGCTCCTTGCGTTAGCGTGCGCCCGCTTCGATAAGTGATAGCAGCTCATCGAAGACAATCATAAGGTCATTTATGTTTGCTGTGTCTGTCCATATCGTGTAACCTTTGATATAAATATATCTCGTGTAACTTTAGTTAATTTAGGAATTATTCCGTTTTTCTACAATGTTGATTTAAAAATTTTATAGCAGTGATTAATTTTGTTCTTTGTAATTATAGTCTTTATTATTTATTTTTTTTATATTTTCATGATAATTGAGTAGCAAGCAATTTTAATTTACACAGTTTTTTTTGTAAATGCTGAAACTATTAGTTGCTCGCTCCGATAAAACATAGTTATAGTACTGATTAAATAGCGTAGTGAATTTTAGCTAAAATTCGACGTGCACGCGTTCGGTAGTCGTTTCGTCTTAATTAGTTTCGGTAGTAAAGTTTATTTTTTTTTGTTATTATTATGGCTTTTGTGATTCTATATGTTTTAAATGTACTCATTTATCATAAATATCCATCTTTCTCTGACTTAAAGTATTTATTATTTTAAATAATTCAAGAGAAACCTATTTTTCCAGTTTTTTCCCTCTCAGCTTCAAAACAAAACTGGTGGCGCCCCTTTCGATTTATTTTTTTTTGTTTATTTTTAAACCACCCCTTCTGCTGGCACTGACAATCAAGTCTACAGTTTGTGTTACCCTTGTTGGTAACATGTCATCGTCTTCCGAACTTTCAATCGGGTTTACATCAGGTACACTTACTTCTTCAAATTCGGCATCACTATCGTCAGATAAAGTTTCATCTTCAATTTCATTCAGTAAATTAATATTGCTAGCTATTTCTTCCACTTCACGCTGAGACAAATATTTTCTAGCCATAATTCAACAACAACTATTTCCAATCAAATGTAATAACACAGCAGACACACTTTTCAACTGATTCTAACAAACTCACCGAATGTAATGACTAAAGACGGAATGGTAGTAATCATGATCCAGACAAATAACACGTTGAGACACGTTGAAACAAGCAGATTAGATAACAAATGCAGACAAAATATTAGAATTACTTTTTAGAACGTCGGTTACCAAGTGGGGTCAAATATGACCCTAACGACAATATTTTTTTTTACGTCGCAAAACAAATAACAATTGAAAAAATTGTTATATATTATTAAACATTGTTGAAAGAAGCTCAGCTAAAAAAATATTGGGACAGTTGTAAAAAAAATTTAAGAAAAGACAACAAAAACAACACGTCTGGGGTCAAAAAGGACCCCAATGGTAATCGGAAGGTTAATGGGAAAATGTATCATGCTTCATACGAGGTTCTCGAAGTTCGGACTTTTGGTCTACAAATAAGTGTTAGTTTCGATATCTTTTGGTAGAGATATATGCGATTAAGGAACTAACGAAATTTTGATACTTTTGTTTTGTTAACATTTCTTTATTACGAAAAACACATTTGGCAATATTGTAAAACACATTTTCCATTCTAATGCAATTTCAACAGAATTCATACATAAGCATAAACTGTCAAATTTTGACATTTATGTATCGAATTCGACCTTCTTGTTTCAGTTTTGTATAACCTTTGCCGTTTTCGTGATTTGTTGGTACTTTTGAGTAGTTCTTATGAAGAAGAAGAAGAATACAATACTTTGTGAAACTGGTTCGTTTATAATCAGAAACGCTAATGCTAATAGACCAAAACAAAAGCAAACTAGAAGAACAAATTTTAGACGCTGTACACGAAGATCCTTCGCTTAGTACCCTACAGTTAGCTTTAACATTAAATATCCCCCGTTCAGTTGGTTCCACAAGAACACCTGCTTTATCCACATCACGTTTCTAAAGTGCAGTTTATCTATAATAACGATTACATCTTACGATTAAATTTTTGTAACGTTATCTTAAATTTAATTCAAAAATATGGCGACTTTCTCAGGCGTATTCTTTGGAGTCATAAATCTTTGTTTACGCGCGATGGTGTACTCACAATCTTCTGCATTGGGCAGATGAAAATCCGCAGGAATTTATAAAATATGGTTACCAAAGGACGTTGTTCATCAACGTTTGGCTGGGCACAATTAATCACTGGGTTGCTGGATCAATTTAAATACGAAATCGTCTTAATGCCAATGGGTTCCATAATGCGTTAGAACAAGTTATTAACGAGATGCCGTTGAACCTACGCCATAAGATTTACAGTTAACAACGATAATGCTGTCTCAAATGGATGAAATGCTTGGAATCGGCAGGATCAACTAAAGCAGCAGCTTACGCCGATACTTAATAACATGATTAGAGATTTTAATGGAGAGGTTCATCATGTTAAAGCAGTAAATTGGCTCGAGCAGTTAAAATCGAGTGCATGAATAAAGAATTGGTAAACCAGTGGTTGTTGGAAACGGCAAGACTACATTTGACGGAAGCAGCACGTAGTTGGTATGCACACAAAGAGTTAACAATTACAACTTCGGAGATTTTGAGAGAGCATTTAGGCGCACATTTGTAGATGTCTTCGGTATGACTGAAAATTGGAAGAAAATGCAAAAAAGGATACAGACTGTCAACGAATCAGTGAGTTTCTATGTACACAACAAACACATGTTGTGCAGTTCGTACAAAGTGTAGATGTAGATGTTTTAATTGAATGAACGTTTACTGATCTAGAAGACATTGCGTAGATCAAAATAAGAAACACTTAAATTCCGTTGGAAACATGAAATGCCTTTTAGAAATGTGGATTTAATCAGTACGAACAAAGGAACTGTACATGTAACAGATAAGACAATTTTACACGTGGGTGGGGTGAATTTAATACGCGCACGATGCTTAGAGAGTGAACTTATTGTGCCCATTTTGAACACTAATAGAGAAGATACTGATATCTACGGAAGACAGTAACGTACCAGACGGCACTGAAGACGCGCGATAAATTGAAAAACTTAGGTAAAAAATACTGTGAGTGCTTTGCTTTCAATTTAAGAGAGCTCGGATGCACTAACTTAATGGAAATGGACATTCGAGGGGCCGAAGAGCCGGTACGAGCGAAACCGTTAAGGCGTCCGCAAGTGAAAAACGGGTGATAGCAGACATTGTCAACGAGTGGAAACTTCACGGAATTGCTAGTGATACGATGACGTCGTACGCTTCTACATGCCTACTAGTACGCAAAAAAATCAGAAGAACCAAGATTACTGATTGATTATCGAGCTTTAAATATGCAAGCTACAAAAGTTAATTTACCTATATTATAGAAGAACAATTTGAAAGACTTATTGGATGTAAACTATTTTTAGTCTTAGATTTATAAAGTGTTTATTTACAAGTGCAATTGGAAATAAAGGAACCACGCCACAAAACCGCTTTTATCACGAACGGTACAACGGGCCAACTTAATCGAATTATGTTTTTCTTGCACACTGTTTTTACAACGTGATGACTTATACCGAGAGTATTTAGAAATAATGTTTGACAAACTTTTACTTTACCAGTACTTTCAGTAGTCTTAATAGTAAATTATAATCAAAAGTTAGCTTTCTACGGCTTTCAGGCATTTCTTCTGAGTTATCCTCAGTATTACTATTAGGAGTATCCTTCTTGGAATAGTGTCTTCAACGACTTGTTTTCTTGAAATCTACAAATCGACCAATATGATCACTTTGCCGGTTGCTATTCTCTAAATTCCAATATTCTATAAAAATATCGTTGCTCTCAGCAGCAGGTAACTTGGATGAACACTTCAAACGACAATTAACACAGAAAGTTTTTAAAGATTGTTTATGTATTCTTGTTCAGTACTTCTTAGCCTTTTAATTTAATTAATTGCCTTGTTACGTATGCCAAAGTTAAAACAAAGTCACTGCCTGAAAGGAGGTAACATAAACGATGTTGTGCCGGTTGCTCAGTGGAGACGGGGTGGGTTATATTTTAAAATTCCGTGATAACTTAGAAACGAGAGTGACATAAAATCGAAATAAAACGGTAAAAGACTCAAAAATCGGTTAGGGCGCCAATCAAGGTCACGATGATCGTAGCTTCCGGACCCCTGATAACCCGAAAGCTCATCTGGTTGGTTACAACCCCGGAACTTACCTCGAGTTGTAACTATTCTGAAATACACTTAAAACAAAAATTACGTACGCGGCAGCTGAATGAATAAAAGCTCTTTACAGTTTAACAATTTAACATTTATTGACTGATTATTAAAAAAAAAATGAATATCAAACAAATTTGATTAAAAGAAAATAATCAATAAAATAATAATAAACAAGACAAAAAAAAAGAACAATCTGAATACAAAATTAATATATAAAAGAAAAATAATACAAAAAAAAATAGCGTTAACTCGTTTTTCAATAATACACAGCAATAATAAACTTTAAGGCCTTGACCGCATACTTAATTTGTAAACAAATAAAAAAAATAATAAAAACACACAAGTTATAAAATATACGTCCGAAACTTTGCTTCGAACCAAACGTTCAAACAAATTATAATTTACATATCGTTACATTATCTTTTATGCATCAATGAGATTTACTTTTACATATACAAAACAAAATTAATTAATTAAATCGAACTTCACGCAAACACCATCAAGTGTTTCTTGAAATAATTAAAGTTAATCGTAATTCAACGGCTCAAATCAAAGCTTTTACTTCATATCAATCGCGGTTCACTACACGGTAATACAAATTCGTTAAATACCTTTACTTAATTGTAGACACCAGGTGAACTGCGGGCCACAGTGGTTTCAGAAAGCTACGACTTTAGATTGAACTACGGTCGGTCCAGGTGTTCTGTAGTCGAATACAAGCTCGGTGGAACCCCCAAACAATAGAATACCGTCGGAAGATTTATTTCTCTATTTAATTGAAATCCGCACAAAAGCGAAGACAGGATTTTCACACAACACTTCGAAATTAAATCCAACTCGAAACGTGAGTTTTTATTTTTGGATACCATGAAGTTTCTTAAACCGTAAAATTACGAATTTGGAAAATCACCATTTCCCCTCACACCACTCAATTTTCACGGCATCATTTATTCAACTTCCGCGGTATTGCATAACGGTAGGGTAAAACACCCCCAACACTTGACTACATTCCGGTACTCGGTATTCTCAATCGCGACCAAAGATTGATTCCCAAAAACAAAACTTTACCTCTTTTAACACCTCGCATTCCCACTTAATTCAATGAACTTGCGCCGTAAAATCTTTGTAAAAGATAGAACACTAAACGAACTAAATTAACAAAGATGAAAACTATAATTGGCCACGTGAATTCTGTCACGTAGACCTACGACAGAAACATTTCTCACCAAAAACGCTTACTTTGCTGAATTATCATGTGGTTCGCAATCGGGCTCATAAAAGAACCCAACATAAACAAAGTATAGATACCAAGAAAATTTGATCAAATTACATTCCAAAAAGGAAGTCGTAAATTATCTCGCATTGTTATTTTACTGAGATAAACAAGTAAAACACCAAATCAAAATCAAAACCACGGAACTTAATGCATTCAAAAAAATACCAGTAATAATTGTAAAACAACTTGAAATACCAATAACCTTACATCACACGTAATAAAATAACGAGTAAAACGTCTTCGATGCTAACATTGAACTAATCAATCGAAAGAAAAAAAAAACAGAAAACCGCAAATTCAGCCAGATGAATCTAATTACGGGGTCTTACATAAAAGATCCACGGCTAAAAATTCCAACGCAGGTTACAGCCTTTATTTGTGATAAAAAAAAAAATTTTAACAACGTATTTTAAACTAAACATAAAAATAACCTACTGCATAAAACAAAAAACCCTAAACCCTCCACCACTAATCAATTCTCTATATACATCTTCTACGCTACTTGTAATCCTTTTTTTTTTGCTTTTAAATACTTCTTCCATCCATCCTAATCCTTCTCCTCCTCCCAAAATCGACAAGCTTCCACTCCCCCCTTCTCTTAGTTCTATGCATTCCTTTATCATGTGCTCTATATTTTTACACCCCTCCCCACATAGCCTACATCTCTTATCTTTATCTTTATTAAAATGCTTATTCTTCTGCTCTTCCTTCCCGCATCTAAACATTGCTACCATTCTTTTTAATCTTAAGCTTTTTTCGCCCTTTATGTACCTTGGAATATTGTCTATCACTATATTTGTATATCTCTCATTGTATTTCCCCTCTCTTATTATTGTTCTTGTTTCTGGTCTCTGTATATCCCTATATCTTCTTATTATTTCATCTTTTATTTCCTTTCCTGTCTCCCTTATTTTCTCTACCTCTTCTTTCGCATATCCAACTCTTTCATAATACCTTTTTCTTTCTTCTTGTCCATATTTAATTTTTTCATTCTTTACCTCTCTCCAGCACATTTGAAGCAATTTAATTCTTTTCTTTCTTTCATTTGTTTTTCGTAACACATTGCTCTCTTCCCCGCCTGTACTCTTATGTTTTCTAACTCCATTTCCTCCTCTATAATGTACCCTAGCGTTTCCTTTTCTAATCATAACGTCCATTTCCAGTATTTTTCTTGTACTTTATCTAATTCCTTCCACCCTCATATTTCCGCCCCGTACATCATCACACTCTTTATTAATTTATTTTTTTCATTCTTTACCTCCCTCCAGCACATTTGAAGCAATTTACATTATTCTCTTTTTTTCATTTGTTCTTCTTAACACATTGCTCTTTTCCCCGCCTGTACTCTCATCTTTTCTAACTTCATTTCCTTTTCTACTATGTACCCTGGCGTCTCCCTTTCTAATCCTAACGTTCGTTTCCAGTATTTTTCTTGTACATTCTCTAATTCATCCCATTCCTTCCACATCTATATTTTCGCCCCGTACATCATCACACTTTTTATTAATTTGTTAAACAACCATCTTCTAGCTTCTATTTGTTTCCCAAAGCCACTCTCTCCTATACCCCACACTTGACCTACTATTCTGTTACATTTCTTTGTCAACTATTTTATATGAGCCTCATCCTTTATTGTCGTATCTGATTCGATAACCCAAATAAGCCACTTCATTTACACTTTCTGTTTTCTCGTCACCCCACTTCCACTCCATTTTTTTTACCCCCCTCTCTTTTTGAAACACTACCATCATTGTTTTCCCACATTTACACTTAAACACTTTTTTTCCAGATACTTTTTTACTGTCTTTATCATCTCCTTCATTTCTCTTTCTTTCTTCGCTATAATCACTATGTCATCCGCATACGCCAAAACCCATACTTTTAACCCCGCCATTACTATTCCTCCACTCTGCTACCCCATCAACTTTTTCTCTAAATCCTCTAAATATAGTATAAATAAACTAGGACTAAGTGGGCACGCCTGCCTTAATCCTTTATTTGTTCAAAATGCTACACTTAACTTTCCATATATTCTTACTTTGCACTTTGTCTCATTAAATATTTCTTCTATATTCTTTACTAGTTCTTCCTCTATCTGTTTCTTTCTTAATATATTCCATAATTTACTCCTATTTACATTGTGACTGAGTAAGCAAATCCTGTCTGCCAATTTGGTAAGATATTTTTTCCTCCATTTCTTTTTTCTAGTCTTTTTTTTGTAAAATTGTCATATAAATCTTATATCCCACATTTGCCACACTTATACTTCTATAGGTTTTTGCTTCTCTTCTGTCTCCTCCTTTGTAAACTGAGCATATTATTGCTTCTTTCCAATTATCCGGAAACTCTTCACCTGACCATCTCTTATTTAAAATTTTCCCTATTCTTTCTTTCGTTCTTTTTCCTGTATATTACCATTGTTCTCCTTGCGTCCCATTTGTCCCTTCTGCCTTTCTTTTTTTATTTTTCTTTATGCTTCTTCTATTTCTTTTTTCTGTATAGTAGTACTGCTTCTTCCTCTTGTTATCCTTTTTATTTCGAATTCACTCTTCCTCTCTTCTTTCCCCTCTAAGACCTCTACGCAATGTTCTCTCCATTTTTTCATATCAATTTGTACCCCCCCTTTTTTTCCAATTTTCCTTTCATTATTCCTCTTTTCTCTTACAACACTCTTTTCTATATTGCGACCCTATTCTTTTATATTCCTGAATATCAATTTTTCTTTTTTTCCACCTTCTTTTACCTCTTCTTACCTTCTTCCTGGTTTCCCTGCATTTTTATTCCACCACCTTTTTGTTTGTATTTCTTTATGTTTTTCTTCTTGGATTTTTTTCTACTTATTTATCCATTTTAGTGATCAATTCTTTTACTTCTTCCTCCACCCATTGTTCCTTCTCTAATTTTTTTTATAAACCTCAATATTTTCGTCTGTCCATACCTTTTCCTCCCCTCAAACTGTGTCTGCATTATTTCTTTCTCTCTTCCAACCTTTTTGTCTCTCTATTTTAAAACTTTCTATTTCTTCCAAAACCTCCCTACTAACCATTACATAATCTATTATAGATTCTCCCCTCTCACTTATATATGTATATATTCCTCCATATTTCCGTTGAGTATAGTCCACCGCTTCCCCTCACATAACTTTAATAGCCCTCTACCTTGTTTGTTTAATGTCTTATCCATCGTTACTTATTTTATTTCTTCCCCATTCACCATCATACCCCTACTTTCTCCAATTCTCGCGTTAAAATTTCCAACTATTATTAATTTTTGTCCTCTTCAATCAGTAGTCGTTTCAAGTTTCTTATTGTTTGTTATTACAGTATATCTACCTTCATCTGCCCTTAATATTTGATTTACTACTATTCCTTGTTCTTGCATTTTATTTTCGTCTTTTTCTACTACTCATTCTTCTCTTACTCCCCAAATTATACTTCCTAGCGCTCTTCTTTTTTTTCCTTTATTGTCGTAAACTGTACATTCCATTTATATACCTCTGGTAAATTTATTTTCCATTTTTCCCAATCTTTCTCCTCCAGCCACGTTTCTACTTAACCCACAATGTCAAACCCTTCTACATACTTTAAAAATTCAGCTCCTTTATTTTTAACCCTTGCACTGTTCCAAAAAACTAAACCTATTTCCTTCGTTTTTATAAATATCCTTGTTCCTGTTAGCTTTCCTTTTTTCTTTAATATTTCTATTTTATCTTTTACGGAATCCAATTTTACCAGTATTACCGCCCTCGCTATTTTAATAGCGTCTCTTATACATTTTTCCACTGCCAATTTATTTTTAAACAAGTTATCCACTTGATTTTTACGCTCTTCTCTTCCCTCTTGACCTTCCATCCCTCTTATAACCGAGTTCTTCCTTCTTTTTTCCCTTTCCATTACTTCCACCTTTCTTTCCAAATTTTCTATTTTCTCTTCCATACTCTTATTTTTTTCCCACATATCGCATATCTCCCTTCGCTCTTCTCTTTCTTTTTTTAACTCTTGCGTGATCTTTTCCAGATTAACTACTAAGTTTTTGTTCTCTTCCTTCATCTGCTTTATTTCGCTAACCAATTCCCTACACATCTCCATTACTACCTACTCTTCCTTATCGCTCTCCTCTTTTCTCAGGCTTCCTTTTGTTCGTTTATTCCTTGCAATAGCTTCTTGCACGAATTCCTGTCTTTTGCTTTTCTTTTCCATCCTGTCGATTCAGATTCTGACATAATTTTTCTAATTATATTTAATTAAAACCCGCCACAAAAAATTAAAAAAAAAAACAAAAACGTTTATAAATAAAATAAAAGTATGTACTTTACTGTTAACAAAAGTGCGCGCTTGATCTTTACATTAGTCCACGATACTCGCTCGCATTCGCACAATTTATCTGAACTTCGCAATAATGATTACCACGTCCTCACTCAACCGCCTATAAAATACGATCTTAGCCTCTTAATAACGTTCCGCTTCCATTTCCTTTCATTTCTTACTCGTTTCTTTGGTGTTACATTTCCAGAAGTATTATTTCAATCATGATTGTTTACATTCGTTGCAGTAACATTGTCTTGGGATACAGTTGTATCTGTGACTGACCCTTCAGGGGAACTATGCGGTGACGTAGCACAATAATCGGAATCTTTTACCGGACTGACATCTGAATCAAATTCTGTCACAGAATTAGAGCTGTTTTCTGTAAAAATTTAAACACCACCTTAGACATCCACGAGCATTTTGATTGTTATAATACTTTATTTTTTTTCCTTTATTGCTTTATAATAAGTACATAACCTCAAAATTGCATAAATTTATTTAGATACCGCACAAAGCAAATACTTTTAGTGTTGGAATAACTTACCTCTTTCACTGGAATTTAAAGCTCTCGCTAATTCGAATATACGTTTGCATCTTGAATTCATTTTTCTCTATAAAACAAGAAATTCAAAGCACTAAAACACGCTATTAACAGCTGACACAAACTACTTAAGTATCCTAACTCTACTTAATTACACAATGCAGTTTATTTGTGCATATCCTGAATAAGAAATTATCCTATGTCCAAACTATTACACATAGGATAATTCTGCAATTACTAAAATATTCGTTTGAAACTTAAGCAATTACATAAATTTTGTATGACTAAACTTGGACTTCGGATATTTTGCCACAACATTAAGAGCCCTTATAAGAATGTACAGGTGACATAAGCTAATTTTTCACCGATATGGACATAGGCTAGTTCTGACCTCACGTGACGAATTGGACTGTCCATTTTTTGAAACTCTTTTGTTTTTATCTGACAAAGTGCACACAAACGTCACACGAAACGTCGTTGTGAAAGCTTATTTTTATTTATTTTTATGTTAATTACACTATTAGCTTCTTTTAATGCATACGTTACAGTAAAAATTTGTAATAAAATTTAATCAAGAAGAGGTTTCAGAATTAACTCGATATAATTAAAGAAAATAGAAATTTCGACAGTAGCGTTCCAAGACTTTATTTTAAGTTTATACTTATTTTTGTTTTCAATAATACTATCGTTAGTGATTAAAAAATTGTTTAGTTAATTGTAATTAAGGATTCTCTCATCTTATGTACCACACACATCAAATTAGAATTTTCTTTTGTTGTGATTTATTTACTTGTAAATATATTTACCGTAAATTTTGTACTTTTTTTGACAAGTCATTGTTTATATTATATTTTTATAAAGTTTAATTATTTAGAAATTGTTGTTAATATTTTTAACATGTTTAAAAGTAAAACAAGATTTGAAAGGTAGCGTACAAGAATCATAAAGCAAAATCAATAAATACTTTGCATTATGTATTAATAAACTACTTAAAACAATGAAGAAAAAGTATCGACTTACAACAGCCTCCGTACCATAGTGCAGAGTAATAAATTAACTGATAAAATTATTAGGGTGTTATTTTCACTGATATACACCCCATTTACATCGCATTTGTAGAGAAACTAATAAACCGGTACATAAATAATAATGAAGCCGCAATTTCTCGCTTTATTTATTTTGATATATAGCGTAACATCATAAACCAACATGAATATTTTATTAAGTTCGTTTTTTTTTAATTTCAGGTCAGATTTTCTAAGAGTTCGTGGTTTTGACGAAGAAATTGTTGGATGGGGTGGCGAAGACGTTATGTTGTACCGCAAATACGTGCGGAGTCATATGAAAGTGATACGCGCTACTGATCCTGGCATTTTCCACATCTGGCACCCTAAGGTCAGTCATCTATTTCTATAGTAGTTTTAGAGATGTTACCTGACAAATTTAGGAGTTACGTTTAGAATACCCAATAAGTTTTATCTCTTATCCGCCGCAATATCTGCCTCATTTTGTTTGATTCAAGATTTATGCGAAACAGTTTTTCTATATAGACCAAATGAAGTAAATTCTTATAAAAAAAAAGAAAAAACATAAAATTATGTTTGCATGAAGTACATTGTAACATTGAGCGTACATAGAATAATATTAAAATAATAATTTTTTGTAAATATTTACTTATAAGTTATATATCTTAAATTGATTTAAATCCGATCGACTGTATTTGCAATCCTTTTCCTTACAATTCAATTGTATTTCCTTGAGGCGTTTGTAAAGTAATGGAATGAGAATAAAAAGAGTTTTTATTTTCTTTTTACGGTCGAGTAAACATTGCAAACCCGATTTTATAAAAGTACTATTTTTTACAACCTGCTTGTTCAACAAAAGATTTTATACTTATATTACTCCACTTAACTCGACCTTTTAAATGCGTGGGAGTCGAAATATAGAAAATTTAATTTTGACAAAATAAAGACGAATTTTTTATGAGCTGAACATTATTTTTTTTTTCATTCAGCTTTATTTAAAAGCGTTTGAAAAATAAAATGTATGTCTTCTGAATACATAAATAAATTATTAAATTTAGAATTTTAATAGTTATTTTTTTTATTATTGTGGAATTGTAAAATAACTTTTTAAATTCATGTAGGATTATAAAAAAAATATTATTTTTCTACTTAATAAAATGTTGGTTTTGGTGAATTAATGCAAAAAAGTAGTAGTTATATTTTCTCAACGTTTAAAGAACATAAATTTCTAAAATTAGTCAGGTTTTTCCTTAATTTATTATGGTCGTAGTCTTATTTGAGATTGTTTAAATAAAATGGTAACCATAAACCTCCCTTCTGATTTCGCATCGTTGTTTTTTCAAAATGTGTTTTACAATTGTTATGAGAGTTATCTCAAATCTACCCAAAACTGTAATAGAACCAATGACAAAACAGGAGTTCTAACAACAAGTGTATTCATTTTATCACAGGCAGAAAAGTTCGTAGAGAGGAAAAGATAAATTTACATAGGTGCAATCAAATGCTAGAACGTAAGTCAATGTTACACATAACAGTGGTTAAAATAAGCTTCCTTCGGTTGGGCAACACATCGTACAACAAATTAAATTTGTCGGCCTAATATATTCTTACATTCCGAAAAAAAATAAACATTTGTAAATTATAACTCAAATATACAAATCTTGATGATTCTGAGAATGCACAGTCTAATAATATGTGACACACAGGAAAACAATTGTATAGTTAATTGTAATAACAACCTACTATGTACGTCCATTTGTACTTGTAATGAACTGACAACGTATATACAAAAAATTAAAATAGGAATTATAGTTCTTAGAGTTTAGTTTTCTTTCGAAACATGCAACTAGCTAGCAGCACCTTCCCAGATATTTCTAAAATTAGCTGAAATCTAACTAACACGTACATGCGGTCTTAGTACAAGTACATTTTGTTTGGTTTGTATATTTGTTACAAGCTTTAGGTCCTACGAACCTTGCACGGCCAACTCACACAGTCGGAGATAGGGGAGGTTCAAGGAAATTATACTAAAGGGCGCTCGATCAATCCAGTTAACACTTCTGCCTCGATCACGACAGACGGTCCAAACTTGTAACTAATTTTTAGGTTCGTAATCCTTGTTACTCTGGTGTTCGGGTAACCACAATTAAAAGAGAAAGGTATGTTACCATAAAAGAAAGATTAGAAGAAAGTATAACAACTTTAATGTAGTAACATAAAAGATTAACAGGAGTATATTTAATTTCTCAATTCATAAATGCTAGAAAATTTAACAAATATAATTAACAGGTATGAAAACTTTAATTTAGCAACGTAGCAGATTAACAGGAGTATGTTTAATTTCTCAATTCATAAATGCTAGAAAGACTAACAAGTATGATTAACAGGTGTAGAAACCTTAACTTAGCAACGTAAAAGATTAACAGGAGTATGTTTAATTTCTCAATTCATAAATGCCAGACATATCGGCAACACACAATGCATAGGTTAAGTTACATCGAAATAGCGAAGCAAATTTCGTAATAAATATTGTCTGTCCACAGCATGCGATACACTCTAAATGATCATTGAAATTACTTTATTGGTATGTAAACAGTAAACGTAATTACGGACATTAACATTAACCAAAGTTTCGTGAGTGACTTTTATGACAGCGAAAAAAAATAATCAAACAAACTTACTCAAAATCCAGTGTTCACTTGCGCAAAGAAAACGTTTTCCTCGTTAGCAGCCTGGAATAGATATTGAATAGCAAATCGTGTCACACAATAACTCACGAAGATAGGAAGCTACAAAATGATTAATAATAATAAATTAAATGCGTTATAAGAACCCGTTGTATCGAATGCTGTTGGTTGTAATTACGAACAGGTGAGTGGTAACGCAATCGCCGGGTGTACAAGAAATAACATCTCCAAAGTAATGCTTGTCGAAACTTCGTTTTCGTGTGGGTAATATGCCCTTCCAAAATCTTACACGTTCGGTAACGGTATTCATCAATAATAATTATGCTTCATTGTTCTTTATTTAACCGAACATATGATTGAAGCGTGGCAAAACCATCAAACTAATACAAAAATTACGAAGGAATCTTAATGAACCTGAGACAAAATATTTTACCCTGTGCCGAACAGATTGCAATAAATTCGTAATTGACTTATAAATTCGTACTCATCACCATAGATGCCCTTAGAATCTTAGGAATCCGGTCAAATCTGTTGACACCGAGCGTCTCACGTAGTTGACAGCTTCAAAATGGCCCCGCAACCTCTCAGTAACCAAAAAGGTCGGCAGAGGGCGTCAAAACCACAAACTAATTTTAAGTCGATACACAGGGTACTCCGTTATGAAAATCTTGCACATAACAATTTATAGACAAAAGTTTGAGGAGTTTTAGTCTTGTTGATAAAATGTAGTAACGAGCGATGTCTTGACTTGCAGGGATAACAACAAATTTTAGACTGACAATCTCTTTTGGAGTGTTTTCTTGATAGACAGTTAAAGCAAAGCCTAAATTCTTTTACTTTACTCTGCCGGTCGTGAACTTTTAGTTGTTTAAATTTTTAGCAAGAATATAACCTATGTGAACATGGCAAGGTTGCGACAACAAATGACTTTGGCGTTTGGTTATCTGACCAAAACTTGTTTTGCTTTTACTTTAATGTTTCATGAAAGCGCGTTTTTTTATAAATTGGGCTCATTGTACTAAGGTGTTACCAAATCTAACGTTAAAAAAAATAAAAAAAAGCTTTACACGAATACTTAGCTGCAACCAAAGTGTTAAAGAACGTAAATTTTTCTTAAAACAATCATTTAATTGATAAAGTTTTGTAAACAATGGGTTTGCGTCCAAATTAAAATTTAATATGATTATAAACGAAAACTTTTTGTTGTCAGACCTATCTTTCAAACCATCCCACGCAATTCAATAATTTCAAACGGACAAAATTTAATAGATCTTTTTTTTTAAAGAAAAATGTAGCTTGTAAACAATAAACAATATGTTTAACTAATTTATGAAATTACTGAACAAGTTATTACATTACGGCAACTCAAAACAGTTGGTAGAGAAGGTCATGGATGGTACTCGTAGTGCTAATTATAAGATAATGAAAAGAGCGCTAATTCGGTAGAAATATTTACAGATGTCGTTTACATCTGTCAAACACTGACAGTAAACAAATTGTAAAACACAATTATAACAACAAATATATTTATTTTAAATAGTAGAGAACGGGGTTAAAAATCAATATAGTACTACGCAGATCCTATCAATTAAGAGTTTGTAAATAAATCTTACAGTTAACAATGATGCTGCAAACTCCTTTGATTAGGCAACATTTTGTACATATAACTACAGGACTTAATCGTATAGCAATATGAAAGTATAGATAATAAGAAAGTGAAGAATAAAATTGGAATTGATGCAAATCCAGTGATTACGCAATCAGAAACACAACGCACTTGTGATAAATAAATAATTGCACAAACAAATGTGCATGCAATAATATATAGATTGTCCAGATATACTATTAGCTAATAGCATATCCGAATCGTCTCCTGAAATTGTTAAATGTGTAAAGAAAAAAATACGTATATGATGTTATCACAAATAAAGTGCTTGTATATCAGTTCCAAATGACTTCAGTATTAATATTGCAAGTGTGTCGTTAAGTTTAATTGTC
Organism: Aquatica leii; assembly: GCA_035610365.1. NCBI lineage: Eukaryota > Metazoa > Arthropoda > Insecta > Coleoptera > Lampyridae > Aquatica > Aquatica leii. The sequence goes on along the minus strand of CM069433.1, from coordinate 175,200,165 downwards.
CATTTTACAAATACTTCATCGACTTGGCCCTAAATTATTTTTTGAAAAATAGGTGTTAGTAACCATGGTTCACATTTGTACGTGCTCCAAGTTATCGAATCAAAAGATATGTACTTAATAGACATGTTCGTGCTCAGTTGGATTATTTTATTGTAATTTATTTGTTGGCTTAATGAAGTGCTCACGTGCAGCACGAAACGTAGTTATATAAACAGAACTAAGTGATATGTTTTTCCCCTCTTAAACAAAGAATAAAACTAGTTAGAGTACATATATAGACGAGTATTAAGAATTGTTACCAAAAAATATATCCTAACAGTGACTGACGACCTCAAAAATGCCGATCAAACGGAAAAGACAGAGCAAGAAAAGTAACTAAAAAAGAAAAAAAAAAAGAATAAAACATAGTTGCTGGGAGACACTAGAGAGAAAAGTTACTAGAAAGAAAAAAAAAGAAAGTGTTTAAGCAACTAACTAAAACCGCGAAAAAACAGACAATTGCCATAAAGGAGTACCTAAGAAGCAAAAACAAAGGAAAAAATAAAAAGTAAGAAATACAAAAAAGACGGAGAAAGATAGAACTAATATATAACAAAAAATGGCTGGCAAAATGAAAAGTAGGAAAGATAGATACAGAAAAAGATGGAGAAAGATAAGGTTTCTTGCCGTAGAAATATGACAAAAGCGATCACCATACGGTGTCCATCCAAATTTGTAAATATAAACAAAAAGAAAGAGAAAAGATATCGCAGTTAGCCGTAGAAAAAATGCGTACCAATTGCTGTCTTAAATTGGAAGGTTTAGTACAAGACTTTAATGCCGACAAGCAGAATAGGTAACTCAAGAAAAGAAGAGCCAAATGCAACAGCAAAAAATGAACCCTATACATGACGTACCAATCCAAAATAGTCCACTAAGCGGATATAACTATATACAGACGAAAAGGTTACCTGTCTTAAAGTAAAATAGAGAAAAAAGAAACCAAAAGAAATGTATCAAGAAACTTAACTAAAGAAAAAAATATCGGCGGCAGCAATATGGAAAAAAGCAAATAGACAGTATCCGAACTACAACCAACAAGATATCGAAGATGTATTTAACGATTCGAATCACCAAAACCGAGATAGAAGAACCAGAAGAATAGCAGAAGTCAAAAACCAAACCAGAAAATTGAACTAGCACTTGTAGCGACACTTGTGCTGGAAAGCTTCATCGTTTCTAGCAATGCGTGGCGTGACCTCAAACAGGAACAGTAACTTATGAACTTAGCAACAGGGCAGTAAAAGTAACAGCGAAGTGCTTCTAAAGTTCGTCTAAGAGTGCGGTAATCGGAGGCAGATAGAATGCAGTGAACCTAAATAAGTTGTTTATGCTGCTCCGATAGAACTACTAATTTTCATACGCAAGAAACAGAAGAATAAACAACGTTTACATAAAAGATCTTTCACAACACACCGAGAGAAAAGACAAGGCGAAGAAGTAACTTTAGACATTAGACCTCAGGACCAAGAATCAATAGTAGGCCTAATAATTCTAGAAACTGAGAAGAAATTAGAAGGAAGAGGAAAAAGGGAACAAACAAAACGTAAAAACTTATCTCTTAAGAACGATAACGAACTCAAGTATTCAAAGTAAAAGTAAATATAGAAGAAGGTAAAGAAGCATTAAGAGAGCAAGTAACAAGATTAGCAGAGGAAACAAAAGTAGAAATTTACTGTGTTACTGTTTTCTAATGTTCAAATGTAAAAAGAATTACAAGTTAATGTTTGACTACAGATATTAATTGAGCGATAGAAGTAGTCGCAATCAACTTTAACGAAAGTTGATAGAACGGCAGCCAGCAAATGTAGAGAAAAAATAGCACATAGTACGTACATTCCAGTAGTTTTATTACCCCTCATCGTACGGTTACAAATAATATCCATTAAACGATCGTCATAATCTAAAAGCAAAAATTTTGATTTTAAGATTTCAACAACATCTTGCCAAAAACGTAAAGTATGTCGTCTAGTTCTAAACACAAGAAGAACTTTACTCGATAACACTTCAAAAGCTGAGAGGAAAAGTTAATGCTGTGAAGTCCGAAGAAATAAGAAGTGGTGGTTTTTTGTCCAAAGAGTACATATCTAAGACACTAAGAGACACAATAAAACTTAAAACAAGAAACTAATCAAAATAGCACACCAAAAAAGAAATCTGCAAACGCGTGTATGACTAGAAACCCAATAACTTAAAGAATCTGCACGTAAATGAGTCGATAACCAAAAAAAGTATACAAAATAGAAATGGTTAATTGAAGCTAACGTACTACTAAAAGGCAACAGCAGATAAGCAAACTAACTACAAAGCTAGATCCTGCAACAAGACAAAAGAAGCAAAGTAAAACTTGAGTGAGTCAAACCCACCAACGACAATCCATAAGTAAAAGAATCAATAAAGACAAAAAGAGTTATAATCGTACACAGAATAAACCAGCCCTGAAAGTGCAGGCGGCAGCTCAAAACGTAGATGGTACTCGATGTGCTAATTATACGATAATTAAAAAAGCGCCAAAACGGTAGACATATCAGCTGAATGTAAACAAATTGCAAAACACAATTATCACAACAAATATATTCATTTCAACGAAGAGAGGAAGACGTTAAAAAAAACTATGTCCAACTGCGCATATACTATCAGTTAAGAGTTCGTCAATAAATATCAGAGTTCTTAATGATGCTACAAGTCTCTTAGATCACGCAACGCTTCGTACATGTAATTACAGGACTTAATCGTATTATAATATGGAAGTATAAATTAATAGGTAAACGAAGATAAATTTAACGAATAATTACACAAAAAATTCTACATGCATTAACCTAAGTCGTTTGTATTTACGTTCGACACTAACACAAATTACTATATAATAAAGAGGTCTTACTCACGATTGTCCAGACATGCTATTAACTAATGACATACCCGAATCGTTTCTTGAAACTGCTTAAAATGTAAAACAGAATTAGATATATGATAGTATTACTAGTCAATCGTTCGTAAGTCAATCAGTGAAAGTTATAAACCGAATGCGTCCAAATAACTTTTACTATTAATATTGTAGGTGCGTCTTTCAGTTGGTATTTGTACCTAATATTAACATTCGTACGTGCTCTAAGTTACTGACTCAAAAGGGATGTATGTACTCAATAGACATTTAAAATTTCAAAAGAACAGACAAGTGGCAATGGCCCAAATCGCTACAAAAATTACAAAAAAATCAAATCGCGTTGCAGAAATTTATGGATGATATGCAAATATTTAAAAATGGAGGTCTCACCAAGCGCAACGTTAAATGGCTTTGTTACGTCGAAAACGGAAATGCCTTTTTTAATAATGTTGCCATATGTCGAAGTTACAGTCATCCGTATGTAAAAGATACGTCCAAGGACAAAATTTTTAAAGCACACAACCTGTATCAAAATAGTTTTAACATAACAAAGTTTTTAAAATTCAGTTTTTTGTAAAAACGGGCAAATCAATTTTTTTAATTTAATTCAAGAGTCTAGCGCCCCTGCACTGCGGTCTCTTTGGTCTTTTTGCGCACCTCTGATTTGTTACTTCTTCAGCAGTTCTGTTTTGTCAATGAAGTCTAAAAGATTATTCCAATGAGTCAAATATAACAAATATATTTATTTCAGCAAGAGGAGAGAGAAACAAACTAAAATAAAACGATGTAAAACTATACAAATATGAGTAATTATCGTGTTACAATTTGAAAGTCTAATTTACTCGGTAAGCGAAAAACAAAAACTAATCCCATAAATTAAGAGATAATAAAAGATATGTACTCACGATTGTTCAGTGATGCTAATAGCTATTGGCTTACCTGAATCGTCTCCAAAAACTGCTAAAAGTGAAGAAAAAATAATTTAGATGTAAATTGATATCACAAATAATTTCCTTGAAATTCATTCAAAAAACTTTATGAGAAGCTTCCAAATTACTGTAACTTATAACATCGCCGATTAATCTTCTAGTTAAATGTCCATTAACCAAACACTTCGACTTGATATCAAATTACGCCTGGCAATTGGTGTAAGTAACTAATGTCTCCAATCGTACGCCATTGCAACTTATCGAATCGATGTACCTAATAGACTCGACATGTACAATTTCCAAAAAGACCAAACACGTGGCGGTGGCTCAAGTTGCTAATATAATCCAATCAAGTTATATCGGGTAGTAAAAATATAAACCAATTCTTACTACAGGTAGACCATCACAAGTACCAGAAATACAGCAAAATCAATGCACATATTAATAATGTTAATGTAGGCAAATAATTAAAAATGAAGGTTTTACTGGACCCGAGCGTTAATGTTAAAGAAATAAAACTGTCAGCTGATACTCTTAATGTAGCAAAATATGGAAGTTCCGGGACGAAACTTATATGGTACGAAAATTACACCAAAACACTTAACATATCAAACTAAAAGTAACAGTACCATACAAACCCTTCAGAAAATAAAATTTAGAAAATGTAAATGTTAAGGACGATACAATAGCGGCGTTTGGACTGATATAGTTGCAATAAAAGTTTAAAAAAAGCCTGACTTTAACATCGAGTTTGTTTTGTACCAAAACGACGGTAGTTTAATAGAGTTGGTGCTGATGACAACCCCGATATTTCATAAAGAAGACGCTTAAGCCAATTGATTTCTTTTACAGCTTTGCATGCAGCTATGTATTCGGCTTCCATTGTCGACAAGGCTATACATTTCTGTTTTTTTGTGCCAACTTATAGCAGTACTTTGAAGCTTACATACGATTCCACTTCTTGATTTTCGTATAGTAATGTCTCCAGCAAAATCAGCATTGCTGTAAGCCTCCAAGATGTCATTTTTGTAGTCTTTGAGAAAAGTCGGTCCATACTCAATTGTTTCTTTTAGAAAACGAAATATTCGTTTAACAGTTATCCAGTCTGATACTTTTGGATTTAATATAGCCTCAGATACAACACCAACCGCATATGATATATCAAGCCTTGTTGCAATGGACAACACATTAAGCTACCAATGGCTTCCCGATAGGGAACACTATCTGCTAGTAAGTCATCCTCAGAGTTTGACCTCTTCTCAGCTGGAGTTGATACAGGATTTAATTCGTGCATACTAAACTTTCTTAAAATTCTTGTAGCGTAACAACTCTTTAACTTATATAAATACATGTATCAACTGTTTTTTAACTTCTACACCTACACCAGCTTTAAAAAACTGTTTAGTTTTACATTATCTCTACTAACCACAAGTTCATCGTCTACATACAGAGCAATCACAATTTTTGATTCGTCACAGTTTTTAACAAAAACACAATTCGTCTTAGTCGAATCTTTGTTTCTGCAGGTACCTTATTGCCACTAACCTAGCTTTGACTTTTTGTACGGATCCATCAGGATTATATTTTAGTCGTAAAACCCATCTGTTACCAATGACCTTTTGATTTGGGGGCAAATCACTTACTTCCCAAATATTGTTTCCATTTCCTCTTCAGCTTCAAAAGTCTTCATCGCTTCTATGTAGGAAGTTGGACATTTTCCTCCAAAACTGAAGCGTTGTTGTCAGTTTCATGTGCATCTTCTTTCGTAAGACTAAAACATGGTTTTTCAAGTTCAACTTCACGATTTTCTCTTTGTAACAGCACTGTCCTTTTCTTTTGTATTTTCTCCGCTTTAAATATAACATTCCTGTTTAGGATTACCTTTCGATTAACTTCAACCCATACTCTGTAACCGTCTCTTTCTCCACAGTAACCAACAAACTTCGCTGCAACACTTTTTCTATTCTATTTTATTCGTTTTTCTTTGGAGATGTGTAATGAAACAGTCAGTGTCAAAAATTTTCATATGATCGAATCTTATATTACCTCTACCAAACCACAGTTCTGCTTGTGCTTTATCGTTAACTGTTCTAGAACCGATTTGATTGAGTATGTACGCAGCTGTATTAACTGCTTCAGCCTACAGCTTTATTGGTAATTTTTTCGAATGTATCATTGATCGTGCCAACTTTATCAGCGTACTTTTTTCACGGTTTCCAACTCGATTTTGTTTATAGGTGTATGGCATATTAATTCTAGAATTAATTCCAGTAGAACTAAAAATGTCTTTAACCTATGAATTGTCAAATTCTCTTCCACCATCACTAACGAATTCTTTCACATGTCCAATAGTTTTAACTTAATTTAGAAACATTTTAATGTAGTTGGCTACTTTACTTTTAGTTTTAATAAAAAACAGGGAATTTTGAACAATCGTCCACACAAAAAGTATCTTGCACCTCTAAGCGACTCTTCATTCATAGGCCCACAAAAATCAGCATGATATTGATCACCAGCTGTCTGTGGCTTATTTTTACGTATACCAAAGCTTTTTCGTAGTTGCTTCCCATACGCACAACCATTGCAGAATTCTTCTGGTTCAACAATTATTCCTAGTCTTTCTAACACTGCCCGTACATGTTTTTTGTTTTGATGGCATAGCCTTTCATGCCATAACTGTAGGCTGCCTCTATATGATGCGAATAACACTTTTGCAGCTATATTTGGCAAGCACACGCGCATTTGCAGCACAAAAAGTTTCTTAGTATTTTTCTTTCCAACTAATTGTACTTCACCATTCTTATTAAATGTGCAACCAAAACGATTTGCACTAAATTTATAACCGATATCCGTTGTCTGACCAATCGAAAATAGATTTTTTCCTATGTTTGGTACAAACCACACATTTTAAATGGTTCTGTGTTCATATATCTACAACTTTCATTTTCACATTAATGGTACCCTGAGCATAAGCATAGGCCAACTCAGTGTTATCTACATGAATCTTACGAGTAGTACTAAATGTTTCATATGCGCAGAAATATTTTTTTCTACAAGTCATGTGTGCTGTTGCACCTAAATCTGCAAGCCATTCGTCACTGTCTTTTTGAGTGGTACAAACAAAAGCTTCACAAGTAGGTTTCGAGGTTTGTTTTGAGCCTCCCGCCTGATTTGAACTATTTCTTTTGTTGCTATTTGCTTCCTCGGGTAACATTTTCTTTTCCTCTTGTGCCACCTGACCTGTTAATTCACCTTGCTTTTCAGGTAATAAGACGAAGCGTTTCTGTTATCTTGTTAACCATTCGTTTAGCCAAAAAGACCGACTCCCACACGTTTTTAAACTGAAAATATGCTTGTGGCAAAGTGGACATAATGCGGCTCATCAATAGCAGATCTGATAACTCTGTATTGACCAACCTTTTTAACTCATTGTTTTTCGCACTGAAGTTACGCTGCAGTCCTGCAATGTGGGTTGCAACGTCTTCCAAGACGTCTTTTTCACAACTAATAAACTTTTTCTTGAGCCTATCAACACGCTGCCCCGAACTTTGTTCATATAACGAAAACAGCTTGGTCCAAATTTCATTTGCCGAAGTGCAAATAGCAGTTAAGTCTACGTTTGCATCATTCATCGTGCTTACAAGTATCAGTTGTGCTAAAGCATCGCATTTCTGGTATGATTTTAGTTCCGCGTCGTAAGTCTTTTTCGTTTCTTATGACTGGGTTCCAGTTGGTGCTTCCGGTAGCACTTTTTTACCAACCACCAGCTCTAATGCTTCATGGTGACGTAACAACAGCTTTACCTGTCTTTAAGTTTGTTAGTGTGGGTTTTGAAATCCATCACGACGTTACAACTTGCACAAGCGTACTTACAACATTTTTTTTAACTGTCAAACAAATCTGTTACCTAGTTACATGTTTTAACATATATATTTTTTTTGGTTTCCAACAAAACCAAATGACTCAAAACAAAATCAAGTAAATAAAAAGAATAGTTTTATAAAATGTTTGATAACTAATTTAATAAAAAAAACACATTTAAAAACCCAGTAAAGTTGAAACTAGTTGAAAGCAAACTAAAACAAAGTTTCTGCAATGGAGAGTAAATTAAGTTATAGTAATAATTTTAGTAGATTGTTAAAAAAAACTAAGCTTTAATTTTACAACTATTTTACATCTTCGCATTATACAAAGTATTTAATTTAAACTTAGTATAAACAGCGTATAATTAAAAGTTTTTGTAACTTTGAAACAACAACTATTTAATATAATTTTTTTTAAAGTTTAGTGCACAATAACTTGCGAATAGTTATTGAAATTAAACACAACTTCTTACTACAGTGGTTTACTTAAGTTTGAACTCCTACATAAATTTTACAATATTGTTTTACGGTTAGTTCTTTATTAGTTAGTATTACAAATACAAATATGCATTGTTTTTTTTTTTATTAAAATAGTTTTCATTTTGATTAGCAGACGTTTTAATTAGAATTATTATTGTTAAACCAGTACATATGTTATGTATGTATAATATTAAAAACACGTGACGGCAAATACAATAAAAGTTTCATTTAGATAACATCTAACTATGAATAATTGCTAATTAATAATAGTTTGGCCTATCTGATTTAGTATTTTGTAGTATGACCTGTGGTATGACTATTATTTGCAATTATTGTTAATAAACAAATAAATAAATTTTTGTTTATTTGTTTTCTGACCTAATAATTTCTAAGTACTTAAATGTAAAGCTTATTATTCTACTTATAGTACTACAAACCGTTTTTCGTCAAAATTAAATCACGTTTTGCAAACTACTGCGGTCTAACTATACCATTACTATTTGTACGTTTCCATTTCAGCGTTACTACTATACGTCAAGTTTATAAATTTTAAAAAAATTACATTTTACTATGATAAATAATTGTGATTATAGTTACCTAAAACGAATCAAATACCTTTGTATGTTGTTACAAGCTTTAGGTCTTACGAACCTTGCACGGCCCACTCACACAGTCGGAGATAGGGGAGGTTCAAGGGTTGTAATAAAAAATACAGTGACGGAATAAAGAACGTATAATAAAAGTAAAAATACACTTAATAAATGCAAAATAATTATTACCACGGCAAGCAATCGTAAGCACAGACCCTCAAGGTGATGGGTTGAATGATAATAACTACAAAGACGTGAACTCCGTTAATTTATTAACTATACTTAATTAACTATTTACATTAAAGAACAATGAACAATAATTGAATTAAACATATTTAGAATAAAACAGTATTTAAAATAAAATATTTGGACGCCAACCACATTAAGTGATGAATAAAAAGCGTAAAATCTTACACCTAATAAGTAATTAATATTAAATGCAAATGTCGTAAACGTTAAATTTGTTATCGAGTATGTTTCCCGAAAGGTTTTAAACAACACAATTTAATTATTTGAAGATAAAATGCAGCAACTTAATTTTAGTTGACTCACCATGTTTAATATAACGTTATCGGATATCTTCTATTTTTAGCACATCTTGGTTAACGTGATAAAATTCTTCAACAGGAATAAATACCAATGTATAATAAACTTCATTAACGAAAATTCCAGTAACCAAACGACAAAACCAAAATAAAGGATCCAGAATAAAAATCCAATAAACGAAAAGATCCAAATAAAAACAAAAGATCCAATGTAAAGAAAAAGACCGTCACACCTTCAATGTAACAGTCTTCAAAACACATTCCTTTGTCTAACGTATTGCACAATATTGCGAAATAACAATAATTAGATGGAATGAATAAAAATTAAATTACATGGGTTTTTACGCCATAATCAAGAAAATTTTGTTTTCCTCGCATCACTACGACACACACGCCAAGCGTGGCCCCAGCGAAGTGAAAGCTTAACCTTCAAACCTTCTACTCAAGTCAACTACGCAGACTCTTCCGAAATACAACGCGACGTTGTCAAACTTAATAAATTTAAGTGCAATATTAGTTGCAGAAAATAAACGATTGTAAAATTGAATTTTAATTGTAATGAATTCAAACGGGACGTTACAGGGTATTATACTTAAAGGCGCCAGATTTAATCCAAATTAACACTTCTGCCTTGATCACGACAGACGGTCCAAACTTGTAACTAAATTTGAGGTTCGTAATCCTTGTCACTCTGATGTTCGAGTAGCCAAAGTTTGTTACCAGGTAACGACAATCAAAAGAGAAAGGTATGTTGCCATAAAAAAAAGATTAACCAGTATAACAACTTTAATTTAGTAACGTTGATGATTAACACAAAGATATCGAATTTTCAGTGCATAAATGCCAGCAGTATCGGCAACACACAATACATAGGTAAGTTAAGTTAAAGCGAACAGCGAAGAAAAGTTATATTGTTTGTACACAGCATGCGAAACACACAAAATAATTAATGATACTACCTTAATGGTAATAAAACAATGACAGTAATTACGGAATTAACACTAGCTAAAGTTTCGTGAGCGACCTTTCTGACAGCGATGAAAGAAGTAAATAAACTTACCCACAATCCAGTACCTCCTTGGTCGAAGAAAACGTTTTTCCCGGCAAGTGAGCCTGAAATAAAGTTGAGTAGCAAATCGTGTCAAACCAATGACTCACGAAATCAAGATCTACAAAAATGGTTAATTATTGCTAAAGAAAGTACACATAACATAACCCGATTGTCGAATGCTGTTGTACACCTTCAAAAATAGTTGGTTTCGCAGGTGTTTGCCGCATGAGTAGGATCTCGCAGAAACGTGATTGTCTTCGGTTTATTTAGTTTTAACCGTAGGCCTTATAGATAGAGTTATACTCGTCTCATGAAAGTATTTGTCGATGTTAATCCCTCATAATTCGTTATGAAATAGAAACATGTGGGTCAGAACGTGGTGGAACGGCCTGTGACGACTCAAATATTTTACGATCGTAATGAAATTATAATTTGATTCCCATTATTAAGGATGTCCTTCGAAATTACTTTAAGCCGTACAGGCCATGTTATGCAGTTGACAACTTAACGATTTCGTCGTAAAATGACAGTCACAAGAAAAGATCGGCAGAGGGTAGTCAAAACCGGAATCTAATTTTAATTCATATACAGGGTATTCTGTTAAAAAAATTTTGCACGTAACAATGTGTTTCACAGTAAAATACCAAATCAATACAAAATATAAAAAAAACCACTACTGTTGTAAAATAATAAGCAACAAAATTATATTACAAAAATAAAACACTTATTATATGTAATTTTTGCTTAAAGTGCCTTTACATTATGCGATTTTTTCATTAGACTTGGCATTCGATTTGATTCGATTTTATATTTTCCTGTTTACACGATTAGATATAGCGGTCGATTAACTATAATCTACTTTTCATCCGATTTTTAGTTCGTTTTTTCGAGAATAGGACGGTGTCTATTTTTATTCGATTTCCACATAAGACTTTTTAACGCAGAGTAATCAAACACGTTTTTAGTGGAAATTGTGAAAACATACATTTTGACATAAACAAAGTAACAACCGACGTATGAAGTATAAATTAAATGTTTCCATGTTGTTTCATTCCGTGTTTGAGTTTTTTCTGCCGTTGTAGATATGAATGAATCTAAAAAAAACAAATTAATTCTTAGTGTAACACTTAATAGGTTACTGTTTGGAACAAAGAAACCCTCGCGATGTTTTCGGAAACCTTTGAAGGATTTCTTTGCTTATGTGATCCTAAGAATAAACTTTATTGAAATAAACATGCAAAGCCAGATGCACTAAATAGAATTAAAGAATCACTGGAACAAACCGACCTAACTGTTGAAGAAATTAAAACAAAAATCAACAATGTGCGAACCCAAATATACCATGTGCTGAAAAAAATGCGAGTAATCCACAGCGGTGCAGGCAGTGATGAGCTGTATGAACCAGTATGGTAGTTCGACTTGGCTCAATTTTTAATCCCTTTTATAAAACCAAAGAAGAGGAAAGATAACTTAGGACATACAAAAAAAATTTCAAAGGTATATTGCGCAGTAGTTAATTATTACGTATTAATTGATAGAATATGTTAGGAGTCCACTAAAGAATATAGTTTATCGAATTTAGACTCACTGACACCTAATGAGACGCAATTCAATATTTCTACTCCACCAGCATTAACAACAGCAAGATCTTCAAAAATTAAAAAAAACTGTACTTGACGGAGATGTGACATATTCCAAAACAATGGAAACGCAACAAACGTCAAATTCAAATATGTTGAGAGTGGATTTTATTGCAAAAGAAAATCGATGACCCAGAATTGCTGTACAATGATTGTACAAATACAAAACAAATTGATAGTTAATTGTGATAACGACCGAGCATGTACACGTTCGTCGGAGACACAACCGACCGACAAAGTAACACAAAATTAAATTTAAAAAATAGGTAAAAAGTAGAATACTCACAGTTACTTTTTCTCGAAAATTTGTGGCTAGCTAGCGCAAATCTATTGCTAAAAGTTAATTTGCTGAAAAAGAAATAAACGCACATGGTGTTATCAACTACAATCCCTAACCAATCGATTTAATCTGAGAATAATAGAATGCGAGCTTCACTCCAAATCAGGTCTAAACTCTGGTAAGTGTTCTATTGATCCAAATCTATTCACTGTAAGGTGTTGTGACGTCATGTAAATTTTTAGAACAAGTTATCTCATCTTTACACGACAGGTGCGAGGGTATGAACACCTACTACAGACAATTACGGAAAAATTAAATTAAATTGCAAGATTCGGTAACAACCGCTTATCCCAAAAAAGATTTTCAATCACAAAAAGCAAATATTATATAAGGAACAAATTTCATACTAAGACATTTTTAAAATTACAAGTTACTCTTTTTTTCACTTGAAGGTTTGCAGTGACATTGAAGTTGTTTAACATAAAAAGCCTCTCAGGTCGCAAATGAGTTTCTAGTAAACAAATACTAAACGGATTGTTAATTAAAAATTTTAATTTCTGAAGATATTATCTTAACCTATTACAATTTGATTGTATTAAGTTGTCTACTTAAATTTAATAATAAATAACTGTGTAGCATACACATAATCTGTATACATAGACACACGATATACATATATATCACAAGTATGTACCTACGTATGTATGTATAAATATGTAAAATAACTATGTAAAAACAAACAAAAGATTTATATGTAAGGCAAAACAACACGTATATGAGAGATGTATAAATATTGGTAATTTATGTAACAAACGTCAAAAGAGAAACAAAACATAGCATAACGAACGTTAATGCGGCGCGACGCTGCAAGCCGAGTTTGAGTTAAGTTTGAGTTTTACAAAAATTCAAATCATTATTTAAACAACTTTAGCAGTTTCTGTAGCTTTACTTGCAGATTTACCAACCGCCTGATTATTTTTAACAGCAGCATTAAGAAACAGATTTAAAGTATGTTCTCCATTATTGTACAAATGTTGCTCGCAAATTTAACAGTGAAAACTATGTAATCACAAAGGCTTCTAAGGCCAGAGTCTATGTTAAGACTCCATGGCCTTCACGTTGCAAATTCGGTTACATCAACACGATCCAAACTCAGAAGACGTTCTAATCTAAGCAGTGAAAATTATATTTATATTTGAGTATAATTTTCTGATCAAAGTAATTAAAGCAACTTTAATGTGTTCAGAAAATAAAAAAAAATTAAAGGCTGTAGAATAAAAACAGGTAATATCCACTTTTAGTTGTTCTAAAATACAGCACTTTTTTGTTACACATATTTATAGCAGTAGCAACCTGAACATACTCACCTCAAATATTTGTTATATCTTTATTACAATTTTTTTTTTTTAAATAATAATGAAGACACTTTAACTGATTGCATCAAAAAGTTAACTGATTATTTTAAATTTGGTATAAAACGGTAAAATAAACTCTGAAATTTAAAAGCGATAACCAGAACATATTATACACCTTCATCATGCGTCTCTAAAAGTTTTTTCTTATTCAGCTAATGTATTTGGTATTAGTTTTTTGTAGTATTTAAATTGTGGCAACTCGTTTTATGTTAGTCCAAAATGTTTCGGGATTAGTTTTGCCACATCCTACCGTTTTAAATGTTTTACTAGTGTACAATCAGGATGAATGGCGTCAGGATTGATGTTTTCAATTAACTATCTTTGTTTAGTAACAAATTTTGCCGCACCCAGATTATTTTGGTAATACCTTTCGATTTTAACCGATACATTGACAGTAATAGAACTTTTTAAAGTAAATTGTTTAGTTTGTTTAAATGAAAAATGCCAGCTACCAAAAGGATTTAGCGTATTTTGCACGACAGTTTTCCGATCAAAGCTTGTGCAGTCTTTTCCAAGATGAATAACGGTTGCAGATTCAGAAAATATGGTTACGTGTTCAGAAATTTTTACTATGCTTTCTAACTCTCAGGTCTTTTGCTGCATGCTACCAAAAATCTTGTCGGACCCTAAACATTTAGTGGGGCACTACTTTGCAACCATTTGATACACATTCTTACCATAATGGAATTTTTATTTTGCCTACTGCAGGTATTTGTCATAAACCGAATGGTTATGCAGTTTTTATCGCCAGAAATAACAGGGGTTAAGGTATGGAAGAAGCAATCTTATTCGAACTTTTCTTAATTCATTTTTTGTCTAGTACATTTTCATTACTAGAGTAAAATTATAGTTGTACAATTGTTTTGGGTAATAGGCTCTCTGATCAAGTAGTTTAGGAAGAGATATATTTTTCTGATAGTCAAAAGATAGATCTACCACATCATGGTGTGGTTGTTTTAAATATTTATAAAAAGCTCAAACGTGATGAACTTTTTTCTCAGCAGTTATCTGATTTTTTGTCATCTTATGGAATTTTGCAGTTGCTTAGTATAGTGCAAACAAATGGAACATACATCAATACGCAGGCTTTTAAAGCTTAAAAAAACTTCTTCCAGTTGCTTTTTAGGAATTTTGTCAGTTTTTGTAAAAGATCTCATCACAAACTGTATTCTATGTTTGTGATTCCTAATATTTTTCTGAATGGGGATTGACAAATTGGTATTGTTTCTTTGATTTTACTTTGCACAAAACACTTTAGTTGATATTTTTTAGTAATATATGTTACATTCCTAGGACGACGTCGTTTACAAAAGTAAATTTCACAGTTCTGCAACGATAAAAATTATCTTTATGATTACATTCAGAGTATTTTGGTGCTTCATTGAAGGAGTGTCAAAAATTTAAGCAATTTAAGTGCAAAAGTTACAAATTGCATCAACAAATAGCACACAATACCTTTCAAATAAAGTTACTTATTTCGTTTTCCAATACTTTGTTTCCATTTATGTGGTTGCAGAATTCGTATCCGTACTTTCTTTGGTGGTACTGGAGATACGTTGAGTTTCATAATAGTCCACAATTACATCAATTCAATTGTTTAACCTTTAAGTAGGCGCGTGGTTGTGTGGTACTTATATGGTCGCGTGGCGCCTTCCAGACACCACTATTTAAAATTACTCAAATCGCTGTAATAATAATTTTTTATGAAATAAAATACATGATATGTTTTTAAAGTCTATCATGTATAATAGGAAAACAGTAACACCATAATATAAAATAATTCATCCATTTATTAAAAAAATAAATATCACGTATAATAGATTTTTATATTAGAAACAACCACTATTAAAACAATTGTTGCAAAGGTTTCTAGTGTGTTCTCCACAAATAGTTTTTCTGCATAATTGGTATATTTGTCAGGAATGGCATTTTTTTGTGGACACACTACACAGCATCTTTTTTCTGGAGCTTGAGTTACTTTTTCTTTGACAGGTTTAAGATACTCTTTCTATTGGTGCTGGGAATATGAGGAAGTTCTTTCTGTTAAGGTTTTGCCAGTTCTCGTCCATTTTTTTTCAAACATGCTCTTCTAGAGATCGAGTTGCCTGTATTGCTAGAGTTGCAAACAATGAGGGTATTCACAGCACAGACATTTGTCATGTGGAAAAATACTACCATAAGCCATCGTCTTATTCTTCGATCGACATTTTAGTTGCACATAATTTGTCAAGTGTGTCTACACCACCCTTGGTTAGATTATAAAATGTCAAAATTTCTGGCTTTTTATTATCACTTGATTGTTTAATCAATCTTATTATCATTATGTAAAGTAGACAATAAGATGACGAATTTTGATTTATGTGGTACGCATGACATCATTATATTATTTGTAAATCAAAAATAAAGTAATTTTCGACACCGTTTTTGTTTGGAAAAAACTAGCCTAAAAATCATCATTGTAATATTTTTAGTAAATACAAATAAAGTACTTTTCGATTCCTTGTTTTTGTTTGAAAAAAACTTGCCTAAAAATTCAAATTTTATGCAATTTTACTAGTGAAATTGAAAAAAAAACTTACCTGGTATTTTTCGCTTATTTATTTTAAAGTTCCTACTCAGGTGAGTTTGTCTGTTAGTAGTTTCTCTGCTAAAGGTACGCTGGTGTACCAATTGTCTACAGTGACATTTTTTCCTGTTTTCGATATAGGCTTTACAAGCCGTAACACAACGTCCTGTGCAAAATTACGAACTTGATAACGACCTTCTGGTTGCTTACCAAAATATACTTTCATGTTACAGCAATAGAAGTTCCTTGCATCTACCATTGTAAATATTTTAATGTCATATTTATTTGGCTTCAACGGTATATATTACCTAAAGTTACAATTTCTTCTGAATGCCACTAACTGTTTGTCAATATTGACATACTCCCCTGGTGTAAAAAACTTCATAAATTTTAAATTTTTCAAAACTCACAAATATGAGTCATTTTATCGCTTGTGACACGATCTTTGCAACTTGTATAGTCATCAAACAGCAAAACACGGAGTATAAATAAAAATCGTTCATTCATGTACGAACGAAAAAATTCATTTCCCAAATCATCTGCCGTAAACAAATCTTTATAGCTGACATAAGAAGATCTTAATACTCCTGAAATTATAAGAATTCCCAAAAATGCGTTCAATTCTGTGACCGTCAGCAGTCTGTAATCACGAGGTTTTTAAAATTATATTCCAATGTTATCTATGTTAGTGTTTTTAGAATAAGTTACAAAATTTCATTATCAACAAATAAGACAAAGGAAGCAGCTACATCATTTACATCTTTAGCGTCGGATTTGCAACCAGGTAAATACAAAACAATGTTACGGCCCAAAGTTTTTGTGGTGCATGGAGGTTTTTCATACACTAATTTTTTCCGAAAGAATAATCGTCATATTGTTGATCGGTAACAATATCATGGTCGCTATTGTCTTCAACGGTAGATTTACTATCATGTTCACTAAAACTGTTGTGGTTTTCCTTCTGAACACATTCTGTTTCTGAATAATCTGAATCATTTTCATAGATTAGTATTTCTAATTCGGCATTTTAAAGTGACCGTTCGTTGCCAGGTATCGCTTGTGCTAGGTTTAGAATTTACTTTGTTACACAAAAATGCAAAAATGAACGATTATATGGACAGAAAAAAACTAAACAGAGCACAGATATTCTTGATTTGCCAACGCAAGTGGTCGAATGACGCCTTAGAAGCGCTAGTTCCTTAGCGTTATTTATTTTCAATAAAAATAATATTAAGTGTGAAAACATGAGGATAACGATTCAGAATGGAATGTTCCAGGTATACAAGAAAGGAAAACTTTCATAAACTTTTTTTTAAGAGGACAAGGTTTTAAAGTCGAGCCGGGGCCTACTTAAAGGTTAACCTTCCTGGTTCCGGGTGATGTTCAAAACTCCTGATACTGCGTTGAGTGAATATTCACCCCAATTTCATTCTTAATTTTCACACTCGTAATTTCAGTGGGAAGGAAACTATAAACGAATTATTATTTATTTACAATAAATAACTGCCATTAAAAAGTTTTGAAAAAATGGATCCTTTTGTTGATTTGAATTATTATTTGTTGGTCATATTTTGGTACAGCATGGGTTATTTGGGTAACTTAATAAAAGAAAAACTTAAAAAACGTCTATTGCTAAAATGTAATTGGGAACATTATGTATCCAATCAAAGTTAACATTTTTTACATATTTTCGTCGTTTTGCTGTGTTCTGGGCATACAAAATGTTTACACAAAGTACATTTTAATTAGATTTTATTGTCTATGACCTACAACACACATGACATCAACCTCCCCTAGTAGCACAAAATATACGTAATATATTAGCAAATAACGCCTGGTAAATGTTTAAATGTTTTATATTGGTCGTTTATTATAATGTTATATCAATAATTTATATAAAATAAATATTTTCTAAATATTAGTCATAAATATCTTCTAAACATATGTTTTTAATATTTGGCAGACATTAGATGTAAATGTCGTCTCAATATTTGTTTCCAATATATGAGAAATATTACTTTTTAATCTGTTTATTTCACTATTATTTGTAAGATATTTGTAAAATATATACCTACTACATATGTGTATGTTTGCAAATGATATTTAATCTGTTTTTTTTGCTACGCAAATTAAACCGTATTGAAACACTGGAGATATTCTGTAAAATCACGTTTATTTATTAAAATAACACATCTTAAAATTACTTATTACTATCATTACATATTACATAGGTACTACACAAATGTTCTAAAATATGTCAAATATTTATTTATTTAACATCCGTTACATTAGGATGTTGTTTTCTGATCTGATCAGTAAAAAAAACACACAATTAAGATTTACTCTACCAAGTTGTATTATCAAATATTATTTTATAATAATAATTATGGAATGCATTAAAATATATTAAAGTTGTTTTAATTGGTACGAAATATACCTGCAAATGGTTTCAGTTCGAATTTTTCAATAACGAATCTATATGAAGACATATATTTTTTTGTTTAAATATAGTTTACAGAAATTTCAACAGAATTATTATTTCTAATAATTAACTAATCACTTTAATAGAACATCTACTATATGTTAGTGCAATGTTTGTTTTTTACCGACTAGTATGAATAATTAAAATTAGAAAGAACTTTAAACAGGATTAGTTTTAAAAATACACAAAAGCATTTTATTGGGATTGCTATTCAAAAAATAAGGACAATGTTTATATAAATTATAGAAACTGTTTTTTGCATATATTTATTTATATATTTTTTAAAATGTGTTGTTTATTGATTATTGACCATAGTTAAGTAAATAAAATAAAATGTTAATTTATGTTTCTTATTGACCATTGAAATTTCTTTGAATTATTTTCTGTAAACGTTAAACAGCCAACTAAGTAAACATCGAATTTAGGGTGTACTCGCTGCGTTAAAACAAATTATTCACAAAATGGTTTTTTGTTTTTCTATATTTAAAAAACATGATGCAAAAATAAAAAATTAGAAAATTAATAGGCACTTACCAGATTATATAATTACGTTGGACAAAAACTGGATATAAAAAAATTTTGCAAACTGCAAACACAAAATCCAAATGCATATCAGTGAAAAAAACTTTCCTTATTCTTGTTCAGAGTCCATATAACTGTTTCTGACCTCAGTACCTAAAAGCAAGTAAATAATAAACTTGTTAATATGTTCAATGTTGCAAAGAATGATACGAAATTTTCTAAAAGGCACTTTGTGCAAACCCGTTTAAAATGCCACAAAAATATTTGGAAAAGATGACCTCTAAAATCATAAATACTTAATAGAATGCTAATAGTAAATTTACAGCAGAATAACAATACTTTGTCTAAAATTTCTTTGCAGCAAATGTAGTTTATTATTGTAAAATTACTATATTTTTAGTTATATCGCAATTGATTTTTCAATTCAATTCAAACGCAGATGTCTCGATTTCATATTCTCCGTGTGTAATTTTTTAAAAATTAAATTGCGTTTATATACATACTATAAGTTTGGATTACTTTTTATTAAAATATGCGCACATGCAAATGGTTTTTAAAACAACCATATTTAAATCGTGAGAACATCGTGTTAGGGGTTTTAACAAAAATTAAAAAAAAGCTTAAGGGAAACGGTTAATCTATAAATACGTACATTTAAAAGACGTTTAAAAATAAACATAAAAATGTTATATACTGACTAAACATAAATATTAGGTCTATACATAATTATAATATACATATATTTGATGTCAGTCAAACTTTGAAAAAACATTTGTGACTTGAGAATATGCGAACGATATTGTTGGTACATATTTTTATAACATTGTTTTTATCTAGTTTTACAATTTCTACATTTTGCAATAAGTATCTAAAATTAAAATATTTACCTGATGTAATGTAAACCTTGAAAAAAATTGTAAGGTTTTAAAATATTAGTATTATACACTTTAACAATATCAATTACACCAAGCAATTTTTATCCGACTTTAAATATTGTACCAAGCTCATTAGAATATCGTATTTTGTGCTACTAGGGTCGTTTTTGTGTTTCGCGCGCTGTTTTTACTGGTTCTTCTTGATTTGCGTTGGGCTGCTGACTGATAGCGTCTAATATCTTGTTTATTTCTTAAACTGTCTTTCTAGCTAGCCTGGGGCTTATGACAGGATTATTAATCCTCCCTCTTATATGGGGTTCTACAAGATTTTTTCCCCAATTCCAAAAGGAACAATCGTCTTTTGTGGCAGCACTTTGATGTCCAATCTGGGTGCAGATTTCTCCAAAAAAAAGCGTTCACTGCAGCAACGTCAATAAAATTTATAAAAAGAACGGATGGTCACCTTTTTGATTATCCGCACCCTTAGCATTATTATAGTGAGATACAATCTTCGGTTTCTTGTGTGCTCTTCTTTCGAAACGATACCATCGCGATGTTCAGATGATATCAAAATAACGCTTCTGTTTTTCTTTGGAACGTACGATACCATGGCAACTTCAGGTTGATAAGCAAAAATAGAAAAATGCACAGGACGTTGCTGTTGTGGCAAAAATCTGCAGGTATGAAGGTTTTATTCTTCTTCAGTGTTCCACACACTGTAAGTTTACGGCCTAGTAACTCTTCAGCCAACTCTAAAGAAGTCTTTCGTGACCCCGTATCCAGGATCCAAACACGAAACTAAATCCAGTATCACCCTTTTGTCTTGGTTTCGTTTTGGTACATTTCCCTCCTTTCCCAAATAGATTTGCAAGTCTCTGCGTCAGCAAGAATCAAAACTTTTATACCGTACTTGACAAGCTTACGCTTCATGTAGATTCGGAAAGGACATCTACCACAAAACGGCACCAGTTCGTCTACTGTCAAGTGTGATTTTGGGTTGTAATACATTTGACAGTTTACATCTCGTATAGGTGTAAATTTGTTCGTTGTTTTTTCGTTAGCCTTGTGTTTTTATCGTCCAATCTTATCCTACTGGAAAAATGCCGAGGAAATTGGACGATAGAAACAGGGGTCATCTTGCCACAGCATCTGAATGGGCTCACGATTAGCCTTTAGTGCTTCAGCACATACCAACAAACCAACAAAGGCATATATTTCAGTATCGTCGACATCCTTCCAAATCATATCATCTACCCCGTCATTACGATTATCAGTTTCATAAGCCCCTCGTTGATTTGTAAACTTTACTATTCTATTCACCATATCAGCAGAAACAAATAACTTGAACTCTTCTGCTATACTGCTGGATTTAGGTACTTGGGGAGCAACACCAGGGCGAACAGTAATTATGTTTTTTGATCGCTGCCGTTTTCGGTTGAAGGACTCCTTTAGCCAAATTGTGTCATCTTCCCCAATGAACATATCTTGGACGTCGTTTGAAATTCCCTCGTATTCATCGTCGGAGTCCACTGAAATCTCGTCATCGTCTTCTAAAATCTTTTTTAAGTTATCTTCAGTTTCTGAAGATTCCTTTAACTCCCTCGAATTCAAATCGTGATCTAAACAGTTTCTCATCTATAAATAATAAAAAATATATGAAATCTTACATAGAACCCTTAAACTCACCGGACTCATGAGAAGTTCAAGCCATTTCAACAATCATTCGGGTTTAAAATTAAACTTGATTACCCATCATCTAAAAGCAATTGACACACACCTCTGCTATGACTTTACACTGATAAATCAGGAATAAGTATAAAATCCAGTAGTGACGCCTTCAAGAAGAAATATTTTTCCAAACTTTTATTAGCCTAATGTGATAATTATCACATTTCGTAGTGACCTGTAATTGAGTTAATTACTGCATTCCAGTGTGATTGATATGTAATTAGAGTAGTACTTGAACTTTCTATGAACTAAGTATGCTAAATACTTTACACAGAAAATACCAGACGATGTAATCTGGTACTTAGTCATCATATTAAGAAACCGCAATAAAAAATATTAGGAAAACTTGACAAAACAGTATCCAATAGGTATATCGCACATAATACCACGTGGGGTGAATTCTCACCCCGTCAGCGCATCGCTATCATTTTTCAAATATGTCTGAAAAACCTTTAACGGAATTTGACTATTTTCTGATTTAACAAGTACCTAAAAGAACAATGTAACGAGATATAAGTCGGATAAAACGGCTATTACAAAAAAATCAGGCGAAAAAGTTCTAACTGGGGTGAGAACTCATCCTACCCGTGGCCGGGAATGTTAAATAAAGAGAAGCATCAAAGTTAACAACTACGTTATAATCAGCGGCCGGTTTTAAAATGTACATTTAACACACAAAATCTGTATGATATTGCCATCTTTATTTCACAGGTTGGGAATACGAATACATAGAGTCAAATATCTCATATTTCTAAAAAATGAAGATTGCCACTTTTGATTTTGCTTAAATTTCGAACAAAACAAGAAGTACCATTAAAATTGTATATATATATTAAATAAACTATAAAATACAATCTTAAGAGTTAGATATAAAATTCTTGGCAACTACCACGCCAATGTATACTTATAATACGAACATAGAATTTTAAACGTAAATTGTTAAATAAAGTTGCTGAAAATCAAATGTTTAAAATATATTTTAGTTTTGCATGTAAAAATTAGTTTTTTTATTACCTACAAATATTTAAATTGTTTTAATACCTTCTTTACATGATTACCATTTGAGCAAAAATTGTACTGTTTTAATTTTAATATACCCATAGGAATCTGCAATAGAAACTTCTATATCAAATTCGCAACCTTATCCTATACCAACAAAATGTAGTGAGTAACACTAATTATAAGTATGCATAAATTACACACAGTATACAACTTCATGCGCATACATAAACAGGAAATATAATAATAATAATGCACTTCCTAGGTACCTACATATAATAAATCTTTGAATCATTCAGTAATAAACCTAATAACATCTATTTCAACGACACGTATTAAAATAATTTATGTTGTAAATTAATAATTAGTTAAGGTAACTGTAATAAAACGAATATTAAACTTTAGATTTACTTTTATTGAGATAGAAAATATTACTATATCACGTTCCATTACTATAACGAATGCCAAAAATCCTATACAAAAAAGGTATTTGTTTATAAATTCTATACTTTCAGAACCACTTGCTCAATGTTACCGTGTTTCATAATAATAACACTTAGTTGTAATAATAACGTCTACAATAAAGGGCTGAAACAGAATAAAAGAGATAAAGTTCGTAGTCGTTGATTACTACTTAGCGTGGCTTCCGGTGATTTTGCTTGCTTCCTTGCATTATCTTTCACACATTTCTATTTTTTCCAACAAAATGCTTTTAACAACGATAACGCAATTATTTTTTTCTTAAAGGTTTGTTCCGGAAGCCCTGGAGGACAAAAGTTAACGGCTGACCAATACCGAGCTTGTATTCGTTCAAGGGCGTTAAACGAAGCATCGCACGCACAATTAGGATTTTTGGCGTTTAGAGATGACATCGCTGCAAATAGTAATCCCGCAAAATATTCTCCAGTATTAGGCGCACCTCTACATTTTTCTAAGAAAACCAAACAAGCAACTTGAGAAACAACGTTGAAGTTAGAGTTTTAGTGTACGATACAATTTTGAAATCCCGAGCAAAGGTGCTATCATTTGAACGTTGTAAGTCGTTTTCTATGTGATAAAATACTAAAGCCGAAGTATTCTAATTATACATTTACATTTTGTGCTTTAGTTTGTTTAAATTTTTATGTAGGTTGTTGGATTAAGACTGCCCATTATCACACATCGAATGTTATTACCAATATTGTGATTACACATACTTAGAAAAACTGATACGTTTGTAACTTATCATAAACAAATTTATAAGATGTTACCCCAATTTGTTATCTTATAATTAAATTGTTAATTATCCTTTTGAAGAGTACTCAAAGGTAAAAAAGTAATAAAGATCTCTTTTCATTTGTAACCATGTAAATTTAAATTTAAAAAAAAAACTGTAATTACTTATCTTTGAGTGCGCTTCAACGAAATACAATTGCATTTACTAGATAGTTTCTGTTATACTTAATTCCTTTTTCTTATTGTTACATAAGAATAAAGACAACTCTTTTTTAAAATGGAAAGACTAATTTGTGTTCGGCAAAAAACATTTTGCAGACGTTATAAAAAAATCAATTTGTTATTTAATCAAAGTATGTGACAGAAAAAGTATTAAATAAAGGTATTTATAATGCAGAAAATTGCTTTGTCTTTAATTTTCCTTTCAAATGTAAACAAAAAGTGGTATGCTGCAGCTTATTTTGCTTTTGTAATTACTAATTACCAACTCTGAAAGCATTGAACGCAATTCAACCGAAATACTTATCAAGCGTAAAAATGCCAACATTTTCATATTAAAATCTAAAAAGTTGAGTTTTAAATTAAAACTTAAATTCAAACAATTTTGTTTTATATTTTTTAGTGTTGACATTATTTTGTTTTCGTTAGTTAAATTAGTGTACATTTAGTTTAATATTAATTTTTTTTATTTCGATACACTCTCACAGTTTAAATAGGGTAATAAAATATTACTTAACATAAACAAGGATTTAAAAGTTACGCTGCGTACGTCCGTTAAACTAGTCAAAATCTAACATAATTAAAATAGTTTTTGACAAGTAAATAAACATTCTATGTTTAACTTCAGAACTTTCCGAACGTTTGGAAATGCGGCTTACTCTACACAAAAAATTGCAAGTAAAATATAACCAACGCAATTAAATATTTTTCTCCACGACCACTATTGAATGTAATTCTCCTGAAAACATTTTTAATAACAAAGCGTATATACCTGAAATCTTCAATAAAAAAAAAACAAGAAGTAGCAGTTGAAAAAAGTACAAAAGTTATTAAAATGGAAATGCGTAATTCAGACAAAGTTATCAATGCAAAAAAACAATAACAAAACTGTACAACCAATGTTACGTGCAAAAGTTGGAACAATGGAACTTGCGTGCTCAGTGAAGTGTGGGTTATATTCCAAATTTTGTGATTGTTTGAAAAACTCAACAAAAAATACAATGAAAAGTCAAAAATAAGGGCGCCAGGAAGGTGTAAAACTCAATGGATTTCTGGCAGCGAAGGCCGACGGAATTAAAATATTGTTTACATATAACTATTTAACATTTATTTGAACAAAAATTACTCAAAACAAGAAAAAAATAAAAATAAAACAACAAAAAAAAACTATTTAAATTAAGGCAAAATAAAAAAAATGTAGGTACACATGAAAGTTAAAAAATTAAAGTAAATTGAATAATCGTTACCAGAAAATCAGGTTCCTCGAGTTGGACAGCCATGAGTAAATTGTTACGCTGGCCTTCTTGTAACAAAACAAAGCAACGGCTAGCACATCGCAAGCTTTGTTATGCGAAATTATTACGTAAATCTAAAAAAAAGCGCCAAGACGATGAAAGATTAAGTTAGGGAGATACCGTCTACCCGTAGCTGGAAAAGAATAAATAACACCACAGAAGTAATAACGCAGAATCTATATTTATTTATCACAGAAGATGAAGAATGTACATAAATGTAAGTTTTCGCAAGTGTTTATACGTGGTTCGAATGAATTATAAGTTGCGTCGACTAGTGAGCAACACATCGTACAACAAACTGACCCTGTCGGTCTAAACTTGACATAAATATGACGTCTGAATTTATATTTGCAAATTTTAAAATTGTAGACAAACGAAACAATTTAAGCTTTCGAGACTCAACACGCACTGCTTGTGAGTTTGTGAAGCACAAAAATATTATTAATTGTGTTAACCTAACATGCACGTACGGTCATAAACGACATGACCACCGTAGTACAAATTAAAAAAAATGAAATAGTAATACTCACAGTTAGGTTTTATCCAGTAGGGGATTAGCTAATTCCGTACTTGAGTTACCTAAAATGTAATATTAAACTACCAGATGTTACGAACGTCACTGATAAAGTTACAGGTAGAGGAATCGGACTCACTAAAGAATTAATTTAAGCCTTCAATACAAAAAACGCTTTTTGTTGGACCGAAAAGACCGCTAAGAGCGATCCGTAATTTAGCAACTTTAGCAGGAAAATGAATTCGTTTTGAAAGCCGACTACGAAGCAAAAGATCGCACATGACGCGGTACAAATCTCATATTTGAAGAAACATTTTCATACTCGCTACTTGAACTACTAATTTTTAGCATAACAAATAAAAAAAAATTTTAAAGCAATGAAGCAAAAGTTAAAGCATAATAAAAAGAAATAATAAAAAATTTTAATTACCTAATGCACGGCTGCGTGCGCATTAAATATATATTAATTAAATATAAAATAAAATAAAAAAAAAGTTTGTCTCATATAGTTTTGATAGTTAAAAACACTTAAACGAATAAATAAAATTCACCAAATTTAATTAATGGGTTCACCTTAAATTGTCGTAGTCATAAATCTAGAATAGAACTTATGTGGTTGATCCTAGGTTACCAGATGTAATTGGGAAGAAATGTTGCAGAGTCTCCTAAAGGACTATGTATACCGTCGGAAGGTTTTCAAACAGCCGCCACCAAGGCAAAAATTGGATTGTGAAACACAAACTTACGCACAAACTCACGATACGTTAATACGAAACCAAACCGGTATCCAGTGAAATTCAATAAGCCGTAATTGTTTTGCGAAATAGGAAAAATTGTCCACTTGAAAAAACTATTCACTGTTCCATTGTTAATGACTTCCGCGGTATTACTTCATCTATAGGGAGCGAGTTTACCACCCAACCAACTACATTTCGTTACTTAAGGCATTTCGACGACTGTTAATCAACTGACTAACCCTCCCCTCAAATCACTTATATTTATTATCTTATTCAACTACCACTTCCCCCACAGGTTGTGTTCGAAAACTCCATAAAAGAAAACCATGCCACCAAGAAGTGCAAAAAGGATGCAAACAGATTTAATTACGTCACAAAATTAGTGTTGGTAAACTGCTTTTAATTCTGTGAAAACTGTCAAATTGACAAAATATTTAATGATGTAATCAAGGTCGTAAAATTTATTTGTTCAAACTAGGATCATAAAACTGTCTAATAAACTAAAAGAATCACTTCATTCAAACGTAATTAAATAAAACTAACAGAAAGTAAATAAGTACGACTGTACTGAGAATGTACTTAAAACGAAGAACTGTTAAACAAACTTAAAATAAACAAACGGCTAAAATATATTTAATTACAATTATATTTCGGAGGAGAAACATAAATTACAGCTGGAATTTTCACAAGATAAAGAAAACGCCAAATCAACACAAACGCAGAATACTGATGATTAAACGACGTAATAATTTTTAAATAAATGTATTCAAAACTTTACCTACAAAATTGATTAATAATATTATTCTGAAAACGTTAAATAATATTCTTAAAACAATTTAAAATAAATAAAATTATTCCAAAATACAGAAAATTAATAACATCAATTTAAATACCGGGTCTTACACGAAAGAAATCTCAAACGACGGTTACACAAGTATATATTACTAGTAGTAACGTATCGCTCTGAAACATAGACTTACATCAAGGATATTAAAAATACACTTCGTTACCTTCAAAAAGCAATATAGAGAAGAATGAATATAGGCCATAATATAACAAAATCATAAGATAGAGATTAAAAGTGGAGAAAAATTGATAACACTATCGAAAACTATCGATAGTTAAAACTATCGTCACTCTCGATAGTTTGAAGTTTGCTATCGATAGTGAAAAACAACAATTTTCTCAAAATTTTATAATGAAATACGTAAAAATTTTTTTTAGTAAATCTGGTCAAATTATCTTAAAAGCTCACGCATAAAACTAAAGACGTTGACACGTTATTTCTCAACCAAAATAAAAGGATCTTGTCGGACCTGTATGTTAACTTTAAAATTACATTATGTTCAACTTAATTATAAGAATTGCTTTAAAAAAAGAGTGTTCTTTATGGTTTATTAATAATTCTACATAAAAAATAAGAAACGTGCACAATTTACTTAACTTAAATTTTGATACTATCAAAAACTATCGATATTTTTAAAGCAACTATTGACGGTGTCGATCATCGATATTTTTCCACCACTAATGGAGAGCATGAGGCAAAAGTTGTAGCAGAGGTAGACCTATGATGAGGTGGTCAGATGATCTTAAAAAGACAGCTGGGTCATGCTGGTGCACAAAAAAGTACAAGAATATAGAAACCTATATCCAAAACAGGATAAAAAAGCTATTGGAAAAAAAGACATATGTCTGCTTCTTTCATCAAACAATTAAAGAGGTTTTTGTTTATGTCGTCGTGCTGAATATTTGACAAAATTCACATTGTTAAATAAAATAGTTTAACTATAAATACCTGCATTGCGTTGCCGGTAACTGATGACGTTACAATTAACGCACAATTTGCACTGTGCGAATTTATTTTAATTGCTTAATGGCAACGTTAAACTTGTTTGTATTTGAACAATTTTACAAATATAAACGAGAGTTGTGAACATCTTCTCTTCAGTTCAGTCTGCTAGTTAAATGTTAATACATAAATTTATTATTTTCGTAATATTATTTGTTATATAAAAACGCCGAAGATTTTTACATGTACTACACTGTGTAAAAGGAAAAAAAAGCATTGGGAAATGTAATTGCATTCGACATAGTGAGGAATGATTATTAAGCATAGATGCAATCACGTTTCAACAAACGGTTTTGATGAATAGTGACGAGTTAGCAACGTTGGCAATTCCATTATATATAAATAGAATAAGTGGATCAGTTAGAACACAGTTTTTAGGTAACAATTTAACGACAGTTTTAAGGTATATAATTTAGACACAGTTTTTAAGTTAGAGGTTTAACGTTAAATATAATAGTACCGGGTAAAAAATTTTAAATGCAACAAAATCTAACCTAAAAAATGAAATTATTACGGCTATTACATAAATACTCTACAACTTCAAGAAAAATTTGCAAACAACGCAAGATAGAAAAGGCGAGACGCGTTATCACGCATAAACATCTTCGAATTTATTAAATTATAAAACAACAACATAGTGTTACCAGTAACATAAAGTATGAAAAAGGCACCTCATCAAAAAAAAAAAAATAATCCCTCACGAAATAGAAAACAATAATGAAGAAATAACCAAACCATCAAAAATAATAAGTTATAAAGATCTAAAGCTCATAGTATTAGAAGCAAACGACGCAAAAATTAATAGGGTACCTCAACTTAAAATTAAAGTAGCCTCAGATTTCGCTACAGAAATCTTACAGATAGGTTACACCCAGTAACCTTTAGAGAAGATCTATGTTCAATTACAAGTGATAGCTGACTACTTAAATATTTCTAAGCGAAAAATTTGTTAGATCGATGGTATAATTACCCGACGACATATTTAACTTGTGCACAATTAAAGAATTTAACAAAGAGTCATCAACTTATTTAACAAACATTAAAATTTTTATTTTTAAAAACCCAACAATCACTAGTGCTGAAGAAAAAACGAAATTATTACATTATCATGAATCCGAAACTATCGGCAGACATTTAGTAGAAAAAAAAGTATTAAAAAAACCTCGTAAAAAATATAGATGGAAAAATATTGCAAAAACGTTGCTAAGTACGTATCAAAATGTAAGAAATGTTAACTCATTAAAGCTTCAATACCTCATAAAGAACCAATAACAAATACAGCATAAAAATCGATTTAAAATATTTCCAAAATAGAACACACTACAGATGATGCAAATTGCATAATAGTGTTATTAACGTTTGTACCTTTGAGCAAATTACATTTCCATATTCTCACTAATAATTAATAAGCCACTAACACAATTGTATTAGGTAAGTATATCTTTATTAAATATTATGTTTTGTTTACTAACCTACCTTAAGGAGACTTTTCTATTGATTTTGCAACATTTTATTCTGATATAAGATATTGTTTTAATCATTTTTTTAAAATTTAATGGTTTTTGTTAAACTTGTATTTATTATTGCCATTGGGAAATGTTATTGCATTTGACCTAGTAAGAAATGATTATTAAACATATGCAATCGTGGTTAAACGAACTGCTTTGAGCAATAGTGACGAGTTAGCAACGTTGGCAATTCTAATACATATAAATAGAATATGTGGGTTAGTTAGAACACATATAATAGCGAAGGCTTCCACAGCAGGAATCTATGCTAACATTAGAATGCCTTCCGGGTTTGGACCGTGTCATTGTTGTTGTTACTGAAGTAGCCAACGTTTCGCCTACTTTCGTAAGGGGCTTCATCAGGGCGTGAGATAAATCGCAAAACTCAAACAAGTAACCGAAATCTAACTAAAAACTTCTCAAAAGTTAGGTTATCCACTTGTGAAACAAGCCATAATCATAACTGTGAAAAGGTAAGAAAGAACACGATAACTTAAAAAAGCAAACGAAAATCGAACACACAACCACTACCGAGTTAGGTAATCAACTTGTGAACCAAGCCAGATTATAAACTCCGTAGAAGTGACTTAAGAAGAAATAGTCTCCGTATTTAAAGGAAAAGGATCGTTTTCGCAAATTTTTGTATCAGATAGCTTTAGATTCCGTAAGTATTTAAAACGGTTGCCTTCTTCTTCTAGTGTTTTTACAAACTGTGTAGTCAATCCGTCCCTCAATTATTCAATTGACATAACATCTTTATTAAATTAATTGAATTGGCCAAACAAATAAATATAATGAAAGTAATAAAATGTGCTACGAGCTTCTAAAAGTTTACAAATCTTGCACGGTCAGCTCGTAATAGAATTGAAACAATTTCTATTCAGAGATAATGGAGATCTAAATAATTTTTTTAATGGGCGCCAGATCTTTAAGGTCCGTAAAGTTGAAGGAACGAAGAAATACACTAAATACAGTTAACATCAAATTTGATTTACTTATCTTAGACTAATAACATGTAAATAAAAGTAGAATCAACAACAATTAAGTTTTCAATTTGGTAGACACGCAAAAAATAGTTTAGTTTAATTAAACGTATAAAGTTGATTATAAGAACGTCGGAAGTATAGGCAACTGACAACACATCTCTACAATAAATGCATGACAAGGACATATAAATCATTTTTAAGTTAACTAAATTAACAATGATAATTAGCTGTTTACATATTAGCATGCGATAAAAACTTAAGTTGACTACTGGTAATAGCAAACAAAAAAATGTGAAAATTACCAAAGTTATAAACAAACAAAATTTGTGAGAAGCACCGTAGTAACATCAATCAAAATTTGATTTACCCAAATTCGGTGTTAACCTTAAGAAAACGTTTTCCCAATGGCTCACTGGTAATTAAGCTAACTAAAAAAATCGTGATTTACAAAATATACAACAAAGTAAAAGATAACATCTATGACAGAAAAAAAAGAGTATATCGTATGCTGTTTACATGTGTACTTTCTTAAAGGAGGTGTTAAACGTCTATGCCTCGTAGTGAAGGAAACAATCGCATTTGTACACCGTATAGGAGTTAATGATTGCTTCCTGACTCACAAAAGGAGTGTTTGAAGGTTTTAACCTCTATAGATAGGTGATCCTAATCCACATTTGGAGGTAACACGTGGTGCTAAAAAGTCTATATGGATATTACCCTTAATAAAAAAAAAAATAAATATCTGATTAATACTGTTTTCAGAATACATAACGCCCAACAAGTAGATGTTTTAAGAAAAATAAATTTAAATTCAAGCGGACATATTTTATGTACCAAAACGTGACTGGAAATGATAATAAGGTATTCAGTGAATTGTTGGGACCATATACTATTTACCAAACGGGAACGCTGTTCATTTTTTTCTGAACATTCTGAACATTATTTACTATTGTTTATTCTGCAAAAAAATGTACTTAAAAACTTTTGAAAAACTACTTTCTTTAAGCGAGTTATAATCTATACGTTTATTGGTTGACTGTATGGTCATCTTGAATTATCAAGGGTTTTTAAACATCTAAATAATTAAAGCCTGAATATCAAATTTACCATAAAAACTTTTAGCATTTTTTTGACAAATCTGACCAACATTCAATATATTAACAGTTTGCACAGAAACGTTTTGTAGTTGAGTATTGATTAAGTTATTCATTGTTATTTGCAATAACCATCAGCAAAGTCTACTTCTACAAATTTTTCAGGAGAGGAAGAAAACGTTGTTATAGTGTAAAACAAGTAAAATTTACAATTTGAAAAAAATGGAACCCTTCCGTTTTAATAGTGTTTCACATACATGTAAACGAGTGGTTCTCAAACTCAGATTTTTTGGCCCGCAGACCTCTTTTCATAGTTAAAACTTGTCCACGTACCCCTGAGTGAAAGAACTATATCAATGCATATTAGAAAAATTGCAAATTTAAATTTGATGTCTTGAACGGTAAATGGTGACCAAAAAATAAAAAGATTATAGGCATCATCATTTTCCAAACCAAGTTGAGCAAATAATCTCTCATTTAAGGCATTCCTTTTAATTTTATTAACTGCTCTGAAGAAATAATACTATACTTCATGCAAACGTTCACTGAGGTTTTTTGCGACCAAATAATCTTGATGAATGACACAATGTACCGATAGTACATTTGTTATAGCTGGTTTCAAGTATGCCAGAGATCTTCGGTGTCGTCCTACCATTTCTGGAGCAACGGTGATGGTATTTGTCAAGGGTACAGCTTTTACATCCAAAAATCTTTTTAATTCATTGAATAACGTTTCACCTTTCGTATGTTTCCAAACATTTAGTAAACAACAGTTCTTAGAAATTTTTTTTCTTTTTTACAAATCTTACATAAGTTAAAAGTAAAGCGGTGTTTTTTAACAGCAATGATTCGTCAAGCTGTATAGAGAATTCAGATATTTTTAAATAGTCACACAAAGATTTTTCTACACACTGAGCCATTTCGTCTATCTTTCTTTGTACAGTAGTAATACACAATGGAATTTTTGTATAATATCGAAAGCTGGTTTGTGCATCACGATGCGTATTACCTTACTTACAGCTAATAGAATAAGTTCTTGGCCAATAGTGTGCGGCTTTCCGGACTTCGCAATCATTAAAGAAATATTATAAGAAGCCTGCAGCCCATCG
Organism: Aquatica leii; assembly: GCA_035610365.1. Taxonomy (NCBI): domain Eukaryota; kingdom Metazoa; phylum Arthropoda; class Insecta; order Coleoptera; family Lampyridae; genus Aquatica; species Aquatica leii. Next base: position 175,166,751 of record CM069433.1, on the reverse strand, counting down.
TCATCTGTCTTAGATGTTGTCCCTATGAGTTCTTGAATTGTTGTGTTTTTAAATATTTTTCTTTGATTGTTTTAAAAAACGGCAAAGTCTTATCTCTTTTGTCACAATGGATTTTTATTAAATATTTCTTAAGTTTAAAAGGTTTCATTGAATTGTTTGACATTGTTTTATTACATAGAAGACATATAAGTAAAGTACTATTTCCTGGTGGCGGAATAAAGCCATGTTTTGTATATTCAACACTGTATTGTCTGAATTCTTCTGACTTACTTATACTGTTATTTGAAAAAAAAGGGGCGCAAAAGGATATAAGTAAATATAAATGACAAAGTTTTTATTTGCAACAAACCACGGTTAATTATAATAATTATTTTAAATGGAATGCTGCAATGTAACGCTAGTTTAAATTAATTATTTGAGATGTACGAATAAAATTTTATACAAGAGTATAACTTTGCTTAAATAAATTTAGATAAAAAAGAAGCAATGATTTTATTCAAATATACTTACGTACCGAAAATACACTATCTGCCTAACAATACAAAAAATAATACTTTTTTGTCCAAGACTAGAAAAATTTGTTGTATGCATTTCACATCACGCATAACACTAAATTTTTTGTTAGATGCACTACTCTTTTATCATTGATATTATGGACTAATTAGTGCAAGTATCGGTTCTATTGCGTTCCTGTATAGAAAGCCCTGACTCACCGCCATGTCTTTTTTTACTTGTATTTTATACACCTGTCTATATTTATATTTTAATTAGAACGTAAAAATCACGAATAATTTATTCATTGTTATTTATTTTAACTTCCATATTTATAAAAACGTATCACGATTTTACATATACATATATGATGGATTATTTACGCCTTCCATCTCTCAACCTTAATCTCCAATCTTTTTTGTTGTCCCATTCTTCATCCAAAATGTTTCTTTTTCAAACTGTGCAAAAACGTGTTAATACTTGTATTTACCTAAAAATTGGACCTGGATATTGCATTGGACCGTTTAAAAAAAATTGATTTTAGTATCACAATCTGATCGATTTGTGATAACAATCTCGTTTTTTTAAAAGATTGAATACAATAATAGATTTATATTGTTTAAACAAAGGTAATACCAAAAACTGAAACTTTAGAATATTACTTTAAAGAATTCTTAACACCTAAATTTTTTTTGTAGTTCTAGACGAATTTCATTTGCAAAAAGCTAAAGAACTGCTTTATCAGAAACTCTTGCAGCTGATATATTTTTTTTCCAAAAAGTTGTTTTAGAACAAAGTTAGTTAGTTAGTTCCGATAACTGTTTATAGTTTTAGTAATTTTTTTACATAATTTTGTTTTGTAACGGTTACTTTAGTGTACACAATTAATTAACAATAACAATTATTAAAGTTTAGATATTAAAACAGTTAACCAAAAACATTGTTTGCAAGAATTGTTTTTAATTGAATAAAACTCATAATGTTAAACTATTTTGAATTAATTAAATAATTTGAAACCGTATCTTTCATTACTTATAATGAATGAATAGTGTAGAAAACTTAACCTTTTACTGTAAGTACAAAAGTTTCGTAGTCATTTGTATCCTTCATCACGTAAAAGTTATTGTGAATAAGGGCAATTCAAATTTCCATTGGCACAAGTTTGTAGATAATACACAACAGTTTCCCTAAATAATTTATTTTGTCAAAGTTAATAATAACAGTTTGTATTCGAAACTTGGAAAGTTTCGTGTTCGCGTGCTTTCACTTGACATCGGAAGCTTATTCTAAACAAGTATTCTTGTTATCTTTATGTGCAGTGTCAACTAAAGTTGGATTTGTAGATGTATATACCTTGCCCTGAATTTAGTTCAAATGTGTGTGTACGTGTGCGTGTGTATCGTAGATTTATTTAAACTACTATTTTATAAAATTGATTTGCAACAATTTAAATATTTCTCAAATCTTAATGGTTATTGCGACAAAGTATTTATTATTAGTTTGTAATTTATGCCACGTAAATATTAAAGATTTCTCGCAAACGCAAAGAGATATAAAATATTTGCTGAAACGCGCGAAACCCGGTTTTTATAACGAGCCGCCGCAGAATAAAATAAGTTTAAACTTTATCAGAGTATTCTTCGTACCACAATAAAGAACAGCGCTGGCTAAGCGCTTTGTTTCATCAAAGTGTAAAATTTAATAAAAAGTAGACGACACGGACACCGTAATTTTGAAATATGGTTTGAAATTTTAGTTCAAATAAAGTTTTAATTAAAAATTTAGAGATTTATTTTTCCTACCGTTATTTAATTTATTTGACTGTTTGAAACCAAAGTAAAAAGTTTTTGCTTTTCTAGACTTCGCGGCGAGCATTTATCACAAATTTCAAAATGCTGCATTAAATCTACATATAATTTATAAGTTTTAATATTGCTTTCAAAAACCCATATTAAAGGTTTGCTTTTAAATATGTCAGATAATTTCATTAGCAGTTGTTAGTGCTAATTAGAATTTTATTACATTTTAAAGTTTATTTATATTAATTTTTGTTATTAATTTTTTTATCAACACTGAGTCGTAAACAGTAACAAATTTTATAAAAAACTTATAACATAAAAGAATATACTAATATAAGATATTATATATAACTTAAGTAAACAATACAAACTTTGAATAATTATTTAGCTTTTTGTTCAGTCTCATGTGGCATTAACGTTCGCTATACTATGCTTTACTTTTGTCACTAGTGATAAAAATTACAATTTACTTATTAAAACATAAAACGATTAAAAAACAAAAACACAATAATGGTTAATAATGAAAAGTTTTTTGATGTTCACTCGGCATGTTTTGACCTTCATACCAATATAACAAATTACTTTATTGAATAATTTTAAATTAAAAATCTATGTAATAATTATTTAGAAAGAAAACTTTTTTGTGCAAATTATCAAGTAGTCAACTTACTCATGTTTACGTTTTAGAAAAGTTAGACTAGGTTGTGGCACGCAGAAGAGTAACGGTTATTTAAATTGTAAGTAACACTGGTCTGCATGAAAATCGACCCTGATACACCTATTTTGAGGGGACCCTATTTTTATTTTATTTTTTGCATTTTTTTTTAGAATTTTCACTTAGCCGTTAAACATCCCAAAGCAGATAATAAAATCTATACCAAAGTATATGGCAAAAGTTTTGCTATAAAATGTATATAGAAACAACAATAAAATACAAATATTTAAGAACAGTAAAAAATATAAATAAACAGTTAGGAAGATTCACTGCACGACGCTGGCGATCTCAATACCACATGCAGGTTTGAACAGGAATTTTCGACAGGCTTGAACTTGCATTACTCTTCTCATTATAGTGTATTACATTGTTTGCTTAACTGCTTCGATCAGTACATCTATAGCTGTTGCAGAGTTAACTTGTCGACGTTTTAAACGTGCTGGATTTTGTGTTCATTTTTGTTCATTTGTGTAAAACAGTTAAACTACTTTTACTCCGGATTTTTTCAAGTGACTAAGTGTGATTTGTGGTTAATGTCGGGCGTTGAATTACTGTTTAATTATGCCACGCGAGTGTAAAAATCATCCCGATAGCTTCTGCTATGTCTGCGGGGAATTAACTTTAAAAGCGCAACGAAAACCCCTTTCTCCGCTTGTTATAACAGCTTATAAATTGTACTTTGATTGTCAAGTTGGCGACTAGAACAAGACTTGGGCTCCATCAGTTTGCTGTACGACTTGTTACAGTATTTTGACCAAATGGCTCAAAGTTACCCGTAAATCAATGCCATTTGCTGTACCCATGGTTTGGCGTGAACCTCGCTGTCATCTTACAGATTGTTACTTTTGTATGACTTCCACCGTCGGGTTTTTGAGCAAAAGTAAGCATACAATTCAGTATCCCAATATTCCGTCAGCTCTAAGACCTGTTCCTCATAACGATACTTTGCCAATCCCAGAGCCCCCAAACACTTATACTCTAGAGCCGGAAATTGATTTAAAAGACTCTGAGCCACAACCTGGGGCTTCAAATGATACGTTCAATGATGATGAAGAGTATTCCGCAGATTTAGTTTCTCGGCAACCTCACCTCCTCACTCAATCGGAATTAAATGATCTTGTCAAGGATTTGCAGTTACCCAAGACTAAATCTCAGCTCCTAGTATCGCGACTTCAACAGTGGAATCTCTTAGAAAAAGGAGTAAAAATATTTTCTTACAGGACCAGACAAGCAACCCTGAAATGTCTTTTCTCAGAAGATAAAAGTTTAGGGTTCTGCCCTAATGCAAATTTATTGATGACAGAGCTACAGATGCATTGTGACCCAGGCAAATGGAGACTGTTTATAGACTCATCAAGAACAACCTTAAATGTTATCCTGTTGGCAAATGGGAATGACTTCCCAACAGTTCCAGCTACATACTCTGTTGATATGAAGGAAACGTACGAAAACATCTTCAGAATCCTTGATAAAATTAGTTATCATGATTTTAAGTGGAAACTTTGCGCTGACTTAAAAATTGTTGCTCACGGGCCTGCAATCAGGATTCACAAAATATTGCTGCTTTCTTTGTGAATGGATAGTCGAGCCCGAGATAAACATTACATCGTACAGGACTGGCCTCTGCGAGAAAATCTTATTCCTGGTCAGAAAAATGTCGCCCACAATCCTTTGGTTTTGAAGGAAAATATTTACTTACCACCTTTACACATCAAACTTGGATTGATCAAGCAGTTTGTAAAAGCAGTAGACAAGACAGGTAGCGCATTTCAATTATTGAAAACTAAATTTCCTCGTCTTAGCGAAGCTAAAATCAAAGAAACGTTTTTGTTGGTCCCCAGATTAGACAACTCTTCCAAGATTCGACGTTTATTGAACACCTAAATCGAAAAGAAAAACGAGCTTGACTTGCATTTCAAAACGTTTGTAAGAACTTCCTGGGTAACCACAAAAGTGAAGATTATGTCGCTCACGTCGAGGAACTGCTTTTAGTGTACAAGGACATAGGATGTAACATGTCTCTTAAAGTTCACTTCCTTCACTCGCATCTGGACTTTTTCCCTAAAAATTTAGAAGCAGTCTCGGATGAACACGGGGAACGGTTCCATCAAAACATCGCTAAGCTGGAGAAGAGATTTTCAGGGAAGTGGAATGCAAGCATGTTGGCGGAGTACTGCTGGTTTTTGAAACGAGAAAGCTGTACCTCAAAGTATAAAAGGAAAGCAAGCACCAAGTAACGATGAATATCTTTTTATTTATTACTGTTTATAGCTAAAATAGTTCTTTTTCCTATTTAAATTAAATTCATGTCCATATATTTATTATTATAATAATTATTATAATTATTATTATCGTTCGATAAATAAATTATAATTAATTTATAGGTTAGGCAATGTAGCTTTAACTATATGTAATTGTTATGTCACCACACGTTTAATAAAAAAACAAAAGTATAGACGAAAGAAGAATTGAATTTAATTACAACTAAACAAGCTTAATAAACAACAAAAAGCATTAGTTAAAAATCAATAAATGTAAAAAAATATATAAAACTAATCAATAAAAAAGAACTCCGCCTAGGGCAGTTGCAGGGTGGATTGAGTAGCTTTGCGATTGTCACTGCCGGTCCCAAGCCCGGATAAAGGAGGAGGGTTGGTGGACCAGATTAGCAATCTATCCACTGTAAAAAGAATTATACGCTCAAAGAACCACGCATAGCCTCGGATATCGGACGGATACACGGACAACGACCCGGCAATTTATTAGGACAAAAAGATGGAAAAACAGAAACACAATCAGACTCGGAACGTGGACTATTAAATCCTGGAACAACAAGATTAAAGAAATACTAGCGGAAATCACAGAGAAGAATATAGATATTTGCGGCATATCGGAAGTAAAGAAGAAAGGAAAAGGAATTGAACTGATTAATAACCACATCCTTATATATAGTGGCAAACCAAAACGCGAAAGAGCCAAAGCTGGTGTAGGAATACTGCTACAGATTAGATTCCAAACGTATATCGACGATATAGAGTACATTAACGGATTGATATTAAAAGTCAAATCAAAAATAGATAACAAATACCCACATACTATCCCCATTTATGCACCTGACTCTACGAAAACAAGAGTATAAAGACGAAAGTTCTATGGGGAACTGCAAAATCATATATAATACCTCCCAATCAGCACATCAACGACCGAATTGGAAATATTCTGCTATAAGGTGTAAAACAACGTTTCAATGAAGATGTTAGTAGTGACAATAGCGACCTCTTGGTTGACTTTTGCGCTCAAAATAATTTAAGAATTAACACCTTCTTTAAACACGACTTTAAGTATAAGTACACCTTTGAAAATACACAAGGACACCAATCAATGATAGACTACATCATCACCAGCAGACAATTCATTTCTGAAATAATAGAAGTTAGAACATTGAATTCGGCTAACATCGGAAGTAATCATTCATTAGTACTTTGCAAAATAAAAAGGAAATCTATATTAAAACGAAAAGCCGAGCCTATATATACCAAAAAACTCAACGTAGAGTTATTGGAAGATGAGAGTACAAGAAATCTATACGAAGTAAGACTAAAGAACAACATCAACAAAACACCAATAACGGAAAATAATAATCCAGACGAGGCATGGACGAAAATAAAAAACAATATCTTAAAAGCGGCAAAAGAAGCTGTAGGGACACGAAAAGTCAAAAAAACATTATCAATTATTAAAACTCTCTTGTACATTGAAGAAGTAAAAGAAATAACATAAAGAAAAAAGAAAGCATTCCTACGATATAAAACAACAAAAACAGAAGAAAACAGAATAATATATATAGAAAAACGAAATATAACCAACCAGAGAATAAAAAATTTGAAAGAAATGTACTGGGAGAAATATACAAAAGACATGAAACGAGATCCCAAAGGAAAGTATGGCGAATGCTAAAAAATAAGAAAGCAGAAGTTAACGAGACTGTAAAAATAGACCAAATCGATTAACAAAAAATGGGAAGAATATTTTGAAAATCTGTACAAGGTAAAAGAAGATACCCTCGCATACTTCACAGTAATGAACTTGAATGAAAACAAAGTAATTATAACAAAAAACGACATCGAAAAGGCAATAAAGACATTAAAGAACAGAAAAGCCCCCAAAGACGATAATATAAGAAACGAACTGCTGAAGTATGGTGGAGAGTATCTAATAGAAGAATTAACAAAATGTTTCAACATTGTACTTAAAAGAGGAATAGTGTCACACAACCCTGAAAACTATAGAGGAATTAGAAAAAAGCCATTTACAATTAAGTATTAATGAAGAGCAACAAGAATTTTGCCAAATACATCTACTAATGACGCCATTTTTATTGTTCGTCAACTAGTGGAAATAGCGATCGAACTTAATGCGCCAGCCTTTATGTGCTTTATAGACTTGCAAAAGACATTCGATCGAGTGAAACTACACGACGTGACAACAATATTACAAGAGAATAACATACCAAAACAGCTAATAACAATCATAGATGATCTAAACAGAGATACAAATACCAAAATTCAAACGAAAACTGGGTTAACTAATGAAATTAAAAATAATACTGGCATCAGACAGAGCGATTCTCTGAGCCCGATGCTCGTTAATCTCATCATGAACAAAATCATAGACAGCGGGAAAAACATGAAAGGATATAAAATGGGAAAAAAACAATCTGACCATCTTATGTTATGCTAACGATGCGGTGTTAATCGCAGATAATGAGGATAACCTTCAGAAACTTCTTTATCAATTCACAAGGACGGCTAAAGGATACAAAATGCTAATATTCACAGATAAGACAAAATCGTTGGTAGTATCAAAAGAGCCCATAGGATGCAAATGCAAAATCGTCGAAAAAGTGATGTCTTTTATGTACTTGGGGGTAGAAATATCGAGTGAACGGAACAGTTATAAGCAAGTCTTGAAAACAGCACGAATATCTGGATATTTGAGAGATGTTAAACGGAAAAATTATTACCTTTCAATTAAATGCAAAACTAAAATATATAAGGCCTTGGTAAAACCAATAATGACATATGCAGCAAAAACCAGAACTGATACTAGCACAATTAAGCAACTAATGCGAACAACTAAAATGAATACTTTAAGAACAATAGCAAAAAAACGAGAAGAGATAAGGGTCAGGAACAAACATATAAGAGAGGAATGCGGAAGAAGAAGGAAATGGAACGAGCACGTTCAAAGAGCATATGAGACCAGTCTCTTAAGAATAGCGAGAGATCAAAGACCAATAGGAAGAAGAGACCCTGGAAGACCAATAAAAAGATGGAAGGATAGTTGGGTCTCCACCTCCATCGAAATACCGTGAAAAGCGTGAAGAAAAAAAGGTTTTGACCTAAATAAAAGAAGAAGAAGAAGAAAAAATAACTACTGTTTTCCTACAATGTTGTGCACAAAGTATTTTGAACATAATAAAATACCTATACAAAAACGCTACTACACAAATGAAGACGTGGTTACGAAAAAGAAAAAGAAGTACGACAAAAAAATTTATATAGCCAAAACTATGCACCTCTAACACGCCTTTAATGTCGGAAGCAGTTACGTACGGCGTTGTTCGTTACCGCAAGTAGCTTAGTGGAGATTGTAAAAAAACAAATATTAAAGTATAGAACTTAATAAAATTAAAAAACTAAATTCAAACATTGTCTTCCAATAAATTACGTTTGGTTGCCCCTGAATATTAGTTTTAATAAAAGTAAAAATAGTACTATCTGACGGCGGTTGTAGCAAGTGTTGTCTGTAGATTCTAGAACAAATTTAAATATAGCGTCAATTTCTGCTTTCAAGGTGTCAATTCCAAGCCAATAGAGATGTGTTGTAGATTCAAACCAACTAGCGAGAGAGACCAATAATTGCAAAACTTTACAGAAAGGTGGAGGTATTTTTGTAATACGCGGATGTCGATTAGACCACTAGTAAAATTATGAGCGTCGTTTAATTGAAAAACTAAGATAGCTAATGTGAAATATAATTGTAAGTAAAAATGAATTAATGCAAGGAACTCATTGAATTTAAACAAGCAATTCTTAATAAATATGTCGCGTCTCGGTACTATTTGAAGATTTATTTATTTGTGTAGGCAGCAGGTCTCCAATTACATATAATTGAACTACTTGGTAGGTGTACCAACTACTTGGAGATTTAGGACCAGGGACTAATTCCTAGCCGCACAAAGCTCCTTCAAGAGTGCTAATAAGTCCGTTTGATCGATGTGCAATCAGTAAGCGCAGGTAAGCTTCAGTATTCGCATTCAAAGATATTAAATTTCGAATTGCATAAATAAAAAAGGTCGTTATACAATTACTAAGGAGAGTAAACAAATATAACACTTCACAAGATAACGCATACTTACAATAGGATTGGCTTGGTAAAAATCGGTGAAATAAAAATGTTTTGTTTGCAAAAGGCAAGAAAACAGGTTAAGGTCCAATGCAGAGGTTGGTGGTGGTTAAATCAACAAGTTTGTTCAAATAGTCAAGGTACAGGCAGTATTTGTCAATTAGTTTAGTTATCACACTGGGTTTGTTACTGTATCAGTATTTTGAAAGAAGTTCAAACGTAAACACAAAGTTTATTATGGCGTGGTTTGTAATGTACATTAAATAATAATGGAAATAAAATACAATCGTTATTTAGTCCTTTTACTTAACTCGTTCTAAAAAAGAATACTCAGTCTGCTAATTGCGCAAGCATCTTTCCCACTCCTGCATCTGCGCTTATTGCTCTTTCGAGGTACCCGTCACAGCAACAACAGATGAATTCTTAACAGTTACAAGTTTTCAAGAGAAAACTAACCTTTGGAAACGGATTTCAGAAGAGAGGTTCTAGCAAACTAGCACTAATTGTGGACGGTATGAAAAAATCTAAAGATTTGAATGAGGCGATATAGTAACCAGTCTACTTTTTTTTCCAAACTATTGATCAGCAATTTGATGCGTAGTAGCAAAACGGTTTCATAGAGCCAGTTGTCTAAAGCGCTTATCTTGGCTATCTGTGGTTAGCCGCAATTGACCGGTTGATCTTTTTCTGTTTTACTATTTTCTTACGTCCACATACGACTTACCGTCAATGCAGTACAATTAACTGAGCGGCTTGTTTTGCGATAAATAGAAATAAAATTTTGTTTTTGGCAAAAACATTATCAAAGGTAAATAGTTGACATAATTTCCACAGCATGCTTTAAATATAGTTATTCTGTTGCCAAAAAAATCAAATTAAAAAACTAATTCCTTTGTTTGTAACACGTCTGCTGGATATTAACATAAATTGCTGCTGGAGGATATTTTTTTTCCCCGATTAAAGAAAAATTAAGTTTGCAGCAGGCAAGAGCTATGAATCTTTTGTAATTTATTATTTCATTATTATTTCATCATTTGTATTGTTAAGTTATTTAACTTATACAACTTATAACGAAAAAACAGTTTAAAAGTTTTAGTTATTATTTGTTTCGATTTAGTATTCTTTAATCCTTTGTTGAAAATCCTTGATTTAATTTTTCCAAATCATAATTTACCTTAAATACAATATGATTTTTTAGTATTTGATTTAGTTTAGTGAATGGTGCTATCATTCATGTTTGGTATAGGTTCTGCCAGTTTCCTGTTCTTTATCACTATAGCGTCTTGAACTATTTTTCCAGTTTTTGCTGTGTTTTCAATTTCCTTCCAGATAAGTTTCGTGCGTTTATTACAATTCCGGTTTGTTTTTTAATTTAATACCTTGTTACGAGGATTTTTTCGTAACTTAACTGCTGGCGACTATCTCAGTATGATTCGGCGACCGGATTGCAGATCTCGATGTGCTAATTTATATGAAGTAAGATTAAAAAGGCGCTAAAATGTTTGAAAACTAAAATTAAAAACAACCTTTAAAACTATCCAAGGTTGAACGAAAACAAATGACAACACACAGCTTGTAACACAATTTTATTATTTTATCACAGAAAGAGGTTAGAAAAGAAAAACGAGTAAGCTTTACATTGATGCGTACAATTACTAGTACGCAGACACAGATCACAGCCAATAATTGTTGATGAAATCTCCCTTTGGTTGGGCAACAAGTCATACATAAATTTAAACTTGTCGTCCTAACGTTCACATTCTTAAGAACAAATTTATATTGGTAAATATAACACAAATATGTAATATCTCGACAATTAAGAAAACCAGAGCGCACCGTTTAATAATAAATTACACACAAAAATTGTTTTATAGTTATTTGTGACAACAACCTGATTTTTAAATGACTGACAACGTAGATAAAAAAAATTGGAATAGGAGATACTATACTTACAATTTATTTTTTTACTTTCCTATAAGAAAAGTATAGCGATCGCAATTTTTATTCAAAAAAATTTTATTTCATAATTTTACGTTTCAAGATCTCCTGAAACAGAAAAATGTATTTTTGACAAAAAAATTTTGGGTGTCTGTGTGTGTTTGTATGTATAAGTTAACTACTGTTTTTGGTATTATTATAAGCACACGTATCATTAGAGTAGATAGTCCGTTATTAACGTGGAAAAAAAATCCACGCCAATGATGACTTAAATATTCACGGTAATGAGTAAAACAAAATAAAGTTTATTCAAATTTTTTTCCTTTCAAATTGATAATTGAAATTTGCTTTCAACATTTGTAAGTTTATTTAGGCGGTTGAAATTTAGGCACAATACATATGTATGAAGAGCTCTTATAGCTATTTTTTATTTCTAATGACTGTAATTTATTTTGTCGTTTGTTATTGATTGTAAATGTTGTAAGATGTTTCTAGCCCTGTAAGCTAAGTTATAACTTTGTCACATTTCCGTGTTAAACTCTAATCACTTTGAATACAGTCTCTCCTTCTTAATTAATTTTTTTTGTTGTCACTTATTTTCTTTTGCTGGGATCATTTATGTACATACGTAAGATTTGCTAAGTGTAGTGGCTTTTCGTTCTAATTAGTATTTCTTATCTGTGACCGCTCTTTGAGAGCTGAGTAAGCTGTGGTCGAATTCCACCAATAGTCCTCTTTCACAAACTGAAAAAACAAGTTTGGGTTATTTTCAACTTGATTTTTAGATTTTTAATGTACGTAATGTCGTCAGAACAAAGATAATCAAAATAAATCAAAAGTAAAGAATGCAAAAACCAAAAATGTGTTACCAGTAGTGGTTATTTCTGTGACAAACATACCAAATTTTTTTGTCTCAACTGTCTAAAAGTAAAGTGAAAAGTGATATATTTTGATGTGTAATGCTCGCAATGAACGATAACTGCTGTTACAAACCTAGAACGTACCAAAACGTTTCAAAGCTTCAAGATTATTCAAGATCATTCCAAGCGATTACCTAAACCAGCAAAATGTTCTAATGTCGCATAAAGTGAGAATATAAAAAGTAATCGCTGAAATTTACAACTCAATCTTAAATCGTAAAAAGAATTTTTTGGTTCGCGGGTTCCAGAGTAATTAAATAGTGTAGATCATGGTTTCTTAAACTTTTTTGGGCGTGGAGCCCTTACAAATTAAAATTAGTTTGGTGGAGCAACAGTATATTTTTTTAACTAATTAAGTAATTAAATAAACGTTATCAAAACTTTTAATTCTAAGAAAACACATAGTAGATAAATTTTAGAAAAAATTAATGAAAACAATTTTAATAAACCATCTTTATTGTTAATTGTTACCTTAAGTGTTGGTATCTTAGTATGATATGTTATTTTGAGACCTTTTTTGTGCAACTTTTTTTAATGTTTGGTTTTACAGAAGAGAGTTAGAGCCTAATATCACGTTCTGGATCCAAGCGAAATTGAAAGTTGGTTTAGTGGCTACGTACGTAACAGTTTTGGTATGTGCTGACGAATGGAAAAAGGGCACAAATAACTTTTCTTGACAGCTATAGATACTTTTGTTTAAGGCTATACTAAAATTCTGACAGTGGTTGGTTTTTAACTTTCATTTTTAGTCTAGAGTTTGAAATGAAATCTATAAATGTTTTATACCGTTGCCATGAAAAATCATGTGGTTTTTCTTTGACAGATAAAAGATTTTTTACCCAATCTTTCATTTAGAAAGTACTGTTTCCAACTCTTGACTAAATTCTTTTAATGTTGAAAAGCAGTCAAAGTCTCCACTTTTTACGCTACTAATCTAAAATTCAAATTTTTGTTAAAATCGATAATTTTGTCATTAGTTTTAAACACAGTGATTTTCTGAATAACCGCATTTTATCACATTATCTGACAACTCCCCATATCCCCATATAACCATCGTACTTCTGTGGGAATTAGTAAAGATGTATGCAGGTTACCCATATAATCACACATTATCTTAAATAACCGTATATTTAAAGCTCGAGATTTTATAAGGTTTACTATTTCCACTAACTCGCCAAAAAAAAGTTTAAAAAAAATGGTAAATTTTTGATAGCAAATGCTTGGTGGTGAATTATAAAGTGACTACTGCTACAATTTTCAGCTATCTCTTTGATTTTTGCAAAAGCGCTTTTACTCCGTGAGTGCCAATATCGATGTAACAGTCCCATGGGAACGCATTTTCGCAAAAATAGTTGTTAAACAGATACAAAATTTTAGCCTTTGTGATATGATACTTTCTAAAGGCTTACAAATAAGAACTCAACGAAGATACAGCATGTTTGTATTGATTCCGTACAAAATACTAACAATACTCCTAGTTCTGCTACATCAGTGGATTCGTCTATCTTTAGACGAGAAGATAACTCACATTTTATCTTATCTGAGAGGTCTTTTATGCTGGCAGATAGTGTCTCATTCAAAAGTGGCCTCATAGACAGTTGATACGTCAAACATACATTTTATTTTTAAAAGCTTTTTTGGTATTATGTGAGCCTCTTCAGTCATTGCAGTTTTGTACGAAAGAATGTAGGAAGCGTCGTTGATCACAGTCTGTGATGCTTCGAACATAAGCGTTATTGTTTTTAAAAGCCCATTACGTTTTTATATTCCGGATACAAAGATCGAAAATAACAAAGCATTGCTGCAGGAAAAATAAAACTGTTTGATAAAACTTTAATACACAAAATACACTGATAGTGTTGACTAAAAATAGAATCAGTGTTGCCAGAAGACATTTGTTCAGGTCGGTATATTACTACTATAAATTTTGGTAGACTCTGTTGAAAATAGAGAAGGTATACTTTTAGAATTTGACAAACATTAAAAAAAAATTAATAATTTGTACACCTGACTGATTGGTTAATTTTTGCTCGCGAAGTACCATAAAACCTTAAGGGGAGCACAATTTGAGAAACACTGGTGTAGATTAATAAAAGCAAATCTTATCTGCGGACAAGGTTTTATAAATATTCAGTGGTAGTTATGTATAAATTACTTGTAAGTTGTTTTAGTGTTGAAAACACTTATAAGGAGCTTGATTCATAGGCTTGTGTAACAAAACGATGAAACGCTTAGATGAAACAATTCTGAAACTTGCGGTGATGTCCAATTTCACTTATTTTTTTTTGTATTTTTCAGATGTAATGTTTATTATTATTAAACAAGATATTTCTTATGATTTGTTTTATGTTTTAATAATATATTAAATCGTTAATTTCACTCAGCAGAGCTGAAAAATAATTATAGTAATTGCATAATCAGATCCGCGGGCGCTTCCGCCTTGTACGCTGCAAAAACGGTACAATATAGATGAAAATTGCACATAAACATATTTATAGAGCACAAAATTTACTGCAAAAAATCCGCGGGAAGGTATAATTATAACTAATAGTTTAAGAGTTACAGAATTTTAATGTAATGTAAGACATTATCGTGTAACTTTGCACACTTGTATCTTCTAAACTACAGAAGGTACCCTTCCGCTGACTTTTTTATAGTAACTTTTGTCTTCTATAAAACTGTATGTGCAACTTTCCTCGATCTTGCAACGTTTTAGGGTAATAGTTTATTTGTTATTCTCATTGGGTTTACTTTACTTAGCTCTCGTTATATTTAGCGACCAATCGCTTTCAGATTTTAATGGTCGAAGATAACGATTGACATAACAATCACTGGTAAAATAGGTTTGCTGTATCAGTATTTTAATTATATCGGTATGTCGCCCACTATCTTGCAATCCTTATTTTGGAAAAAAGTATTGCCTTTAAAAAAACAAAGAGTGCTATATGACCGCCGAACGTATAAAAGCGAATAGGATATAGGGCACGCGCCGTGCCGTCATAAAACATCTGGCCGGTTGATTTTGAAATAGAAAAAATCCAGACTAAAACTACCTGGTATGAAATAAAATTCAAATGTTTGCTACGACCTCCATTAAGCTACGCATATCAACTCTCGATAGCCCCAATTGTCTGTTGAATAATGGCTTTAATTTATACGTAAAAGTATCTTGTATTAATTCGAAATAAAACTGAGTTGCAAAAAACACCGTTACATATGTTACATCTTTTTTATACATTTTGTTTACGTAGTTACTTCAAACGGGTCGCTGTTTTCGCGTAAAATGCTTCTTTGCCTGTATGAAACAATACGTTTCTAACCTTACTTTCTTAAATACACGGTAAAACTGAAAAAACTCTTTTTCTGATTGCATTTTCCAGTTCCTCGTATAATACAATGCGCAAAACATCTCCAAAATTCATTTTTTTTATACAATCACGTCTATGCATCACAATCGTTATGTTTATAACGGCTACCAAAACGCCGCCGTCATATCATAATTGTTATGGTTCAAAATAACGAGAGTGGATAACGAGAGTCGATATGAGTGGAACCGTTATAAGTTATACAGCATACCGATTTTACAAAAATAACGATTCAGCTAGATTATGACATCGCTATTCATAAAGAGAGTGATATAGCATTAGGCAGATTGTCTGAGAACATAATTCAACAAATGTGAACCCTGGGGGCGACGGTCCAACAGTGTGAAAAACAAAGGTACCCTTACCCGCAAAGAAAACTGCGTTGGTCATCAAAATCAACTAGACCGAAACACACCCCAACTAGCATTTTTGGTGATTGCCACGTGGCAGCCACAGTCGTAGGAACTGTAGAGTGGCGTGCCACTAGTCACTACCACGTTACAGGAACAGTTCTATACCGTGGCTACCACCAAAATGGGGAACAAATATTGGGTGGTCGTTACGTGATTACAACCATTTTATCACTTATAAAATAACATTACAGCCAGGTAAAATCCACGTCGTTGCCAAGTGGCGGCGTGGTGACCATTAGTGGCCCTGAGCATTTTAGTAACTGCTTTAATGTATTTATATCTCTGTCCCATTTTTAAATGTTGTTTACTTTCTCATCTACATCCCTTCTTTATTTTACAAATGGACAAGGTTTACTTCGATCAAACTGTTTTAAGTTTCTATATACTACATGTTTGAAGTGGCTAAAACGTTACAACAACGACAACATACCACTCTAGAGTGCACCTACATTTTAGGTATATTTTAAGTTTCCAAAACGTGGCCAAAACTTTAATAGCCACTTTAAAGTGGTTATTACTTTAAATTAAGATTTTAGTGATTCGATTTAGTGGTCGTCACTTTAATTTGCCACTACAAAGTTAAAAAAACTTATAAGTGATTTTACTTAGTGAAAATAACGTTGGAAAAACTTAGCTTTTCACCACAAAGCTACAGAACTACAAAGTGGTTAAGAAATGATGTGTTAAATACGTAATAATCACTAAACTGAAGTGGCAGTATAGGCAAAGACATTTTTGTGATTAAATTATTGTAAACAATACTGAGGTTATTAGTGTCTGTGTTAACAATTCACATTGTTTGGTGATTAAAATCATCTCAGCAATTAGTCTTTTATTAAATGTAGGCTCCACATCTAAGATCGTAGGATTACTAAAGTCAAAATTATGGCCCGTATTGATGTGATGTACAGCCAAAGCCGATTCTGCTTTATTGTTTTTACAATCATATTGATGATTTTTAATGCGATTGATAGTTTTTTGTTTAGTTTGACCTATATAACATTTGTTGCATCCTGTGCATTCAATTTTGTATATGACATTGTGTTTGTCGTTTAATTTTGTTTGATCTTTTATTCTGGTGTAAATGGTGTTGTCTATCGTATTGTTATTATAGGTCGCTATTTTTAAGTTGGTGTTTTTTAAAATTGGAATGAGTCTTTTAGTTAATCCAGGAAGATTTATGGTTTTAGTGTATTCGTAATTAGATGTAGTGTAAGTTTGGGTCGATGGTGATGGTATATTTGTGTTGTTTGTATGAAATAAAATTTTGTTAATTAAGTTATTAGGGTAATTATTATTTTTTAGAATGTTTTTTTAAGATTTTAAGGTTTTTGGAGTGAAATTGTGGACTACTTAAACTAATGATTTTGTTTTTCATAGATTTGATAATGTTAAGTTTTTGATGGTGTGCATGTTTCGATAGATAGTTAATGGTACGGTTAGATGCTATAGGTTTAGTCTACCAATCTGTTAACAATTAGTTGTTATGTTTAATTAACCTAATATCTAAGAACGGTAAGGACCCATGACTTTCGACCTCGTAAGTAAAACTTAGATGTGGATGTTTAAAGTGTTTAGAATCTCGTTCTGCGGTATACAAGCAATGACATCGTCGACATAACAAAACAAAAATGTGGGTTGGAAAGTGAGTTTATCAAGTACAAACTCTAATAAGTCATGCATGACTAAGTTAACTAAAGCGGGAGATGCTGGATTGTCCATTGCAGTGCCAAGTTTTTGTATATAAATATTGTCTTTAAACGAGAAATAGCTGGAGTCAAAAAGGAATTTAATAATGTCAGTAAACTCTAAGTATTCAAGTAACGTATGACTTTTAAGCTCTCTCCAGTATTTATGGATTAATTTCAGAACTAGTTCTTTTGTGATGTTGGTGAACAAAGATGTGACATCGAACGAAATTATACAATTATCAGTTGGAATTATAATGTTTTTAGTTTTATCAACAATTTTATGTGAACTAGATATATTGTGATTAAACATATAAGAAATGTTATTAATGATATTAGAAATAAATTTAGAAAGCTGGTAATTCGGTGCACCTATGCACGAAACAATAGGTCTAATAGGGTTGTCGTCTTTATGTGTTTTAATTAATCCATAAAATTTAGGTGGTGTACTAGTATATGTGACTATTTTTTTGTAAGTAATTAGATCAATACGTCTTTTGTTAAGTAGATTTTTAGCTATGTTATCATTTTTGTTTTGAAATTTGGTTGTCAGATCTAAGTTCGTTTTTCTGTAAGTGTTGTGATCGTTGAGTAACTTGTAAATTTTTCCTTCATATTCGTCTCTTTGTATAATAACCGTAGCGTTACTAACATTAGAATGTCTTCCGGGTTTGGACCGTATCATACCCACAAAACCAAATAGGTTCCATAATAATGCTTTTAGAAGCATAGAGGCAGTATTGATATTACTGAAAGCCTTCCTGTAGCAGTAGAATGGTTTATGTTTAGAGATAGGTTTTGACACTCCAGTAGAATGCTGTACAGTTAGTGCTTATAGAGTCCTATTAGACGTTGTACAAAAGCAGGCCAAAGGTAGAAGTTTTCACGTTCCATTAGAATGCTTTAAAATAGTGCCAATATAGTACTTTCCTAAATTGTAGAATAGCATGACAAAGTTAACGACTAAAAGGTAATTGATTTGCATGCTTTTACAGGGTTTTAATAGCATACCATAAGAAACACAAAAAGCATGAAATGATTAGTTTTAAGTCATTTTTTATTAAGAAATTTGTACAGTATCTTTGTCTAAACTATAATAATTTTTAATCAATGGTTTGCGAATTTGTAGTTTGCTGCATCATCCTAATTATTTCATTTTTTAATCTCGCTTTGCCATGACGTAGCCATTGGAACACCTTCTCATTAATAACATCTATAGGAACTCCTTTGAATCAACTTTGGGTTAACTCTATAACAAAATTATGCGATTAATTATTTTTTATTATCAGTCGCATGCATTTTCACTAGATTCATATCAAAAATATGTTTCTTTTTATGAATAAAATAAATTTTTTATTACAATGCTTTTTAAGTTTAAGTCTGCAGGTTGGCCACCCCTGTTCTAAAAAAATAACTGGATGCCAAGTAAAAAATAAACAATAACAATAAAGCGCTAAAACGTGGATAAGCTGATCGTACAAAAATAGATATGTTGTCAATTGTTTCTTTTTGTACTTACTTTTACTTAAATCAGCAGAACTTCTAATAGCTTTTTCTTCTTTAATTCAGCACAAAAAAGAACACATTTACAAATATAGACTAAGCCCGAAGTCGTCTTCCTTTCGTAAACGTAAAACTGCATATACCCGTAACCGTATAAGTACTTACTTAGAAGCGTTTCTGGTGAATCAAACTCGGTAGTCGGTACATATCTCGTCACAATTCTCAGAAATCAAAGTATCTTATCTACATTTACAGTATCAAACGCGAATGCATAAGTTTTTTATTGCATACATATCTTTATCAACAAAATTTAGATGTGGGCGTTTAATCTCTACAGGAAGTTATTTTTGTTTAGGTATTAAAATTAAGCAACTTGTACAAACGGTTTTTTCTGATATTAAAAATTATATTTCTTTATCTCAAATAAAGAACGATTAAACCGATTTTAGAGGTATTAAAACACTAAAAGAATGTTATCATGTTAATCGTAATACTTTTTAATTTTAATACATTGTCAAGGCTGCTATAAACACTTTATTTTTTATATCAATATAGAAGGCCTATAGGAGTGATTTTAAAGGAATCTTTTAGGGTACTTTATTCTCCTTCTATATGCATTATTATAGCATCAATATGGGAACGCCATTAGAATGCTACATTTCTAATACCTTAGTGATTCCAATCAACTGCCATTTTAAGGCTGCTATAAGCACTTCTTTCTTAAATTAAATATAGTATTCCTATAGAAGTGTTTTTAAAAGAATCTTTTAGAGTACTTTATTCTTCTTATATAGGCATTCTTATAGAATACGTTTTAAATTAAGTGTGTTATTAGAAGTCCATACACAAACTACTATTGGAATGCTTTAGAAATGAATATTTGGGAATGCTTATCAAACCTACATGGAACTTGTGGTTTTGTGGGTAGTTGCAACCGAAACTGCCAACGTTTCGCCCACTTTCGTAAGGGGCTTCATCAGGGCGTGAGATAAATCGCAAAACTCAAACAAGCAATCGAAATCTAACTAAGAACTTTTCAAAAGTTAGGTTATTCACTTGTAAAACAAGCCGTAACTTAAACTATGAAAAGGTAAGAAAGAAAACGATAACCTGAAAAAGCAAACGAAAATCTAACAAAGAAACACTACCGAGTTAGGTGATCAACTTGTGAACCAAGGCAGATTCTAAACTAGGTAGAAGTGACTAAAAAGAAATAGTCTCCGTATTTAAAGGAAAAGGATCGTCACGGATGATTAAGCTCAACCCTGATTGGGTTACGGTTGCTAGGGGGCGTGTTTTTGATAAATGACTAATAACCGGGAACCAAAGAGGGGATAGTTCGAAACCATGATCGCGATTGAAGTTATTGGGGTGTTTGATGATTTCTATGCTTTCTCGGAATTTCCTGTTGAAAAAGAATGGAGATTTGGCAATCAACGAAACATTATCAAAATCTATCTTGTGACCTGTAGTAAAATGATGTTCAGCGACCGCAGACTTGGAAGTATACCTTTTCCTTATACAACGATCATGTTCTGAAATGCGAGTAATGACGGAACGACCGGTTTCACCAATGTAGACTAAACCACAAGAACAGGGAATTTGGTATACACCTTGAAATGAAACTGCAGGAAATTTGTCTTTGGGAGAAGGAAGAATCTGAGAGATTTTGCCTGTCGAGTTGAATATGGGTTTAATACCATTCTTACGAAGGAGTTTCCCTATTTGATCTGTAACCTTGTGAATGTAGGGTAAAAAGGCCAATTTCGGGTTGGATTCGGAAGTAGAAATGTCCTTAGGTAATCGAGTACGTGGATGTAAACGACGATTAATAACTCTATGAATATCTCGCTTTACATAACCATTGTTCACTAAGGTTCTAGTAAGATGACGGAGTTCTGAGTCTAGATTCTCAGGTTGACAAATAGAAAAGGCACGATGGACCAAAGATTCAATAACAGAACGTTTCTGTGCAGGATGATGATGAGACAAAGCATGAAGGTATCTGTCCGTATGGGTGGGTTTGCGATAAACAGAATGGCCCACAAGTCCGTCGGGCTTACGAGTCACAAGAACGTCAAGAAATGGAAGAGAACTATTACTTTCGATTTCCATAGTAAATTTGATATCTAAGTGTTGATTGTTAAGATGATCAAGAAACTTAGACAATTCAAGATGACCATGAGACCAAACAATTAACGTGTCGTCAACATATCTAAACCACACTTTAGGTTTTAATATTGATGATTCCAAAGCAACCGTTTCAAAGGATTCCATAAAAATGTTAGCTACAACAGGTGATAGAGGAGAACCCATAGCAGCACCTGAAACTTGTTCGTAAAACTTATTATCAAATTGGAAGTAACTAGAGGTTAGACACTTTTCAATAAGAGGAACCAAACTCAAGTTCTTGCCATGTTGCCTCTACTTACTTCCAATTTGATAATAAGTTTTTTGAACAAGTTTCAGGTGCTGCTATGGGTTCTCCTCTATCACCTGTTGTAGCTAACATTTTTATGGAATCCTTTGAAACGGTTGCTTTGGAATCATCAATATTAAAACCTAAAGTGTGGTTTAGATATGTTGACGACACGTTTATTGTTTGGTCTCATGGTCATCTTGAATTGTCTAAGTTTCTTGATCATCTTAACAATCAACACTTAGATATCAAATTTACTATGGAAATCGAAAGTAATGGTTCTCTTCCATTTCTTGACGTTCTTGTGACTCGTAAGCCCGACGGACTTCTAGGCCATTCTGTTTATCGCAAACCCACCCATACGGACAGATACCTTCATGTTTCGTCTCATCATCATCCTTCACAAAAACGTTCTGTTATTGAATCTTTGGTCCATCGTGCCTTTTCTATTTGTTAACCTGAGAATCTAGACTCAGAACTCCGTCATCTTACTAGAACCTTAGTGAACAATGGTTATGTAAAGCGAGATATTCATAGAATTATTAATCGTCGTTTACATCCACGTACTCGATTACCTATTTCTACTTCCGAATCCAACCCGAAATTGGCTTTTTTACCCTACATTCACAAGGTTACAGACCAAATAGGGAAACTCCTTCGTAAGAATGGTATTAAACTCATATTCAACTCGACAGGCAAAATCTCTCAGATTCTTCCTTCTCCCAAAGACAAATTTCCTACACTTTCATCTCAAGGTGTATACCAAATTCCCTGTTCTTGTGGTTTAGTCTACATTGGTGAAACCGGTCGTTCCGTCATTACTCGCATTTCAGAACATGATCGTTGTATAAGGAAAAGGTATACTTCCAAGTCTGCGGTCGCTGAATATCATTTTACTACAGGTCACAAGATAGATTTTGATAATGTTTCGTTGATTGCCAAATCTCCATTCTTTTTCAACAGGAAATTCCGAGAAAGCATAGAAATCATCAAACACCCCAATAACTTCAATCGCGATCATGGTTTCGAACTATCCCCTCTTTGGTTCCCGGTTATTAGTCATTTATCAAAA
Organism: Aquatica leii; assembly: GCA_035610365.1. Lineage (NCBI taxonomy): Eukaryota > Metazoa > Arthropoda > Insecta > Coleoptera > Lampyridae > Aquatica > Aquatica leii. The sequence continues at coordinate 175,144,019 of CM069433.1, read as the reverse complement.
ACACGCCCCCTAGCAACCGTAACCCAATCAGGGGTCGAGCTTAATCATCCGTGACGATCCCTTTCCTTTAAATACGGAGACTATTTCTTCTTAAGTCACTTCTACCTAGTTTAGAATCTGGCTTGGTTCACAAGTTGATTACCTAACTCGGTAGTGGTTCTTTGTTAGATTTTCGTTTGCTTTTTCAGGTTATCGTTTTCTTTCTTACCTTTTCATAGTTTAGGTTATGGCTTGTTTTACAAGTGAATAACCTAACTTTTGAGAAGTTCTTAGTTAGATTTCGATTGCTTGTTTGAGTTTTGCGATTTATCTCACGCCCTAATGAAGCCCCTTACGAAAGTGGGCGAAACGTTGGCAGCTTCGGTTGCAACTATGACACGGTCCAAACCCGGAAGACATTCTAATGTTAGTATAGATTCCGGCCGTGGAAGTCTTTGCTATTACAACCGTAGCGTTGCTTTTATCAGATTGAAGTATCAATAAATCCTTGTAAACTTTTAAAAAACGTTTAGTAGAAGTTACCAAAGATTGAATAAAACGGTCTTGAGTTGTTTTTGTTATTTTTGTTAGTGAAATTAGTAATGACATTAACTATTTTGCCTCTTAACCTTTCTTGATCTTCTTCTTTATGGTGATTAAGTATGTCCTCTGTGTCCTTTATAAGATTAGCTATAGGTAAATTTTTGTTAGAATAGTTTAAAACAAATTTCGGAGTTAGCGACAGACATTGAGCCACATCCTCGGGTAAATGAACATCTGTTAAATTGTAAATGCACCCTGCTTTAGACACGCTTAAGTTGTGGTTATGTTGTATATGCAGTTTTTCGAATTTTTTAAATAATTTTGTTTTTGTTTTTATCAATTCGTTTTTATATTTATTTTCAAGTGTGCTAATCAATATTTGTAAATTGACATTGCTAAGTATGTTCTTTAAGCTGTTCTTTAGATCACCAATAACTTTTTTAAGGTTATGGAATTTCCAATGAGAGATTTTAATTTCTAATTTGAGAATTGATTTTTGGAAATTCTGCGTTAAATTGTCCAGTTTTTTGTTGAACCGGGTATGTTCTGTTTGGATGAGGTATGTACACTTAAAAAAATGTTGTATGTGTGTAGGCGTTAAATAGTTGGATTTACATCTTTTTAGGTATACTATACGGTTATGTAAATTGGCCAATTCTTGGTAGATTTTTGTCATGACCTCGAAAAAAAAAATTTTCACTTATCTTGCATGGCCAACATTTTTACTTTATAATTATTGTCCATTGATCTTGTGTGATGTTAGTAAGCTCGTTCTATATTATATTACATATATATTTTATGTTTTTTCCTGTTTTGTTTTCAATGTTAAGTTTTTACGACTGTGTTGGCGGACCATCACTACTTGTTTAGTTTTTTGTAAGTAACTTGTCTATTTTATACATTTGACTTGGTTTTTGTAAATGTTGTTAGTTTCTGTCAACGTTTTGTTTTGTTTTGTTTTAGTTTTTTACAACTAGTTATTCGCTTAAAAAGTTTGTTTGTTCACCTGAGTTGTATTTACGTTTTGTTAATTTTTTTTTCATTTATTAAACATAGAGGCCTGATAAAGTGGACACACAGGTTCACGAAACGTCGCCTGCAAAAAACACTGTAAGTTGTGTTTTCTTTCGCCATCTCCTACATTTGAAGGATTCAAACACCTTTCTCGAATAGATTTACTTTAATTACTGGTTGCAAAAGAAAAAACTTGTAATTGAATCATTAGTACTATTTAAACTAGTTCAGCTCATTCATATTAGGTTATGCTTGAAATTAATGTATTAAAAAAATTCAAATACTAAATGATTGGAAGTTAACTAAAATTGCATGTATTTAAAGCAAGTAAATTATACTCACCATTTCTTGAACAGATAATTAATAGTATAAACGCTGTCAAGTTGACAAAATAAATACAAGTTTTGACATAATTTTTTAATTGTTATTTTAGGTATTACCAATACAAATTTTTAAATTAGTTTACTTATTTTCTGCGTTATTTTTTTTCGTAGAATTTTGTTTAACTTTGATTACTAATTAAATATAGAGTCGTAGAAAAAGTATAGTGTATAATTTGTAAGGAATGTGTATTGCCAACTCGTACGAATTGTCAACCTCGCCTTCGGCTCGGTCACAAATTTTCATACTCGTTGGCAATGACAACCATACCTTACTCACTATACAATATACTATTCTTTAATCCGACCGTATTCAATCAAAGTTTGGCAAAATTTCTGAAAGTTCCACTTGGGCTTTAAAATTGATTGTGTCCAGAGAAAATTTTAAATTTTACATTCATCTAAATGCTTTTAACCGTATCTAAGCCAGCAGAAAATGGCAGTCAGTGGACGTGAGGCTCAATTTGTTCGGTCTTTTCTCGCATAACATGATTGTGAGCGCAATATGACTATTTGAGCTTTGCGAAGGCAATTTTTTGCCTTGAAAATATATTGTGTCAAATAAAGTTCGATGTTTTGAGATTTTGTTGCTTACGTTGTGTTTCTTACCGTACATCTCTTGGAAAAAAACCTAAGGGTTACTAACACAACCCAAATATTTCTTAATACCTGCTGCCTAAACAAACCTTAGATTTCAGAAAATAAATAAGTACGGCCATTCACGACATTAAAGCTTTACAACCAAAACATCGCGTCTCAATGTTGGTGCCAACAATGGACTACTGGTGAAAGAAAACCGCGAATTTTTGACAGTTTATTGAGCATCTTGTTAACAATTTAAAAAAATAGCCCAAAAAACTCATTGTTGTGCTTCTCTAAAAAAATTTTTTATAAAAGATATACCCTCCAGTTTGCAATCAATTCGCACTAAACTATTACATACTACTAAAACAATAAATGGGAAACAACAGCCGGAAGTGTTTGGATTTAGTGTTTTTAATACTAATTATGAGGCTGGTCCATTTACATGTTATGATAGTTGTTCAAGGGCATGGATTTAAGATAACGCGATTGGGTTTCTTCTTAGATATGTCACTGGAAACTACGTTTTATCAGCACGCAACAATTCCTGATAATAAGCGGTCTCGCTCATCATTTGTTATAACAAAAAATTCTCTATATGTCATTGGTGTTGCTGATTCGTCATCTTCCAGCGATGAAGAGGTTATGAGAAACAATTCTCAGCCATTTCATGGACAAATGTTTAATACAAACAATTGGTGAATTATCATACGACTCTATTCTCGTTTAATATGCACCTAGAGTACTAGTTATTTCTGTTTTTTAATCTTTTTATTATTTATGTATCCACACTTATTTTTGAAAATCGCGATAAACCTTGTTCATTATATTACGTATATAATATTGTGTTTGTTTTCATTACTTTCCGATAGTTGCAAGATTAGAGATATCTGAGAATTTTTTTTAAATATCGCTAGTTATACATTTTATTATTATATATTTACATACATTACATACAATAATCTTGTAAATAATAAGTTAAAATTCTTTATCTTTTAATTACACAAAGGTTTCTATAAAACATTTTTTTTCATAGTCAAAAACTCTACTTCAGTAGGATTTGACTAAGTTTTATATACATTTTTTGCCTAAAATAAGCAGTTTTTGTATCTTTAAAATAAATGTGTTTTTCGAATTTTTACGAAATATTATTTTAAAATAACCCTCATAATTTTTTTACTTAATAATAAACTGTTTTTATAGAAATGCAATGGTAAATAAAATTTTAAAAATTCAATATTTGTATATTACGTTTAATACATTTTATAAATGATTGTAAACAAGATATGCATTGAACACCGTGCTAAAAATAGCAATAAAATACTTTTGAGGTTTAAAATTCATTAAAGCATGCATTATTAATATTAGCAAATTAATGGAAAATGTAGATTTTAATTTATTTATTAGCATGGAATTTATTATTAACGTTAATATAAACAGTAAATATACTCGGGCATGTTATAGCAAGCTGCCTACATTTATGATAGCGTGTTGCAAATATTAAATTCAAATAAAATCTAAAAGCATAAACTTTTGTTGCAATCTATTAATATATCTAAAACACACCTTCTGAATTTCATTTAATAATAGATTTATCGTATAAAACAAAATTCATTGTCTTTTATTTGCCATTAATTAATTACATGCCAAATGCGGGCTGACATAGAAATAACCATCTTAATTTGTAACAATACGTTGCTTTCTATTAGATTTTTAATCCAATTAGTATTACAACCAAAACTTGCATAAAATCATCATTAAATTGCAATAATATAAAGTAATTTCTTCATATTTTACTTAAAATGAGGTCTTTTATGAACATGTGACAGTCGTATTTCCTATTTCCTGTTCTAGATTCTCAGGCAACGGAAGTGCACGAAATCCATATTTTTATCTAAAATTACATCAAATGAATAACAGTAAATAGTAGTCATCAATCATAACGTTTTTTGATTTAAAATCGTTTAAAAATGATATTTTACATTTCTAAATTTCTAATAAATACCGTTTAAGGAGATATTAATTATGAAATTTGTTAACATTCTTGTAAGCATTAATTTGAATACAACAAGGTATGTTTAACCTAATTCCATTTCTTGTCCTTCTATTTTACCCTTTCTCAACATTAGATTATACACGCACATTGTTCTTAAATTATTATTATTCCATTTAGCAATAGACGAAAATTAGTTGTGTAATTTGCATAATTGAGATTAGAGTTGGTTCTTACCACTTACAAACTTAAGAGGTCGTGGTTTGAATGCACTACGGAATTTCTATTAAATCTATAATCGATTTCGGCATATTCTAGAATTACCGATGTACTTATCAGCGTTTAATAGCAAGCATCACATTTCATTAATAAAGACAATTTTTTATTATTTCAGGAGTTTGCCTTATTTTAAGTTAAAGTAAATATGTTTACGTAACGTTTTTTTGTTTTTAGAAGACGCTGGTACAATCGAATTTTACTTTATAAATATTATTACAATTTTAAAACGTACTTAAGATTAAAAATTGCAGAAATAAATAAACGCGAAAATTACTAATATTAAAATTTTAACAAAACATTTATATTAATTAGATTACATTCATCACAATCATTACAATTTTACAATTGTTTGTTTTAATTTATTTATTTTACATTTCCATAAATAAATAAATGCTAGCTTTTTCGCTTTGGTTCATGTGGAATGTTATTATAATGCCACTTGCAGAGAACCGCCGGTTTCCAAAACAAACATATTCTAAAAAATTTAAATGTTTTTTGGTAAAATTGAGCACTTCATCAGGCCACTAAAAATTTATTAAAACTTTGTAGGTCTAAGATAACATACGATGTAAACCCTTAACTGATACAATATCTTTTTAGCATAAAAGAATTTACACAAATAGATTATAGCGGCTAAACATGACCAATTACGTAATAACAAATAACGAAATTATTACATACAATGAAACATAAAAATGTCAATCTATAAAACTTAAAAATAACCAAAGACATGAAACGTTCAACAAATACTTGACAAATAATGTATAATCAAAAAGTATCGAATATCAAGGCAACAAAAGATAAGAATTAAGATAAACTAGAATAATTAAACAGCGTTTGAAAATTGTTATATACACTACTTAGATTATTCTGCCCTCCTTAGTTAAAACGTCCTAACTACATATTTTTCCATTTTTGGCTTTTTTGCATATACTGGTAGTTCTATACCCTATTTTTCTCCCAAGTAAAAACGTCCTAACTATGCTTTATCTCTAGCAGAATTACTTAAATTTATTGTCCTATGTTTAGAAATAAAGAGTTTCCAAAAGCACAACGTCCTATCTGTAGTTTAAAAGAATAACACGTCCTAACTCAGCAGTTAGGACGGTTTAAGCTAGAATTCATGAGAAATACATTTATTCACCTCCAAACGAAAAACGTCCTATGTTAGTAGGACAGTTTATTCTTGCAAATAATGAAATTTGCAGGTTGGGGGTGTAACATAACCTAAAATAAATTCGATTTATCTACCGACAGAGTTGCTTAACAATTATAATAGTTACGTTAAATAGTGCGATTGTGTTAAACGATAATATTAATAATCATAAAAAGTAAGTACCAGTTTATTTTGTTTCTAAGAGTTCGTATTAGTTTTGCTTTACCTGTTAATTGTGTGTATGTAATTGAGGTGTGTGAAGTCCTCGTCAACTAATAATTCAAAGTCGAAAATATCGTTTAACTTTGTGGTAAACTATACTGCAATAAATTAATAGCCTACATATTTTTTCAGATCTTCTAAATTTCCAAAGGACACCTTTGAATATTTCAGAATGTCAAGCCGCAGTAAAAAACTGCTAGCTTTAGCTGCTATGAATGCCGAGGTCCAGAGAAAAATGGACAATTTTAAAAACAAAAATAAAACAGTTTCTAAATCTAAAAGGGATGATAATTATGATCCTGAATATTTACCATCGCATATAAATAATCTTGATAACAACGATAGCGAATTTACCGACGAGGAAAATGAAGATTTCCAGAGAAAAACTACAAAACACTTAACGGCAGAAATTAACATGCAGTACAAAGAAAATTTTGAGATTCAGGTAGCAACAGACGTAGTTAACTCTATTTTGTCTGAGATAGTGGATAATGTTAATGAACACGTTACCAAGGAGCTTAAAAAAATGTATACGAAAAAAGGGAATCCTCGAAAACCAAGATTATTTGAAGAATCGCCTGCTGAAAGGAAGATGCGAAAACTTAATGACAAAATGGCCTTACACGGCGTGCAATTACCTTGTATCTAAAAGTGTAGATTGAAATACCCTAAAGTTCTAAATTTAGAAAGACAAACAGAAATTAATAAACAATTTTGGGAAATGACTAATTTTGAACAAAGGACATTTTTATTAAGTTGTATAAAAAGATGTGTAAAACAAAGTAAAACGGTTGCTCATAATTTTAGAAGAGAATATAGTCTTAAGTAAGTCCTTAAGATTTGAATGGAAGAGAGACTTATGTTTATAAAACTTTCCTGCTAGCTACTTTGGGGTTTCACCCTGCAAATGCTAGACTGTTAAAGTCAGTGAGGGAATCTGAACCTACAGCTGATTTGCCAAAAAAAGACATGCGTGGTCACCATCCTAACGCCTCCAAAGTCGAAAAAAACTTGCTTATAGAACATAATGAAACTTTTCGGCCAGTCGTTTCGCACTACAGGAGAGAACATGCCCCTAATCGGCTCTATTTGTCAAGTGACATTTCAATTACTTTCTTATGAGCTATATAGACAGGCAGTCGCTAGCATGAATATTTCTTTCGCCAATTTACGAAGAATGTTTTGAGTGTGTAAAATTTAATTTGCACTTAAAAAGTTCCCTCCACAAAAAAGAAGATGAAAACATTGATTGTGAAGAACGCAGTTCATGGAAAGATCACAAAGTAAAATATGTCGCAGCCAGAGAGGAACACGAAAAATATAATAAGAAAATGGAACCACAAAATAGTTGTTATAGCTGACTTACAAAAGGCAATTTTTTTGTTGTCCTTATTCAACTTATTTAAATGTTCAATAATTCTTTTCAGGTTGTAATGTTACCGCGCGCTGACATCTTTAAGGAAGTCACCCCCAGACTGATTGCCTTTAACGAGTCATTTGTTGCTGTTAGTGCGTATTCAAAAGTTTTAAAACAATTTGCGGTTATTTGGCATAAAGGTGTGAGTGGACGGAAAAAAGAAGATTTAATTTCTACTTTTTATGCGTTTTTTTTTGAATAATAGGGACACACAACATATTACAGTTGGCTAGATAATTGTGCTGCCCAAAACAAAAATTGGTGTTTATTTTCTTTTTTCATTTTTATAGTAAACTGTGCGGAACTTCAATTAAAAGATTTAATACCTTTATGTCCGCAGACGCTTTTCACCACTAAGTGGAACTTAGCTTGAGAAGGACACGCAAGGTATTTGATTTTCAAGACTTCATATCAGCTGTTCAAAAATTAAACTCGTCAAAGGTGGAAGTGAAAGAAATGAACATAAATGATTTTTTTCTTTAGAAGGATGCCTCTTCTAAATTAAAATTACAAGGAATGAACTCTAAGCCGTTCCTTAAAAACATGGTGCATTTAAGTTTCAAAAGAGGTGAAAATGTACTTTATTATAAGAATGGGTTTTTTGAAAACTTTACATTATTAAATTTCTTATCAGCAAAAGAACATAAAGAAGGAGTAAAGAAACCTTCTTTTATGAATAAACATAGAGGTATCTCTATAGAACGCAAAACAAATTTAATATCAAACCTTCAAGCAATTATTCCTGAGAATTGCATGCAATTTTGGAAAGATCTAGCTACCTCAGAAACAAATGTTGACCTTGAATATGAGACTGATTAAAGGTTGTAGTTTTAATTAATTAGTTGTAATAAAACTACTTATCTGTCACATAATATTTTGTACATTCAAGTTACTTATAATAAATAGTTTAACAAGAAAATTTTACCTGGTTCCTTATGAAATGCATGGTAAATGCATTACATAGTTAAAACGTCTTAACTGTGAATTTTTTTTATTATGTCGAAATCTAGTGAACATAAACTTTTTGATCTCTTCTTGCAATAAATAAGTAATCCATAACCTAATCTCTTGACAAAGCAATAATAAACAATTTGTTTCAAACGGGAACTGCATACTTAAATTTTTAGAATCTCAATTATCTCAGTTTCAACAAATTCTTACTTATGACGTTTTCACTAAGGGCGGCAGTATTAGTATCATTATTGAAGTTGATATTATTTTTATGTATGCTGATGTGTATCATTTCAGAAACTAAACGTTTTTTTAAATTATTTTCGACATCTAAAATTATGGGATTATTAAAATTAAAGTTGTGACCCGTGTCTATATGATGAACTGCTAATGCTGTATCGCCTTTTTTTGTGTTGCAGTCGTATTTGTGATTGTTAATACGATGTTTTAACTTAATGTTACTGTACAGTATGTTGTAAATAGTGTTAGTGTTGTACATAGTTATCTTAATTTTATTTATTTTTAAAATCGGAATGATCTTTTGTGTTAGATTTGGGACGTTTATGATTCTGGTGTACAGGTTAGTATTAGCATTAGTGTTAAGAGTATTGTTAAGATTAGTAATAGACGGGTTTACTGGCGGTGGGTTAGCATTAGTTGTGTTAGTATAAAGCAGTATTTTATTAATTATGTTATTAGGGTAGTTGTTATTCCTCAATATTTTCTTTAAAACGTTCAAGTTCTTTTCATGAAATTGATGACTGCTCAAACGTATAATCTTATTTTTTATAGCCTTAATTAAATTAATTTTTTGGTGCTGTGGATACTTAGATAAGTAATTGATTGTTCTATTTGAGGTTATAGGCTTAGTGTACAAATCAGTAACTATCATACTAATGCTAACAGCTAACAGCCCTGATGAGCCTAACATCTAAAAATGGTAGAGACCCTGTTAATGTAATAGCAAAGGCTTCCACAACCAGAGTCTAGACTAAGATAAGAACATCTTCCGGGTTTGGACCGTGTCAATGTTGTAACCGATGTTGCCAATGTTTCGCCCACTTTTGTAAGGGGCTTCATCAGGGCGTGAGAGAAATCGAAGAACTCAAACAAGCAACCGAAATCTAACTAAACACTTCTCAAAAGTTAAGTAATCAACTTGTGAACCAAGCCAGATTTTAAACTCCATAGAAGAAGAATTCCATAGAACTTCTATGGAGTTTAGAATCTGGCTTGGTTCACAAGTTGATTACCTAATTCTGTAGTGGTTCTTTGTTAGATTTTTGTTTGCTTTTTCAAGTTTATCGTTTTCTTTCTTACCTTTTCAGAGTTTAGAATCTGGCTTGGTTCACAAGTTGATTACCTAACTTTTGAGAAGTGTTTAGTTAGATTTCGGTTGCTTGTTTGAGTTTTTCGATTTCTCTCACGCCCTGATGAAGCCCCTTACGAAAGTGGGCGAAACGTTGGCAACTTCGGTTACAACATTGACACGGTCCAAACCCGGAAGACATTCTTATCTTGGTAGAGACCCATTTCTTTCAATTTCAAAAGTAAATTTTAGACTTGGATTGTAATTATACATATAATAATATCATCAACCTAACATAACAAAAATATTGGTGTGTAAGTCACATTGTTTTTAACATATTTTAGTAAATCATACATTGTGAGATTAGTAGATACAGGTGATGCTGGATTGCCGATGGCAGTAGCAAATGTTTGAATATTCATTTCGTTTTTTAGATTCAATAAGTCCATTTGTCAAAAGGTCAATATCCTAAATAGCATTATCTATGTATCTTTCTTTTAATCATATTTCCTGCACACACAGTAATTAAGGGATTTTCTAATTTCCCCACTTAAGGCCCGCTTGACACGATGCATTATTTAGTACCCAATTTGGTAAATGATTTAGTAGTAATTATTATACATACATTATTTTATTACTAAAATTTACTTTGTTTGATATTTGTGCAATTTTAGAAACTAAATTAGAGATATGGGCAAGCGCAAGTTTTACATTTTGATACGGTGAATATAAACCAAACCAATTTGTTATTGTTTTGTGCTTACGTTAATACAATTACTATAACGGCAATGATTAAAAAAAAATTTAAAAAACGACAATGAACAAAGAACTGGTTACAAGGACGAATCGATGAACGGGGCATTTTGAATATGTTAAATAATAAATTATTTATTGAAGACAAAATGTCTTATAAAAATTATTTGCGCCTCTCTGCAGAGCAATTTGAGTATTTATTAAACTTAGTTAAAAATGACATTATTAAACCAGATAGTTTTATAAGAGATTAGTTTCTGGCCGAGAAATAAGTATGTTTTTTCATATCGTAGTAACAAATTAATTATACAGGTTAGAAGCTACCCTTCGATTTCTTGCAACGGGGGAATCTTTTAGGTCCCTGATGTATGCAACACGAATTCATGAATCCACAATTTCCAAATTAATACCTTTTGTATGTGATTTTATTCGTAAGTGCCTTCGGAAAAAATATCTTACAATGAGTATATTTTTATGTAAAAACACATAAATAAAACGACGAATTTATAATGTTTAGACTCCAACCACCTCAGATGCTTTGAAAAAAATAGCAAATGGTTTTAATGATTTATGGTAATTCTTAAACTGCCTGGGTGCTTTATATGGAAGGCATATCAAATTTAGACGTCCTCGATCAGATGGGTCTTACTATTCTAATAATAAAGGCGAGAATATATATTATATATATATCTATTCAATTGCTTTTATTTATTAATTAATCAACGCAGGATTTTGGGGTTACATGTCTAAAGATAGCTTAGGAGAAATTACAAGGATTATCCCACCTAGATTGAATTTGAGGGAATACATCCGAGTATTAGAAAATGTATTATTACCTATAGTACGGACAATTTATCTTGAATAAGAAATGGACAACATAGTTTTAGTCCAAGATAACTGCAGTATACTTATAGCCCGAATGGTTAATGAATGGTTTGATGACATCCAGACACTCAATTGTTACTATGACTAGCAAAATCACCTGACCTTAATTAACCTGAAGGAAAATGTTTGGGCTGCCATAGTGAAAAATTGTAATGACGTTAGATTCAATGAGGTAAGAGAATGGAATTTGCAGGAACTATCTCAACATGTCACGACATTGTGTTAGCAAACACTTTGCAACTAAGCAGTTCAATTACCTTTAAAGTCATTTGACTACATGACTATATAAAATTGTTTTTATCACTTTTTATAAATTTATTACATTTCAGTACTTCTAAATAGAACGTGAAAGATAAAATAAACATATTACTTTTATTCATAAATATTCGTTGAATAATAATTAACTGGAAAATTAACTTTTAACGAAATTGAACATAAATTCGTAACATATATCACTGAATTTTAAGTTTCTCGCCTGAGAGATTAAAAGGGTTAAGGTGGTTTCTTGTCTTAAATTGTGACCACGTCATTCTATTTTTACTTGAATATGTCATTTTCATTGACCGTGGGTATACATGTAATTGAACCAACAAACAACTAAAACAAATCCGTTAACGTAAGATTACAAATATTAATTACTCTACGTTTTTATGCAACTGGTGGATTATTAAAATTAATTAGTGACTGTATGCATTTTTACAAATCCAATGTATATAGAGCAATCCTGCGTGACGCACATGAAATTGTCCAGCTCTCCCATCCATATATAGGTAAAGATGCCCAGAACTATCAAACAATTAATGTAAACAAAACAACGGTTTTTTCACATTTCTTGTTTTCCACGTGTTGTGAAAGCATTTAAGCAATTTGTGATGCAGATTTGAAATTAATTCACTCTATTGTATGTTAGTCAGGATTAGTACAAGACAGTACTATTATCAATCATATTCCTCATCCGGTTAAATTTCGCATTGGAAGATAAGGCAATGGTTACACATTAGGTGATAATGGGTATCCATGTAAACCTCATCTGCTTACGCCTTTACGACAGCAAATACCAGTGAAGTAGCATATAACAGCACATATTATGACACGTAATACTATGACCTTAATATAATTTCTAATTTATTTTCATTGCTCTATACGTTATATTGTTGTGGTTTGTATTTACATTTAGATAAGCTAGCGCGGTGCGGTAGAACTTCTTACACTTTACGCCTTTCATTTTTTATTCGCTATAATAGCTTTAAATGTAACACGGTATTTAACACAAAAATGTAATACAGTAGGTAAATAATATGTAGTATTTTTATAAAAATTATGCCTTCACATAAACCGGGCTTATTCTACTTAAAATTAAAATTAAATTATAAAACAAGTTTCAACTTGTTATAGTCATTGCTAATGATTACCACGATAGATAAACTCATAGAACGCATGAATATATGTCAATTCAGTTTTTTAGTTTAGATTTTTGCTGAGTGTGTTTATGTGCAGTAGAAAACTTTCGTAATAAAATGTTTAAAACGACATTATTGTTATAGCGGAGGCTTTCACGGTACAAACCCAGCAGACGTTCGTCTCTTAGTGTTGTTGTTATAGGCAACCAAAAGTTACCGGACTAAAACGCTCTATTTCTTAAAATTTGTTAAGAAAAGTACCCATAGTATAAAGAATTATAAATTTTTTATTATGCATTAGAAACCACCAAAAAACGTGTGAAAAAGTTAAAAGATAATGTAGAGATTTGTGGACTTTTCACCAAATAGAAATACAATGCTGTAACGTACAAAATCTGAAGATGAATGTGTAGAAATTAAGAATACAAAAATTGCTTCAACAACTTCAAGTAGCGCTAATGGTAATCACTGATAATAACCTAACAAAAATAGCTGATATAGACAGACAAGACAATTCAAACAACGATTTGAAGCGCTTCGTAATAAAGTAAGCAAATTGACTAAAACAGTTAAGAATTGAAACTAAGTTCTAAGACATGTTTGTGTCGTATAAGGTTATATGTCTTCGTGCTTTCCTACTTTGTGCATGTTTTAATTATATGTATATTTGGGGAGAAATTAAACGTTCCACTGTTAGATTGGCCTGATGAAGTTGGCACAATAGCCAACGAAACGTAGCCACAATTACTACAGTTGTGCCTATCTTCCACATCGAAGGATCTATGGTCGCATAGAAACACTACCAAAAAACTAAAATATTAATTATACTCTTTGTTATTTTTATCAGTTTTATATATCAAGCTGATAATTGTTTTAACGAGGTTCTAAAACGGTTGCATTGATGCGTTGCAAACTTCTACAAAATTCGGTTTTCCGTTGATAAAAAATCTTAAAAAAACAAAGAAATAATTACAAAGATAGAGTTCATTACATTAAAATTCAATTTTACATTCGTTTATTTTCTGCAACTAATATTGCACGTAAATTTATTCAGTTTGACAACGTCGCGTTGTTCTAACTCGACTTGAGGTAGCTTAAACTCCACTTCCGTTTGAACAATCTCGCGCAGTTCACGTGTGTGATGCGAGGAAGACAAAATTTTCTTGATTATGGCGTAAAAACCCATGTAATTTAATTTTTATTCATTCCATCTAATTATTGGTGAGTTTACCTTTATTCTGATATAATTTTTCTATTGAATTCAACATTTTTAGTGGTTTCATAATGTTGCGCAATCGTTAGACAAAGGAATTTATTTTGAAGGCCGTTGTTGTAAATGCAGCGTGAGTACATAATGTCATTCAAAAAACCATTCTAATTATTTATATTTAGGGCCTTTCTTTTTATTCTGGATCTTTTCGTTTACTGGATTTTTATTCTGGATCTTTCATTTTGGTTTTGTCGTTTAATTACTGGATTTTTCGTTAATGGAGTTTATTATACATTGATATTTCATGCTTGCTGGTGTGTTTTGAAATCTACATTCCTTTAGAAGAATTTTATCACAACAACAAAGTATGTGCTAAAAATAGAAGATATACGATAACGTCATATCATACGGTGAGTCAACTGAAATTAAGATACTGCATTTTACCTTCAAATAATTAAATGTCATTAAAACTGTTCACTCGATAACAAATTAAGCGTTTACTATTTTTTTTGCATTTAATATTAATTACTTATTAGGTGTAAGATTTTACGCTTTTTATTAATCACCAATTTAAAAGGTGATTGGCGCCCTAATATTTTATTTTAAATCCTGTTTTATTTCTAATATGTTTAATTCAAATATTGTTCTTTAATGTAAATAGTATCTTAAGTTATAATTAATAAATTTAAGGAGTTCACATCTTTGTATTTACTTGCATTCACCCATACCCAGAGTTCTGTGCTTACGATTGCTACCGTGGTCAAATTATTATTTTTACTTTTATTAAACGTTCTTTATTCCGTCACCGTATTTTTTATTTACAGGTTAGTTGTATAGAGGTTATCTAAAATTAGAGAAGTTTCTCAAGAGAATGAGTAATCAACAATATACATTATATTTAGTGTCGCGTTGCTGGTCTGACCATAAATTTTATAATAACATTTATTTTTATACAAAAACTATGTATTTATAAATTAAAGATACATAGCGCATTTGTGTTACGTTTTGCAAATTATCAATGGTACGTTTACCATGTGCGTTCAAAATTTGCCTAAATTGTTTCGTTTTCTACTCATTTTTTATGTACTTTAAAATCAAAAAACAACAACAAAGACAAGAAAAGCGGAAAATGCTTTATCTTGTCGATAAGAAGCAAGTAGTCGATTGGCAGCAATTCTCGCGTCTGTTTGTACAGTACGAGTATACTGAAATTTGCTTTCTCGTGAAGTTTCAGTTTTCCTACAAACACAATAAATAAAATCAAAGCCAACTGGTTGTAAACGTAGTGCATTGAATAGTTCAACAATTGACATGTATAGAAATAACGTCCTGGAAATAGATTGAGAATTACGATATTACTTTAGATGACCTTTTTTGGTTGCTGATGTCTATAAACCTATCATTGGCACTGACTTTTTTCATAATTTTGCTCTTCTTGTAAACGTAACTATAAATTAAAAAACAGCCTTAATGTATTTTTTGTTTAAGCATGTATTGTAGTTTATTGTTGTCGTTACTGAATGATGCTCTAGATAGAAACAAGAAACTAGTTCAAATATTTATAGATTAAAGATGTATTGATCTATCAATCATTTTTTTTGTCATCTTTATACTTCATAATATTTACATAACGACAATTTGAAAAAAAAGATATCGTATGTACGAAACATATAGATCTGATAGGGAGATTCATAATCGGTTATTGATATTTTGAATTTGTGATATTAATCATAACATAACATGTCACATTGTATTTTTTAATTGAACATGGAAAAGCTGAGCTTTAATAACAGAATTGCATAGTAAAACTTATTTTGTTTATGATTTACTAACATAAATGTTCTTCACTAACTTATCAATCCGATAAAAGTTGATACGAAGTTTAGCAAAACATCAAAGTATTGCTTTGTACAAAATTTACGTTGTTAATTATTGTAGTAAACTAAAATATGTCTGTAATTATTGTTATAAACATACAAACGTCACAACTTTGATACTAAGCATGTTCGGCAAAAGCAACTGAATGTTTTATTCATCGATAAAAATCAATTGACAATTTGCGTGTTCGTAATCGACAAATAATGTAGACCACAATTATTGTTAATAAGGACTTTATTTGTCAGCTTCGTTTAGCAATTACTTAACTCCAAACTATATCATTTTATTTTTATCAGTTTGACAGATATAATTGTTTTCAAAATTACAATACACAATTAATCAAGTAAGATAATTGTAGACGAGCAGCTTAGAAATATATTTTTGAAAATTATAATATAATGATACAAAAATAAACAACCTAAACTGTATATTTTTATTCACTTTATTAGTTAATTAGGCGTGATTAAAAAATTGAATATTATAAAAAAGTTGCTATGCAAATAGTACACATATGTACACAAGTTATTTTTTTTTAAACGCCATTG
The DNA here is from genome assembly GCA_035610365.1 of Aquatica leii. Classification (NCBI taxonomy): domain Eukaryota; kingdom Metazoa; phylum Arthropoda; class Insecta; order Coleoptera; family Lampyridae; genus Aquatica; species Aquatica leii. The sequence continues at coordinate 175,127,523 of CM069433.1, read as the reverse complement.
AATAACGTTAATCCTTGCCGTATCAAAAATAATAAACTGGTGAAATAAAAGTACGCTATTACACGGTGTATCTAAGTAGCATTAGTAATACTAAGTACCTGAAAGTATATTTTCATACCTTTTAGAGTAGATTATTTCTGCTGCGTATTAAATTCCTGAAAACTTATACGTGACTACCAAAGTAGTTTAAAATAGGTTTTTAAACGCTTTTGCGTATGTTATACATAATGACAAAGCAATTTTATTAAAAAAATTGGGTTATTGTATTTAAATAAGTGTTGGAAAAATAAATCATTTTGTTTATTTTATGATTAATTGAAGTCCATTTGTTTGTTAATATCTTTTTTACTTATAAAATTTGTAATTAGTTATTAAACTTTTAAATTTTTGTTTATTTATTTATTATATAACACAATCTATACAATAAATTTTATGCACAAACCTATTTTTTGACTATGACTGCACTTCAGTTTTTTAAACAAAACTTAATCTGTAACTAATGCTTTTCTAGTTACAAATTTAATGTTTGATTAAATAAATGATAGATAACTACAGAGTTACATAAAATGAGTAAAATGTTGTTTTAACAGTAGTTTTACTGAAATACGGATATCAATTAATGTAATAATATTTGTCGCAATTACTATTGTTAAAACATAAACAAATTTAACATTTAATATATTTTTGTGTACTTAGACGTAGTATTCTATCTAATTAAGCCAGAATGCGTACATCAAAGTACAAAATACGTTCTTACTTAAACCCAAAGGAAACATCTAAAGGGTTATATAGTTGATGTTTACATATATACATAATAGACATCAAAAGCATAAGTTAATTGTTGTACTTAACAGAATAAGTACAAACAACAAAGGTGAACTCTACAAACTCGAGACAACAAAATAAATTGTGAAAATTTAGAACAAAAAATTTTTTTTTACGTTAGACGTTTGTCAACTTTATTAATGCATATTGCTTTTTTAGTGACAGACGTTTCTATATAACCTGTTGTGAATAACAATTCCTATATGTGTATGGCACTAGTGTCAATCAATATTATTCTTTATGTCCCTTCTTTTTCTGTTTTTATCTTAAACTAAATATACATATGATAAAATACTGTCAGTGTATCTATTTATTGTATTTATAAAATTTTTTAAACAATTTAATTTTCTACAAAAATTAAAATCTATCGTTTAACGCAAACGAAATAATTACAATTGTATTCCAATAGTTCTTTATATTATTTTATACTTAATAACGCTTTATATTTTTTATAACCAATGTCTGTTGTTTTATTCACCAAAAAAAATTTTGAAACTATGTATTTAATCGTCGCAAGTTAAATTAACAAGATAAAATACATATATTTTTGTCCAAATTAAATGTTACTATCGTTGACTTCTGAAATTGAAAACGTATATAAAATATGATTATGATAGTCCATTAATTTCTAAAAAAATCATTGTATAACGTGACCTTAAATTGATGATTTTAAATATGTTTTTTAAAAAATTAGAAATTTGTTGAGCAACGCCAAAAACAAGAAACAGTACAAAAATTTATTAATAGAAACAAATTATGCAATTTCTTTGAGATTTCATCAGATTTCTTGATAGAGTAGTTTTCTTTTTTCTTAATTTTTTTAATGAGAAACTATTTATGGAAATCAATATATCTGTGCGATTTTTAATTTATTTTAATCGCTTAAACAGTTTGAAAAAATAGTATTCAAAATTTTATGACATTTCTGCAATTGTTACTTTGTATTTTTTGCTTACAAATGTAAGTATAAATTTTATCCAATTTTACTTAAATTTCAACAAACAATTTTAATTTATTTTGGGATTCTACGTATATCAATAATTTACCATGTGGATGAGTTTCAGAATAAATCTCACGAAATATTCTTGTATTTAAAATTTTAAGTATTAATAAAACCATAAAGTTTGTTAGATTGAGTACTTACTAGCAAAAATATTTTTTCAAAACATTTGCATAAGTGAATTGAATAGTTTCTCATCAATTTAATTAGTTATGTATATGATTTACAAACATTTAAAATATTTTGTGAACTTTTTTTTACATTTTGTAACTATAAAACTTAATTAAGTATAAAAAATTATTTTTTTTAAACTTTCACACGACAAAACTGTAAAGTAAAAACTTTTTGTTTTGAGATACTAATTTTTACAAAATTTAATAAAATTTGTGTTTACTGAAACAAAATGTGCTTTTTTGGGTATGTTATCACATAAGACGAAGTTATATTAAGTTGTTTTTGTACTTCAATAAACAAAGAACACTGCAAAAATAAAGTTATGAAGTATCATACCGTTCGTTCTTTAGTAAAGCGATAACATTACACGACTGATAACATTATCCGTGATTCCAATAGGTGGCGTACACTGTAATATTTTTATTCAATTAGTTACATATTACATTTTTAACTGATTTTATAATTATAAAACTTAATTAAATATAACGAATTATTTTTTTTTAATTTTCACACGACAAAATTTAAATGTGCATCCGATGTAACCGTCGTTTGAATTTATTTCTTTTGTAAAATACCAGAGTTAGTTTTATTCGTTTCATGTACTTTGGGATTGTTTGATTAATTTCACGTTAATTTAAAGAAGTTAGTTCAAGTTTGTAAATTCATCGTTGTCAATCAAATTTCTAAGTAATATTTTGTATTCAAGTAATTCGAAATTATTATGCTGCAGATACATCTGTAGTCTGCATTTACGTCGATTTGGCATTTTCTTTGTTCTATTAGAATTCCAGTTGTAATTTATGCTTCATTTTTAGATATTATGGTAATTAAATATGTTTTAGCAGTTTGTTTATATAAAGTTTGTTTAAAAGTTAATTGTATTAAGCACGTTTAGAGTGCATTTGCACTTGAGTTATTTGGGTTAGTCTTATAAAATTACATTTAGAATTCGAATAATGTAAATCATGCACTCTCCGTAGTGCTTTCGTTTACAATAAATAATTGTTGGAGATGTAGATTCATGCGGTCTTCTAGGATCAACTCTACTAATTCCGCTAGAAATTGCAGTAGTTTACACAAAAAGGCTGTATATGCAAGAAAAAAGACAGCGTCTAATGCCTGCTCAACGTAGGGCCGATCGATGTATTTTTGTATTTAATTTCCGGTAATTTTAACTGTAATTACTAGTGATTAACAGGTGTGCAAGATTTTGGATATTCCAGGAACAAAGGGTTGTCAACGTTATTGGGGGTTTCGGGTGCTTAAGGAGATTTCGGAAAGCGAATATCAAAAAAGGTTTCACCGACAGCAGGTTTTAGAGGAAAGGTTATATGCCGGGATATAGGATGCCGGTGAAACTGGAGCAGCGCGTTTTCTAGTTAACTCGGTGTCGGTTCACCGCATCTATAAAGAGAAACGCCGTGCACTTTATTTGAGTCGGCTGGGTAAGCTACAAACGGGTGTAAAGTCCACGTGTGTTAATTATTCCCTCCAAAGCAGCCTGATGCATTGGGGTAAACTGTGGGACACGCAATATGAATAGTACGTACGGTTTTCTTTGCTAAGATTAATTTAGTCCCCAGGTGCTAAAATGTTTTTTTGTAACATTTTTTTTTTAAAGTAAACCAAACTTAATTTGTAGTGTGTATTTTAAAGTTGCGTAAAAAATGACGTTTGTCGAGACGTCGTTACTGAGAAAAACGCCAATTCAATTGGTTTTAGGAGCCGCGAAACAAAACAGCAAACTGTTAGGTCGGTTGTTTCCGAAGTACTGCTTGGATACTTACGAAATTTGATACTATTCAGTTTTGCTGTACTGGTTTTTTTAAAGAGAAAAGTTTATTTCCTTTACGGAAACTAAGATTCTTTCTTAAGTGAGCTATTTTACCGGCAGAACTGGTTACTGTATTGACTAAACCCACATTTTTTGTAACACGGTTGTCGATTCAGGACCGGATTAACTTTTTTTAAGGCCACACTTAATTTGGACTGATTAAGAAACAGGACGTTTATTGTCAAATTTATTACCTCATGGTTTGAACGCAAAAAACACAGGTCAAACAGGCGTTTGTGAAATTATTTTAATAGGAATCAAATAATTTTTGAGGGTTTACACCGTTGACTAGTTGGACTTAATTCGACTTGTCTTTTTGTGGTTGAAAATCTTTAGCAACTATTTCTTGCAACTTTGAGTTGATGTAGCTTAGAAGAAGTGGCGGTTTCTACGAAAACGTGAAACTTTTTTTTCCGAGGATGACCGATACAAACAAACGCTCATTGATGCTAATTACGGCAGATACAACTTGTCTGGTTGTAAAATTGCTTACTTTATTTAAAAATGTTGTTTTTCGGGTTCTGAACGACTGCTGGTACTGATTGAAATTTGTTTAGAACATAATCATGAGCTGGCGTTTCACATTAATTTGGTAAGTTGTACTGCAAGTTAAACCTGTTGTAATTTTCTGGTTTGGAACGGTTAACCGGTAGCAGGTCATGGATAAAACCGACGATAAAGTCGTCATCTCGTAACATTAGCCCGGGTATCTGGCAAGTTTGGTATCTGTTGTATAACCTCAAAATCACAAATTAGCTCTGTAAAATTGAAAAATTGCGCCGTGTTATGTAGGCGTACAAACTGCGTAAATTATCATAAATTAATTCTAGTTTAGCAGTGGTGGACATTCGTCCATTTTGTCGCACTAGCGTTTATAAATTATTGATATACTCGCTTGTTTTTTTGCCGTCTTTTTGGAGTTAGTTTGGTACCGCGTCTTCTAACTGTTGTTGGTGTTGCGGGCCTACGAAATGTAATACAATCTGGTTTTTTCAAATTCTTCACAATTTTGTCCAAGTGTTTTTGTTATTGCGATACCACAAGAGTGTGTTGCCTACTGGGGAACCTGCAACCTCTTTAAATCCTCAATTTTATACGAGGTTTGCAACTCTTCGATGCGTTCAAGGAATGAAATGGGGTCGGTTTGGATATTAAATTGGATTCCCCATTTTTGTACACGATCGCATAGTTGTGCAGTGCACTGGCTACTCTCACGCATCCTAATTTAATCTGTCGTTTAAAAATGTTTGTAATTTCAAAAACATTTCTGGTAAATTAATTAATAGATTGCTTAAGTTATGATGGCTTATGATTTATTAACACGTGGACATGTTGCACCCAGTGGTTTCTGAATTATATTTCAAACCTCGACGTAATCGAGTTGACGGGTTAATTGATCGTTCGAGTCAGAATGGCTTAAGATTGGTTCAGACGTTTGAAACCGCTATAAAATTGACTTTGTTTCTAAACGTATTTTTGTAATTAAAAATTTTATTACATAATTTATTTTTAAAGTACTTATTTTAATTTAACCAAGTGGAAGCTTAACATTGTTATTACAACAAAATTTTGCAACACCCCGTATATTACCGTTACCGTAATTAAATTTTACAGTAATTTCTTTGTAAACGTTACTATTGTAAATAAATATTAGTAGTCAACACACGACGTAAATTCTTAATTAATTTTTAATTAAACAGCACACGTGTACTAAGTTGTAAACTTTAATTATTTCTAAAGAAGCATCGACATTTGCAATCGCAACAAAACTTATAAGTGATTTGAATTTCTATTCAAACTAGTAATTTTCTAGCTCGTTTTGTATGTACATGTATTTACGGCAATTTCAAACACCAACATTAGATCGAATTTCTTAGACGCCATTTTACTGTTGCCACAACGCATGTAAAGGAATTACCCATTTTGTTTCAGATTTCAAACGAGGCCCCGTTCAAGTCTAGGTCCGTATTTAAATCAAATATAAAAATTGTTACATTTATTATAAGGAATAATTTTTAGTTATTATGAGTTGAAATAAAACTACAGAACGTGTAACGTTTTTATAAACTTATTCTAATTGCGCTTAATTATTGAAGTCCAACGCCTAATCAACCTAAGCTACTGTGGGAGTGTTACAATGCAATATAGAAAAATTGAATTAAAAAGTTACTTTAAGGTACAAATTAGCAAAAGTTTTTAATATTTTTTATAACTTAACTGTTATTTTTTATTCAAAAATTGATTTGACCGTTACGCACCCATAAATATTCAACATCATTACTGTAAGTAATCACCTTTTGCAACAAACGCACTAACACTTATTTATACGACACACTTTGTATGTATTGATTTAATTTTTAAGCACGACTAAAATTATCTTCGACTAGAATATTCAAATGGTATCTTAAATCGCCTTGAATATTCTTATAGTTTAAGAATGTTTCCATATTTCTTCCCTACGCAAATCGGTTTTGAAATTTGTATATTTATGGCAAAAATATAGTACGATAAATGATTAGTATTACAATTAATATGAAATGGTATATAACTTCAATGCTATTTCAAGACAAACTATCATGTAGTCATTATCTTTTTTAAATAACCAGTAGAACTTATTAACAGCTAGTATATTTTGTAAAAATGTTATATCACAAAAATTTTAAATTGACTACAAAAAATTTTGTGGTATCCATAAAATCCATCACAAAATTATGTTTATTTTGATTCTATTTAAATAAACAGCACATATTTGAAATTGAAACTCGTAACCTAAAAACATTGGTTTAGAATCAGGCTAACATTATGTTTATTCAATGCAAATTTATTACTAATATATATTTGTAAGTCTTATTACTAAATTTTATTAAAGGCACTAGTAATAGAATTAAAGTAGGTGCCACCCTTATTACCAGTTTCAACGGTTATAACCTTTAGGGTTTTCCACCAATTTATTTCCGCTTACTATAGTTTTAGTTGATTGAAGGATTTTAAAGAAGACCCGCTGAAATAAATCTGCTGAATCTACGGATTTCTTAAAGTATCAAACTTTTGTAACGTAAATATTGAATCGTTTTATTGGAAACTTTACATTGTGAAGTATGTTGACATTAATTAAATGGAAAGAAAGCTCTTTAAGCTGTATACTTATTGATGTCACAAATTCAACGCTGTTCTATGAAAAAAGTAGCGTTAGAGTTTATATTCTATGAATAAATTTGGACAAAAGTAACATTTAAATTAGCCTTTATTTTTTGACTACAGGTTAGCCTTGTTTTAATTCTTGTGTAATGTGCACAAATTCGTATTTTTAGAAATTATAAAATAATTAAGAAACCTTGATTATTATCTGATTTTGAATGACACGGTAACAAAAACTGTAACAAAGGTGCAGTTAATATTTTATATAATAAAAAACTGTTATTTTTTAATCATAAACAATTCATCTAAATTATAATTTTTGTGGCAATTAAGTCAATGAACAAAAACTGCAATTAATATGTAATATCGCAAAATAGTGTTCTATATTTAAAAGTTTCTTGAAACGGCAAACTAATGTATTGCATACGCATAGTAAATACTGTATAGATCAAAATCAAAATTAGCAATTTGATAGTAGTAACCAGGAGTACCAAGGTGATTATTTACTCACTTGCGGTCATTAAGATATTTTCGTTCTTCGCAGTTTTTTGGTAATTGTTTTAAACTACAAAACTTGCATCACAATTAAACGAGCTAACTTTAAAAAGTAATTCAACTACGATTCTTCAATCTACAGTACGACCCAAACTAACTGAAGTCGTTGTCGCCGTTATCACCACCACAAACCATCCACAACGACGTGTTACAAAAACGACAAAAAAAGAAATTTTAGATACAATGTCTAAAGAGGCAGCAAATCTGGGCAATTTTTTTAATCTACAAAATTTGCTTCACAATTAAGCAAACTAAACTTACGAAGTGATCCAACTACAGTCCATTAAACTATACTACGGTTTAACTATGGCTCGAAGAAAAGAACAAACAAAATAATAATAATCAAGATCTGGTAGTTGTGAAGTTATTATACACTTAGTTACGCCCCTTAAAACACTTTAGTCTCTTGCAAAAAGAGAGTCTGCTTCTTGGTAACTAGTTTTAACTACAAAACTTGCTTTACAACAGCTAACTAAGTTTTACAAAACTTTTTAACATATAAAATGATTAAAACTTTTTTTTGTGATACGTTCTATATTAATTTAAAGTTAACTTCAAACACTGAACATGAAAATGACACATTAACAATTGAACTGGTTAAAATTAAACAAAAAAATACGGTTAACGCTTATTGCAGGAAAGTGGACCTTACAAGAAATTAAATGAGGTAAGATTAAATTTAGTTTGGTACTAAATTATACTATGATTGCATAAACGTTTTAATAAATTGTTAAACTAAAAAAGTTTTAATTTTTGTATTTTAGAAAATTTAAGAGCGACTGGGATTTGAACCGTCAACTTTACATTTATAAAGTATGCTATTGGCTATTTATAATACTGTGCTACTTTACTCCCAGTCCAATAAATTCTTTAAATGCATTATTTTTTCAATATTTTGGATATAATAAAATGAATTCACAATTTAAATGACAATTATTAACTGATTTTTAATGAAATATACAGAAATTTGTGTATTTACGTTAACTGCCATTTTAACCCAAAGTTTAATCCATCATACCAGACTATGCCCTTTAATCTGGGATCAAAGCGTTTAAGTAATCGAAGTATAGTCCGATCCTCTCTATAGTAAGATATAACAATTTAGTCTCGTACTTACATTTGGTACTAAACCAAATGTTTATCCAAGTGAATTTAGCATCTTAATACCGTACTAAGCATTTAGTACCAAACCATACAATTACTCATAGTTTTTGCATTTGGTCAAATATCAACGTGATCTAAAGACATTATATTGAAATATTATTGTTTATGTTATTTCTGATACAGGAAACGCAGGATACCACTTTATGAAATTTCATATAATTGCTGATGCTTTTATAAGCGACAAGAAACAGTTAAAATAAAAGAAAAATTCATGTAATAGTGCCCATGTAAGACAAATCGTATTTTATGAAGAAGTACAGTTTAGCCATTGTTAAAGGAAGCGTTCAGGCTAGCCTGAAAAAGAAGTTTTATGCTGTACAGATATATAAATGATTTGGGATATTGTTTGTTTGTCAAATAAGTATTTTTTTGTTTGTTATGCCTTGGTATAATGTTTGTCCTTTGTATAAAATGTATTCTCGGTTCGCCCACTTTTCATTGTTTGAATAGGGACAAAATGTCAAATTTCAAACACGATTTATTCTTCCGATAAAGTTTGAAGAACGCAGACATCATCTAGCGTTGTGTACGCTCAACAAAGCTTTCATTGTTAGGTATTGCACGTACCTCCATGACATAAATAAAATATTGTTGCGATCTGAGTGTTACTAGATTATTGCTTTTGTTTGTGGTTTAATTTAATTCTTCTGCAATTGTCTAGAACGGATTTCCATACCCCCACACGTTTTATTTGTCTGTCGAGATAATAAACAGATGTCATCATTGAGAAAATTTCTATGATGACGTCACGTCGCTGTAGCTAACACTATCTACACCTGCGAGGAGTTGGATGCAATTATTATTCGCATTGGAAGAAACTTTACGCAATTCATTTGAGGGAAACTTGGCGCAGTCGTTTATTTTCAGTAATTTTTAATTCCATTAAAATTAAAAAAATTTCAACTTTTACTCCACTTTCAGATAACATTAAAACGACATAAATTATTTTTCTCTTTCTTACATTGGTCGCTTTTCTTTTCAATTTCAAAATTTATTTAAAAAGCATAATATTAATATTCTTTTTTTATCTAAACTTAATTTAAAATCTTTACTTGTCAATAGTAAAGATAAAGTTGATATTCTAAATAAATCTGGTGTTTACAAATTAAATTGTGGTAGCTGTAGCTCTTTTTATATTGGACAAATCGGCCGTAAATTTTGAACAAGAATAGCAGAACATTTGTCTTACATTAAAAGCAATAATGTTGGTATTAATTTATATAATAAATCTTCTTTCGCTAATCATATATTAAAATATAACCACTGTTTTGATTATAAAAGTAACTACAAAATTCTTTATATTTTCAATAAAAGTCTAAAATTAAATTTTTTGGAGATAAAAGAAATTGTTAAACATAAAACCTTAGAACAGATGCACGTTTAAATGAAATTGTTAATTTTGCAAATTATTTTCTTTTTCTTAAATAAAATTTTTGTTTTTATGTAAATTATTTTTATTTTTATTCAATTTTCTTGTTAATATAGTGTTACTATTTTATATACCTTTCTCTTAAAAAAATTTGTTTAATTTATATTGTCATTTTGACATAAACTGTATAGTTTCTATTTATTAATTTATTTATTAATTGTAAGTATATTAAGAATTTTAAGGTTTAGATTTTACTATTAAGTTAATAACTTTAGAGGCCTGATGATGACAATTAGGTTGAAACATGTAGCCGCAAATAATTAATAAATAAAAAAGAAATATATGAGAAAGGTAATAAACTATTTACAATTATAATTGAACATCCCATTTTGTGATAACGACTTTATAATGGATAATACAATTATTTCTAATAATATAAAAAAACATTTTTTTCAAAATCACTTTAAAATTTAACTTTATTTGCACCCAAAGCTCTGACCTACCTCAATTATGACGCGCACTAAATCACATTCCTATGCAATATTAGAAGAATTATATACAGAATGTTTAAATTGAATGAAAATATATACATATGACTGCACATAAATGCCAATTGGTTTAAGGTAGCATAGAAAAGATATCAACATATTTAATTTAATTTGCAAATTTACTAAATGCAAGTCCGATCGTTTAACCCTAAAAAAACTGAAACTGCTTTTTCTGAAAATTATAAAATAGAAAAATTGCCCAACAACAAAAATCGTTTCAAATACCATTACATGATAATATAGTCGCTTTAGTTAATTACTAGTACATGACCTACAGACCGAAACACCAAACTTCCAATTAAAAACAAACAAAACAGAGTTAATTGCCTAATTCAAAATGTATATATTTAGTATATTAAAATATGTACACATTAACGTTTTAATAAACAGAATACTGTCTAGCGTAGACTATGGTCTAGACGTAAATCACTGCTTTTGAACCATTATTTATATTTTTTTTAAATTACATAATAATAATTTATATTTATTTATTCATTATATTCTCCATACAAAATTTAATAACATATTAATTCTTAACGCAAAAAGTATATTTATAATCCTCCAAAATTGCATAGTATTTAAAGTTTTTACTGAAATCTCATTGTGGACGGACGGTATAATTAAAACTAACGGTTCAGTTCTTTGTCGACGTTTCGTTGGTTATGCTCACAAATTCATCAGGCCATCTATTAAATAGTATCACATTAAAAAAATAGTTAATTAAGTGTTTATGAAATTACCAAAGTAAGAAACTACTAACGACATTTAAGTATACAATTAAAAAATATCATTACGATAGGAGAATTGTCTTAATATTCTAAGTAGATGATTTTGTTGAAAGTTATTTAACTTGAAAGCTTAAGTAATAATGTAGTAATAATAATAATAATACATAACATAAGTCATTTATCACAGTTCACATTCACAGTTTTAACATTATATCTATATGAATCTAAGATAATTTTTTACAATTGTATAGGATAAAGTTCTCTATCCTATAAAACGCATTTTTGATTAATATTTTTAAAATTTTTTTTTGAACTTTTATCTGAAAGATTTTTAAGTGCTTCAGGCAAATGGTTAAACAACTTTGTTCTTAGATAATTAAAACCACATTGGTTTGAAAATACCTTATAGTAACGTGTTCGTAAGTTAGAAGCATCTCTAGTGTTATAATGGTGAATACTTTCATTTTTAACAAATTGTTTAATATTAGTTTTAACATAGACGAGACATGAATATATTTATAAACAAGGAAGAGTTAATAAACCTAACACGAGATAGAAAAAGCAAGTGATACACAGTTAAAACAATGTTTAGTGGTAGCACATTTACTAGGTTACGTATAACAAACACATTTTGTGTTAGTTTATTCGAAAGAACATCAATATATTTGTTCCATTGTAATTTTGGGTCTAGATGACCCAAGTACTTTACTGAGCTTGGGTTATTGAAGTTGTTTAGAGATTTATGACTAAAAATCATACTAACAGTTTTTGTTTCGTTCAGTTGTAATTTATTATTTCCAAACCATTGTAGTACCTTTGCCTGTACTTCCGATAATTTGAGTTGTAGTTCACTTAAATTAGAGTGTGACATAAGTAAAGTTGTGTCATCTGCAAAAAGTACTACTTCCGTATTTTTTATATAATATGCCAAGTCGTTTATGTATATTAAAAATAGCGTAGGCCCTAAAACCGAACCTTGAGGTACTCCAATTTTTATAGTTTCAACGGTTGGGGCAATCTCGTTTAGGAATGTACATTGTTTTCTATCTTTAAGGTAACTACTGATTAGCTTACAACTATTGTGATCAAAGTTTTGCAATTGCAATTTTTGTATAAGCATTCATTCATGAGATATGCAGTCAAATGCTTTTTGAAGAATCCAAATTGTGTTTCTACATATTTATCTTTTTCTTTACCGTCTATTATTAAATTTAATAGTTCAATTACTGCATCGTTAGTAGATTTATTAGCCTCTTTTTTAAGTTGTGTTCCATATCTAAAATAAGATTATTAAAATCAAAATTGTGACCTTCTATATGATAAGACGCAAAACCAGTCTTATTTGTGTGTTTGCTCTATGGTGTTTTCTCCTGTTTTTTAGTTAATGTGGCCTATGTAATATTTATTGCAGTCATTACAATTCATCTAGTATACTACGTAAAATTTTTCTGAAACATTAAACTAGAATTACATTATACTTTTTTCATACTAAAGACTTGAATACAAGTTTATTTTGAAGTTTAGAAACTTTAAGTTGAATTGTACAAACAGTCGTACTTTGAAATTTGCTACAATAGTATGTACATCATTTCACACTTAAAATACCAACTATTTTTGTTTTTTAAATTTTTAATAAACGTACAAAATGACAAAAGAAAAAAGAAAATTGTTAAACTCATTAAACTTTATAAATTATGGAAGTTATACCTATCATTAAATATTAAAAAGAAACGATTATGATGTCATAAATGGTTATTACGTAGAGATAGTCAAAGGCTAGGTGCATGCAAATTTATTAATAATGAATGATTACATGAAGATTCAAATTCATACAAAACCTGGTTGGGAATGGATAACGAGTTATTTGAAAAGTTAGTTAATTGAATTCAGAATTATAAAAAGTGATACTCAATTTAATACATGCATTTTTTCAAGATCGCGATTGATGGTTACATTACGATTTCTTGCCTCGGATGAATCATATAAAAACCTGTCATATAGCACAAGAATTGCCACTTATACATTTTCATTGTTTGTTCCACAAATTCTACAAATTATTTATGAAGAACTAAAAGAAACGTATTTAAAAATAAATTTAATTGATTTATTGGAATCATAACTGACGTTATTATTTAAAAGTCCTTCTACAAATGGAGAGTTGCCCTATGATTTTTTCACCATGTGGAATCTTCCAAATGTTATAGGAGCTATTTATTGATGGAAAACATATTACTTTTAGAGCTCCTTGCAGTGCATGATCCCATTATTATAAATATAAAAGCACTTATAGTATAATATTATTGGCAATTAAAGATGCTAATTAGAAGTTTATATATGTGGATATTGGCACAAATGGTCGTGTTGGCGTTGGGAGGTAAAACAAACTTTTAAAATTAACTTTTATGATTTTGTTCTTCTAGGAGTTTACGATGAATGTGATTTTTCACTTGAATTTGAGAACTAGAACTTAAATATTCCTGTTGACCAACGTCTCCATGGAAGTTTGTATTCAGTACCTTATGTACTTGTAGTCGATGCTGCGTTGCCTTTAAAAGAATATATTATGAATCCTTTCCCTTCAAGAAACATGTCAAAGGAAGAACGTATATATATACAGTGACTTACTTTTTCTGTTGTGTTGTAGAAAATTTTTGTATTTTAGTCGAATTAGAAGAAGCTGAGGTGAAACTACTTCTACCAATGACATTTTTCCAATTCATTGTCAATCAAAATTACTTACTTCTATTTTATCAATGTTGAAATTCGTATTGTTTTCCAATTCTACCATACTGGCTTAAATTAAGTTGAATTCTGCTTTATCTTTTTTTATGGTATGGCAGTAAAAACTGTAATGTTTCATATAACCATCAGTGTGGTTTGGATATTTCAACTGTCCCAGCATCCAAACTGCTAGACTGTGCAAAAAGTTTTAGTCTTGCAAATGCTGGGACAAAGAAATTCATAGTTTATAAATAAAAAAAAAAAAACTTTTAATTTTGTTACCTGCAAAAGCTGAAAAAATGACACTTGCCTGAAATAAAGTAACATAAACGGAGTTATGCCGGTGCTCAGTAAAGACAGGGTGGGTTGTATTCAAAATTTTTTGATTGTTTTAGAAAACTCAAACGAAAACAAAATGAAAAGTCAAATCAAATGGCGCCAGGAAGAAGTACAACTCAATGGACTAGAGGCCCTTGCCAACCACGAGTCCGCTTCAAATAGATACACTCATATAGGACTTACCTTAAGAGTGTATGACACAAAAAATCTGTAATGATCAAAAATTTACATGGCGGGTTGAATAAAAGCTTCGTTACATTTAACAATTTAACATTTATTACATAATTGAAATAAAATTAGACATCAGTAAAACAGGAAATTACATTAAAACTTGAAATCAATTTGACGCAAACAAAATCTGAAATTAAAACAAAATTGAATAAGAATAACATGATTACACTGAAACAAAATGAAAATAATAAAATTAAAAAAATTAATAAATAACCTAAATTATCTTTATAAATGTAAAAAAAATTAATAATGCACGGCCGTGTGCGCATAATAAAAAAAAGAAAATACTAATTAAAATCAAATGACTTCCGTAATTATATAAAACAAACTTTACCATCTTAAGTTATGGTACGCAAAATAAGAATACCTTTCTTTCTTGTTTTACTTTATATGTCCATATAACACTTTAGACGTTGGTTACATTACGTCTTTCAATTTTAGTGCATAATAATAATAATAATAATAATAATAATAACAATAATAATAATTAAAATTAGCACACATGAACTCCATAAATAGTTTGAGCCGTCGAAATATTTAGTATCTATCAATGAACTCTCATAAATTAATTTCAAAGCTTTTCAATCACTAAACTGGCAAATAAATAACTTAATCGGTAATCAATAAATACCTTAATTGTTCGAAAGCGAGCTCCTGGTTAGCTTAGGCCAGTTGACGTCGTCCGGAACCTCGATAGGGTACTACAACCATATGAAAAAGTTACCGTTGGAAGATTTCTCAACGATCCGCCTGCAAGGCGGAAAAAATGGAATTCTGAAACACGCACAAATCTAAGATACGTTAATAGAAAATCAAACCAGTAACCAGTGAATTCAATAAACCGTAATTATTTCACGACATAGGAAAGTTTTACCACTTGAACGATTTACTGTATCAATATTAAAGACTTCCACGGTACTTCTTCATCTAAAACCAAGGGTGAATTTATCACCCGCAATAATTAAAACATTTCAAACGACCTAACCTCCTCCACCAAAATCACTTATATATCAACTTATTCGACTACCATTTACACGATGAACGTGTTCGAAACTCCATAAAAGAAAACCATACCACCAAGAAGTGCAAAGAGGTTGCAAACAGATTAAATTACGTCACAAAAGTAGTGTTGGGCCACGGTGTTTGTTTCTGCGTAAAAACGTCAAATTTACAAAATATTAAATTACATTACTGTCATAAAGATTAAATTGTTTAATAAATTATAAAAATGACTTCATTCCCACGTTGTTTCATCGAATTCACGCAAAGGAACTAAGTACGACTGCACCGAGAATGCACTTAAAACAAAGCACTTTTAAATAAACTTAAAATAAACAAATTCCTGAAATATCTTTAATTACAATTATATCTCGGAAAGGAAACATAAATTACCACTGGAATTTTGATCGAACAAAGAAAAATGCTATACGGATGATTCAACAGCTGAATAAATTTTGAAATAAATCAATACAAAATTTTATCCACAACTTTGAATTACAAAATCAAATTTAAAAACGTAAAATTTTAGACATAAAACTTATTTAAGGAAAACGTTTTATACCTTTGGTAAAACCCTTTATTTTGTAGGAGTGGTTATAAAAACTACTTTATAAGTTTTCTTAGGGCGACGTTTCGTGGAACGGTTGCGTCCACTTCTTCAGGCTAACTGAATTTATTAAAAAGAAAACAACATAAGTAAAAAAGCAGTTACAATTCGGTGAAAACTACAAATATATCTAGTACTTATTATAAATGCTGGTTCATAATTATAGATGATCACTTACGGAAAACAAATACACAGTAGAATGGTCCGCAAACAACGTCATTAATATAAAATTAATAAATAACAAAAAACAATTAATGTAAAAATACACGAAACCTCTACAAACTAAATCACTAACAAACAATTTTATGGTCGTGTGATATAAAATATGAGCAATGAAAAGATAACCCATAACATACCCAAGGTCTAAGAAATTTTTGAGATAAGGTGATTATAAACTCTACTAAGGTTGTTAGTATCAGTGTTGGAATTAACATTATTCTAATGTTGTGTAATAAATATCATTTCTGCAACTAATCTTTTATAAAATTTAGGTTCTACATCTAGTATTGAAGGATTACTAAAATCAAAATTATGGTGTAAATTAATATGGTGGAGAGCATGAGCTGATTCTGCATTTTTATTTTTACAATCATATTGGTGGTTCTTAATTCTGTTAATAGTTTTTTGTTTTGTTTGACCAATATAACATTTATTACAATCCATACAGTCGATTTTATATACAACATTATGTTTGTCTAACAACTTAGTCTTATCTTTAATGTTGGAATAAATAATGTTGTAAATAGTATTGTTATTATAAGTTGTTATTTTAAGGTCCGATGTTGTTAAAATAGGAATCAGCTTTTTGGTAACACCAGGAACGTTAATGATTTTAGAAAATTTACATATAGAATTATTTTGAATAGATGGTGATGGAGTACCGTTGCTGGTGTTAGTGTGAAACAAAATTCTATTAATCAGGTTATTAGGATAATTGTTGTTTTTGAGTTTTTAAGTATATTAAGATTTTTTATATGAAATTTAGAATTACTTAATCACAAAGGGATGAATACGAGGACAAAATTTATAACTTACTTAAAGATCTAAACACCTATAAAAAAATTAGTGTGGATCTGACAACTAAATTTCAATATAAAAATAATCAGTTAGCTAAAAAAATGTTTAATAATGGACACATTGATTTAATGACATAAAAAATTAGTCACTTATACCAGCATACCTCATAAGCCTTATAGTTTAATTAAAATACATAAAGACGACTATCCAGTTAGACCTATTGTATCATGCATAGTTGAAAATACATTAATACTATACATTTTTATTTTTGAAAATTGTAATAAACCTTGTACATTATATTACGTAGGTAATATTGTGTTTGTTTTCAACACCTTCCGATAATTGCAAGATTTGCGATATCTGTGAATTTTTGATATTATGGAATCACATGAAAGGACTAATATCACCTACTAAAATTTTTCTGAATGCAAAATCTGGAATAGGCTACTAAGTAACGATCTAAAGCAAATCCATTATAAAATTAATATTAAATTTTAATTCAAGCTCCGAGTGTAAGAATACGTAATAATTTTAAAATTTTAACCAAAACCAAAAAAGTATCAAGAAGTGCAATGAATATTACAGGAATCAACCAAATGGATTTTACGTTAAATAAAATTGAAAAAAATAATTCTTATAATGTATATTTGATATTGTTCCAACATTTAGAATACTACTTTAAAGTAAATTTGTCTGTTGTACAAAGTAATATAAAGTATAAACTAAGAAATAAATAATTTTTAAAATAATTAGAACTAACAAAGAGTTAAAAAATATGAATTCCTAGAACAGTTTTAAAGAAAGAAAAAAAACATTTAAAAGAAACGCAAGTTGCTAGAAGTGGTTATATAAAAACGATGATTGACAGAAATGGGAAATAATTAATAATATATTCCAAACAAAAAAACCGCGTTGCTCATTTAACTAACATTATTCATAAAAAAATGAAAACATTTATTATAAATTTGACAGAAATATCTAACTTGTTCGGTTCTTATTATACAAATCCGGCCGAACTAAAAATACAAAAACGTACGGACACAAAGTTTCCACATCATGTATATTATCCGAAATATCTACACATACCTTATTCTACTTAATTATATTTACGAAAATAAACAAAACTCAGTCATAAAGTGAGCAATTTATGCGCAACAGGAAGTGATAAAATACTGATAAAAATTTTTAAAGAATTGAGACATTTTATTTTACTTGTAGTTACTAAAATAGCAAATGTATGGCCGCTACAATTATTTCCCAATCTGTATGCTTTGACAAATTTTGTAACAATTATATTAATCACTAATTAATATTCCAAGCAAGTGAACTAGTTTCTACTACACACTTTGTAGCAGTCTCGAAAATTAGTAAGTATAAATACTCAAGCACATTGCTCCAAGAACTTTAGTTATTTCACCTTCAAGATGTCGAAATATCTTACTAAAGCCAAACTGCAATATGAAATTGATAATTTGTTTTTGTACGATTTTGACCGTAATAATCGTAGTGATAATGGTGGAGAGGAGATGTCCTCAAACAAATCGTCTTCTGAGAGATGTCTTTTACAAGTAATTTATGACATAATTGGTATAGTAAGAATAAAGTCATAGGTAATTTACAGTTTATGCAATAACAACAAGTCGTCGAAAGTTTATTTTAAAACTCGCCGATGAACTAAGAAGTTAGTTAGAAGGGACAAAACCAGCAAACAAGCGACGTCAATGCCAAACTTAAGAATGTGCGAATATAAATACATATAAATTAAAAACAATTGCAAAATTTATAAAAAAATAGTCTGTGAGAAACTCTTTGTCATTATAATTAAAGAAGTTATATGTTCAAGGTGTATTTAATTACTTATTATGTTTTAGACATAATAGGTAATAGGTACATAAATTGTCGTATTTCTAGTGTTAAATAAATATTAAATATTTATCAACAACATTTGATTTTAAGCTGCTAAAATAATAACGTGTATGTAAACAGTATTAGGTCAACATTTTAAACGGAAAACAATAAACTATAAAACGATTCAATAATAGGTAGGTATATATGCACTTGATTTAATTTATTATGCGCATACATTTAGATTTTTTACAAAACTATAAACAATCACAAACACAAAACTTAATTTAAAAAAAATAGAGGATTGTAAACATTGTAAAATTTAATTTATTAAATAATGTTTTTAAATACAAATTTGTTATAACTAATTTGTTTTTAATAATTTACACTGCTTAAAAATTTTAAATTAATTTTAAAACTATAAACAATAACAATAATTTAATTAGTCTTAAACTTTTATTTGTTTATAAAGAATCTAACGCGTTTTGTTCTAAAAAATATTAACGTTAGAAAACACGCGCGGTAAGTTTATAAAAAATCTAATAACAAAAACTAGCAAACAGAATTATTTTTAAAGAATTATTGTATTGTGCAACGCCTGCAAGTGGTTTCATTTTAACTGAACAGTTTTTTGGTGCAGACAGAATTATTAATTAAAACTTCAGAGAAGGGTATAATCTGTACACAAACTAATAAGAAACTATCTCAGTAAATCAATATAAAACATTTATAAAAGTAACAAAATATGACCTCGCTATATATCAGAAAAAGATATAGTAAAAACGTAAGAAACCAAACCAATTTATTAAGAAAATTAAAGAAACTGATATATATGTAATATAGTTTAATTTAACTATTTAACATACTAACAAAATTAGAATATTTTTTTTTATAAATAATGTAAATAAGTATCATGACTTCCCAGTAAACACAAAATTGATAATGTTTAGTAACAGTTTCAAAACAAAAAATTTATGATTCACTCTTGTTTCAAACATAAAAGAAACCTAACTGCAATAAAATAGCTATAAGTCCATCGCTGTTTCACTTATTTTAATCAGTATAGTTTCGGTATTTTAAATTCAAATCTGTTGCAAACTAAATGTTGCAATCGGTTTACGTTTTAAAAGCTTCGTTCTTGAACTGATACTAAATGATCGATACATGTATGATTTTTTTGTTTCAATAATCAACTAAAACAATTCTTTCAATAATATAATAATACATTTTCAAATGCACGTTTCAAAATTTATTGCACAATAAATATTTTTAAATACATTATCACATTGAGTTTTTTACATATTGCAAATTTCTTTGATGTGGTTTTTTCACGGAAGCCTCGAAAACTGCATCAGTTACTGTTGGGTAGCAACTTTTAACCGCATCTGTAACATAGAAATAAATATTTCATGTATATACATACATAATCATAGAGTTACATAAAATTAATTACATTTTTTAAATAAAAAACAACACAAACTTAATATAAATATCACTTTAGCAATTATAAGAAAGTTATAAAAACACTGTGAATACCTTTAGCTGTACATAATCGTATAGAAAACTTGAAGAATTGAACTGTAATTATAAATCCTAAAGTATCATCAGATTTACGCAATAATCTACCTTAACGCAACCATGTGTGTTAATTTACATTTTTTTATACAAATTAAAACATGATACATAAAAAACAGAAATGATAATAATATTGATTACATTTATGGATTATAATAAAATGTTTCGACTTACCGTTTATTGTGCCATTTCGTAATTGTACACACAGCATCACTTATCAAACTACAACCGAACAAGTGAAAAGATATCAATTTGCAGCGCAAGCGTTGACGACAGTAATCAAAAGTAATTGCAACGACTAATGCTGACTAATTATACAAAGTATTCGTTTTTCCTAGAACGATTCTACTGTTTTGAAAATAATTCAATCTTATGTAATCGATCTTCAAGCAATTCTAGTTATTCAAAAAATATTCGGATTTAACAAATCAGTTTTTAACCGGTTGCTGATTATGGGAAAAAAATTGCAAGTACTGAAACGGTTCAAAACTGATTGTGAAAAATCGGAACTCTTTCAATTTATTCACTGTCAGTTACATGTAAATGATATAAAAATGGAACTAACACGAAACAACGTATTGAAACAATTGTTTTAATTTTGTGACTGTAACAGTTTCAATCCGTGTTTACTGGGTTATTATTAGTGATTTACTTGATTGTTTCAGAAAAATATTTCCGATCGAATTTGTTATCAATTATATTTGTTTTTATTAAATAATGACTTAAAAGAAAAGATGATAATTATAATAAACTTGTGATGCTATTTTGTATATAAAATTTCCAAGAATTTACCGTAGAAGCTTATGTGTTTATAAATATTAAACTACAACACGTTTTGCTGTAAAAGGCATTAAACTTGCAGAAAATGCAGTGTAATAAACCTTGAATTTACAAAAATATGTGCATATTACGCAGATGTATTTTGGTAGTACATAGCTATTTCGGCGTTAATGAACGAAGGTTTCGACCGGATGTGTCACGCTCATGGTTGCGTTTCCGGTTTGCATAGCTACATTTACCAGCATTACATTGTGTAAATCATCAAGCGCCAAATACGTTTTAATTTACTCTGTAATAACTTCACTTTTTTTGCATAAATTATGGTATTTTTGTTAATAGTCTTGGTGTTGTAAGTAAACGTCAACTGTAGAAGTAATTATTTTGTTTTAATTATGTAAAGCTTTTTATGTATCGATACTATTGTAGTTTAGAACAGTAAAATTTAAACAAAACAAAAATTAGTTTAAATTACTTATTATTATTTTATGTTTAACTTATCTTACAAAAAATTTGTTATATACAGGGTAATTTAACGTTCTGAAAAAGTATTATCTTTATTAATTAAATGCGGTAAAAAAAGCTTATATAAAAGTTGTCATATTTAATGTTTTCTATTTACTAAAATATTGTTTTGATATACAGAATAATTCGTTTTTCTGTAATAAGATCAGCAATTGTTTTTAAATCTAGGTTACATATTTTATTTTACTTTTTTATTCTTTGTTAAATTTATAATAACATTTATATAATTTTTTTTAAATGTATTAAACCGTTTATAAAGATTTTTGTATTTTAAAAAAGTACTAAAATTGTAACTGTAACCAAAAAATTAGTATCTTTTTGATCTTATTTATTATTATTTTAATCTCAATTTTTTATTATTAGGTAAACTAAACTACGTTTTTACATGTGATACTGTAAAATTTTGAAAATATCATCCAGTGTGTTTATTTTTTTACCGAGATTGCGTTAATTAATACAAACCAATTTAATCAGGTTTTATTACCAACTCCTTTAATCAATATTTTCGATTCGTATAATAGAGTTCATATCTGTCGGTCATTGTTAGACTTTGGATTACAAAGTAATTTCATTTATGAAGCAATTGTCAACAAACTTAATTTATATACCAAACCTGTTAATATAAATGTTAGAGCGTTAACAATTCAATTATGCTCATACAAGGCAAATGTTCCATTCCATTTCAATCTGCACCAGTTTTAGTCAATAAGAGAGTCGATTCTATAGTCGTTCCATATATTAGTAGTTAATTACCTCAATCAACGATTGACAAGTCAAATTAAAAAATACCCGATAATAATTCTTTAGCGGTTTCTAGTTTCAA
Organism: Aquatica leii; assembly: GCA_035610365.1. Lineage (NCBI taxonomy): Eukaryota > Metazoa > Arthropoda > Insecta > Coleoptera > Lampyridae > Aquatica > Aquatica leii. The sequence goes on along the minus strand of CM069433.1, from coordinate 175,104,729 downwards.
TCACCCTGTTCAGATTCTTCTGGGTGCTGGTATTTTGGAATTTGGAATTCGATCCAGGTTAGTCAAATTAATCTGAATCTTAAGTTAAAAATTATGTACACTCAGTTATGTCAGAATATGAAAATATAGGACACATGTCTAAAATCAAAGAGTTAAATTTTCAATCATGTCAATAGTTTCTTCCATATCACGGTGTTTTAAATGAACGTGGTAGTACTACTAGACTTTGAGTTCGTTTTGATGGTTTATTCTAATAAAACTCTGGGTATTCAACAATAGATTTACAATTATGTGATCTAATTATTCAGAACGACTTACTCTCAATTCTTATACGTTTTCGACAATTTCCTATTGCAATTTCAGTCAACTAATGGATCGGCAAGTTCTAGTAAAACCAGAGGTACGATCTTTACAGCAAATCATTTAGAGACCTGACCCTTCAGAATCAATTACTGTTTATTAATTAAACACAGTCACTTATGGAACGTGAGCAGTTTCTTTCTTGGCAATGCAACGTGTGGTTTAATTAGCAACTGAATATTTGGATCGGTTTCCAGCAGCTTGTGAAATAATCAAAAACTATTTTTATGTGCGTACTAACAAGCGCTAACGATATTGAGCAAGCGACGCTCTTATGTCAGCAATTGTTGTGGATTCTCAAGCAGGGTGCATTTCTTCTTAGAAAATGGACATCAACATCAAAAAAAATTTTCTGGATTCTAGCAATTCTGAAAACATTGACGTAAATGAGAATTCTAAAACATTACGCTTTGGTTAAAACTCAAAAAGTGATTTTTATTCTTTAATAGTCATGTTGAGAATTCTCTCCTTGTAACCAAACGATCAAATTTATCGGCTATAAGCCAAATATTTGATCCATTAGGTCTCTTGCCTGTATGCACAATCACAGCCAAAATAATCTTACATTCATTATGGCAGGAAAAACTAGATTGGGATCAACCACTGTTTTTCAGACTTCAGCAAAAATGAGCTTCTTTTACTGAAAAGCTAATGCTTTTAAATAACCTAAAAATTCCTAGACAATCAATACCAATTGCTGCTTTTGTTATAATAATCCACGGCTTTGCCAATGCCTCTGAAAAAGCATGCGGTACCTGTATTTATTTGAAGAGTGTAACCCATCGTTAGTTGATGTCAATTTACTATGTTCTAATTCTAAGGTAAGACCCATGAAAACAATTTCTATGCTACGTTTAGAATTGATGGCAACTGGGATAGTATCATTTCAGTTATTGTTAATCGAACCATTAGTTTATCAGTTTTGTAGTTTTCCTCTTTACGTACGACACTGTTGGTATCAGTAGCAGCATGGTTGCCCTTTGTAAGCCAAGAACAATCATAACGTGGTGGTCCATTTAACAAGATCATCAGGTTAGATATTTTGATTCCCAGTAAAAATCTTAAATCAGTAATTATTCAGTTTGTTGCGCCGAAAGTTCGTTCGCATTCAGCACTTGATATTGGAATGCACTTGATACTATTCAGCAAGTTATTCAATTCAGGACTTTTTCTTTGTTTTTCTCGCTATAAACAATACAGATGTTATCGTTCTAGTAAATCAAAAACAGCACATTGATTTATTCCACAAGCACTTTCATTTATTTGTGGATCAGCAGCACTACGACGTGCATGTGAAAATCTTACGGAAAAAAATTCTGAAATTGTCTTGTAGAGTTTGATAGAACTGAACGCGGGGTATCACAGTTGTACTTGCAGCACCACCTCTGTTTCCACCACCACTTCCATGCAAAGTGACTCCTGCAAATTTCGATTTCCCAGTAGTGTTCAAAGTTTTAGATTTGAAACGTCCCGGTTTGTCTACTCTCGTCTCAAAAACCGAGATCTAAATATTAATGCTATGATGTACCTCAATGATCGAAATGTCACGTTTTTGAAATTTGACGGATAATGCACTCAGTTTACATAAAACAACGTACATAAAACCCAAGTTCTTGACGAATTCAATCGAGCTGAAAACACGTGCACAACCACCATATACGGCTGTGTCAGTAGAATAACTTCATATAAACAACTGTAACGACAAAAACTTATCGTGCCAGATTATAAACGTATTAAAATAATAATAATAAAGCACCGTGCTAGCTCTTATGGTTTTATTAACGTATAAACAACACAAAAACAATAAATTAGAACAATGAGCCTTATTCAAATTATAACCAGGGCCGGAGTATTCTAATCGTACACTAATATTTACAATTCTAATGACGTAATTTTAAATATAATTTGGAATATAATTTGGAATGTAATTTGGGCGCCACAATATTTTTTATATTAAAATGGTTAAATATTGAAACCAAAAAAACAAACAAACAAATCTTAAAACGAATACTTAAGTTATTTACATACGTGTTATTGAAGGTTAGGTTACCACTTGCTGTTTGTAACTTCAGCGCATTGGGCGTGGTCATCACGTGACTTAATTGAATTACGCGTTTCTCATCTGATTCATGCAACATTACGAAATTCTTGAAATGCAAATTTAAACTTCCATATATTCCGTATTTATCCTGATTTGATCTAATATCCGTAAAGATCAATTAACCAGAACTTCGTGAACAAACGTATCGTATGTAATAGCGAAGGCTTCTACGGCCGGAATCTATACTAACATTAGAATGTCTTCCGGGTTTGGACCGTGTCATAGTTGCAACCGAAGCTGCCAACGTTTCGCCCACTTCTACGGAGTTTAGAATCTGGCTTGGTTCACAAGTTGATTACCTAACTCGGTAGTGGTTCTTTGTTAGATTTTCGTTTGCTTTTTCAGGCTATCGTTTTCTTTCTTACCTTTTCATAGTTTAGGTTATGGCTTGTTTTACAAGTGGATAACCTAACTTTTGAAAAGTTCTTAGTTAGATTTCGATTGCTTGTTTGAGTTTTGCGATTTATCTCACGCCCTGATGAAGCCCCTTACGAAAGTGGGCAAAACGTTGGCAGCTTCGGTTGCAACTATGACACGGTTCAAACCCGGAAGACATTCTAATGTTAGTATAAACGTATCGTATGATAATTTTCATTCGAAACATCCAAATCAAATTCCATCAGGCGTAACCATGAATAATTATCGATTTTCACACATGAAAATCATAATTCGTAACGAAAATTCCTCGTAAAAGCGACGTTGTGACTAACATCAAACGTGCAGCGTAAACCATATTTCATATCGCATTTCATACCTCAAAATCGTAAAAAGGCGTACGTATCCAAACCAAATTTTTGTAACCATAAACAAAATCATACGTACACAAATCGAAAAGCATTGAATAAATCAGAAACCGTAGTCGTATATCAAAAAAAAACTTCCAGTTCGTACGTACCAAAAAAAAAGAAAGAAACCCTTTTAGATTACGGGTTTCTTTAAACAAACGAAAGCGTACATAAAACAGACAAAAGCGGATATTATTACATACTACGAACGCAAAATTCCACCGTACAAATTTAACATGTGGACATTTTCTGCACGTTGTGCAGGACGAACACGTCCTCACACGGCGACAACCGTACCCAGGATGGCGTATGACTTAAGAAGAAGAAGTCATAACGCATGTGCAGTGCGTCAACTGTATTGCGCAAAAGAATTTATATAAACAGTGAACACAAAAATGTTAATTAAGATCAGACGTATTCAATCGAAAAAAATGTGCAGGTTACACAACACAGACTGTGAAATTAACAAAAACTAAAAGACCACTATTTATCGTTATTTAAAAATTATTTTCTAAGGCTTTAATTAACAGCGACGTTAAAATTAAAATTGTAATTTATTAATAAGCCGCCCAATTAAAAGCATAATTTAAAATCTCCATGAAAAATGTGTTTCTGTCGTTACCATTTAAGTGGTTTGTCACGGACATGGCTCTAAATAACTTGTTAACTTCTGTTTTTAATAAAATGAACAATTCATTATCGTAATAAATCATACCCGACTAGCAAATCTTTCTTACCTTGCAGTAAGTAAACAAGACAACATAGTTTTCCCAGTCAGCACGGGCAGTTCTTAAGCAGGAGACTACCCAACGAGTGCTTAGAAGTTTTCCTATCTTTAGCAACTCCACATCTAGATTTTTAACACATTATTTTAATTCTTGCTGGTTCTTTGAGTTTGTAGTATAAAGCCTACAAAGCTTTTCGATAAACACCTTGAAATAATTGATTTGATTGAGTTCTTTCATGGTGTCTCTAACACACAATTCAAGACGGTAGACAGAGCAGTGCCAGATGACCAACTTTGGATATTGCTGCTCCAACAGTTCAGCACCACCTTTTATTTTTCCATGCATTACTGAGGCACTATCACAAATTACGCTTATCAGATTGGACTCATAAATTTCGTGACTTCTTAGTGTAGTAAGGACTTTATTACTGATTTATCATATTTTTTAAAAAGATTAACTTCTCTACAGTCAGAACATCCAAGCTTGCCAATTTTGATGATGATCCATAACTAGTTTCGGCAGTACTCGTTTCTTTACTTTTCGGCAATGAATTGTCATTCGGGAAAACTACTATTTGCTTCTGCGTATCTATGCCGTCTATTTGAGTATCTGGACTGTCTGGGATAAGCTGTTCAGTCTCACAAAGCTGCAAAACGTGATTTTTTGTACTATCACTTCATAACAGTAAACAACTAATAAATTTGGTGAACAATTACCTGTATCGCAAGTTCACTATCTGTATATACAAGCTGTGGTTCTTTTGCCAAATCAAAATCTGGAGCATGAGTTGCTAAATCATTTGAAACGTGTTCATCATGCAAAAGGCTGTTTCTGTCATTCTATGGAAATTCCTGTAGAATGTAACGACTATTTTTGGTATTTCGTCATTATTTCATTTGATGGATAAGCAACTTTGTCATCACCCGAGTGAGATATCCGACCTCGAATAATATTCTTCAACTTGATTCACGCAGAGAGCGCAATAGTAGTTGACCTTCTAAGGACGTTTCCGGTTCATTTTGTCTTACGAGTTTGTTATGGATGTGGCGGAAACGGATTGGTAAGAAAATGAGGTTTTCCCTCATCAATCGTCATCTAACGTAAAGACGTTTTCATTTTAGAAATCTCTAATAAATCCGCTCGAATATCGCATTCGCAGAACGACGTAGCTGAATATTTTCTAACCAAAGTCATAGAGTAGGTTAGTATTTACACGTGGTGGATGTTTGCGACGTACCAACTATTTTTGGTTGTTTTAGCTTTCTTTCTTCTCATGGATTAACGAAGGCGCAATTTCTTTTGTGTGGTGTAATTCTACTGATGGCGTCTTATTGTGTAGTTTGAGTTCGCCAAGGATCAGTTGGAAGTAGTGCCACGTGCGATTGAGTATTCCTTACGTAGTTTCTGACTGAAAAGGTATTTATGTATAATATAAGTTTCCGGTGGCATAATCAAGCGGGGAATACGGCACCACCTTGACTCTCGTCTGGTCAAACACTTCGGAGTTACCAAAATGCGATCGCGCTAGGATGCGTTATGTCAAAATTTAAACAATGCTACAATTCTAATTTAAATGAATTAGGGAATGATTATGTAATATCTGCGCATTTCATGTCTAATCAATGTCAATTTTGTTTATTTACTATAAACGTCAAGACTTTAATCATTAATGTGCGGGAATGTAACTATCAGAGATTTGGAAGTACACGTCGGACTGTGATTCTGTCGTAAATGAATTTCGACTAATGATACCGGTCGTAAGCTTGACGTTAAGATCTATGGGGACCTAAAGATTGGTTGAAACTTTTTAATATATAAACATAATTTGGCTCTGAATCTTACTACTATTTTCAAATTAATGTAATCCAGTAATTTTGTATTTACATTTTTTTTAAAATCTGTTAAATATTAACTTTTTACTCTCACTGAGTGATATTGATAACGTAGTAGGTATTTTATTTCAAAATATTAGATAACAGCAAGACAAATCTAAACAGTGGGGTATACACTTACACAGCCAAGCGTGGGATTTTTATCTTGAAGTGATTACTTTTATGCGACGGCAACAACTGTACACCTAATTAATAATTATAAATACGATACGATTCATATAAACAGTTCGCCGAATTTTGTATTGACATAATAAAGGTAAACAATTTTTTGATTATTTAGTTATATCCTTCGTAAATTCCCGTCTTGATTAGATACTTTGATGATGCACGACGGTTCTTCTTTCTTGTGGTTAATAAAAGATATCCGGGTTTACTCCTGCCTCCCATAACATCACCTCCATCTTACATAACATCCCTAATACTGATACCACTGCTGATACTAAACGTCAGTTTTATGTATCCATTTTTTTTATTTAACTTCTAAGCCTCAAGGTTTTATGATGTTTTTTAATGAGGAAACATTTTTTTACAATTAATAGGAAAATTGTTTCGTAAACGAAAAGAATTCCATCGGCAAGAATGTATTTCTTTTAAGTTTTTTTTAAGGATTTTTTTCTGACCTGAACCACAGATTAGTCTGGTTATCTGTTTCTGAACCTTTACGTAAACAATTACAGTTTGCATTGAAGTTATTCTGTTAATCTTTTATTTTGTATAGTTACGGGCACCTTCTTAAAATTTGCTAAAAATACATTTTAAAATGCTGCAGTCTGAAATGGCTATTGTGCAAACTACCACACTTTCTGTCCTGGGCCAAAATATGCAACTTACAGAAAGTTTCACTTTAAGGATATATAAAGGTCTATTTTTTTTAAAAATTATTTTCATATTATATAGGGTGTCGCAAAGACTTTAAAAGCGTCATTGTGTGTGTGTGTGTGTTTTTTTTTTAAATAAAACTGTATATTACATTTTTCTATTTTCCGATCAAAATAAGTGTGTGTTTTAATAACGTTCATAAGGCTTAAACCTTAAGGTTTTTCGTAATTTAAGTTTTGTCAAAATATAACCTAATTTGCATGTTTGAAGTACTTAAGTATCTAAGTTATGAGAGCAAAATTTACAGTGAATTTTTTTAGCGATCAGTGTGGCCATAAACAGTACTCAATGTAATTCAATAAAGCATGAATAATAAAATTACTACTACAACTACACATATACCAAAAATTTCCTAGTAGCACAATATGTACGATATTCTAATGATCTTAGACAATATTTAAAGTCGGCTAAATATTGCTTGGTGTAGTAGACATATTCTTGATATTGTTAAAGTGTATAATACTAATATTCTAAAAATATATACGTACAATATCATTGATATATTTTAAAACTTTACAAATTTTTTCAATATTTACATGACGTCAGGTAAATATTTTAATTCTAGATACTTATTGCAAGATGTAAAAAATGTATTCTAGATAATGTAAAACTAGATAAAAACAAACAATAAATATGTACCAACAATATCGTTCGCATACTCTAAAGTCACAAATGTTTTTTTCTAAGTTTGACTGACATAAAATATATGTCTATTATAATTATGTATAGAGTTAATATTTATGTTTAATCACTATCTAATATTTTTATGTTTATTTTTAAACGTACTTTTAAATTTACGTAATTATAGTTCAAACGTTTCCCTGAAACTTTTTTTTTATTTTTACTAAAGACCCTAACACGATGTTCTCACGATTTAAATATGCTTATTTTAAAAATTATTTTTATGTGCGCATATTTTATTAAAAAGTAATCTAAATTTATAGTATGTATATAAACGTAATTTGATTTTTAGAAAATTACACAAGGAGAATATGAAATCGAGAAATCTGCGTTTGAATTGAAAAATCAATTACGTTATAACTAAAAATATAGTAATTTTACAACAATAAACTACATTTGCTGCAAATAAATTTTAGACAAGTTATTGTTATTTTGCTGTAAACTTACTGTCAGCATTCTATTAGGTATTTATGATTTTAGAGGCCATCTTTTCAAATATTTTTGTGGCATTCTAAACGGGTTTACAAAAAGTACTTTTTAGAAAATTTCGTAAAATTCTTTGCAACATTGAACATATTAACAAGTTTATCATTTACCTACTTTTAAGTACTGAGGTCAGAAACAGTTATATGGACCCTGAACAAGAATAAGGAAAATTTTCTTTACTAATATGCATTTAGATTTTGTGTTTGCAGTTTGCGAAGTTTAAATTTTTATATCGAGTTTTAGTGCAACGTAATTGTATAATCAGGTAAGTGCCTATTACTTTTCTTATTTTTTATTTTGCGTAATGTTTTTTAAATATAGAAAAGCAAAAAACCATTTTGTGAATAATTTATTTTAACGCAGCGAGTACACGCTAAATTCGATTAGTTGACTGTTTAACATTTACAGAAAATAATTCAAACAAATTTCAACTGTCAATAAGAAACATAAATTTAAAAAATGCTTTTATTTACTTAACTATGGTCAATAATCAATAAACAACACATTTTAAAAAATATATAATTAAATATATGCAAAAAAAACAGTTTCTATAATTTATTTGAACAGTGTCCTTATTTTTTGAATAGCAATCCCAATAAAATGCTTTTGTGCACTTTTAAAACTAATCCTGTTTAAAGTTTTTGCTAATTTTATTAATCTATACTAGTCGGTAAAAAGACAAACATTTCAATATATAGTAGATGTTTTATTGAAGTGATTAAATAAATAGAAATGATAAGGCTGTTGAAATTTCTGTAAACCACATTTTAAAAAAAAATATATGTTTTCATAGGGTTTCTTTATACATTTTAATGCACTTTATAATTATTATTATAACATGTAGATTTTTTAATACAACCTGGTAGAGTAAATTTTAATTGTGTGTTTTTTTTAGATGCCATCAAAAGACGACATCCTAATGTAACGGATGTTACATACGTAAATCCGTTGCGTTATACTTGGCATACTTTAGAACATTTATGTAGTATCTATGTAATATATAATGATAGCAATAAGTAATTTTAAGATACATTTTTTTTGTGTACTTATTTTTTAAAGATGTTTAAAATGTATACAAATTTTCAATTTAAATTTTATTCATCACTTATAATTTTATTTTGTTAGTGTCATTTTTATGAATAAATGTGTTTTTACAGAATATTTGCAGTGTTTTAATACGATTTAATAAAAACTGTTCAATGCGTAGCAAAAAAGAACAGATTAAATATCATTTGCAAACATACACATATGTAGTAGGTATATATTTTACAAATATCTCACAAATAATAGTGAGCTACATCTAGAACAGATTAAAAAGTAATATTTCCCATATATTGGAAACAAACAATAATGTCAGCCATATATTAAAAACATATGTTTAGAAGATATTTATAACTAATATTTAGGAAACATTTATTTTATATAAATTATTGATATAATACTACAATAAATGGCCAATATAAAAAAGTGTGACATTTAAATATTTACCAGATGTTATTTACTAATATATTACGTATATTTTGTGCTTCTAGGGTTGTTCTATACAACAATCTGACACCTACGCGCAGTACATTTTTGCACTTGGGAAAATAATCACATTCTACGTAATAATTTATCTAATAAATTTAAATTTTGATAAAAACCAATAAAATATACATATGTGTATCTTTTTTTTAAATTAAAATGTAACAAAAAAAACTACAGAACGTTTTAAGTAACTGCTTAGATCAAAATATTTTTAAACAATGTGTGCAGTGTTATATTTCTTATTTCAAATAAACTATAACTATAAAAGCAATAATTCAAATAACTGTAATAATTTTTTTTAATAAATGGATTTAGTAATATATAGAAACGTTACGGTCAAAAGTTCAATAAAATTGTATTTAATATTTGTATGACAAATAATGTAGCAAAAAAGTACACGTAGTATAATTTCTAACATTGAATGTAATTTACCAGTTATACTCTTTTATTAGCTGTTAGTATAATTATAATATTGTAATATTAATTTTTAATGGAAATGTTTTAGCTAATTTAAATTTATGTGAATTTAATAAAATAATAATTGCAATAATTTGATAGCACAGATTTATAAAACGTAGTTTTTTATTATATAATTTTTATTTAAAACAGTTGATTGCGCTATCTAAAAAAATCTTGAATAGTAAAGTGTTCTAAAATCAACAGCAATACTAAAATAATCTTATAAGAAATTTAAAAAAAATATCAATTCGTATAAGATTTGCATTTATAATACGTTGATTCATACTGCAGCATCACTATTAACAGTGTTTAAAATATTTATTTTTAATAAGTGTAATCTTTCTAAATCACACATTAAATTACCTACAAAAGCTTCAAACAACAATTTTAAACAATTTAACACATCATAGACAAGAAAAAACATGTTTATACATGTATTGTGTTTACGGTATAATGTAAAATAATTGCTGCTTTAATATTACAGGCTTTTATACAGTATGAGCGATATCTAACCGTCTACGGTATATAAACCGTAAAATGCTGAAAGCATTACAATAGGGAACAATATTAATTTTTTTGCAAAGAACAAAAGATTACAGTCATAATGCACAGGTAAAATGAAAAAATGTAAACAAATGCATATGTGCATGACTGCATTGTTAAAGAAAATCAATACCTCATCAGGATTAATACGTCTTCGGCAAGTTCGATTGCAGTTGGAATTGCTACAAACGTAAACTAAGCAGATAATTTAGTCTTAATTTATACATGCAGAATATAAATTTAGTTCTTGAATGAATGATACAAGATTCCGAATAGTTAAAATATTTCATTACAGTTTAATTAAAACGGTACACGATAAAATGATGCGTGTTTGCTGTAAATTTCGATACGAGTACGGTTACATCCATATAATGTAAATGTTTAACTACCGAATAATTTTAGCAGACCCTAATAATTAGTGTAACATTAAATCTTCGGTTATAATAAACATATCAAAGTGAGTAGATGTATTGGGTACAAATTGTCTAAAATCTGATATTGCGAATACTTTGATGTTCAATATACAGATACTCGCAGCCTTTAAGTTAAACAAGCAATTTGCAAGTTTGTGTTTCAAGTTCCACCCTCTTAGTAGCGTTTCCGACCGAAACTCTACCATTACTTAGTGCAATGTTGGAATATGCATAATCCGAAACAACTATACATTCCGTTTACATAGTCTTATAGGTCTGTTGGTGGTTGTCCTTTATTTGCAAATCGCAGTAGATGCTTCTGGGTCAATTTGGCGAAGGTTGTCTTATAATTATTTCATGTTTTAACTGTATTACAAACCACACGAATTGTTGTTTTCATCAAGTTGTAATCAATGCATAAACGATTTCAAACGTTTTATGTACTATAAATTGATGTTTTTATTTATTCTCTAAAAAAACAACATATTTGTCTTTTTTTATATAAATCTTGAATTGAATACAAAATAATTTTTAAAACAAAAAACTATAATAACACGCTAAACATTAAAATAATTTGAAACAAAATTTAAAATCAACATATTTTTGAGTACAAAAGACTTGAAATAAATTGGTAACACAATAGTCAAACAAATTTCTACAAAAAGTAACAAATATTTACATGAAAACATCGTCCCTAAAAACTGCAAAATATTGACACAAAAACCCTAACTTAATTAAAGAAACGAAACTTATACACAATCTACAAAATAATTATTATAACGCCATCAATTAGCAAGGAAAAAAAGCAAAAGTGTGAATTTTTGTTACGCAATCAACAAAGTTTTGTGGCTTAAGATAGAAACGTATACATGTATATGTGTAAGTTTATGCAAAAAATAATACAAATGTAAATTTGTTTAACGAGAAATGTATAGCTACACTTAAATCTAAAAAATTGCTACTGCTAAAAACTAATCAAATAAAAATTCAATTAAAAAAAAATATTAAAGCCAATACAGGAAAAAGGTATTTTTTTCAGTTTATTAAATTTTACGTTTTAGGAGTGTAAATAAAAGTGTGCAAACTTGACATCAAAACGGTTAATAAAATAAACTGCTTTTGTAAGTATCAAAAAAGTGGTGTCTAATTTTAAAATTTATATCTGTGGTTTTGGTACATTTTTAAAAATTATGTAAACAGAGTGGCAATTTAAACTACCATAAAAACTCTAGAAACAGCTTGATATTAAGCAAAAATACATTGCAAATCAAGAAATTAACGGTTAGTTATGTGTCATATTATTTAAAAATCAAGAAAAATTCATAATATGTCATCGGAGTGAACTACTGGATGGCCATTTCGCCTTTTTAGGAGATACTTTCGTTCCTCAATTGCATTATAGTTTTATATTCATGTACGATGGGGGTTAACCATTAACAATATTTAATGGCAGAGACATTTCATAGGATAATTTACTATGTATTAAAAATAACTATAAATAATTATTAATACAAAGAACGTTGTAATTTTGATTTTAAATTATTTACAAATATTCGTCGTATGGATTACCTAAAAACCACAAACAAAATGGACTTTTTCATCTGATGCTTGTTAGCTGTATTAAGTCTACGATTTCAAAATTACCATGTTATAGTAAAAAACCTTGTTATGGTTTCCCGTGGTGTCCATTGTCAACATACTACTCATTTAATTTCCGGTTTGGTTACCGTTAACTAACGGCACGTGCGTTAACGCAATGCTCAGTGATATTTACATTTAATAATTTTAGAATATACAGGTTTGTAATGTGTAAGTCAATTGAGATTCTGGTGTTGTGTATGTGAAAAATTTTGTAGGGTAAAAGTGGATATCTATTTTACGGCGTGATGTAATTTTTCTTTTATTATCACAGCAAGTTTTTTCACCCGCACACGTGTTTGTTACTTTGGCAAATCTTAATGAATGACTAATTATTTTTTTTATTGGGTCAACAACTTAAGCATACATGGATACAAAAACTAAACCGTACTAAATAGAAGTTAATTATGTCAGCAACTAACATTCGTTATATCCTCTACTGGGACAAATAACTACGAGAAATCGGTAGCACATTAAATATAACTTAAACGACTTTGTAACCATTGTTTGATTTCTGGACATATTCTTCGGGAAAGACTTGGTATTAAAGTTTGTTGCATTCATTTGGTTTTCTTTAAGATTATTTGAATAATTTTGCATTACAATATCAAAATTATTTCACGTTTCCAAATCCAAATTTAATTAATTTAGTGTTAAATACACTTTTAGGATGCTTCATTCGAAGGTTCATATAACGAAACGATGAAACGCTCAGATGAAACAAAGCTAAAACTTGCGGTGGTTCCCAATTTCACTTCATTTTTTGTATCTTTCGGATGCAGTGTTTAATTATTATTAAACAAGATATTCCTTATGATTCGTTTTATGTTTTAAAAATAAAATAAGTCTTAATTTCACTCAGAAGTACTGAAAAATAATTATAGTATTTGCAGAATTAGATCCGCGCGAGTTTCCGCCTTGTACGCTACAAAAACGGTACAATATAGATGAAAATTGTACATAAACAATTTATTGAGCACCAAATTTACTACAAAAAGGTCGGCGGGAGTGTATAATTATATCTAATAGTTTAAGAGTTACAGAATTTTAATATAATGTGAGACATTTTCGAGCAACTTTGCACACTTGCCTTCCGCCGACTTTTTTTTAGTAAATTTCGTTTTCTAAAATGTTTACGTGCAACTTTCCTCTATCTTGCACCGTTTTAGGGTAATTTAATACAAAAATTGTGGCGGTTTCGATGCAGGCATGATTTACAAGAAAAACAACTTCAGATACCTGGTGTAATATTGCAACACTGACGAAACTACCAGCAAAAAAAGCCGCGATGGGCACCAAAAGCAACTAGACCAAAACACACAAGTTCTACTAAACCGATAATTTATGTTCAAATTTTAAAATGCGAAAACAAAATAATTTAATAAACCTGATTTATGAAGTAAATCAGTAATTACTAGTTTAAGTCATAAAAGATTTTACTGTAAATTTATCATCATAGGACGAAAGCATGTAAAATAAAATTTGAGTAAATTCTGAATGTTGAAATTGTATCAACAGTCAAGCAATTGTAAAGATTATAAATAAGATTATAAATAATAATAATATATAAATAAATAATAAAAAAAGCGTTATAAATCTGTTAAAACTAGAGAAAGAATTCATGTTAAAGTAAAGTTCATTTGTTTAATGCTTTTTTATAGTCAGTAGCGGATTTGTTTAATATTAACAGGAGAAAAAATTGTAGAATTGGTAAATTTTTGTTCCATTTAAACACGCAGCGCCGTCCAGTAAAAAAATGTCGTAACATCTTAAGGGTAAAAAAAGGCATAACGCCGCTTTCAACAGAACAGAGTAAAAAAAGAAAAAAACCGATTGGCAGATTTAATACTGAGAGGGTTCGTAAACCAGTCAGAAAAAAGCGTTTTAGGAAACAAAGTCAAAATTGCATACCAAGAAGGAGGGGAGTTTTAAACAATGGTTTTAAAATCCTAACGCGGTGCAAAAACAATTAAAGTTGCATACGGGATTTTATCTTTTGACTCGCAAAAAAGATGTTAGTGTCGGGCTGTTTTTTTTAAGTACTCGCGGAAGGGAGTTAATTTACGCGATGTTTTTTTTTTAATTATCCGAAGAAAAGTTACTAACGGGTGGTGTTTTTTTTGTACTCGCGTAAGGAGAGTTACTGACGGGCTGGTTTCTTTCACAAAAATTTATCATAATCATTATTTTTCTTTGAGTGTACGTTTTGTATAAAGTTATTAGTTAGTGAAAAATTGTTACGTGGTTGCCAACCGGCGTCCAGTCAAACCGCAATACGTGATCTTCAATTTGAGGATTAGGCACCATATAAAAAGGTCAGGAATTAGTTACATTTATTTGGATATGCGCTTGTAAGTTTTTTATTTGATTATTGTACGAGATATACAATGAACTGAGATACTGTCTAATGCGATAAAATTGAGAATGATTATTTAAACTTAATTCTATCGCTTAAACGAGGTTTTCTGTTTGTTTTTTGTTGTAAACGGAGACAGCAAATTTAATATTTTCTTTTCTTTGTCTTTGGCAATTGACAAGTTGCTTATAAGATTAGTTTTACTTTTTGTGCGCCGAAAGATCACGCTAAGAACACCTAGAGAATTTAATAAAAGGCATGCCGACTATTTCGTCGCGAAGTGTTTTTATTGCGAGTCCAATCTGCTGTAAGTCTTCTTTAGATATGACAGGGAATCGCGAACCCGACAAACTGTTGAAAAAACCCAATTTTTAAACTATGGATGCACATTTGTTACGTCCGAAATTTTCAAAACGGAATACCCTGTGTATCGACTTAAAAATTAGTTTTTGGTTTTGACGCCCTTTGCCGACCTTGTTGGTTACTGCGAGGCCATTTTTGAAGCTGTCAACTACGTGAGCCGGTCGGTGTGTTGTGTGATGAATACTTATTTATAAGGCAATTACGAATTTATTACAATTCGTTCGGCACAGGGTAAGATATTTTGTCTTCAGTCTATTAAGATTCCTTCGTAATTTCTGTATTAATGTGATAGCCGGTTCCACCACGTTCCAATCACCTGTTCGCTTCAATAAGAAATAATGATGCATAAGTACGAGTGATAAATACCGCTACCGAACGTATAAGCTTTTGGGAGGGCATACGACTTAAACGAAAACGAGGTCTCGACGAGCAATGCGTCGGAGATGCTAATTTTTGGACAATAATCGATTGTGTTATCAACCACCTGTTCGTAATTACAACCTACAGCATTCGATACAACGGGTTCTTATATCGCATTTAATGAATTATTATTACTGATTTTGTAGTTTCCTTTTTCGTTAGTTCGTGACACGAATTGCTTTTCAATAATTATTTTAGGCTGCCGGTGGGAAAACGTTTTCTTCACGCAAGCAAGCACTGGAGTCTGGGTTAGTCAGTTTGCATATATTTTTTTTGCTGTCATAAAAGTCACTCACGGAACTTTGATTACTGTCGGTGTCTGTAATTACGTTTATTGTTTGCATATCAATAAGGTAATTTCAAATATCATTTAGGGTGTATCGCATGCTGAAAGTAGACAATATTTATTACGAAATATACTTCGCTATCTCGATGTAATTTAACTATATGCTTTGTGTGTTGCCGATATGTCTGGCATTTATGAATCGAGAAATTAGACAATACTCCGGTTAATCTTTTATGTTGTTACTTCGAGGTTTCTACACCTATTACTCATACTTGTTAGTTTCTCTAATGTTTATAAATTGAGAACTTCAACATATTTTGGTTAGTTTGCTACGTTGTTAAATTAAAGTTTTTATACCTGTTAATTATACTTGTTAATATTTCGAGCATTGTTAATCTTGTTAATCTTCTACGTTAATACATTAAAGTTGTTATACTTGTTAATCTTTCTTTTATCGTAACATACATTTCTCTTTTAATTGTCGTTAACCGTTAACCATTGGTGGCTACCCGAAAATCAGAGTAACAAGGATTACGAGCCTCAAATTTAGTTACAAGTTTGGACTGTCTGTCGTGATTAAGGCAGAAGTGTTAATTAGGATTGATCTGGCGCCCTTAAGTATAATTCTCTTGAACCTCCCCTATCTCCGACTGTGTCAGTAGACCGTGCAAGGTTCGTAAGACCTAAAGCTTGTAACACATTTTCAAAGATGAAATATTCACTTTGCAACTTTTAATTGTGAAAGGATCTGGCAACGTAGCTCAAGTTGTGTCATAGTCTTAGAACCTGTTGAATTGTGAACTGCCATAAAACTCAGGTAAAATCCAGTAATCATTTAGTTTCGTTGTTTTTTTTTAAATGTTCGTCAACTAGTTAAAGTGTGGTGAAGCAAATGTCAGGAATCACGCTATATAAATTATTTATTTAATCATTGAATGGTTTATTTAATCCAAGCGTATTGAAATGACGTATGAAAATGACAGTCAGTGGACGTGAATCTTAATTTTTCGACCTTTCCTCGCATAACATGCTTGTGAGTGGAATATTATTATTTGAGCTTTGTAAAGGTGACTTTTTCTATTGAAAATATTTTGTGCCAAATAAAGTTCGATGTTTTAAGATTTTGTTGCTTGTTTTGTGTTAACAACACAACCCATATACCCATTTTTATGCTTCTCTAGAAAAATTTTCTATAAAAGATGTACCCTCCAGTTTGCAATTATTTCGCACTAAACAACAGCCAGGACTCTTTGGATTTAGAGTTTTTAATACTAATTCAATGCCGAGCACAATTTTCGTTCCTTTTGGAGAGATAAAAGTCAAACAAATTGAACTACAAAAATGAAAAAAATTAGTGACGCCGGCCTATTTACATGCAATGATGTTTGTTCGAGTGCATGGATTTAAGATAACGCGATCGCATTTCTCTTTAGATATGTCACTGGAAGCTATGTTTTATCAGTGCACAGCAATTCTTGATAATGAACGGTCTCGCTCATAATTTGTTATCACACAAAATTCTTTGTAAGTCACTGTTGTTGCTGATACATAATCTTTCGGCGATGAAAAAGTTATGGAAAACAATTCTCAGGCACTTCATGGACAAATGTTAAATACAAACAATTAGTGAATTATCATACGACTCGATTCTCGTTTAATATGTACCTAGAGTACTAGTTATTTGTGTTTAGTATTTTTTTATTATTTATGTATGCATTCCTGTTTTTAAAAATTGTAATAAACCTTGTTCATTATATTACGTAGGTAATATTGTGTTTGTTTTCAACACCTTCCGATAATTGCAAGATTTGCGATTTCTGTGATTTTTTTTTGTTTGGTGCATTTGCACTTGTGTCATTTAAGTCGACTTTATTGTCATACGTGTTGAATTCATTACTTCCAACTGTCATTTACATTTTTTTATCGTTGTATTTTTTTGTCGTGAAAAACATTGGCTAGACACACGTGTTATTGCGTTTTGTTTTAATTTTGCATCTTCGTCATCTTTGGTTTCTTGAACGTCTTTCTTGATTTGCGACACTTACGTTTTCTTTGTTGCTTGTATTACTTAAAGACGTTGTGTAACCAACTACGATTTTTTTTTAAATCTACGGTATTTATCCCGCCAAAGTTATAATTTTGAATTCAATACGTATAAGATTTTTTTGTTTATGTAGTTTAATTTGTATTTGTGCGTACAAGCTCTTGCAAAACTTAATTTAATTTTGATTTAAAGTACCTAACCCGATTTGTTGTGTTGCGTTATTTTATTTATGTTTTTTATTCATTTTTATTTGAATATCATTTAAACCATGTAATTACTGTCGATTTCAGGTTTTAGTGTAATACGCCCCGAAAAGGTAAATTCCTTTTGGAGTGTGTTAAGCAGAAAATAGCAGGTTTTATAGTTGGCAAAGTCTTAAGCATGGTTTAGGTATGTGTTTGGTCTCATGGTTATCTTAAGTTATTTTTTGATCATCTAAACAATTAACACCTAGATATCAAATTTACTATGGAAACCAAAAATAATGGTTCTCTTCCATTCCTCGACTTTTTGTGACTCCTAAGCCCAACGGACTTCTGGGCTATTCTGTTTATCGCAAACCCACCCATACAAACAGGTACCTTCATGCTTTGTCTTATCATTATCTTACACAGAATCGTTTTGTTATTGAAACTTTGGTTTATCACGTTTTTTTTTATTTGCCAATCTGTGAATCTAGTCTTGGAACTTCGTCATCTTACTAAAACCTTGTATACTATACATATGTATATTTAGATATAATTATTTTATTTGTCTCTTTTGGTTTATGAACCCGTCAGTAACGTTATTGTAAGCTAAGTAAACCGAACTTGTTGACAGTTTTCTTTCTTATTTTTTTATTTCTCTTCTTTTCTCCGATTTGACTGACTTCAATTTTTTTTAGTACAAGCTTTAAATTTCTTGTGTTGATCAGGAGCTGGCTTAACTAGACACAATCTGGCAACCTTAAAAGTTTTAGTTTCTTTTACTCTGTTACGTAAATTTTCTCATAACTTAAGGGGAGGCGGCTACCTCAATATTACCGAGAGAGGGTTGCAGATGGTCCTCAGTGTGCTAAATAAAATAAATGAAAGAACGCTAAAACAAAGAAATATTAATTACAGATCCCGTTTGCATTTGTCAAACAATAAAGGTAAATTTCAAAACACAAGTATAACATCTAATATATTTATTTCATTAAAAAAAACTGTGTAGAACCACACAGATACTATTAATTAAGATTTTGTTAATAAATATCACATATATGAATAATGTTACCTGCCTCTTAGATTGGGCAACACTCCGTACATATATTGTGATAATACACACATATAAGTTGTACATACTTACGTTCGACAATTACACAAATTAGTAATAAGTAAAGGAGTTCTACTCACGATTGTCTAATCATGCTAATAACTAATGGCATTCTTGAATCGTCTACTAAAATTGCTAATAGTAGAAAAAAAAAGAACAATTAAATCTAGGTTGATATCACAAATAAATCGCTTGTAATTTAACTTTATGAACCTGAAAGCGCATAGCTTCCAAATGACTGTCACTCATAACGTTGCAGGTGTGTTCTGAAGTTTAATCGTCCATCACCCAAATACTTTGACTTATACCCAAATTACGTCTGGCAATTGGTCGAAGTAACCAATAGTCGTACCGTCCTTCTTACATCGAGCAGAAATGCTGTTTTTCTTAATATGCATAAGAGGGCGTTCCGGGACAAAATTCATACAGTAAGCAACATATATCAAAAGATTTTTAACATAGCAACCTCGGCCAGTCTCCGACAACTCGTAGTTCAGATTCTATTACCGGCTAACGTTTATTTTTCAAGTTAACATTTGACTCAAATGGTCTAGCATTTAAATCGTATGTTTTGTGACTACAGTTTGCGTGTTCAAAGTTTTGCATAGTACATATTCTTTTATTAATCACTTAGTTCAACATTAGATATTAACTAACTGTAAGTTTATGGTTCTAATATTTTCGTTTACAATTACACAACTAACACATAAGCAATAAAAATTTACAGTCTATTAATAGTTTTTGAACGCATCTGTGCTATTTACAGCAACTTCCAATTTGGGTACTCTGAAGATGGTTCAGATGAAACCTAGAGTTTGTTCTAACTCAACTAAATACCAAAAGAAAACATTGAGTACTCTAGTGGCTTCTCCGGCACAGTCAGATCACTCAGGTTTTGTAGTTTTAACTTTGTCGTATCTTACACAAGCAAGAAAACGCTCAAAAAGTACATCTGGCAAGCGAAGACGTCTTAGTGGTAGTGGTCGTAGCCAAAGTTGAGAACTTCAATTATTATTTGTTTTACAAGTTTTTATGTTAAAACCGTTGGAAATAACTTCTACAAATTCTACAAGTTTTAAAAATAACTGATTGATCTTTAAATAAATTTATTTTTTAATGCTGTAAGTGAAGTTTAAT
This sequence comes from Aquatica leii, assembly GCA_035610365.1. Lineage (NCBI taxonomy): Eukaryota > Metazoa > Arthropoda > Insecta > Coleoptera > Lampyridae > Aquatica > Aquatica leii. The sequence continues at coordinate 175,084,335 of CM069433.1, read as the reverse complement.
TTATATTTTAGAAAAAAATTCAAGTTTAATTGATTTTGTAGACTGTAATATATATAAATAATAAATATAATACTAAAATCTATTAATTAATGTTCATGATTTCCCACTGAGTCTCGAACCAAACACATAAATAGGTTATGTCTTTTGTAAATAACAAGTTTTTGTAATGCATTTAAAAAAATATATATTAAGTCATCAAGTAGTGCAAAAAAAATATGTTGTATAAAAAGTTAAAGTTAACGAAAGATTGCTGTAAATAGCTAGTAGTAATTGAGACATTTTAACGTCGTGAGCGAGTGTAACGAGGAAAAACGTTAATTTTACCGAGATGATTAATCGCCGGTTAATAAAAATTCTAACGTTCTCACTAAAATGTTTTACTTTAAAAACGTCGTTGTGAGAAATACATGCCGATAAAATAGAAATAACTACATACAGTTCCTAGACCTTTACGTTTGGTGATAAACCATCATCAAGTTTTTTTCGCATTAGATCAAAATGATCAAAAAATACAAACAAAAATTATGCATAAATTTAATTATGTGCATTAAAGATACAAAATCGCTAAAACAAATTTAAAAAAAAATTATAAATCACATAAAAAAAAGAAAATAAAAACCCGCTTTTTAAAAAAATCAATATTGAACTTTAAATTAGTTTTAGTCAAGCGCCATAAATACATCAATTGCAAACTACATGCACAAATAAAAATCTACCTTTTTAAATTGGATACAAATTTGTTTGCAATAATGCATAGTTTTTAGGTTTGCAACGTACACTTTTAGATATAAAATAACTTCTAGTAAATTCTAATATTCCTGATATAATATGTATTACGAAACATTGGTTGAATGTAACAGTATCATTCCTATACATGTTTTGGGAATACAAATTGACTTTATATATTTGTTAGATGTAATACAAATTTTATTGCAATTCAAAAAGATATGGGTATATATTAATGTATACGAATAGCTCATTCAAATTCATTAAATTGTATGTTGTGTTATTTAAGCATTTCATAACATTGTAACAATTAATGTAAAAAGCATTGGGATTACTATCAAAATAATCATCTTTTAAATGTATTTATATACAAACTAAATCAAAAGAAATAAGACATTCTATTACTGTTCTTTAAAGCTTTTTACAAACTTTTACTTCGTCTAAAAAGTAAATCTAAAAGTTGTATTACCTAAGGTATAAAAATTTATGTAAAAGTAAACGGAGATCGCGTTTGTTAAAAGTAATTTTTTTTACAGTTTCTTATACACTTTATATATAAAATACAGCATGGTTATTTAAAAGTAAATTTTATCAACATTTTTAATCCGTTTCGAATAATACTATTGTAAACACTCAAAAAAATAAAAAAAAACATCTTATAAAATACGTTTTATTTATTTATTATACAAATTGGACGTCGATATTGTTACAAAATAATCCTAATGAGAATCCAGCAACAGATAAGCTTTGGAACATCAACAGCGTTAAATGTGTACGATGTATAACCATATTCGGTTCATAATTTGATGCTTAAAAAAGGCAAGCGTGACGGGGTGTAATAACGGCGCAATAATGAATACTAAATTAAAAATTGAGTTTTTTGGAATGACTTACTAATTATTATTATACCTATTACATTATCTACTTCAGTAGACAATTTTTGGTATTTTTAAGTAATTTTATTTATAAAAAACATTTTTTTAGTCTAACATGTAACTGTTAAGAAAACAGGTTAATTAAATAGTATAAATTACATTAAAACAGTAATTTGTATTATATTACATAGCATTTAGTTAAATTTGTAAAACTATTGGTCATTGTTAGAATCAATTTGTTTTGTTAATCAGAAACATTGAAAAGACGTATAATGACAAAATTCTACTTAAACCTTTGAAAGACACGTTTTTAATTTATTTAAGTTTACGTTTTTGTTGTTTAATTGAAATATAAGTATAAAATTAAAATTAAAATATAATCAAATTTAAAAAAAAGACTTTGAAACATTATTTTTATATTTAAACAATGTAATAAACGCAACTGTTTTATGTAAATAGTTATTAATATAAAATAAAATTAAATTATGGAATTGTTTGTAGTGTTAATTAAATATTAATTATTTATATTTGTTAAATTAGTACTATAAATAAGCTGTATGAAAAAGTGTATTATTTTACACAAATGTATATACTTATAGGTATTATATTTTGTCATCGGCCGTGGCGCTGTAATCGTATTTTAACGAATTTTTTTTTAAGTTAATGAATATTCTGTTTGTAGGAGTATTTCAAACAATGACTTTGAATAATAGAGTTATTCATAGTCAAGGACGTGAAATTATATTTAACTTGTATAAATTTATGTTAACTGAACAAGAACAAGGACAGCTTTTGATTCCTTTGAACAGTCTCTGAGAAAAGAAACTTTTGAAAAACCCGAAAACAGGAAATTCGCTTTGCATAGAGAAACTATTAACACCATAAGTCTTAATCATCCATCCACAAATTTGAAGAAAAAATTATACGACGAATTTAAAGATTCCATATATAATCTAGGTTCGAATCCTGCCTGCGACGATTTCTTTTAGAAACATATTTTATATCTTTAAAGGAAAGTAAGATACGTTAAAAATAATTTTTTTTTATGTTCACTTGACTTTATACACGGAGTGCTGCATCTTCCTTACATTATCTTTGGATGTACTCACGATAACTCTCTAACCAAAAGTCCCAGTAACTTGAAATTTGGTATGGAGCTAGTTTTTTTGGTTCTATCAAAAGATTGGTTTGATAAAGAAACCGGAAGTGGGTGTATTTGCCATTTTAACAGTTTTTCTTGTAAAACCACCCTCTCTCTATCGTTCGAGCGTTTACTTTCGTTGTTTTTATTCGCTGTGCGAAATCGGGTGCTCAGCTTTGCCAGGGTTCACTGATTGAAATCTAATCCGGTTTAATACATTTATTTATACACATAAAATGACTAAATTATAATTCAATCCTAAATGCTAAATTATTTACAAAATTAAAATATGATACGCCTCTGGTTCGGCACGGCACTGGAATCTGAAATAAACGCCAAGGTTAGTATTTATACCTGTCTAAGATGGCGGTTGACGTTACAAATACATTCCTTTGGTACATTCGTTGCGATTATTTGTGTTTTTCCGGAGTTAAATGTGTTGTGGTAATAGGTATTCGAATAATTGTGTACGGTATCCAATTTCAATTAACCTACCACCAGGTACTGGACCAATTGCACCGCCGGAATGTGGGGTTATCGGAACGGAAATTGTACGGCGTAGAATCCCTTTCTTTTAGGAGGATTACTGGGGAATAAGTCTCGTTTCCAGGCGACGTTCGGTACCAATGAATAAGGGACCGGTGCTTATAGCGTAGGGTAACTTCAACTACGTTAGCTTTGAATGTCTCGGTAAGTACCTCTTTTTATTACTGAAGGTCCTGGTAATTATTATAGTTTCAGATCTACGTTTCTAAGGTAAGGAATAGGATTATGTCCAAGGATATAGTTAGTAACTCTACAATCGTGAGTTAGTTATTGGTCAAAGGTAAATACTTGAACACGATTTAGTTTAGCGGTTATAACGGTATCAATTTGGTTATAGTTTGGTACAACCAACGGGGTCCTAGACGGTTACCGGACGAGAGACTGTAGGTATCTCTACAATCGAAGGGAGGGTCTAGTCCACGGTATCTCGTAAACTAGAATGGCAATTGTAGGTATCCCATACAATTGAGGCGGTAAGTCAACTAAATACAGTTAATGGTATCCCAAAAACTTGGAAAACTTTTAGGAAAAGCGGTCAGGTAGAAAGCTGGAGTCACAAATCGGCTCATTCTCCTTTACTATGGATAGGTGGTAACTTATATACCCGTCGGTTATCTATCCTTATCAGTGGTGACACCAATAGGGAGGGATTTAAAGAGTAGGAGAAGCTTTACTTATCTGGACTGTACTTGCAGCGCCACGCACGCCTTTTTCTAAAATTATAATTAAAATATTTGTTATTTTGTCACTATAATTTAATTAATAAAGGCGGTTTCTTACATTCTTATAAAATTCTGTACGTATGTAAATTATTCGAATTATTTTTACATTTTCTTATAAAGATAATTCTTCCTAACAATTTATTTAAATAAAAAAAATTTTAACATTAACAGTTTATTAGATATTTTATTTATAATTTAAAATGAATTCACAAATATAATCTAGGTTTGAATTGCTTGCGACGATTTTTTTTAGAAAAAAATTTGATATCTTGAAAGGAAAGCAAGATACGTTAAAAGTAATATCTTGTCATATTTCTTTTTTCTTCTTAATGAAATCGAGGATAAAAATTTCAAATAAACTATACCATGCTAGGAAATCAATACAAACGTGTACATATCACTTCAAAATGGTTTTATGATAACATAACCTTAAAGAAAATATGTAGACATTCCTTCATCGTTTCTTATAGGAAAGTCGTGTGGTGACCACACCAGTTTTTTAATGATGTTATGCGTAACGAATTAAAAAGTTTTAAATTAAATTTTATTTTTATATTTAACATTTTTTTGCATTGAGGTAATATGAATTAAGTAGTTAAAAACCGATTTTGCTGATATTATGGCGAAAAACAAGTAGGGAAAATGTCTCGGTAGATATTATGAAACTTGTCAGGATCGTTCTGCTCTTGCGCCAGACTGTCACAATTGTGACAGCATATCCGCAGTCATTTTACATTAAATCTTTGTCGAGTTCACTTTATTTGTATGCCCGGGTTTAAGCTTCACCGTTAAATTGTGTCACGCTACAAATTTCTAATGCGTTTATTTGTGGAAGGTTGTAACGGGGTAAGTGGTATACAATTTTCTTTATTGAAGGTTTAAATTGACACCTACTAATTTTCTGTAGCGGATCTTGGTAGTCACCAATTGTCCGGCGTTATTAATTAAGATAACCAACAGGTGGTCGTATTGGAAACATTTCATGACGTCGAAGTAGTGTTACGTACTGATAATAACCACCGTCGAAGTTTGAGAACCGCCAGGACCATTCTTTTCTGTTATGAAGTCAAACATGGGGAATTTACTCGATTAAGTCACAGGGAAACGCTGCGCACTTACGTTCGTAATAATTGGATGCTAACCAAACCTTTTTGTTACTTGTGTTAAACGGATATGGCCGTTCCGATCGGGGTTTAATAGTATTTTTTAGGCGTACCAGAGGCGGATGTTAGCTAACAGTCCGAGTAAGGTCCAGCTTGTAAGTATTACTATTTCACATTTGTTATTCGTGTTTCGGGGACTAGGTCGTTGAGGACCGTACGTGCATGTTAACTTAACACAATTAATTGTATTTTTGTGCTTCGCGAATTTATCGTTTGTGCACATCGAATCTCGAAAGCTTAATTGCTTGATTTATCTACGATTTAAGTATATGTATTTATCTATTTAGACGCTATATGTATGTCATTATCTAGTCCGACAAGGGCATTTTGTTGCACAGTGTGTTGCTCGCCACTCGGCACAAATTTTTAATTTAGTCAACCTACGTGTGTATGTTCTTCAAGAATTTATATTTCTATACTTGTTTCGACTTCTGTGATACAATAAATATATATATTCGGTGTTATTATCTTTGTAATGTTATTTATTCTTCGTGTACTACGAGGCGAGTTAGACGGTCTCCCTCGACTTTAATTTTTCATCGTCTTGACGCCTTTTATTAGTTTCACGTTATAATCACACATAACAAAGCCTGCGATCCCTCTCCGAACAAGCTGTGCTGGCCGTTGCTTTGTTTGGTTACGAGAAGACCGGTGGAACTTTTTATTTTGATATCTCAACTCTAGGAACCCGAGTTTCTCGTAACAAGTATACCATTTAACTTTACGTAACCTTGATCACTCCATCTACGTGCATTGAGTTCGTTCAGTAAGAATTCTCAAGAGCGTCTATTATTCTTTCTAGGTCAGGATCTTCCACCTGAGCCTGTCGGATAGCCTATAGCACTATCAACTGGTAGGCCGACGGATACTAAGCAAACTGCGCACTGGGTTGCGTCAGTATCGTGGCAAGGTGGTCTGAACAGTGTGTCACCTGGGGCATTGCTGCGGCCTGATGTGTGTTCTATTTTTAGACCGTATGGCTGTAGAGCCAAGGTTTATCCGGCTAATCTTCCACTTGGAAATTTTAATGACATCAGCCATCGCAGTGGTTGGTAGTCACTCTTCACTACGACGAAGGAACCTTTAATGTAGCCTCGGAATTTGATTACTACCCACAGAATACTAAGAGCTTCTCTGTCGGTCGTGTGGTAGTTCATTTCCGCGGGCGTCAGCAATCGGCTGGCGTATTCTATAGGTTTTTCTTCCGGTTTCTCCCCCTGGAGTAGAGCCGCACCTATTGCGTAGCAGCTAGTGTCTGTGCGTAGTACATACGGTTGCGTAGGGTCGGCCTGGCGCAGAATCGAACTGGTTGTCAGCAATTCCTTGAGCCTCTCGAAAGATTCGTTTTGCTCAAGACCCTACTGCCATTTTGCATTCTTTTTGGTCAAGTTGCTAAGAGGCTAAGCGATTTGCGCAAAGTTTTCCACAAATTTTCTGAACCAAGAGCAAGTTTGGAGAAAAGTCAATAACTGTTTTACATTCTTTGACTCGGGCATGGACGTTATTGCGATAATTTTAACTGGATTTGGGGATATACCTTCCATCGTAAGGATATGTCTTAGGTATTCTAATTTGGTACTGTCAAAAGGACATTTAGCACGGTTCAGCGTTAGCTTAAACAATTTCAAACGAGCAAAAACTTCTGTTAGGTCTGTTAGATGTGCTTCAAACGAAGAGCAAAGTATTGTTAAGTCATCCAGATAGGCAAGCATCAAAATATATTGTAGACCTGATTGGAATCGGTCCATCAAACGTTGGAACGTTGCGGGTGATTTTTTAAGACCGAAAGGCATCATTTTATATCTAAATATGCCAAATAGCGTAATGAATGCAGTCTTGTCTCGTTCTTCTAACTTAACCGGGACTTGGTGGTATCTGCATTTCAAGTCAAGCGCGGACATGTAGACGGCATTATACGTAGAATGGAGTAGATCGTGTATTCTTGGGTGCGGGTATTGGTCCGAACGAGTGACTGAGTTTAGACGTCTATAGTCGACACAGAGTCTATTGGTTCCATCCTTTTTTGGTACCAGTACTACCGGAAAAGCGAAAGGCGATTCGCACTCTTCTATTATTTCGTGTTTGAGTAAGTTGTCTATTTCCTTTCTGAGAACTTTCTTTTTAGAAGGAGCTAGGCGGTAGAAAGGTACCAAAATTGGAGTATCATCTGATAATGGAATTCTGTGCTCCGCAAAAGTTTTCTACATTTAACGTCAGTTACGTCCTTGATAAACAACAATAGACTAAAGTTTGAACCTTGCGGAACAGCTGATGTTGAAGTATACGTAGTAGAAATAAAATGATTATACGTAACATATTGTTTGCGATTCCTCAAGCAAAAATGAAATAATTTCTTTAAAAGAGCACAAAACTCAAAGTGAGCCCATTTAGTTAAACAACAAAGTGATCGATTTTATAAAATTTGTTTATTATGTCAATGTATGTAATCAACTTATCTTCTATTATCTATTATTTCAGATAAATACTGTTTAAAACAAGCCAAGCTGGTAATTGTAGACATTTAATCATGAAGTCAGTTTGAGCAGAAGTTTTTTTAACTTAGTTATGTATATGTTTGACTGTATAGTAATGACTCAAAAATGTTTGCAAAATTACGATAAATAGATATAGGGCGATAACCATTGGCATTATTTATACATTTTTTTTTTAAGACTGAAATAATATAAACAATTTTCCAAACGCCCAGAAAAGTAAAATTTTTAATTATCAACAACAAAATATAGCTAAAAGGACGCACAAAAATGGAGGCACAGTATTTAAGTAAATAAGTAGATATTCATCTAAAAACTCAACGAACAACCATTCTTCACTTCGCGTCTTCAAAATTAATCGGTGTTTCGTAGTATTAAGTATAGGTGCGCGTGCGATGTTAACTTGGTTTAATTTCTTTGCTTCATTTTGAGATTTAGATCAAATGGATGCATAAGTTAAACCAAAAGCGCACAACATAAGTTTTCTTTTGTGTTAAATTTGAATTAGCATTTTTAGGAACTATTTGTTTATCTTGTCCTGTATGTGTTTAATCTAACAAATTTATTTTTGAAATATTTTCAATTTAAAATTAAATCTACAGCCAAAACCTAAAATTGAAATTAGATTTTTTATAAAATTTTATAACTGGAATTGTGGTAACAATAAGAATATCAAAAAATAAAAAAAGTTTTGTACATAAACTAATAGTCAAAATATAAATCTTAATCGTAAAAGTCTATTGTTGCGTTTAAACATACTTTTAAAGAACAAGGTAATTTACCTATCTAAAGACGCATGCAACTATTAAACTTTGATTATAATAAAAAAAAACATTAAATAATTTTTTTGGTCAAAATAAATATTTTTTCACTTTTATACAGGGTGGTCCACTTCAGACGCCTTTGTTCATAGCTCCTGAAATATTTTTTAGAGAAAAATGTTTTTTATAAAAGTTTTAATAATTTCTATATAGCTTCTTCAAAAATTATTTTGGTACATATAAAATATGGCTCATATACCCCAGAAGCGAATCAACAACGTCAAAAGCACAATATTTGTTTGATTTTAATTATTAATAATAATATTATAGTGTGCATTGCTAAACCTAATTTAAAAAAATAATGTTGATCTTATCTTATCGTTTTTGTAATTATTTCTATACTTCCATTAAATTAAAAATGTAGTAATGTACTAAAAGTGACTTAAATCATTAAATCCTTAAATACTTCTAATAAATATGTTTTTAACGGTTTACTAGAAAATTTAAAAATTGCGTATTAAATGTAACAATTAGTTATGTAGTATAATTAAAAATTTAATGTTACATTAATTGTAAACATAATAAAATCGATAATAAACTTATAAAAAAGTTTATAGTCTAATTTATAATATTGTAATTATAGTTTAAAAAAATGAACATTTTAAATTCTGTTTTAAAAATTAATTATAGATGTCAAAACATTATAAAACAATTTTATTTTATTTATTTTACTAATTTTAAGTGCTCAGAATTAATTAAAGTTACAAAAATTAGATAACAATATGAAGTTACTTAACCAATTACAAAATATTTAAAACAGAAGCTTCAAAATATATACGTTAAAAAGTATTAACGATTTTTACAAAATTTATGTAAATTACATACAATACTTTTCTGAAAATTATTTGATATTACTATTCTGTTTTATAACTGATTATCGTTTTACAAGATTACGTTATGTAAATATTTGTAAATTTTAGAATTTAGAAAATTTAGAAATTTTAGAATTATTTTTAAACTCAGGATATACTTTTGGTTGTAAACGTCTAGTAACTCAAGTTGTTATTTGTTTTATTTTTTAGAGTCAAAAATACAAAACTACTAAATGTTTTTCACGATGGTAAACAAAAACAAGATTTTTTTGAACAAGCTAACATACACTGCATATAATTTTTGATATAATAACTTTAAGGTGCTTTTAAAAATCAATTAAAAACGTCTGTTATCCAATAATTTAATTGATTTTTTGTTTTAATAAAAATATGTTTTCAAGTTTTAGTTAAGAATAATTTCAATTCAATAAATTTTTTATAGTGGTTCTTCTTTTTATCAAATTTTTTATAAATTTTACAGGTTTCTTGTTTGATTTACATTTAAAGTAATCGTTAACAACTCGAAATTTTTATAATTAGTTATACTTTTGTTATTGCATAGTTCTGTGTGTGCTTTTCTCAGTACAAGAACACCAACATTTAGAAGTAATAAAATAAACACTACATTACAACACTATATCTAAAAGCTGCTTACAAACACAAAATTTTTTTGTTGTTGGGTGAGGCTGTGCTATTTATATTCACGTGCACAGTTAATTAAATCTTATTTTTTTGTGTACTATTCTTTTAAGCGCAATTTAAGTATTTATAAGAGATGGTTTGTATAAGTAAATTAATTATTTAATTAAAATTAAAGTTAATTTGTTAATTGGTTAAATTTGAAATGAATTGAATGAAAAACATTTAGTAATAAGTTTTGTATTCCACATTTGTATTTCTGACTACAAATAACAACTTTAGTTACTAGATGTTTACAACCAAATGTATATTTTTAGACAAAAAATAATATTCGAAAATATACGTAAACAAAGATTTACATAATAACGTAATCTGGTAAAACGATAATCATTCATAATACAAAGTAGTAATAACAAATAATTTTCAGAAAAGTATTGTATGTAATTTACATAAATTTTGTACAAATCGTTAAAACTTTTTAACGTATATATTTTGAAGTTTTTTCTTTAAACATTTTGTAATTGGTTAAGTAACTTCATATTGTTATCTAATTTTTGTAACGTTCATTAATATTTGTTCTCAGCACTTAAAATTAGTTCGATAATTTTTAATTAATATATTAAATTATTACAAGATCTTTTATAATGTTTTGACATATATAATTAGTTTTAAAATAAAATTTAAAATGTTTATTACAATATTATAGATTAGACTATAAACTTTTTTATAAATTCAATATCATTTTTACTTTGTTTACTAAAATATAATTCAATTTTTAGTTATCTACATTACTAATTGTTATAATTAAAACGTGTTAAATATACGTTTATTTACTTATGTTTATTATTATATACATCTTAGTGGTCGCCAAACTAATTGCTTCTACGTTTATATTTAATTTTTGCCTAATGCTGTTTATAATTTTTATCTTTTATGTAATATTTAGAAACGGAATAGCTTATTTAATTTTTTTTTAAATTTGTTTCATTTTGATAGTGTATAGATATTACTTTTTTTTGTTTACAAATGTATTTTTATATGTTTCAAATTATTATTTAACATCCAAATGTGTATTAATAAATTTCTAAAATTCATCATTTCTCTGAAGTTATTACAAACCCTATAAAACGAAACATAAAAATGTTTGGCAAAATTCTTAACCCTCTTCTATATCTATTCGAACTAGTTTTAATTCTTCGTATAAAAAGGGCAAAACAAACCACTTAATACTATTTACACCAAAATTTATTAACAAAACCTTGTAAGTCTAAAACAATATGAATATTAAAAACGACTAAATTTTTAGTATCAAACTTACACAAATAGGTTAGTGTGGAATAATTCAACAGACCACAAACATGAGCAATTTACGTTACTACGCTTTTTAATAAATAACAAAGAAACAAAAGAAACATGAAAATGTCAATAATTAAAATACCTAAAAATAACAAGGGACAAATACTTAGAAAGTAATGCGCAATCAAAAATTACTAAATGTAAAGACAAAAAGAAGATAAGAATTCAACAGATAAACACGAAAACTTGAACCTATTTAATTCCCTAGCAATTATTAAAATTAATGTTATCTTTATGTATGTTGATGTGTAGTATTTCAGAAACTAAACTTTTTTTTTTAATTATTTTTTACGTCAAATCAAAGTTGTGTCCTGTGTCTATGTGATGAACTACTAAAGCTGTATTGCATTTTTTTATGTTGCAGTCGTATTTTTGAATGTTAATCTAATTTTTAACTTTCTGTTTAGTTTGTTCAATACAACACACATTGCAACCCGTGCAGTCTAGCGTGTACATTACATCATGTTTTTCTGTTGTCTTAGTTCTATCTTTAGGTGTTACTGTACAGCATGCAATATATAGTGTTATGTACATAGTTATTTCAATGTTACCCGACTATGGTTAATTTGGTCAACTGTGAAAATTGTAGTTTTAGTTAATGTAATTACTGTTCAGGTTAATTGATAAGATGAATCTTAGAGGATGTTCAGTTTTATTAGTTTTAATTAAATCGTACAACTTAGGTTTTTAATTTTTTTATAAGTAATAAATCAATATCCGTTATTGTAAAGTTTCATCTTTATGTATGATGACTGTCGCATTACTTTTATCAGATCTAGTAATTAAAAAGTCTTTATGTGTTTTAGTGAACAGTTTTGTAGATGTCACTATATATAAGTCTTAAGGTGTCAAGTTCTTTTTAGATTTACTGTTTGCAAAGTTTGTAATGACGTTTACATTTTTACGCCTTAATCGTTCTTTATCTTAAACATAATGACATGTAAGTTTATGTTGTGTATCTTCAGACTAATTATAAGTATATTTTTATAATAATTATAAATACATCTTGGGGACAACGCCATACATTCAGCCACTTTGTCAGGCAACTGTACATACATACGTTAAATTATAGATACAGTAAAATTGTAGTTTGGTCGCGTGTACAAATTTTGGAGTTTATTTTGTAGTTTAGTTAGAAGATGTCGATTTATGTTTATTTTCTACTACTTTTATTATAAACTGAAAACACTGTATAAATTGAGCTTTAAATCGTTAATAAGTTTTATAAGGCTATGTTTCTATATTTACTATCAACGTTTTTAAATGATTGAATAACCTATCTAACTTATTACAAAATAGAGTATGTTGTATATGTGTACATGTGACTAACAAATAAAGTAACTTTCTAGTATGAAACACAAATAGGTTACAGTGAAATAATGTAACAGCCACGAACATGGGCAACTTACGTTACTACACTTTTTAATAAATAGCAGAAAAATAAATCATAAAGAAATTAATAATTAAAATACTTAAAAATGACAAGAGACATAAAACGTTTGACAAACAAGAAGAAGATAAGCACGAAAAATTGAACAGCGATTAAATTGCCCTATATAGTTACCTCGCAATTTTTGAAATTAAATTATTGTACACACTACTTAAATTATTAGTAACATTATTAAAGTTGATGTTATTTTTATGTATATTGATCCCACACAGCCAAAAGTAACCAAAAGACATAATAAAGGCGGTAACCGCTTTGGATTGGCAAATGTGATCATAGAGTACCCAAAAGTACACCCAATGGTGAACTATGTCCCACTTAATCCCTCCATAGGATACTCTTATACTGACCTTGCGTGTATTCAACGGTCAACCTTTTAGGATAACCCGAAATTAACCGACACGGACAACTTATAGTCCACTTTTAAAGCTACTCAAAAGATACTTCTTTTAGTTATTTATTGGTCAACTTGTTGGGCTAACCTAAAGTTAATCGAAATGCCCGGTGCATAGTTGAATTTTAAAACTACTAAAAAGATACCATTTTTTGTTTGCTCAACGTTCAACCTGTTAGGGTAATCTAAAGTTAATCGAAAGGATTGTTAATGGTTGGTATTTAAAACTGCCTAAATAATACTAATTTTTGTTTGCTTAACGTTCAACCTGTTCGGATAACTTAAAGTTAATCTAAATGGGTATTTTACTATTTAATTTTTAAGCTGTTTAAAATATACAATTTTTGCACTTATTCAAGAATCAACCTGAAGTTAACTGTAAAAGATGTATAATTGTTGGATTTTAAAACTGCTTAAAAAATACTATTTTTTCAGTTGCTCAACGATTAATGGCTGCTTAACGGATATCTTATAGTTAACATTTGAAAATAAAACACATTAAAGTAAAGGTGCAAGTCTTGAAAAACAGATTTTATACGATACGATATAATACATATATATTTATTACTTATTTACAAATTTAAAATTATCTAAAATAAATGCCATCGCCGTTAACCCTGTTTCACACTTTTTCTCGATTTTCTAATCTCCACCTTTGTCGTCACTAAAACGTTCATTTTTGTGGCTGTAGAAACTATTCATTTTACGGAAGCTGAAATCAGAAAAAAATTCTTAACTAAACCACTAATATTTATATTTGATTTGATTTTTTACAGGGTTCCCAGCGATCTAGAAAATTGTAAAAAATCTGGGTATTTTAAAATCAGGGCAAACGTAAAATTTAGAGAAAGCCTGTTTCTATGTCTTTTTGTATACTGACCGTTCATCTGCAATTATGAATTATGTGTTCTTTTGTGTCTGTTAAAAATATGTATAAAGATGTTTTACCTTTATAACTGGAACTTTTAGTATAACACAATTGCACAAAGTTAACACTCGACTTGTACAACACGCACATCAACAAAACTTGAACGATTGTCTAGCAGGTAAAAAAAACGACGTTCAATTGTAAACTAGTCTTAAAAGAACCCGGTGGTTATTTAAATTACTATACCCATTCTCTCCCACTTCAACAACATAATTTTAAATTTTACAAACGGTGGGCGTTTGTTTAATGTTAATTCAATAATTCATGAAATCTATTTTTGTTAAGTTTAAATTAACCCCGTAACGTGCATGCTCGAGTTAATTCTATTACGCTAAATGGGCCAAAATAGGCACGCTCGAATTAATTCGAGCGGTATCGCTATATGAAACATAAGAAAAAAATGGCCTTTTTGATTTTTTTTAATTTACATCTGCCTTCTAAGCTATAAAATGTTAGAGTAATATTACTTTTCGTCCAGTTGTAAAACAAAGAAACGTTTTTTTGTAAATTACAAATAGGTACAAGTGTTTATTCTTTTTTATAATTATTATTGATTTAGTAGTGAAAGACTTTTTTTGTGGTGTAATATGTAAAAATTATAAAACTGCAAAGATAAGTGTTTATAGACAGTTATTTTGTGTTTAGTTATTACTTTTGGCCAAAATAAAGCTCAAAAATGTGCGACATGAAAACTTAAGTTTTTTTTTTACAAAATTTAATTTTTTTTCAATGATGGCTACATAATAAAAAACTGTTGAAATAAGTCCAGAAAGTTCATTTAAAGCACTAGATCAATTATTGTATTGTCACTTTCGACGTTAATAATACTTTTTTATCTATTATCGCGAATAAACTATCCTTTAATAAGAAACACTAAAATTTGCGTGTATTACGTTTTGAAAATTGGATATTGATGCGCATTTATGAGTCACAATATTAAAGAAGCTTAAATACAAAACTTGTTCGGTATGTCTGTTTGGAAAAATACATTTTTCTTGTTTGCTATCAAGAGGCCAAGTTTATATTGTAATTGTTTAACGGATTTGTTAAAGAAGAAATGAATATTAAACTCTCTGCTCAAAGTAATAACGATTTGTTTTAAAAAAAAATTGTCAGCATCGGCAAAATTAGATTCTTTGAATCAAATTTCCGTTAAAACTGCAATGTCTAGGAAAAAGACCTTGAATGGTCGAAGAGACCGACACAGAAGGGATTAAAATATCCACAAAGGCTATTGTTTGGTGCCAGTTGACACACAGTCGCAATGCAAAATAAGTTCTTAAATTAATCATTTACCGTAACGGATTAAACAAAAACAACAACAAAAAAAGTTTTTAGAATCAACATTAAGATGCCATCGCATTTATTAATACTTTCTCTTTAACTTGCTAAACGCCTTTGAAGAAACACTTGATATTTTTTATCGATTTAAGGGCGATAATTTGAACTATTATCAATATGATTTTGTATCGATCCACATTACAAATTATAAAAAAGTTTGTTTAAAAAAATAATTTTTAGGTTGAAATTAAATTAAAAACATCATTATGCTACAAACAAAAAAGAACAATGTTTATGACGATAATCGGATTAAAATGGTACGTTCCAAAAACTGTTGTACGAGGGTAATGGTGGAACTAAAATAAAGTTTACTTCTAAAAATTTCATTGTTAGCCAATTAGATTTTTATTATAAATGTAAGCAGTAACTAAACTTACAAACACTAATTAATAATAATCAATTACAATTACAACTCCACTAAAATGTTTCTTTTCAAATACAAGTTTTTTTTAAGATAATTAGTTTCAGCGTATACAACTATGGATCCTATATACTTATAAAAATTACAACAAATAATTAGCGAAACAATGACTGCAGGTTCCATCTGCAGTGCTTTTAAATATTTTTAAAATAAGTGTTTGTCTATTTAAAAAAACATACCCTTGAATTTGTTGTAATTGGAGCTCACGGAGCGACTAACTAACTTCTGACGATTTCGATCAATTCTTTAAAAATTCATAATTTGAAAACTAAGCGGTAATGCACAAAAAGGCAAAATAAGAGTACTTTTTTTGCCATGAGAATCACCAAAAATCAGAAACGCAATTGGTTAACTCATTTTTTAGTTTCTCCTTGTAAGTCGTAATAATAGTAAGAGGTAACTATTAGAAGATAGAAAAGTAATTTTGGTTCAGGGTGATTTTTCTTCCGAGGACGTTTTTCCGAGATACAGTCTTAATCTACACAAAAACATTTTACTAAAAACTTCATTTTTAGGATTAACATAAAATTAACTTTTTAGAATGTCTCTTTCACAACTTTTATAGACAATGATTATAAAACTCACCAAAAATAACATTTATGTGGTTACTAAAAAGACATGTAGTCTCATTCTGTACTATAAGGCTACTAAAAACTTAATTTTTAGGATTAACATTAAATTAATTTTGTAGGATGTCAGTTGTGTAACTTTTACAAGACATTAATTAGAAATCTTTGAAAAGATATCGAAAAGTTAACTTATAGGGTTAGTAAAAAAAAACAAGTAGTCTCATTTTATACTTGAAAGCTCTTAATAGGTTAATTTTTATGGTTACCATCAAGTTAACTTTTTAAAACGGCTTTTGAGTAACAATTGAAGTTATCCAAAAGTCAACCTCTGTAGGTAAGAAACGAGATAGATCGCCATATTTTATACTTTAAGCTTATACAAAAAGTAACCTTTACGTTTACAATTTGGCTGATTATTAAGAATAACTATTTGTTGTGAATAAGTTAAACATTAAGGACACGCGGTAGAACTAACTTTTATGAATGACTAAAAGGCACGTTAAAGATACCACATGCTTGTCAACTTTTCAGGTTAAAGTATGATCACTTTTTAGACAATTAAGGTTAACTTTGGTTATGTGGGATGTGTATCATTTCAGAAACTAAATATTTTTAAAAATTATTTTTTATTTTTTATTTTCAATCAGATTTTTAACCTTCTGTTTAGTTTTTCCAATATAACACACATTACAACCAGTACAGTTTAGCTTGTACGTCATGTTTTTCTATTGTATTAGTTGTATCTTTAGTGTTACTGTACAGCATGTTGTAGATAGCGTTAGTATTGTACACAGTTATCTTAATGTCATTTGGTTTTAAAGTTGAAATGATTCATGTGCTTAAATTTAAAAGTTTTATGGTTTTGGTGTATTTGATGTTAGTATTAAGGTTAGTGTTAAGCGAGAGGTGAACACGTTTATTAAAAAATGTACACCTACATTCTTTTTTTAAAGAAAATCTTGTAATTTTGCCTCCAATAAATAAAATTCCTTGTAAATCCTACTACAAACTAATATATCCCGGTACATCCTATTAAATCATAGTACATCCTAATTAATTCTGGTGCATCTTAATAAATTCCTCTTCCTTTCAGTAATTTCTTGTATACCTTCACATTTTATAATGTTATCATTTTAAATAAACTTGTAAGTACTTAAAAAAATTGTATTTACTTTTTTTACAAAAATAAAAAAAATAGAATATGATGGTTAACTGTTTTGCTTACATTTTCAATTATTGTATCTTCTATTGTAGGTATTGAAATATAACGGTTATTATCAATTTCAGTTCTCAGGTTTTGTAAATTTGTAACAGCATCTACCAAAACATTTGACATTGGCATTTTCTATGTAGGTATCAGAAAATTCATGCTTATCAAAAGAAAACAATGTTTCATTTTTTTGTGTTTCTGCAACTTTTGTCTTTATTCTCGGGAAAATTATAACTGCTTTGAGATTCTTAAAAATATTGTTTACTGCTTTAATTTCGTCCACTTGGTGTAAATAATGTTGAAATTTTTTTCCCAACTCTATAACTGGAATAGCAAATAGAATATGTACGTGAAAGTCCACCACAAGGCTCGCTCTCGCCGCGTTCAACACCAACTTCAGCCGTAAATGCTGACTCCAATTAGTAACTATTTTTTTATCATAATAATTTTTGAAATCCCCTAATAAAATAAATTATTATTACTCAGATAACGTTTAGCTTCTCCAGAGAATCAAATAAGATATTCGAAGTCAGTGGCAAAAGAATTGTTGAATTGAAGACCTTTTTTGAAAATATTTTAAATTCCAAACATCACAATTTATTTAGATGTGGAGCAGAAAATTTGAAAATCTTAAATGAGCAGAGAAATAAGCTCCATTAGAGTAGGTTTTTAGTTGAATGTTGCATTTGTAAAGAAGTCTCTACGATTTCCACGGATAAATGTGGTTGTGAATAAAGCAGCAGTTCTAAGAACAGTATCTACAGGAGGAGGTCATTCTCAGCTAGAAGAATTTTTTGCTTTTTGTGATGCTTGTGCTTCCGTAGATTTTCATCCTGTCAAAATGAAATAGCTCCAGACATTCATGTAACGGTGCATGATACTATATTGTCCGTTAGAAAGGAAAAAGCTGAATTAGCAAAGAATTGCAGATGGAGCATGGTGCAAGCGTTTATGTAAATCTAATTATAATGCTGCTTCGGGAGTGGTAAGTACATATTTTTATATGATCTCTTTATTCAAATGGTTGTAATTGATATTTAGGGTGTCATCATTAATTAGCGTACCAAAAAAATTCTATTTCTAGGTATCAAAAATTAATATTGCTTCATATGTATTCGAGCAGAAAATCTAATTGAAAAACCAAAGGAACACATTGTCTTAAAAACTTGAGTAAAACATCTACATCTATAGAAGCAAAAATTATAGTCAAAGGCTTCAGAAGAAGTATTAAGATGCATGGTGTAAAATATGCCAACCTCGTAGGCGATGGTGATAACAGTGTAAGCAGAAAATTAGCTGATGCTCGTCCGTATCAGAACTTGACTGTTCATAAGATTGAATGTCAAAATCAACTACTTCGAAATTTTTGCAATCACAAAGATTTCACTAGTAAAAGTGTCAGCTCGTACAGGCAAATTGTAAGTACCGAACAACGTCAACACTTGAAAGCCAACATTACAAGATTTAGAACGGCAATTCAAAGTGATGTAAAATATCGCTGTGCTGAGAACAGCACTCACAAAGAAAAGGTGGTCAGTTTCCGAAACGATATTTTGAATTCTGTCAATCACATATTTGGTGACCATTCAAGCTGTGCTGAATACTTTTGCAAAGGTAAATATATAAAATAATTATTGATGTAATCTATTTCCAATTATTGATGTTCGATATTATGGTGTTCTTTAGTTAATCTTATTTATAGACAAAGAATCGCAAAATAAACGTAACTGGATTTTGGAAATGATAGACAGTAGGCTTTTGCAAGACATTATAAGTGTTCTTACTCAAGCTATGCAACATGCAGATAATTTGTTGTTAGATATTGACAATAATTCTGCAGTGTTACAATTCTGCTGTTGGGAGAAAGCGCATTAATTTTTCGGGTCGAAATTTGTATCAGCTGAGATGTCAAGCAGCTTTTATAAGCTTTAACTCAGGATCTCATGAATATCACCAACTTCTTTGGAGATCGGTCACAAAACGAACCCCTGGAAAATTTGTAAAATCTTAGAGTAACCGAATAAATAAAGTTTCTTTGAATCTTAAAAAACGAAGAAAACTTTTTCCGGCTAAATTAAATAATAAATGCAAATTTGCATAGGCTGAGGCAGATTATAGATTTGAAGCCACCAATTTGCTTAATGAATTGCCACAATCTTTTGATGAGAACAAAGCAAACCTTATTGAATCTTTACAAAAAACGTCTGTGCAAAATTAGACAATGCAGCAATTGCTTATGGCTAAAAGAAGGTTATAAGCGTTTAACATCTTCAAGTTTTGGTAAAATTTGTAAAATGAAAACATCAACTTCTTGCCAAGCAACAGTGAAAAACTTGCTTTATAGTTCTTTTTCTGGAAGCGCCGCAACTGATTGGGAAACAACACATGAACCGGCGAAGAAAAATTCGGTGTCAGTGTCAAATCTGTCTGGTTGTAGATGAAGTTTAGGGATTTTTAGCAGCATCGTCTTACGGGTTTGTTGGAGACAACTGTTGCATTGAAATCAAATGTTTCCGCTCTACAATTATCACCTATAGATGCTACTATGCAAAAAAATAGGGCACTGCACTATAAATGAAGGTAAAATTAACCTGAAAAAAAGTTCTGATTATTTCTACCTGATCCTAGGTCAGCTGAGAATGAGTAAACGTTACATGGACACCATTGGGAATGAAAGTTCAACAGCTTTTGTAATGAATATTGTAGACAAACTGACATTGTCATTATATATTTTTTACAGATTCATAGAGATGATTCATTTTGGCGTGAAAAAATGGAGAAAGCTCTTGTTGAATTTTATCACAAATGTATAGCACCTGAATTGTTATACCCCTAGGGTCTTCTAATTCGCAATTTGAGAGAAAGAGAAACCACTAAAAGATCTTGAAATAAATCTAATCTTTTTTTTAATAAGCTTTTATGTTTGTTTGAATGTATTAAACAATGTTGCTTGATGCGAAGTAATAACATTCTGCTGAACTTTCATTGTTTATTATTTTGAAATGAATATACACAACGTTTCGATTGCTGTGGTATCTGCAATCGTCATCAGGTGAATACTAACAAACTTAGAAACTACTGGAGCTTATATACTAAAGACATGTTCGATGAAGCGTTCAAGCGTACAAAATCAATTTAGCGTAACAGATTAATTAACAAAATTACTTAGTCAAGTTTAAGTTGTTTTAGAGGTTCGATAAGTGGTTTCCATATGTTGCTTATCTCGACACTTGGCTGGCTGAAAATTTCTTTGTTGTTGTTGTTGATGAATGCCGCTTCTTTAAATTTCCGTTTGTACCAATGTTCCTCTCTGTGTATGATTTTTGCTTCCGACCATTTCATTCGATGTTGGTTATCCCACGAATGTTGCGCGATGCCGGACTTAGAAGTCTCTCCTCTGTGTGTGTGCGTCTGATGTTCTTTCAGTCTGATGTCAAGTGGCCTTTTGGTTTCCCCCACGTATGATTTGCCACATTCACATGGAACTTGGTAAATACAGTTTTGGAAATCTCGACTTGTTTGTGGCTTTGTGTTGGAGATTATACTCCTAATGGTGGTCAATGATTTGAACACTGTATTTAAGTTGTAGCTTTTCCCTATACGTCTTATTGATTCTGATAAACCTTTGACATATGGGATTCTCAGCAGTCAATTGGGCAATTCTTCTGTTTTAGGTTGTCCCATGGTGTTCAATTGCTTTTTCCGTAAAAGCTCTCCTACAATCTTTTCTGGATAACCATTCTGCCTTAGATCGTTTCTAATGTTTTTGATTTCTTCTCGTAGCCCTTTCTCTGCGTTGCACAACCTGTACGCTCTGTCGATTAAAGATTTTACTACTCCCCTCTTCGTAGATGTGGAATGGTTAGATTGAAAGTTGAGATATCGACCGGTGTGTGTTGGTTTCCTGTAGACAGTCGTTTCCATAATTTTCTTGTTCTTTGTTACTTGAACGTCTAAAAAAGGAAGTGAGTTCTCCTTTTCCTTTTCCATAGTGAATTTGATGGATGGTTTGATGTTGTTCAGATGTTGTAGAAAAAGGTCTAGTTGCCGATTACTGTGGTTCCAAATTATGAAGGTATCGTCAACATATCTAAGCCATGTTTTGGGTTTGAATTTTGATTTCTCTATGGCCTGGGATTCAAACCAGTTCATGTATATGTTGGCGACTACTGGTGATAGAGATCAACCCATTGGTAGTCCTTCGTCTTGAGTGAAGGATAGGAGCTTCATTATTCCTTCTACCGGCAGCGTGGTTTTTTCCTGGAGTTTTTCATCTTCTCGGAGCTTCGTTTGGATGAATTTCAATGCTTCTTCAACTGGCACATTAGTATAAAGACTTTCTACGTCGAAGCTGACTAATTGATCCCGTGGTTGCAGCTGTATTGTTTTCAGAATCTCAACGAAATGTTTGGAGTCTTTGACAAAAGATGAGCTGTTCTTCTGTAGTGGTTGCACAATTGGTAGTAGAAATCTGGATAGCTGGTATGTGGGTCCATTACGAGAGCTGGTTATCGGTCGACATCGCGCAACATTCGTGGGATAACCAACATCGAATGAAATGGTCGGAAGCAAAAATCATACACAGAGAGGAACATTGGTACAAACGGAAATTTAAAGAAGCGGCATTCATCAACAACAACAACAAAGAAATTTTCAGCCAGCCAAGTGTCAAGATAAGCAACATATGGAAACCACTTATCGAACCTCTAAAACAACTTAAACTTGACTAAGTAATTTTGTTAATTAATCTGTTACGCTAAATTGATTTTGTACGCTTGAACGCTTTATCGAACATGTCTTTAGTATATAAGCTCCAGTAGTTTCTAAGTTTGTTAGTATTCACCTGATGACGATTGCAGATACCACAGCAATCGAAACGTTGTGTACATTCATTTCAAAATAATAAACAATGAAAATTCAGCAGAATGTTATTGCTTCGCATCAAGCTTTTATGTGTTTTTTCTTTGCAAATTTTCATATTAGATACCTACTAATAATATTATAAAATTATTTGATAAAAATTATTGCTTTTATAAATTTGTGTTATTATTTTTTTTAAAATGTTATCGTATTATTATTGTACCTATTATAATGCAAGCAACAATACCAAGAAACATCCATTCATAAAAACAGCAAGTTCTAATCTGTATATGACAACCAGTGCCGATTGTAATTCTTCAGCTATAACTGTGAATACTCTTGACAACTTTTACTAATATAATAAGTAAGTACTCTATTCATCTCCAAACATGAATGCAATTGCTGATTGAAAAAAAATAGAACCAGCTCCTGGTTGACGTATTTTTCAACGTATTTTTCTTAGGCTTGGTCCTAGTTTCTCCTTGAGAGCTAAAACAAGAAGTGGAATTTGGCTTTTGCCGTATTGTCGTTCGTAAACTCAAAAAACTGACGTTTCGCAATACATTGAAGCTTTCATCTTCAGAGTGGTAAATGTTAGTAACTGTGTCACGTTAACAATACGGTTTAAAATTGTATTTCTACCGTTTTTAAAAATTATAAAATTTATATAAATAAATTAAAAATTTGTTATTCTTTATTTATAAAAAAAGCAATAATAAACTTACCCGTTATATTATTGCATTTAGTAAATGTTACGTATATTTTTAAAACGTCCCAAAAATGGGATTTTTTATTAGTCATATTTACTTAAAAAATCAACACACTACAAGAATTAGTCAAAAAAGATCACTTCTTATCAATGCTGTCAATTATTTAGCACCTAATCTAAATTGGTCGATTGACCTACAAGAAGAACAATAAATTAAGAAAACAAATGTTTGCAATACAATAATGGTAAAATACATAAAAATAAATGTACAGTAGTACTCTTTGTAAATTATTATTTTGCCATTAACTATGATTATTTGAGATTTATCTCAATGCTTAACGTGCTTATTAGTTCTGCAACATAAAGCATAAATAATAGATAAATATACATCGTGTTGCGTAATATTACTTAATTTTTTAAAAGTATCCTTGATGAAATGCGTTGTTTCTGTTAAAGATCTAAACTGCTAAAACTACAGATAAAAAAAATTAATATTCCAACACTATAAAATTAGTATCTACTCGAAATAATCATTTGTATCATAAATTATCAAAATTAAACGTAGTTAAAACAGAATGCAGACATCTTAAAACGATTTTAAATTATTCATCAATAATATACCAAATTATGGTTACTATTAAAATAACCACAAACCTCAGGTTGGTTAATGCGATGCATTAGTACTAAACTAAACAGTAATTACGGTCAATTAAATTTTGTAATGCACAAAAAAGTTAAAACGTTTTAATTATTATTTTGTTACATTTATTTTGTTTTAATTAAATAATTTTATTTTGGACTGCTTTAGTTTATTACGTAAACTTTTGAATATGCAGCTATCTTACTTGTTTGTGTAAACTTAACCAGGTATCAACTTAGATTGCAGTTTTTTTAAACAAAATCACTCAGAAAAGTATTTGGTAAAGATATTGTGCATGCTTTATTGCATATCGCATCAACATACGTACTTATAGTTAAACTAATGCACTAGAAGTACGTGATAACGACAAATATTTATAGAAGATGCATTTCAGTATGCATAACTTAACTGCACTTGAGGGAACTGATACAAACTGCAAATAACTTTCCTAGATTTACCGCTCTGCATATAATATCTTAGTAATTTTAGAAACAAATTACTTTTGGCTTGAAAAGTTTTTTACAATTAACCATTGTCAAGCATACTTTTCAAAAATTTTGATATCTATAAATTAGAATTAATTTTCTGTAGTTTTTAATCAATAAAACTAAAAACAAGTTTTTACTGTTGGTAAAATAAATTAAAAGTTTGTTTTAAAGCTAAACAAAATGATTAATGTTTAAAACTTTCAACGAAACCAGTATTTCGCAACTTTAATGGCATTAAATTTAATTCATAGTTCTTAGGACAATTGTAGGCTCTCGAAACTTTAAGGCCACATAAACTTGGAAACACTAGTTTATAATACGCTTGTACAAACATTTAATTAAATATTGAAACAAGTATTTAGATTGACTTTTCTTCTTGTTAATGGAAATTGTTAAACCTACTTTTTATAAAATATTTATCAAATAAACTTAATTTATTCTAAAGTGTTGTTTATAAACTGTGATGTATGATTATATTATGTATATAATTTAATATACAAAATACGCAAATATAAAATTTTAAAGTACAAAAAAAATATTAAATTATTTTATATTAAAAATACTATTTACAACTTTAATATTAAATTTTCTAAGTATCCAAATATAGTAAATATATTTTTAATTTATTTATATCAAATATAATTGAAAATAAATATAAGTATATTATAAGCTTGAGAAGTATATTATGATATCCTCAGCTACCCGATTATATCGCTAACTTATAATCAAGCAGGTTATAGAAATTTTCTGAATCTATATACAGTTTTTTTTTACTACTAGAATTGTTAAAACTTTTTTACCCCGGTGTTAAGTCAAAAATTTTAAAAAAAGAAGTGATTGTTTTGTTTTGTGATTGTGACAATTGTCACTAAAAAAATTATTTAAATAACTAATCAATATTTTTATTTTAAAATTTTAACTTTTGGTAGATGCGATTTTGACAGGTCAAATGTTAAATTTTGAGTGCTTTTCATATACTTTTTAGAATTGTGTCTGAAAGTTTTAAATGATTGCAGTTTATAATCTAATGTAGTTATTTATTGTGCAGTGCACGCCGCTTTTTTTTATAACAATAACCAAATTATAACAAAATCCGATATTCAAAAATAAAATGGAAATAGAAAGCAATAAATACGTACATCATGTATCTGATTAATAAAATTCTATTTAGAAGAAAAAAAATTAGCATAATATGTCAAAATAAAAATATACAAATTTTGATTAAAAGTAATCAAAAATCACGTTATGATGTTTAATTCGATGTAATAAAAACTACACATCTCTAAAAATAAAAATAAATACAAAAATACTCGAAAATAACGTATTTACACATGTTTAAATCAGATACTGTTAAATAAGTCAGTCAAAACATTTGAATAAACAAATAAAATAAATAAAAATATAGTTAAGCATGCAAAACAAGTATTTTTAAATTACAACAATTAGATCTGTCATTCTAAATAAGCGCATTATGAAAATTTAACTAAAAACTTCATACAAAATAGGTTATTGTTAATGTATAGAAACAAACACAAAAATTGATAACACAAACCAATGTAATAGCAAAAGCTTTCACGGCCGGAATCTATACTAACATTATAATGTCTTCCGAGTTTGGATCGTGTCATTGTTGTTGCAACCGAAGCTGCCAATGTTTCGCCCACTTTCGTAAGGGGCTTCATCAGGGCGTGAGATAAATCGCAAAACTCAAACAAGCAATCGAAATCTAACTACGAACTTCTCAAAAGTTATGTTATCCACTTGTGAAACAAGCCATAATTTAAACTCTGAAAAGGTAAGAAAGAAAACGATAACTTGAAAAAGCAAACGAAAATCTAACAAAGAACCACTACCGAGTTAGGTAACCAACTTGTGAACCAAGTCAGATTCTAAGCTCCGTATAAGTGACTTAAGTAGAAATAGTCACCGTATTTAAAGGAAAAGGATCGTGACGATGGTTAAGCTCGATCCTGGAGTCATTCTAATGTTGGTATAGATTCCGGCTGTGGAAGCCTTCGCTATTACATTAACAATCTCTACGGGAAAAATATTTCTTCTAAAACCTCCGTATTTTCCAAACTTCGCCACAAACTCGTCAAACTTTTGTGCAATTTAAACTTTCTTAGTCGCTGTCGTGACCTCAACATCATTCCTGCATTCCACAGAATCAAGTTCCACATTCAGACACTTTCTGCTAAAAACATCCTACACCGTGCTAGTCTAGCGTTGGTACGCGAACGAATTAAGAAAACTAGGCAAGAGTTAGACACTATTTCGAAACAACTCTTTTATCTTCATCTTGAGTTGGCCAAGACTCTATCCCCGTATGATTAGAAACTCTTCGACAACATTACTTACCAGCAGTCTGATACCACTCTACGACTAACCACTGAAGGTCATCTCAAAAAGTTTCCATTAGTGGAATCCAAGAATCATAAAGTTTCATCTACTACTAACTCCGTAAAGACGGTTGTTAATTTATCTAGTTTAGTTCTCACCTCAGAACAGGAATCGGTGCTCTCTAAGGGTTTGAATTTTGCGGTTGCTCCCAAACGTATTCCTAAAGAAGATATTTTATGTGCTGTTGAGTCTTCTATAAGAGATCTTCCTCGCCACATCTCAGATCTCATTCGTATTAACACTTGCAAAATCCTTGAATCATCTAAAATTCCTAAATCCAACATTTCTAAGTCGAAAGAGTCAGCTCTAAAAAGTCTTCGTAAGAACCCTGATATTATTGTTTTTCCAGCCGACAAAGGCCACTGTAGTTTTGAACCAAATGGATTATGTTACGAAAATCAATTCTATTTTGTCTGAAGAAACTTACGCTCTTCTAACCCACAACCCCACTTCGAGGATTGAACGTGAGATCAGCCAAATCATCAAATCTTCCAATGTACCTCCTGAAACTAAACGTCGACTTACCCCATCAGATTCTTAACCACCTCGTCTATACGGACTTTCCAAAACTCACAAACAAGGTTTCGACTTATTGTTAGTACTATCCAATCTCCTACCTACAAGCTAGCCAAGTTCTTGTCCAACATTCTTTGCGAGTTTACAGGTAAAACCTCTTCTCACATCCTCAACTCTCAGCATTTTATTCAACGCCTAGAAACTATAAAACTTGAACCCCAAGATCTTCTCGTGAGCTTTGATGTTACTTCACTTTTTACTAAAGTTCCTATCGAACAGATTCTTTCTCTACTTACTTCCAATTTGATAACAAGCTTTACGAACAAGTTTCTGGTGCTGCTATCGGTTCTCCTCTATCACCTGTTGTAGCTAACATTTTTATGGAATTCTTTTAAACGGTTGCTTTGGAATCATCAATAATAAAACCTAAAGTGTCGTTTAGATATGTTGACGACACGTTTATTGTTTGGTCTCATAGTCATCTTGAATTGTCTAAGTTTCTTGATCATCTTAACAATCAACACTTAGATATAAAATTAACTATAGAAATCGAAAGTAATAGTTCTCTTCTATTTCTTGACGTTCTTGTGGCTCGTAAGCCCGACGGACTTCTGGGCCATTCTGTTTATCGCAAACCCACCCATACGGACAGATACCTTCATGCTTCGTCTCATTATCATCCTGCACAGAAACGTTCTGTTATTGAATCTTTGGTCCATCGTACCTTTTCTATTTGCCAACCTAAGAATCTAGACTCAGAACTTCGTCATTTTATTAGAACCTTAGTGAACAATGGTTATGTAAAGCGAGATATTCGTAGAGTTATTAATCGTCGTTTACATCCACGTACTCGATTACCTAAGGACATTTCTACTCCCGAATCCAACCCGAAATTGGCCTTTTTACCCTACATTCACAAGGTTACAGATCAAATAGGGAAAATGGTATTACACCCATATTCAACTCGACAGGCAAAATCTCTCAGCTTTTTCCTTCTCCCAAAGACAACTTTCCTACACTTTCATCTCAAGGTGTATACCAAATTCCTTGTTCTTGTAGTTTAGTCTACATTGGTGAAACCGGTCGTTCCGTCATTACTCGCCTTTCAGAACATGATCGTTGTATAAGGAAAAGGTATATTTCCAAGTCTGCGGTCGCTGAACATCATTTTGCTACAGGTCAGAAGATAGATTTTGATAATGTTTCGTTGATTGCCAAATCTCTATTCTTTTTCAACAGCAAATTCCGAGAAAGCATAGAAATCATCAAACACCTCAATAACTTCAATCGCGATCATGGTTTTGAACTATCCCCTCTTTGGTTCCCGGTTATTAGTCATTATCATCATCGAGCTTAACCATCCGTGACGATCCTTTTCCTTTATATACGGAGACGGTTTCTTCTTAAGTTATTTCTACGGAGTTTAGAATCTGGCTTGGTTCACAAGTTGATTACCTAACTCCATAGTGGTTCTTTGTTAGATTTTCGTTTGCTTTTTCAAGTTATCGTTTTCTTTCTTACCTTTTCAGAGTTTAGATTAGGGCCTGTTTTATTAATTATTATATATTAATAATTAAAGTGGTCCTTATAAGTTTCAGTATCAGTACTAATTTCTGAGACCCACTTAACGTTTTTCACCAGAAATTAGTTACACTTATCAAAAAAATTTCTTAACCTTCCACCGGGCGCGCTGTCGTAAAACTTACGACAAACGCACCTAATCGCTTCCCCCACTTTTACAACTTAGTCGCGATCATCGAGTCTCGAGCTATTTAAAAGTCAGTGTCTCTCTAATCTAAGAAGGTATCGGGTGTGCACAAAAGTGTTTGTTATCTATTGACATTTGGGAAATATCCGTTGAGCGTAAATTTTACAACACGCGCCTTGTACTGTAAGTATTTTAAATAATCTTTTTATGATTTCTTTATTATTTATACCGTCTCCTTTATAGCTAAATGTGCTTTTTCGTTTCAGACGTGTTCCATTATGGCTCATAAGCCGCTTACACAAACAGAGCTAGAAGAAATTGTCCGAGATATGTTCAATGAGCCTGAGCAAGATGAGGAGACTAACTTTCTCTTGAGTGACAGCGAGTTTTCGGAAGAAGAAATTGGTTAACAGGATGAAAAGAGTGCTACCGAATAAGAAAATACTTCCGATAAATCTGAAGGGGAGGAGGAACCGATTGAAGAAATTTTCATTAGAAAAAACAAATTAACCGAGTGGCGAAAGACAACTTACCGTGTTTCTCGAAAAACTAAGAAGATAAGATAAGATACTCCAACGGAAATAGTAAAGCGTCTCATTAAACCAATGGAAAAACTCAAACAGGAATTTAACCATTCATAATTGGTATACAAGTGTACCACTCGCTGATTATTTGCTTACGAGAAAAACAACGGTGTTAGGAATAATGAAAAAAAATAAAGCTGAAATCCCAAAAAAATTCTTGCCATGCAAAAGTAGGACTGTTGGATCCACTCTTTTTGGTTTCCAAAAGGACAAAATGCTGGTTTCCTATGTAGCGCGGAAAAATAAATCTATAATATTACTGTCAACATTACATGACGATCACGAAATAGATCCCGACACCCGAAAACCTTAGTTGATACTGAACTACAACAAAACTAAACGCGGAGTTGATACTGTCGACAAAATGTGTGCGGCATACTCGGTCTGTAGAATAACAAAAGATGGCCATGTGCAATTTTCTACACTCTAATAAATATTGGCGGCATAAATGCTCAAATTTTATTCAAATTTGACTGTCCAACAAAAGCTCCTACGTATCGAAGAGTTTTCCTGAAAAATTTGGCGTTGAGTTTGATGAAAGAGAATCTTATCTTTAGAATAAGTTTCAAAAACTCACCTCAAGATATAAGTGCTTTTTTCAAAGTGAAATACGGTCGGGATGTTGACCGGATGACACAAGATAAAAGAGGAACTCCTCCAAAACGCGGAGTGAGTCAACCATGTGTACTTGGGAAGAAAAGATCATCAGCATCAATGAAGTGTAGTCGTTGTCAGTCGTTTACTTGCAAGAACCATTCTGCGGTCGAGGTGGTTTGCAATTGTTGTAAGGACGAGTATGTCGAATCTGACCAATAGTTCGATGAAGTTTTTTTGGTTCTGAAATATTTTCTTTTTTAAAGTGTTCCATAGTTTTTTTGTTCACATATATTTTTTAATTACTGCCATAATATTTCTTTTTTCCTATCCTCAAACCAATTTTCTAACATTTATGTACAGAAAACACCATCTACTTGAAGACGTAAAATTTACGACAAGCGTCTGCTCATGTGAAATTACAGAGCCCGTCTAGAAGAAGGTTAACAAATTTAGTTATAAATTGCGTTAACAGTATAGTAATAATATATAAATTGAACATATATAAAAAATTTAAATATAATTAAAAATAGGGAAAGAAGTGGGTAAAGTGGAGTAGCTAACACAAAAATTCACATTTTACATAAATTTTGATTTTAACTGCTTTTATGCTATGAGAACTGTTAGTAGCTTTCTAGGCAACGTACTGGAAAAGTTTTGGCATCTTAAGTAATCACAAATTAAAACTATTGAGCATAAATTAATAACGCGTGTTTATTCCATTTTACCCCACCTATTGGGGTAAAGTAAAATCACAAATGGGGCAAAGTGGAATATCAATTAGAACATTGTGAAACACAAAGTAAATATTTTATTATCATAAATCTCTGGAAATACAAAAATAACGGCATGCTGCCGATAATTTTTCGCGAGCTTCACTTTATTAACCACCTCCAAAAAATTTGATTCCTATTCAACTACTATTATAATTTGTCTCAGAAACTTTTTGATAACTTGATTTTTAACTTCCATTACCACTGACAATATCTTCTTCAATTTCTTCTTAACCAAAGTAATTTTTTTTTGAATTTTCAAAGAACTAAAATCAGAATTGTCAGATACTTGACAAATATTATCCCAGCTTTCTGATGACAATTAACAGACATTGTTTTTAACGGTTTTATTTGCAGTTTTTTGACGATGTTGGTATTTCATCACTAAAAAAATCTGTTTTTACTTGTTTTGGCGGTTTAACACGACATGGCTTTTGACAGTTTTTGAATTCGTTCGTATACGGTGATCATGTTATAATAACAGTTTTGCTAGGTCTATTGCTACCTCTAATTGACTGTTTTGGAACAACTTTTGGCCAAAGCAAAATTTCTTTAAGGGATATTATACTTTCTGAAATGATTGTAGAAAATATTCAAACTGGAGCTTTCTCTAAAATACATTCTAAAATATATGCAAGCTGAAGTTGATTTAAAATTTTCAACTCAGTATCACAACAAACACCTGTTTTTTCCATTCATTTGACAAAATAGTATTTTTCAATACTTTGGTGTACATTTGCGTATATTCAGGTGCGTAGTGAAATAATTCGTTAATGATTTATGTTAAAGTTACATTTTGTGTTTTAGATTATTCATTTATTTAATTACGGATCAAGCTATGGCTCTGTCTCTACCTAAACATCGAACAGCCCAACATTTTTTGATTGATGACAAGAAACGCATTGTTAATATCTTTAAAGTTAGTACCGAGGAACACCCCGATAGAGCTAAGACCCAAATTATCTAATTTACTGCAAAAGCTGCAGGTAATTTTAATTAAGTTATTAGTATTATCGGTATCGATTACAATTTTAGGTGTGTGTGTCTTGCGTGTTTTCAATATTATTTGTAAATATCAAGAAACACATGACCTTCAGGCACCAAAAGTGTATCACAGACCACGATCAGTTTTGAACAACATCGCTGATGCAGCTAAAAATGCTATTCATTACATAGTTTTTTTTTTTTGAAAGAAATAAACCGCCAACTCTGAATAAAATGTTAGCATTGCAGGAAAACGAAAATCTATTTCAATTGAAAAAGACTACAATGAGTTTGCTAATTAAAGAAATTGGATTTCGGTGTGTAAACAAATTGTTTATTTATATATCTTTTAAATGTGATTGTGGTCTTGCTTTATAGATTCTCAAAAAGATCACGCAATAGTATTCTTAAAGAATAAAACGAGATCATTGCCTGGAGACGACGTTTTCTGCGAAAGATCCGAAAGTAAAGAGAAAAGGACAAAAAATTGTATTTTTAGAAGAACGCTGATCATATTGTAAGCAAAATATGGAAAGACACAACAATCGTGACTCAAACGCAGACTATCATTGAAGGATTAACGACAGGGTTAAAAGACCCGTCCGGCAAAGAAAATCGTCTTATAATACTCTCCACATATGATTTGAAGACGATTTTGTTGAGAATGGTTTGATATGCTTTGAATAAAAAAAAACTGGAAATTATCATGAAGAAATGAGTGGAGAAGTTTTCGAAAACTAGTTTTTACAAATTCTAAGCCACTTGACTGGAAATTCTGTAATTGTGATGGATGATGCTTCTTATCATATCAGGAAAACACAGAAGATTCTAAATACAGGAACGAAAAAAGCGGACATACAAGCTTGGTTAGAAAGCATGTTGATTGTTTACCTATCAGATATGGTAAAAGCTGAACTTCTGCTTTTTGTTAGAGAGGTTGCCATCATGCCAAAATATCTTACTGATGAAATGGCAAAAGAACAGGGTCAAGCTTAACTCTATCTTTTCGCCGTACAGTGTATAGCATATATTTTTTTCCCACTACTAGTTGTATAGGCTTTCATTATTACGTAAAATAGTAGGTTTTTTTAAGCGCAGGTAAATAATATTTCATTATTAACCAATGGTTAATAATGATGATATTTACATTTTCTGATAATTTTATAACAGTCTTCAAGAAAAAAGTTTAGAAAACTGTTTACTAGAGACAGCACATTTTATTTAATGCTGCTTTAAGAATTTAAATCATTCATTAAACAAATAATTTGATTTTAAAAATTCAAGTTGTTTGAAGCTCGCGCTTAACTAAATGTGAATTTTAACTGGATTTGATATATGTATTTTAGATATAATTTATGCTTCAAGTAATAATGTTTTTAAACAATTTTAGTAAATTTAGTAAAAAAAACTAAGGTTTCTATTTAATTTGTAATATAAATCACAATTACGAATTACGTAAAAATTATTTCTACTAAACCAATGACAACTGTCAAAATCACTCACTTGATTTTAATTCCAAATTAACATCTTAAATTTTAAATTTGATATAGTAACACCTAAA
This sequence comes from Aquatica leii, assembly GCA_035610365.1. Classification (NCBI taxonomy): domain Eukaryota; kingdom Metazoa; phylum Arthropoda; class Insecta; order Coleoptera; family Lampyridae; genus Aquatica; species Aquatica leii. The sequence goes on along the minus strand of CM069433.1, from coordinate 175,050,915 downwards.
AAGGTTTTATAATTATAATAGTGGAAAAACTGTATATAGACTACGCTTGAGAAGATGATTATAACGTGCGTGACTTATAGCCCTCCGCGCTTCGCGTCTTGCGATATCATCTGTCGCTTAAGTTGTAATGATGCACTTCTCAACCTTGGTATATAATATACTATTACCATAAATCTTTTTTGTATTCGGTACAATGAGTGATTCGGGCGAGGTTGAAAATTATTCTGAAAATTTACAATTGGCGTTTAAAACGGAATTGTTTGATATTAAAGGGCAAGCTATCTATTTCTATGCTACGTCACGGACAGGTAATACAAGTCTCACTTTATTAGAATTGTTCTGGTGGACCACCTTTGCCAGTTAACAATAGTATCTTTGCAAATTAGCGCAACGCAACAACTAGTTGTTTTTTTATTTATATATCTTCGTTTACGATCCTAAACGTGGTACTCGCCTATGTATCCGAGGGACATTACATTTGTTAAAAACTGTACATAATATTTAGCGGTTGCTTTTGCATTCCAAATTTCAGTCAATAAGGTTACTATTAGCCATAGTTTGTAAAATTATGTAAAATCTTCTGATAAAATGTTCGTTCACGTCAGTTATATTGAAACGTTCAAGAAATTACTTGCAAACGCAAGAGCCTTCTAGAATGCTGTTATCTATTTTCTAGAAGTTATAGCGAAAAGTGACGAACGATCGAGAAGGATTTCCGTATGTCTTTATATAGCGACGAGACAGATCGTAGGTCAGTTATTGCTGGAATGTGAATGCATGCAGTATTAAGAAGATTAAGCAAGTGAAGATAAATAAGTGATTAGCACGTGCGGAGAGTTTTAAATAAATGACAGTGTACACCGAATCAAGTGAACGTGACTTACAGTGTGAAATCCGAGGACGTTATCTTATCTCGTGTTAGTTATCGTGTTATACAACGGTTATACATAAATTCGTGTAAGTGTTTTCATTAAATATTATTAGATTTAATTAAGTTCGGTTAATTTAAAAGTGTACATATTTGTAGAATAAGTAAATCTAATTTTTAGTCGTTTTAAATAAAATAGTTTTTAATAAATAAGAACGTAACAATATTTACAGTGCATGTGTAGCTGACAAAGAATCCTCTCGCAGTGTTTCCATCATTTAAATTTCTACTATTTTGACGAGATTTACTAATAATTAACACCCATTTCTCTCTAATTTTTTTTTTGATAGCTTTTTTCTTTTATCGTTTTTGATTTTTTCTTTTGTGTTTTAGCAGACTTCCTGTTAAATTGTAAATTTGTAACGAAACGAAAGTAAAGACAAAACAAATTCCATAAAATGGTGCGTTGACTTTACCCCCATCCTCGTATATCCCACCAGCACCAAGACGACCCCCGCTGTAAAACCGGCCCAAAAGGAAGGAAAAAGGATATAAAAGCGGCTGCATCGTCTAAGATGGCATCTTTTCCTCTGCGTCCGAAGCCGTCTCTGAAGACACCTCAAACCTGCCAAAAACCGTTTCCGAACCTGAAAATTAACAGTAAGTTTACTAATAATCCAATTAACAACCATAGTCTGTACCTGGAACATTTGCTCGACCTGATTAAATTATTAATGTTCACTGCAACGATCTGGACCTGACTTTTACTTGTCGCAACAAACGTCGAATCATTTTTCACTCATTCTCATCAAATCGCCCGTATAATCAGTAAGTGTTTTATTGTAAATTTTTGTATTTTTTATTCTTGTTAGTAATTGTCTAACATTTAAATTTATCGGTACGTAGAGTGCTCTAGCGCTTGCCGTGGATGCAAAAGAAGTTATTCACCATTACTGGATTGTTACATACTACACGTAGGTACCTTAGTTCTTGCCGTAAGCGTTTCAGGCGGTTTTATTCATCTCTCGAGTTGTATGACAACAACAACTTTATGTAACTGTGTACCTGTGACATAAACAAATACACTAGAAATCCATTTTGTTACCGCACCGTGTTACATACCTCATAATTACATGGTTCATTTCCTCACATTGCATTTATTCATTTACACCGCAAGTTCAAGGCCTAGTTGCAACCTTGGAAAATTATCGAAAACGTCACCCTAATTTCAATTGTTGTTCAATCGATGCATTTAGTTACGCTACCATATTTGTAATCTGTTTTAGATTCAACATACACATATACCCGAGACGTGTAAACACCGATGGAGGAAGTAAGCGGTGTATTCAGCAAAGGATATATACAGAGCCGCCTAGACTTAATTTAAAATTCATTTTCTGAATTATGTTATGTTTTTAATTTGAATTCTAATCATTTCATTTATTTTTGTGTGTTTAAGTGTTGTAACGTTTCCGTTACTGTTATTATCTGATTGTAAATTATCTGTATTAGTTTAACTAAATTTGCGTGTAAACCTTCCTTTATTTTATTTTGTGAAGTCGCTACTTTTTAGAGCGAGGTTGGCTTGAGATTCATTCGGTACTGAGTCTTTGAGTAGTACGCATGTGGTACTTCATTTTGAAGCCATGTGGTTTTTATCTTACCTTATATCTACAATATCTTTATTTAAAAAGTCTTTGTTAATAATACAGGTATGTCTTTCATTTCTATTTGGTTAAGTTTATCTAATTCCCAGTTTTTATTTGTTTTCGACTTTTTTTTGTACCGATTTTATCTTTAATGAAATTATCATTATCTTTATAATTTGAATGGATTCGGTATGAATAATACAATAAATACCAGTGATCCGAATCGATTTTCGTGAAGAAAATACACCTTGATCAACGATTTTTGATGGGAACTTTCCCAAGGCTATCCGTCAGCTTTAACTCTGCATTCCGTTGGATGACATCAAGGTGAAATTTGATCCGTATGCGTGAGTTACTTTTATCTCTACATTTCTTTCGTTGATTAAAGACTGCTTCATCAACAAACTTAATTTTTTTTCTTACAAAATAACATATTTGAACGTAACTTATTAAATACTAAATAATAAAATTCTCTAATTAATATAAAAATTAAATTTGCTTACTGCAAATATTTAAAGTAATTTAATTAAAATTGTTTTTCTTACTATATGTAAAGAAATACCGGTATTATCTAAATTTTAAGTTTAATCAATTAAATGATAAAAATTTCTATTCTTAGTTTTAAGTAACCTTACTGAATTTTACCTTATTGTTTTGTTTTGTTTTGTTTTTGAATATAGCATTATAAATCTGTTGAGATTGAATCAATGAATTATTCCTGGGCAACTTTTTATTGCAGATAAGACTTTAATAGTTTAGTCTTAAAATCAAACTATTTGGCATCCCTGACTTCGGAAGTTAATTGACCAATTTTGACAATTTTTCTAATTGTTTAATTAATTTCCTTACATCGTTTGTTAGTGCACTCTTCGCTTATCTAAACTACCTGAGAGTTGCGCTACAGTGTAAACACGTTTAATTATTTTATTAAACATCTCAATTGTGTTTTGAGTACTCATTTATCCAGTTTGCTCTATCTGAAGTGTTGTGGACACAACCACCACGCAACGCAAGGACGGGCTACAAATTATATGATATATGTAAACCTGTTACAAGCTTATAGGTTTTACGAACCTTGCACGGCCAACTCACACAGTCGGAGATATAGGGAAGTTCAAGTAAATAGTATTTAAAGGGCGCCAGATCTTTTATAAGTAAAACTTGTGTCTTGATCAGTGCAGAAAGTCCAAGCTTGTAATGAACTTTAGGTTCGTAATCCTTATTACCCTGATGTTCGTGTAACCACAATAAAAGAGAAAGGTATGTTACCATAAAGGAAAGATAAAGTATGTATAACAACTATAATTTAATAACGTAGATTATTAACAACGAGCTCCAGAAATTTTGTAGTAAATTCTAAATACATAAATGACAGAAGTATCAACAACACGCAATACATAATACATAAGTTACAGATCGGGAGTCGATGAGCGAAGAAAATTACATGTTAAATAACTAAGGTTCACAGCATGCACAGAAGGTGTAGGTCTAAAATAATTATGAATAGCAAATCGTGTCAACATAATGACTCACGAAAGTAGACATCTGCAAAATTGTTAATACTGAAAGAAATTAGATATAAGAACCCGATGTATCGAATGCAGTTCCTCGCAATTAGTAAAAGGTTGGTATCGCAATCGACTGACGCATAAGAAGTAATATCTCGGAGACAAATTGTTGTCGAGACTTTGTTTTTAGTTTGGACATAGGTCTTTCAGAATACTAATCGTTTCGTGAAGGTATATGTCGATATTAATCCCTCATCGATCGATAATGCATCGAAACATGTAGCCAAAAACGTGTCAGAACGTGCTATCAAATTAAGAAGGAAATTACCAAAGAGTCTAAAAAAACTAATAGGAAAAACTTACCTTGTGATAAATAACCTACTTAAAATGCGTTCTCAAATTAGAATTTTATATTTATTAATCCTGATTTTTTAAGATTCAGAATCATTTATCACAAGCACGATTTTAAGTAGTTAACGGTTTGACGTCTTGACAGGAAATACAAGAAAACTACACTTGGCAAAAGGCTGTTATCTTCCAATGGGGGAGGTGGAGAAAAAGAAAGGAAAAAAAAAATTCTTAAGATAATTACCAAGATGTCACGCTTACCTTTCGGCTAGCCTCACCGTAGATGGTCGTCGGGTAAAAGAAAATCGAAAGACACAGAGTTTTCTTTAGGTAAGCGAAATGCCCGAGTGCGCCACCTCTTCTCGAATTTTTTTATCGAAGATACATAGTCTAGGTAGGAGAAAAGGAGATCCTAGACCCAAGGTCCCCCAAAAGAAATATAGCGAAAATCAACAATAACCATTTATTGAGTATCTATCTATTAATAGCCAATTCCCGAACGGAAAGAGCCATTCGACGGTTACGCCAATGGTATAATCACAGAATCAATTAATTTATATAACACACAACAAAATTTTAACATAGAATATAAGATTAAAGCAGGTTCCAAAATAGACTCTGGAAGCAATAAATAAAGCGCTAATGTTTAAAGTATATATCCGCGGCTACCGTAACCCGTAGCATATCCACCCGCGGTCGCGCGTGAGCATTAAAACAAAGTAACACCGCCCGTGGTCCTTGACGTCAAGTTCACAACCGGTAATAAAAGTGTCATTCAATTAGTTTACGACAAAAACGTTTCGAGCTCCCAAATCTCTACCCTTTACAATTCCCGCACAATTAAAATTTTTCTTTTATGTTAACCAAAAAAAAAATTGTAAGTTACGTTAAATAATCAATAAATAGATAAACCATTACATTAAGACGTCTGTTAAACATAGTAATTAACCCCAGTTGAATCGTAGCAGAATTGACGTTAAATATAATTAAACATAATTACGCATATCCAAAAATTTGGTTAAATATTGTAATTAAACAGAAATAAATGTAGTAGACTAGGTGTACAGGATGTACAAAGACAAAGTTCAAGACAAAAATGCATTTACATTCGAAGTCCGCATTGATTTCACTTAATATAAATCCGCAGCGTATGTAACGACAGCAGCAGTCATGACCCCGAAGCGCGTGGACGAATCAATCCACTGGGATCCTTTACTCCGCTACTTTGATTACTGCATAAGCACAGCGGTATCAAGATAACTCAGTCCGAAAGCTTCGACGGAGCTCAGAAGAAAACTCCAATAGATACGAAGAAACAAAAGAGCTCAAACAGCGAATATTAGTTGATACGCCTCCACTATCAACCACGTGGGAAATACTAACCTACTTTACGAGTTTTATGTCAAAATACGTAGATATTTTGTTTGAAGTATAAGACATTTAATCGGATTCCTTAGTGAGTTCTAAAATAAAACGCCGTTGCATTAGATGTTAATCGATGACAGAAAAACCTCATTTTTCTTACCTATCCGACTCTGTCACGTCCATGACATCGTGAAACCACCAAATAAAGTAAATTTCGTAGATGGCCGACTACTCTCAAGCGCCCTCTGCGAGCATAACTTGAAAATTACAACTCGAGGTCAAGTATTTCCCACTTTTAAAGGTAAGTTGCCTAACTATCAGGCGGATTTACGCTCAAATACGAATCTACACGTTACAAGGCGTCAAAAACAGAAATCTAACTTGAAGGTAATGAATATACAGGGTATTATATCAGAAATTAATGCACGTAACAAACCACATTTCAAAAATCTGGGTCAGCAATGTAATGTTGAAGGACCAAATCTATAAGTTTTTTGTCGTTTTTGTTTATTATTAATTAGTTCATATTGTGCAATACTAGCGTTACCTTTTGATCAAGAAACATTTTGTGCTTTAGAGAAACAATGCCATGTTCAAAAACAATTATTTGAGTAAATTTCTTTCGTTTTTGTTGAAGTTTACTTAGTAAATTTCATTCAAATTAAACGACAATATCTGCTGTACAGGGATGTTGGATTTTTCTATACTACTCGTTCATTTTTGTGTATTTTACACAAGAAATAATACAAATATTTGATTTGGAAATAAATTCATTTTCTCCAGATGAAATTGGTTTATAATGTGCCTGTCCTGATTGGTTTAGATCAGTACCATAAATTAACTTATTATTTTTATCTGACAAAGCAAAACAAAATCTAGATTCAACCTTGAAAAATTGTTATAAGGGCTGATATGATATACATGTTGAACTTAATTCAAACTTAACATATAACATTGTGATTTTTACACTGTTTTGTTACTGAATGATTTTATTGATTGTTTAAGCTGAAATCCAAACTAAAAATACTAACAAAAATCTTGTTAAACATTTACTAATAAAAATTTTAACTTTTCTAAGAAAAAAATATGCCATGTAAATAAGTATAATATATCTAATTACAATGTAAATTTACACAGATTTATTGCGACAGAATCTATTCTAACATTAGCAAATGACAATAAAAGTTATTTTATTGTGCTATTAAAACAAAATAACTTTTACTAATACAATAAAGCGTTGTTTTATGGCAACAAAACTGTATAATAAATAGTACTTTACAACACAGTCTTACAATATTAAATGAATGAACAAAATAGAATTCTAAAATTAAAATTTAAATATAAATTATAAAAATAATTCACAAAACCTGAATAACAATTCAAATTATTTGAATGTATCAGAAGTAACAGTTATAAGAAGTATTATGTATTCCAAGATAAAAATGTTTTTATTACATAAGATTTAGATCTTTTGTATTTTTTCTTATTGTGGGTGAAATAATACTACAAATATTTTTCGTTTGAATACTCCATACAAATGCTATTATATAAAAATCGCATACAAAACAATTTAAAATTAAAAATTTCAAAGAAAATCAAAACACGTCACATATTTTTTTTAATTAAAAATGTTGAATAAGTGTATTGTATTAAACAAATAATAATAATAGAATATTTTTAGTATGAAGGTTTCTGTATTTGAAAAGTTTTTCAATCATATAGATTTGTTATGAAATTTAAAACGTGACTTAAATAACTAAATCACAAATTAAATTTTTAAACAAGTTTTGTTAAAAACTTTATTATATATAAAGGTGTGTATTTTATGATATTGTTTATACATTAAAAGTGTGCTACAATAACGTAAACTTTGCGGTTAACAAACTTTAAACAAATTTTAAGCAATAAACTTAATAGAAAATGTGCTACTGATAAAAAAAATATTAGATAATAAATGTATTCAGTTTTTAACTTTGTGATAAAACTTATGTTAATGCGGATACTTCACTTGTTTTAAAGTACAGAATAATAACGTTATCAACAGATAATTTTTTAAAAGCTAATATTCATTTAAATAAGATGTTAGTTTATTAAAATTAGCAAAATTGTGTTTTTAAAAAAGTAAATAATAAATAAAATAATATAAGATTTTTATCGTCATCAAATAATTAAAAAAAAACATTTATACTTCAAACTTGCCTTTTATCACGAACACGTTGAAGTTGTATTTCTGCACACTTAAAATGACATCTATCAGACTGTTACTTATTCTGATAATAAAAAATTTATGAAAGAGTCATGTAGAGTTGTAAAAACATCAGAAAAAAAGCTGCATTTTTTAATACGTTTTTGATTGTTTTCAACCAATCGTCTCTAATTTACTCTTAAAAAGGCACATACAATTTATTTATGTGCATGTATTAAAACTGTTGTAAAGTTTCACATTTAATATACTATGTACATACTCTTAATTACAATTTTAATAATATGCAATTTAAATGCACACAAAAAAATATACATTTAAAATAACGGTGTTTATAATTATTATAATAACAATAATGAACAATTAAGGTGTGTTGTCTCTTTAAATACTATTATTTTTGGTTTTACAAATATTTACTTTTATGTCACAAAAAATAATTGTATATTAAATTAAAAAAATATTTAACTAAAGTCAACCAAATTAAAACATAAATTTTAATTTGACATGAAACAAAGAACGTAGAAATTTAATTTTGAAATGTTTGTTTCATTTTGTAGTATTAAAATGTAAGTGCTTCAAATTAAATTTATTACATCGAACAACGCAATATAAATTAAAATTTTAATTAAATAACAAGCAATCTATTGAAACCGTACAATAAGTATTGTACCAAAAACAGAAAATGCAATTTATTAAATGATAGTGCAATGCATTGACATTTTAAGCCACTCCATTTACTGAAAACTATTGTACATGCACTGAAATGCATAAAAGCTTTAAATAACTATAAAAGTGTCTTAACCAAATTTTATATAAATTTATTAATAAGAGAAAATTTTATTATTGGTATTGTTTGTATTACCAAAAATAATAAGAAATAATTATAGTAGTAGTTACAAATTAATAGAACCACAAGAAATTACATTTAAGTTTAATAATTAATGATATGATTAATAGTATTTTTTGTAAACTTTAAAAACTCTTATTTAATAATATAATTAAAGACTTCAACGTTAATTATGCAAATTTAAAAAAAATATTTAATGCTTTATAAAGTTTAATACTATTTATTATTGTTACTACAAATTGTTATTACAAAATATAATTATAAAAATATATTCATGATCTTCAATAACACTGGTCTGCAAGAAAATCGGCCCTGATACCATTCTTGACGATTCTTATGTAAAACGACCTCCTGAATCCAAAAATGAGCTCCGTTTTTACCCATCACCCACCTATTTTGGAGGGACCCCATTTTTGTTTTATTTTTTGCATTTTTTTAGACTTTTAACTTATAGCCGTTAAACATCTCAAAGCAGGTAATAAAATTTATACCAAAGCATATGGCAAAAGTTTTGCTATAAAATGTATATAGAAACAACAATAAAATACAAATATATAAGAACAGTAAAAAAATATCAATAAACAGTTAGGAAGATTCACTGCACGACGCTGGCGATCTCAATACCACATGCAGGTTTGAACAGGAATTTTCGACAGGCTTGAACTTGAATTACTCTTCTCATTATAGTATATTACATTGTTTGCTTAACTGCTTCGATCAGTACATCTATAGCTGTTGCAGAGTTAACTTGTCGACGTTTTAAACGTGCTGGATTTTGTGTTCATTTTTGTTCATTTGTGTAAAACAGTAAAACTACTTTTACTCCGGATTTTTTTAAGTGATTAAGTGTGATTTGTGGTTAATGTCGGGCGTTGAATTACTGTTTAATTATGCCACGCGAGTGTAAAAATCATCCCGATAGCTTCTGCTATGCCTGCGGGGAATTAACTTTAAAAGCGCAACGAAAACCCCTTTCTCCGCTTGTTAAAACAGCCTATAAATTGTACTTTGATTGTCAAGTTGGCGACCAGGACAAGACTTGGGCTCCATCAGTTTGCTGTACGACTTGGTACAGTAGTTTGACTAAATGGCTCAAAGGTACCCGCAAATCAATACCATTTGCTGTGCCCATGGTTTGGCCTGAACCTTGCTGTCATCTTACAGATTGTTACTTTTGTATGACTTCCACCGCCGGGTTTTCGAGCAAAAGTAAGCATACAATTCAGTATCCCAATATTCCGTCAGCTCAAAGACTTGTCCCTCATAACGATACTTTGCCAATCCCAAAGTCCCCAAACACTTATACTCTAGAGCCGGAAATTGATTTAAAAGACTCTGAGCCACAACCTGGGGCTTCGAATGATACGTTCAATGATGATAAAGAGTATTCCGCAGATTTAGTTTCTCGGCAACTTCACCTCCTCACTCAATCGGAATTAAATGATCTTGTCAGGGATTTGCAGTTACCCAACACTAAATCTCAGTTCCTAGAATCGCGACTTCAACAGTGAAAAGGGAGTAAAAATATCTTCTTACAGGATCAGACAAGCAACCCTACAATGTCTTTTCTCAGAAGATAAAGGTTTAGTGTTCTGCCCTAATGCAAATTTATTGATGACAAATATGCCATGTGACCCAGACAAATGGAGACTGTTTATAGATTCATCAAAAACAAACTTAAAAGTTGTCCTGTTGGCAAATGGGAATGACTTCCCATCAGTTCCAGTTGCATACTTTGTTGATATGAAGGAAACGTACGAAAACATCTTCAGAATCCTTGATAAAATTAGTTATGATTATAAGTAGAAACTTTGCGCTGACTTAAAAGTTGTTGCTCTACTCACGGGCCTGAAATCAGGATTTACAAAATATTGCTGCTTTCTTTGTGAATGGGATAGCCGAGCCCGAGATAAACATTACATCGTACGGGACTGGCCTCTGCGAGAAAATCTTATTCCTGGTCAGAAAAATGTCGCCCACAATCCTTTGGTTCCGAAGGAAAATATTTACTTACCATCTTTACACATCAAACTTGGATTGATCAAGCAGTTTGTGAAAGCAGTGGACAAGACAGGTGGCGCATTTCAATTTTTGAAAACTAAATTTCCTCGTCTTAGCGAAGCTAAAATCAAAGAAAGCGTTTTTGTTGGTCCCCAGATTAGACAACTCTTCCAAGATTCGACGTTTATTGAACACCTAAATCGAAAAGAAAAACGAGCTTGGCTTGCATTTCAAAACATTTGTGAGAATTTCCTGGGTAACCACAAAAGTGAAGATTATGTCGCTTACGTCGATGAACTGCTTTTAGCGTACAAGGACATAGGATGTAACATGTCTCTTAAAGTTCACTTCCTTCACTCGCATCTGGACTTTTTCCCTGAAAATTTAGGAGCAGTCTCGGATGAACATTCCATCAAGACATCGCTAAGCTGGAGAAGAGATTTTCAGGGAAGTGGAATGCAAGCATGTTGGCGGAGTACTGCTGGTTTTTGAAACGAGAGAGCTGTACCTCAGGGTATAAAAGGAAAGCAAGCACCAAGTAACGATGAATATCTTTTTATTTATTACTGTTTATAGCTAAAATAGTTCTTTTTCCCATTTAAATTAAATTCATGTCCATATATTTATTATTATAATAATTATTATAATTATTGTTATCGTTCGATAAATAAATTATAATTAATTTATCGAAAAGTGGTAAAATTAGAGATTTGGGGCTCTCTCGAAAATGGTGGGTGATGGAAGAAAACGGAAGACATATTTGGATTCAGGACGTCATTTTACATAAGAATCAGCCGGAATAGTGTCAGGGCTAGATAAAAAATATTTTTTTGCAGACCAGTGTAATCTGTCACAAAGCTTATGAAATTTGCACATTAAGTTTTTTTTAGTTTGTTAATTTTCATATCAACATTTTTGACTAAAAATTCCATCAAAAATGTGTTAAAAATAAGTTTTAAATTCCAAATTAAACAAAATATGTTAATAATGTAAATTTACTATATAAAAATGTATGTAAAGCTTTTTAATTTAACAGCAAGCTTATTTATACTTTTATAATTATTCTAGATTCTTTTTTTTTACCTAGTTAAAGTTACTCAACACTAATTGGCAAAAGACTTTATCTTGTTAATGTTATTAAAAATCAATTTTATGTTAACATAAATGAAATAATTTTATTGCCGCTAATAACATAAATTTGTAAAAAATACATTACTATTATGTATTAGGAAAATTAAAATAAATAATTCTGTTTATTACCTATATCTATTTATTTATTTCATATATTCTATTTATCGTTGGGCATATTGTACCCAAAACTGCAATCTATTTCTTCAAAGATTCTGGAAAATTGCCTTCTTTTTCATCAGCAGTAACTCCATTGCATTTTTCTTGTCTTCTCGGTTCTAGTGAATTGTTATTATTAGTTACTTTGTCACAATTTGTCTGCATAAACTATGACTCATCAAAGTCGTTATTGAACTTTAAAGTTTAACCATGTTATCTAAATACGGCTTATAAGTTTATTAATAATCTTCTCAAAAATATTTTAAATCTAACCGTAGCAGCTCTGTTTTTGGAAAAATGTTTTTTATTGTTGTGACAAAATCTTGGAAAATGTAAATGTAAATGTAAAGTAGAAAAAACGCTTGCTATGATGCACGTCGTCTTAATGCTGTTACAAAGAATGATTCGTACCCATTACTTCGTACTGATGCTATCTTAAATCGTCTACGTGATACAAAATATTTAAGTTCTATAGATCTTCGTAAAGCTTTTTGGCAAATTTCGTTGGAAGCATCTTCATGTGCCAAAACTGCTTTTTGTGTTCTGGCAAACGCTTCTTCGAATTTGTAGTTATGCGTTTTGGTTTGTTAAACAGTCCACAAATATTACAGCTTGTTATGGATCGTGTTTTAGGTGCTGTTTTATTAGATCAAGTTTTTATTTACCTCGACGACATTATTGTTGCGTCTTCTACTTTTGAAGCACATATCGGTACTCTACGTTCAGTTGCTTCCTGTTTAAAGAAAGACGACCGCCCCTTTCATTTTTGGGTTTCGTAGTTGATACAGAAGGTTTACGTACTGAGCCTGGTAAAGTTTCCGCCATTGTAAATTTTTTCACAACTTTTTTAAGTAGTACGTTAACGTATGCTGAAAAGAAGTATTCCGCTACAAAACTAGAATTACTTGGTGTTATTTTTGGAATAGAACATTTTCGTGAGTACGTTGAAGGTACTCAGTTTACGTTTATTACGGATTGTGTTGCTTTGAAATGGTTTCGCTAGTCTTAGTTTACTTTCAATGTTTTACATCAACCCGGAAAACAAAATATTGTGCCTGATGCGTTATTTCTTGCCGTATATTCTATAGATTTGTCTACTTTTTTTTTGATGAATAGTACCTTGATATGATTAATAAAGTTTCATCAAACCCGGATCAATATTCGTTCTTTAAGATCGACGGGCAATTTTTGTATAAGTATCTTCCTTTTCTCTTACCTTTGGAATCAAATTTACCCCATTTGAAATTAGTTGTTGTTGTTGCAAAATTTGTGCAGCTCATAAAAGTGAACACACTGTACGTCCCGGTTTTATAGAAAAAAAAGATATTCGTTTTCCGTTTCAGTTAGTTAGTATGAATTTGATAGATCCCCTGCTCAGAACTAAAAAAAGAAAATAAATATTCGTTTGTAGTGACTGATTGGTTTACTAAATTTGTTATGGTTCAACTTTTTCGAATGGCTACCATAACACCAATTATTTAATTTCTTCGAGAACAAGTTTTTAACATCTTTAGCGTTCCTTAATTAGTTAAGTTTGATAATGGATCGCAATTTGTTTTTAAAGAATTTAATAACTTTCTAACTGAAATTAAAGTTCAGAAAATTTGGTTAAACGTCAAGTATTACCCTCAAGTAAACCCCACCGAGAGAGTTAACCGTGTCTTAAGTGCAGCTATATCTTCCTATATCAACGACAATCATAGTTATTGGGTTTGTCATATATTGCGCAAGCTATCAGATCTGCTAGACATAAAATTACTTAAGTGTCCCCTTCTTTTTAATGTGTAATAGGCACGTGCCAGTTTCTGCCGATTTTTATGATTCTGTGCCATCTACCGATCAAATCAAAATCGCGAACGGATTATTTTGGTCTAAAAACTTATTTCATCTTTCTAAACTGTATGAAGACGTAAAGAAGCGACTTCATAAAGCTTATGAAACTAACCTAAAACAATATAGCTTGCGTAAATGTCATGAAACGTTTTCTCTGGGTCATATATGTAGTTTGGAAAAAAAAATTTACTGTTTCTGATGCTTCCAAAAACTATTATAAAATCCGTCACGTAACTTTTTGAAGTTTAAAAAATTGTCGTGTCTAAAATGTGGTATATAACATTACTAGTTAAACAGGATGCTGTTTCATTTCTTCCACGTGCTTTTATCAAACATCATCCAATGGGATTTTTCTAACGTTGAGTATATATTATACCAAATTCGGAAATGGAAAGAGGAAAAGGTCCGTTAATCACGCTAATCGCTATTGGTATAAATATTGTTACTTACACTTTTTCCTTCAGTGACATTTACCACTCTGAAGGTGCAAGCTGCAATGTTTTGCTAAATGTCAGTTTGTTTGGGTTCACGAACGACAATACGGCAAAGGCCGTACTTCTTGTTTTGGCTCTCAAGGAGAGACTAGGACCAAGCTTAAGTCTGGGTATTTAACTACGACGCAGTCTAAGCCGAAAGTCGCTTATAATCATAAATATAAGAATCTTATCACCAAGATAAAGTAATGTAAGGATTCCCCAGCTATGTCCGTAGTATATTATCAATCATCATTAAATTAAAAAAATGCACAGTATGTTCAAGTCTACGTTTGTTACTGTTGTATTGTATTTGATCTTGTGTTTAATTAATTTATTTTTGTTGTTAATTTATTTGTATGGTTGTCTATGTTTGAGACACACCACTTTTCTAAGTCTATAAATGTAAGTGTAATTCAGTGTAGTATTAATTACTGATAACAACTGTTAATTTTACCTGTGATGTAATAACAACAATTTTTAATAAAACAGAGGCCGGAAGGTGCGACGTTTCGTGCAGCTAAGCACGAAACGTCGTTTAATATAGACACTTAAAGTGTTTTGATCCCTCTTCTTATAGAAGAACCTTAAAGAAACCCAAATAAGGAGGAAAATAATATACGACTTACTTAATTAAGATATATATTAAATTTTTTTTCTTTGTACTTGGTTTAGCGTAGTTGCTATAGGAAAAAAACCAGACAGAACGCACCGCGGACGCGCATCATCAATATTAAATCTCTAATTATTTTTAAATCTACAATTTCTCAATTTTGGTATACATCAATGCTTCCGTTTTCTTAACAAAAACATTACAAGTGTGTGAAGCAACATTTCAATGTTTAAAAATGCCGCCCTATAGGGTAAAGGAAAAAAGAAAACGAAGAGAAAAAAAACGACGTAAACGTGATGCAAGAAGTGTAAAAACGTTATAATAATCTTATAAGATTTAAATGGTTTGATGCATCTAAGGTTTATTAGAAGTAAGTTTTCTTTTGGATTGCGTTATTTTTCATTGATATTCCCACACAAATAAAAATATGTTGATAGTTTCCCAAAATTTTTCATGTTCTACTCTATTTTGTCCTTAATTGATTAAATGAATTTACACGGATATTTGAGGTACCCGATACTATATTTGCAATTAACGCAAATGTTTCAGTATTCGTCGACGTTTGTAAAAGTGGTATAAAAAATCAATGTTATTTACTAAATACAAATCAAATACGTTTCAACCTTGTAATAAATCATCTGTGCAACAACAGACATGAAATCCATTACACCAACGTTAGAAGTCACACCACGCAAAAATTTTAAGATAGAAACCCGAAAGTACAAAATGTAGTTAGGTGAATAAGAGCAAAATAACAAGAATAACACGAGCACGTTATTACAAAAATAGAAACAGCTCCAAACGAGACGAAAACCATTGTTCATACACCAGAAAGCACATAACCTAGAACGACAAAAGTCAAGCTAAACAGTAAACTAAATAAGTAGATAACGTACAGTGTCAATCAATAAATTAGTTAAATTGAAAACATTTATACAATTGTACAATTTTACCTAATCTTGTTTTACAAATTTACATTAATTTTGTTATATGATTTTCTTTTCCGTAAACGCTTTTATGTTTCTACAGAAATTTAATAAAAAACAAAACTTATTTATACAGAACCACAATATTAGCAAATATAAGTAAATAAATTGAGATCACGAAGAAACCTCAAGGTGCAATTCATAAAAAATTCACATAAAAGTATTATGTTATACCACGTATAAAATGAAAAAAAGAATTTACTTCTGATTGCCGCAAAACTGAAAACGTCTAGAGAATAAAAACAATAATAAAGAGTTGTCCTTTTCTAAAAATAAGGCAATGTAGAGCTATAATTTTAGGTATTTATATTTTTCTTTTTTATTATTTTACTTCGTGTGCGGGTAACTAGAGAGCTAAATTCGTTTTGTTTTCCATTTCGGTTTATTAAATGCTGTTGTAATGCTCAAAGATTTAATAATGTTTTTAACTTGAATAAAACCTAAATTAAAGTCGTTTTTCTCTTTGAAAAATTAAAGAAAAAAGCTCTTAAAAAATTACTAATTATGTGGAGCTTCAATTGTGTTTTATAATAAACGAGATTTATTTATTTTAATATAAAAAAAATATCTACTTTGTTAATTCGTGTTGTATATAAATCAGTTTGTAAAAACGTATAATATACAAATTTAATTTTTATTTATAATGCGTGATTACATATCACATTTACATTTTAACGTAAATTTTTATAAATTTTATTATTATTATAAGAAAGCACATTGTCATAAAGAAATTTCTACTTACGGGAACATTAAACAAAAAAAAACTAAAAAAAGTAGTTAAGTACGGATGCAAATTATATTAAAGCACCTTCCTCAAAAAGCACTTTGTAAAGTTTGCAACCTGGTCCACACAATACATAACGTAACTGTGTGTTAGTGTAATATACAATATTGTTACGGATTTATTTATTAAAAACTAATTTATTTATAACGACTAAAACTACGTTTACTTATTATAGAAATATGTATACTTTTAAATGAACCGAACTAATTAAATCTAATAATAAAAACACTTACACGAATTTATGTATCACCGTTGTATAACACTTAAGATAACGTCCTCGGATTTGTTTACACTATAAGTCACGTTCACTCGATTTATTTAAAACTCCGCACGTGCTAATCACTTATTTATCTTCACTTGCTTAATCTTCTGAATACTGCATGCATTCACATTCCAGCAATAACTGACCTACGATTTCCATCTTCGGCTTTTATAGACATCAGCGAATTCTTCTCGATCGTTCCTCACTTTTCGTTATATTTTCTAGAAACTAGATAACAGTTCTAGAAGGCTCTTGCATTTGCAAGTAATTTCTCGGACGTTTCACTGCCCCCTTCTTAGGACTGTTCTGTCCCAGAACAGGAGACTGGATGTGACACCGGTAAAGGGGATCGTGGCGATAGCGGCAGCTTCCTCCATTTCGGCACCTTCCTTGACCATAGAAGTAACAGTCAATGGACTTTTCCTGACCCAATACTCTCCTCGGTTGGTAACTACAGACCAACACTTGAACGCCTGTTCCTCGGAAGACGACCTCAACATGTTTCGAACTGTCCTCCAATTCAATTGGTCTGAGCCACAACCAAGCTTGGGTACTGCCAATTTCTTAACAAGATGGAACTCCATTTGTCTCTTGAGACTCCATAATGTTCGCCACAGATCTTTGTATAACGGCTTGACACGTGAGTATTTCTTGGTGACTAGATAGAAAACGAAGCGTCCGTCACCACGTAGTCCTAAAACCTTTCCGACTGCCGGTTGCTGTCTTCGTAATTCATCTAGCTGCCCAAACTTCTTTTTAAACACGACTGCAACCCCTTTTGACATGTCAAGGTCCTCGCTCACGCAATGTGCGATGGCGTAATCTTTTTGTGTCTGGAACAGATCTTGTTGTTCCTCGGTGGTAACTCCGAACCTAAGCTTTTCCAGAACCTCCGTATAAGTTCATAAACTTTTCGAACTCCATTTCTTCGATTGGATTCCTGGTTCTGCTACTTATTACTCTGGTTCGGACCTGAACTTGCGGATTGTGGTTATCGCCAGCAAACGGGGCTAGACGATCGACGTGGACCACTTTTGGCTTGCCTCTGGGCGGTTTTCGGATGCAGTATATAACGTCGTTAATACGCTGCACGACTTCATAGGGCCCTCCCATTGCCTTTGCAGCTTCGGCGACAAACCACGTCTCCTTTGAGGGTTATACAACCAAACCATATCGCCAGGTTGAAACCCACCATTTTGCGCCTTGACGTCATATCTTGTTTTCATCCTGTCGCTGGCAATTTGTGTGTTTTTACGAACCTCTTCATGTACTTCTGTCTAGCCTCTTTGCCAGCTTGCTGACGTAATCTTCTCCAGCGACTTCTTCTTCCGGTCTTCGTCCAAATTGAAGATCGCATGGTAATCTTATCTCACGACCGAGCATGACACAGGATGGTGTTTGACCTGTGCTTTCGTGAACGGATGATCGGTACGCCATTAAGAAGAGGTGCAAGTACTGATCCCAGTCTCTTTGATGTTCGGACACTACCTTGGCTAAGTACTTGCCCATTGTTCGATTCATCCGTTCAACCATGCCATCAGACTGAGGATGGAGAGGCGTTGTCCTAGTCTTTTTAATTCCTAACAGTCGGCAAACTTCTTGAAACAGCCCAGACTCAAAATTGCGGCCTTGATCGGAGTGTAATTCCAACGGAACTCCAAACCGGCAGAAAAACTCCTTTACTAATACGTCTGCGACTGTAGCTGCTTCTTGATTGGGTATGGCGTAAGCCTCCGTCCACTTCGTGAAATAATCAATTGTCACCAAGATGTATTTATTTTCTAAATTGGATTCTGGGAACAGCCCTGCGATGTCAATCGCTACTATTTCCAAAGAGCTTCTTCCTACGTGGTATTGTTTCATGGGTGCTTTGCGCTTCCTAGCTGGACCATTTCCGGATGCGCAGATCGTGCACTTACGCCACCATTTCATAACGTCCTCTTTGCAGTTCACCTAGTAGAATCGTTCTCGCACTTTACCCAACGTCTTCTTAATGCCAAAGTGTCCTCCTGATGTCCCATCGTGGAGAAGCTTCCAACACTTCGGTCACCCTGCTCTTCGGCACTACCAACTGTAGTCTGTTTTCCGTGCCCTTGACGCTTTCTAGGGATCGCTTAAGAAGACCGCATTCTAATATTAAAGAGTCCCACTGCGCTCAATACACTTTGATATTTCTTCTCACTCACTTCTTCCAGGTTGGTCGTCGACCGTTTTCTTTCCAGTTCAGAAGTAGTCTCATTTTGGAATGGTGTTCTTGTTCGCAGCGCAACTGCTCAAGTTTCCACTCATCATCAACCATAGCAGTTCTCCGGAGGCATCCGATTTTTTTTTCAAGTCGCGAACAATAGCTGCAGTTCGCCGGACATGGTCTTCTGGACAAGACATCAGCGTTCCGATGACTGCATCCGGCACGGTGTTCTGTGTCATAATCATACTCTTGCAGTCTCTCGATCCATCTTGCCACTTGTCCTTCTGGGTTACGGAACTGCAGTAGCCATTTTAAAGCGGCGTGATCTGTTCTCAGTAAAAATTTTCGTCCATACAAATACTTGTAGAAATGTTCGATGGACTTAACGACTGCTAACAACTCCCTCCTAGTCACGCAATAATTCCTTTCTGGCCTGGACAAAACCTTGCTAAAGTACGCGATAACTTTTTCTTGTCCATCTTGAACCTGCAAAAGGACCGCGCCTATGGCCATATTGCTTGCGTCGGTATCCAAAACAAACTTTCCATCTTCTCGTGGATAACTCAAAATCGGCGAAGTGACTAGGGTCTGTTTTAGTTGATTAAAAGAATTTTCACAGTCTTCATTCCATCTAAATTCTACTTTTCTTCGGTTAATTTTGTCAATGGTTTGGCAATATTGGCAAATCCGGGTACAAATCTTCTATAATAAGTGCACAACCCAAGGAAACTTCGGACCTGATGTTTGTCGATCGGTCTTGGCCATGCTTGCACTGCTCGGATTTTGTCTGGGTCAGCCCTTACTCCATCTCTAGATACGACGTGGCCAAGGTATTGGACTTCCTTCTTAAATACGTGGCACTTCTTTGGGCTCAGTTTGAGGTTAGCCCACGTAATCTCTGGAACACTTCCTTCAAGTTGTTCAAGTGCTCTTCAAACGACCTTCCAACCACGATCACGTCGTCCAGGTAAACCAAACACGTCTTCCAAGACAATCCGCGCAAGATGGTCTCCATCAAACGCTCGAACGTTGCAGGAGCGTTACACAGGCCGAAGGGCATTACGGTGAACTGCCACAAACCAGTTCCGATCGTAAAAGCTGTTTTTTCACGATCCTTGGGTTCTAATTCTACCTGCCAGTATCCACTCTTTAAATCTAACGTAGAAAACCACTGGGATCCTGACAGGGTGTCTAGCGTATCGTCAATTCTGGGTAAAGGGTAACTGTCCTTTTTGGTCACGTCGTTTAGCTGCCTGTAGTCTACGCAAAACCTCGTTGATCCATCTTTCTTCTTCACGAGTACCACTGGGGATGCCCATGGACTACTTGAAGGTTCAATCACGCCTTCTCTCTCCATATCCGTAATTATTTGTTCGGCTTCTTCTCTTTTCGCCAAAGGAAGTCTGCGTGGATGTTGTCGTATCGGCCGAGCGTCTCCGGTATTAATTTTATGTTTCACCACGTTAGTTCTTGCTTTGGAGCCACTCTCCAGCGCGAACACATCTTGGTACTCTTGGATCAACACTTTAACTTTAGCCAGCTGGTCTTGGCTGAGGTTTTGGCATTTGGTGGTAAGAATGTCCAATAGATGTTGTGGACACTTTTTCGGCGACGTATCTTCGTTCGACTTCACGCATCTCACAATTTGTGATACTGGCGTGCATTGGCCTACCACGGTCTTCTTTTCAGCGTTACAGGATCTGAGTTGATGTTTAAGATCCTTACTGGCATCGTGTTCTTTACTCGTACTAAAGTTCTTCCAACGAGTAGTCCCTTTTCAACTAAACCGCCCTCCATTGGTTCAATCGCGCGTATGTAGCCTTCCCGGAGATTTCCATCCAGGCGTGCCATCACCACACTTTCAGTCCTTGCAGGCAGAGTCACGTCTTCACTCAATAAGACTCGCACGGCTGCCTTCCCTGACGAATGAAAAGGAATTTCTTCATTGTCGATCTTCAGGACATCGTTCTTCATATCCAAATGGAACCCATACTTCTTTATCACGTCCATTCCCAGGATAACTTCTTCCGTGATGTCGGCTACCAGTACTTGATGGTCGAGTACTCCATTTCCCAAACCAATGGTTACTTTGACTTGTCCGTGAGTAGGTATTTCGTCGCCCGTCGCTGTTCGAAGTCGTACTGTTACTGGTGATGTCTTCTCGTTTTCCAATAAGATGTCAGGACGAATGATGGTCTTCGTCGCTCCCGTGTCAACCAGTAACTGGACGCTTCTCCCATTGATCTTGCCATCGAGATAAATGCTATGCAATTGCTCTCTAGGCGGTGGCATTTTGGATTGTAACCTCCGGAGTTTGACTAGATGAGATTACTTTTTGTTTCTTTCGCTCGCCTCGTTCCAAATTTTCGAGGGCTCTTCTAGTCCTCTTCTTAGGTTTGGTACGATGCCGTCGTACATGGCCTATTTCATCGCAGTTCAAAGCTGTCCTCCTCTTTCCCGAAGTATTCGTCGCGCTATCTCCTCGATGCTTTCCAGTGTCTGCGCGGGTACTTCTGTAGCACAGCAGAGTCTATGACCACCTCGTTGCGATGCTTGTTTTGCTGCTTCAAACTCCAAAGCATGCACCAAAGCGTCATCCAATGTCTTCGGTCGAGCTAACCGGAGAGTCTGCTGTGTTTCGCTGTCTCGGAGGCCATCTACGAAAGTTTGAATAGCTAACTGCTCCAGGAAGGTATCCGGTGCTGTAGGATACGCAAGCCGTGTTAGTCTGGCGATGTCAGCCTCAAACTCTTGAAGACTTTCGGCAGCTTTTTGAACCCGACTTTTAATTTGAGCCTGGTATACTTGTTGAAGATGAGCATCCCCATATCTCATTTCTAATCGTGATATTAAGAGTTCGTAATTTTCTTGCAGGTGGTCCGGAACAGTTTGTAAAATTCCAAGCGCTTCTCCACGTAAGGACACTATTAAAGACGTCGCTTTCTGCTTGTTGCTCCAACCATTAGCAGTAGCTGCGGCTTCAAACTGCTTGTAGTAGGTTGACCATGGAACTTTACCATCAAAATTCGGTGGTACAACTTTGAACTTGTGAGTGTTTTCTTCTCGATGATCCATTATTAAATCTTCACTCGTGACGCTTCCTTCGCCATGGCAAATCATTTGGTTCATTCTTTCTTCAAGCAGTTTCATTCTATCCCCTACTGCTTCTATTTTGTCATTCATAGATTCGCAAATTTCTTCTTTTAAATTTAACATATCTGTTTGGGTTTCCTCTTGAACAATTTTTATTTGATTTTCTATGCTTGTTTGTATTTCTTCTTTTAGACGTCTAGAATTTTCCATCAATTTTTCTTCAATTTTCTGAGAAGTTTCGTAAAACTTTTCTTCAATTTTTCTAGAGTTTTCGCCCATTTTTTTATTCATCGATTCGAGAATTTCAAATATTTTTGAATCCATTTTAACTGCTTGCGAACGCGTCACCGGCATAAATTTAAATATAACACGAATATAAAGTTTGAATACACTACTTTTTAAAATGCAGTTTTTATATAACACAAAATTTAATAACTATCCACTTATTAATATTAAACTACTAGTGTACGGAAACGAACCTAATCGCGATCGCACTTGTTAAAAGAAAAAGTTTAATAAACACTATATAAACACGCTTATCGCGAATCTTAACAGATATTTATGCAATGTTTTTATTACGGGTGCGATATCAAATAACATAATGGTATTCACACTAAAAATCGCGAACGGTTTGATACCTCAACACCTGACACCACTGTTACGGATTTATTTATTAAAAACTAATTTATTTATAACGACTAAAACTACGTTTACTTATTATAGAAATATGTATACTTTTAAATGAACCGAACTAATTAAATCTAATAATAAAAACACTTACACGAATTTATGTATCACCGTTGTATAACACTTAAGATAACGTCCTCGGATTTGTTTACACTATAAGTCACGTTCACTCGATTTATTTAAAACTCCGCACGTGCTAATCACTTATTTATCTTCACTTGCTTAATCTTCTGAATACTGCATGCATTCACATTCCAGCAATAACTGACCTACGATTTCCATCTTCGGCTTTTATAGACATCAGCGAATTCTTCTCGATCGTTCCTCACTTTTCGTTATATTTTCTAGAAACTAGATAACAGTTCTAGAAGGCTCTTGCATTTGCAAGTAATTTCTCGGACGTTTCAATATTTACTGTATCGACTAATTCAGATATTGTGCAAAACATATTAACTTTTAAGATGTACATAGTTTTATTCAACACAATTTTGATGAATGCTTGTAAATAATAAACAAATTTGCTTGTTTAATAAAAAAAAATATTTAAAAAAGCATAAACTGTATACATAAAATATAAAAACGTAAAATTATAGTTAATAGAAAACATTTATGAAATTTTTGCATTTTTAGCAGTTCTACTAGTTAAGAAAACTGGTGTGGTCACCAAACGACTTTCTTATAACAAATGATGAAGGTTATGTTGTCATAAAACCACTTTGAAGTGATATGTACACGTTTGTATTGACTTTTAATACAATATGGCTTATTAGAATGTCTTCAAACTTAATTCTTAAGTAACATTAAATTTATAAGTAAAACGTGTCCTACTTAACTATTATGCTTTTAATTGTTTTTTCAGTGCTTAAGCAATCATCAAAAATCGTCACAGCCAGGATTCAAACCTAGATTATATATGGAATTCACTTTAAATTGTAAATCAAATATCTAATAAACTGTTAATGTTAGAATTTTTTTTATTTGATTAAATTGTTAGGAAGAATTATCTCTATAAGAAACTGTAAAAATAATTTGAATAAGTTACATATGTATAAAATTATATAAGAAAAACTGTTAAAAATGGCGAATACACTTACTTTTGATTTTTTTTATCTATCTTTTGAAAAAGACGAGAGAATATGAAAAGCCAGCTCCATACAAAATTTCAAGTTATTAGGACTTTTGGTTCGAGAGTTATCGTAAGTACATCGTTACATATACACACACACAAACTAAATATCAAAAAATTTCTTGAATCTTACACCAAATGTTTTTTTTCCGTTTGGCCAATATAACTTTTTTCGCATTGGCATTTAAATTTGTATATGCTTTTAATATGCAATTTAAATAGTTACTTGGTAAAACAATTAATTGTTTTATTTAACATACTGTACTGTAGCGTTTATTAAACCAATTTATTCTTAAATCTTAAATATTAAAAATATTTTGTTCATTTTATCCATATCGATCAAGATTATTTTTATTTACTTAATGGTTTAAGCTATCAAAAAATATTATTGTTGTGTATTTATCGTACAGAGTTTAAAAAATAAATAAACCGAATGTGAATCAAAAAGTTCAGGTTAATAAGATTTACCTATTAAGCATCATATGTATTAAAAATTTATTAAAGCTCACCTGGTACTTCAAGAGTTATTTTAAAACAAACGGTTTTCAAGGGCGTCCGTTATGAGACTGTATCTTCGTAAAGAGGGCCGTATAGAAAAGACTGTGCAGAGACGTGTTATGTTAAAAATGTTTGGTATGATGTTTATGCCGTATAAGATTTATTCTCAGAACGCTCACTTCTCGCTGCATTCGGGGTGATTGCTGTGAATTCGATAATGTTTGACATCGAAATATTGTGGTACGCTTCGTACATGTTCTAACGTAAGTGCCCAGTGAAGTTTTCACTTCTAATTATTCGCGCTCATTCATGGTATAAATAGGTGTAATATTTTTTCTGTTTTGTAAAAATTTTCCTGTGGTAATCATTGCTTTATATTTTTCTTATTTATTTTAATTTTCTCGTATTATCATTAGCGGTTTCTGGATACACACACGTTATTCCATTAATGTGGAGATATTAAAACCCGTTTCGTTTATTGGAAAAATTCCTATGATGACATCACGCTACGTTAATTGATGATATTAAAACCTTTGCTAAATTAATACAGTTCTAACCGTATTGGGAAACCGACAGAACATAATTAATTTGGGGAAAACTCGGCGCATTTGGTTTCCTTATTAATCGTATGAACCGAATGGAGTTTACTAGTTATAACACCGTATGTACGTGGTGTTTTTTATATTTCAGCAAATTTTAGGAAATTCTGAGAAGGTACTGCTTGCTAGTTGCATTCTTCGAAGGAAAACATTTCAATTCTGAGATTTCTCCTGTAAGCTACAGAATCTATACGTTACAGCAACTGTAACTCCCTTCCTTATGAAATTACGAAAATTGCTATTCTGAGACTAGCATTATAAGATCCTGTCTTACAGATTATTTTTTATAGATTGCTTACTTCATGCGTATATAAATGTCAGATTATTCATAACAATTCTGAGGTTATGCGATAACCGGATGTCAAGTTCAATGCCAGATGTTTAGAAATTTAAATTTTCTACTTTTTTATTGTAATATAAAATAGCTTTTGATAAGTCATGAAGTAAGTATCTTTTTTATTTGTAAATAATGTGCATACAAACTTATAACATATAATTTTAGTACCACAGCAACAAAAAGGAAAAGAACAAAAAATACTTCAAACGACTAGCTTGAAATTTATTTAAAGTTTATGGAAGAAGATTATATATTCAGGAGCGGTACTGTAAACCCCACTGTAAGCCCTAATTGTATTACTAATAAATGGGAAGAAATTTCCAACAAATTAAATTCTGTCGGCGATGGTCCACAACTTTCCTCTGAAGAATGGAAAAAGGTACACAAGAATTTAAAAAACAAGGCCTTGTATGGTTAATAATCTAATCTATTTTATATTTTAGAGTTTTTAGATTGGAAATACTCAACTAAATCAAAATACCGCAAAATGTAGTCACATTGCACGCAGACGGGATCTGGATCTCCCAGTAAATTAACTTTAAATCCCTTGGAAGAAATGGGCTTATCTGTTTGGGGTAAAGTGACAGTTGCAGGTGCTCCAGGTGTTACCTTATATGAAGAAATTCCGATCAATACCACAGCAGAATCAAATCTAACCACAGCAAAAGAAAACATTGAGATTGAAAATAATAATGAACTGATTGAACAAGCAGAATTTATTTATTTGGAACGCACAGAAGAATCAACAGCAGCACCAAATAAATCATTTTGAAAGCCAAAGAGAGTAAAACCAAAGCCACTATCGACCAGAAAATTTGATCGAATATTCTAAAAATTGGGAGGGCTGTTGTAAAAACCTCAATGCAAATGTAAAAAAATTTGTTAAGACATTTGAATCTATTGAGAAGGAGAAATTAGAAGTAGAAAAAAAGATTGAATTTTGAAATTTGTAAATTTAAATATTTACATACAGATTTTAATTTTGAGAATGACTTGTAAATATTTGTTTTTGTGTTTAAAGAAAATATTTTTTATTTTGCAATAAAAGTTCTTTTTTATATTCTTATTTTTTTATTTCAGAAATACAGGTTGTTACAAACTTTAGGTCTTACGAACCTTGCACGGCCAACTCACACAGTCGGAGTTAGGGGAGGTTTAAGGAAATTATACTTAAGGGCGCCAGATCAATCCTAATTAACACTTCTGCCTCGATTACGACATACCGTCCAAACTTGTAACTAATTTTTAGGTTCGTAATCCTTGTTACTCTGGTGTTCGGGTAGCCACAATTAAAAGAGAAAGGTATGTTACCATAAAAGAAAGATTAACAAGTATAACAACTTTAATGTAGTAACGTAGAAGATTAACAGGAATATATCTAATTTCTCAACTTATAAATACTAAAAATAGTAACACGTATAATTAACAGGTATAAAAAACTTTAATTTAGCAACGTAGCAAATTAACAGAAGTATGTTGAATTCATAAACATTAGACAAACTAACAAGTATGATTAACAGGTGTAGAAACCTTGAATTAGCAACGTAAAAGATTAACTCGATTCATAAATGCCAGACATATCGGCAACACACAAAGCGTATAGTTAAATTACATTGAGATAGCGAAGTAAATTTTGTAATAAATATTTTCTGTTTACAGCATGCGATACACTCTAAATGATACTTGAAATTACCTTATTGGTATGTAAACAATAAACGTAATTACAGACACCGACAGTAATCAAAGTTCCGTGAGTGACTTTTATGACAGCGCAAAAATATTATCAAACTGACTTACCCAGAATCCAGTGCTTACTTGCGTGAAAAAAACGTTTTCCCACCGGTAGCAGCCTAGAATAATTATTGAACAGCAAATCGTGTCACACAATAACGAAAAAGAAAACTACAAAATCAATAATAATAATTTATTAAATGCGATATAAGAACCCGTTGTATCGAATGCTGTTGGTTGTAATTACGAACAGGTGGTTGGTAACGCAATCGACTGGTGTACAAAAATTAACATCTTCGACGCATTGCTCGTCGAGACCTCGTTTTCGTACAGGTGGTATGCCCTCCCAAAAGCTTATACGTTCGGTAGCGGTATTTATCAATCGTACTTATGCATCATTATTCTTTGTTGAAGCGAACAGGTGATTGAAACGTGGCGAAACCGGCTATCAAATTAATACAGAAATTACGAAGGAATCTTAATACATTGGAGACAAAATATCTTACCCTGTGCCGAACAAATTGTAATAAATTCGTAATTGACTTATAAATTCGGATTCATCACACGAGATGCCCTTAAAAGCTTAGGAATCAGTTCAAGATTCTCGATACCGACCGGTTCACGTAGTTGACAGCTTTAAAATGGCCTCATAAATAACCAACAAGGTCAGCAGAGGGCGTCAAAACCAGAAACTAATTTTTAAGTCGATACACAGGGTACTCCGTTGTGAAAATTTCGCACGTAACAAGGTTAAATGATGATATTTTCCCTAATATAATTATTTCTTAAATTTCTACCAATATGGAGAAGATCGTTGTTATGTTGGTCATGTCCTGGATTATCTGAGTAAGAAATATATATTGTATTATTATTTTTGTTACGACTTTTTGTACTTACTATTAACATTGTCCTCACGATAGTGCTCTATTTCTTCTTCTGGAAGAATTAAATTTGCGTGTAATGCAATGTTGTAATATATAATATTAGCTGCTCTATTTGGGGAATAAATTAATGCTCTGTGCCTCGAAAAACATCTGAAACGTCCCTTTAACACACCGTTTGTTCGTTCAATAACATTCCGTCCAGTTGTCAACAAAGCGTTAAATTGTTCCTCAGCTTGATTCGCTGGCTGCAGAAATGGAGTGAACAGCCAAGGTTCTAAGGGGTATCCACTATCTCCAATAAGGCTTGACGACACATCTCTTTCAAAATAAGTTTGTGACAAATGGACTCTAATGCCACTTATTTGCCAAATAGCCGAATCGTGGGAGATCCAGGAAACCTGGCTGAGCAGGCAAGGATTTTGCATGACGAGTTTGATATTAACATTACGTTAATAGAATGTTTCCCTTTTCTATTTATATAAACAAAGGGCGGGAATTTTTCATCTGTTTCTGGAGGTGTCAATATGTCAACGTGGGTACCGTCGATAGCAGCCACTATTCCTCTTAAATTGTACTTCTCATAAAAACCGTTTTTCACAAAATTTTTTTCTTAGGTATTATGAAAAATTTTACCCATTGTTGCAATAAATGATTCACAATCAGTTCGCATATATAATGAATGCTTCTACTTATAGAAGTTTGTGACAGAGATATCCATGAATTGCAGCCCACAGAATTTTGGTAAGATCCTGTCGAAATAAAATTTAGCGTTGCGAAAACTTTTGTCGT
Organism: Aquatica leii; assembly: GCA_035610365.1. Classification (NCBI taxonomy): domain Eukaryota; kingdom Metazoa; phylum Arthropoda; class Insecta; order Coleoptera; family Lampyridae; genus Aquatica; species Aquatica leii. Next base: position 175,021,956 of record CM069433.1, on the reverse strand, counting down.
AAAAGGAATTCCTGACAAAATGTGTCTTTCAGTAGCGTGGGGCAATAAACTGTTTATTAATTGATAAACCGAATTTTTATCAAGGCGAAACATTTGCCGAAACGAATTATTTGTTAAATCAAATGGGTTTAGCTCGTCCCTTAATCTTCTCCGTTGAATTCTCATAAAATTTCTAACAAATAAACAAATAATATAGAAAAGCACAACAATTTATTAACTTTTACAATTAACCTACCTGTTTTCATCTTCTTCCAAAAGAATACCAACAAATATGTTGACTTGTGCAGCATTCATTCTACTTTTGTCAAAAACAGTAAAAGTAGTCAAAAAAAGAATTTTTTTAAACATAAATATAGAATTGTTAGGTTATAAAAGGTCGCTGTAATTTCATACGGTTGGGTATATGACACCTGTAAATATTTACAAATCTATAAGAAAATCTGTAGCTAATAGGTAGTGCAGAATTGCAATCCCTGTAACTTTTATAGATTTTCGCTTACATATCTTATAGATTGTCTCAGAATCAACCCATAAAATGGAAGTAATATATTTTCTACTTTAATTATTTTCATTTACGTTGTCTGTCGGTATTACACACGACTATACGCACATATCAAGTTGTTGTCACAATTAACTATACATTTTTTTCTTTTTGTAAATATATTAGAGGGTGTGCTCTGGTTGTCTGTATTATAGAGATTAATATTACCGGACATTAGTCTTAAGATTTTTGATTTTGTAACTACAATAAATCTCTACATTAATACATTGCTGGTTAATTTAAATATTTAGTGGCCGCATAAAACAATAATTTTATTTACACAACAAAATAGTAACCGAGTAATTTTTGAGAAAGATCAATCAACAATAATTTTTCGAAAAAATACTTCTTTGTTTTAAATTTCCTTTAAGAATACTGACTTTTAATAAACGAGTAAATAGAAAAAGTATCAAGTCCGCTAGTCGAACATATTTTTTTGAACGAACACTTAGAATGTGATTCTGATAAACCACTTAGTAATCATACTTTCTGCATACACTCTAATAATGAGTTTCCTTAATTAGTCAATTACATTTAAAACAAGTATTTTAATATTTTTTGTTTGTTTTCTGGAAGGGGGTACTTAAAAAATTCGGATAATTTAATATATGCAACATAAATCATTTTGGTTAAAATTTTCTGACAGTTAAAGTTTCATAAAAGCTTACTTTATTTTTTAAAATGCTTAGGCAAATAGGTCAAAGTGATTATTCTATAGAAACCCGGGGACGTATAAACAAAATCTCTTAAAGAATGGATCTTTCAATAAATAATTTCATTTTTACGAATAACATTTATAATCAAGTAGTATATTATTAGATTTAATTATGTTGATACAATAAATTAATAACTTATGGATTAAACTTGTTTAATTAAGTCCAACTTATTTGTAAAATTAAATTATTTAGTTATGGCTTTGCCATTCCACGAAAGTATTTCTTTTCAATTAACAAACACACCGTACCCCGTTGGATCCGCCGTAATAAAACAGGAGAATTGACTACCAATCGACCAGATGCATCACGTGTTACAACATCGACTTAAGATAATGCCGGCATGGAGCTAGCTGATAATGCATGTTCAATGATACCGCCTAAACCACATAAACGTTTTTCTACTTTTATTGTAGTTTCGATACAACCATTTTTCCGATGTAACAAATTCATCATTCATCAATAACATCTGGTGTCGAATGAAATTAGGCAATATTTACATACCAATTGTAAAAGTTTTCAGTTTGTTTCCTTTTCGCAAGTTTGTGATGGAACCTTTTCAGATTTAACACTATCATACGGTGCATTATTCATTACGATCACGCTTTTTTCATCTAAAAATGGTAGTACACCTTGTTACCAATTCTTGAACACTTCACCATTCATTTCTTTGAGGTACACTGAGAGAAATGCAGTACGATCTACATAATACTACGTAGTTGTTGATATAATACTGTATACAAAATTTCTAACTGCAGTATTCGTTATTTTTTGTATATTTACCCATTTACATGTTCAGAATTTTAAGTACTACTCTTAACTCGTGAAATCATTTTATTTTTTAAAAAGGGGGTACTGAATAAAAATACTAAACAGTTGTAGTCATTTACAACTACAAATTAGTACAGCATATGTAACACAATACAACTATGTACTATTAAACGTAAAGAGCATGTAGTAATTATCTCATAATTAAACCGACGTAAATGACGTACACCTTCGCAAGCATTATTATATTTTGGCAAAATGCTAACTTAAATGTAGTTATTCCTATAAACTAATTGTGATAAATAAAGATTCTGCTGTGTTGTTCATTTTAGCACGTACGACTTTACAGTTACAACGTTTTGCACACAGTACGTTTCAATGTTTTTGTGATCGCGGTACTGTAGATAACTGTGTATGTTATTCATTACTATTAATTAAGTGGATTTTCTTCACCTTATCTTCAAAGCAATGATGGATAAAAATGAACATTTGCAAGAGCTAAATCTATCCGAAGTAATCGACAATTTCAAAAGTAAGTATTTCGTTATACCTAATGATCGTGTTAATGTGTAACATTTGAAATATATACTTATAATGCATTAAAAAAACATATCCTAAGTTTTGCATTTTTCTACAACAAATATTCACTGTGTTTCTTTTTATAGAAAATTGTGCTTATCAATAGATACTTCATTTGAACTTAAGTTTAAGCAGCGCTCTTTTGAACTATGTCAAGAAGAAGCATTCTTTTCTAAAATCTAATCAAATTGTTTATTTTGCTGTAACTAGATAGTCATCCAGAATTTTTAAATGAAAACGTAATATAAAAAATCCGGATACATGGTAAAAAATATTTATTCTAATCAACGTAAACATTTTGTGGAAAAGCAGAAACCAATAGGGCTAATAGCTCGTCGTCGGAAGAATCCCAATTCTCAAGCGGCAAAATATCCTCTTCTTGTTCATCAATATTGGAAGAATCATCAATCATCTTCAAGGTCATCATCTGGCTCAACTTCATTAAGTCGGTCATCATCTATAACGGCTCGTCAAGGTCTAAATTGTTCGTTTTGCGGTTGGTTTGCTGCCAAAAGGCCTAAAACATTAAACATTTTGATAATAAACTAGTCAAATCTTTTTAAAAAACGTTTTTCTGCAAGCCCGGAGTATCACTAGTAATACTTCAACAAAAGTCTTACCGCCTTCGATTAGTTTTATGAAAATATAGTTAAGCATGCATTACGTATTATTTAAATAATAATTGTATGCTACAAAAGTATCAAAAAATCAAATACTGCTGCGGTGACAATGACCATCACATGTTTACTAACGTTGGAAAAATTAGTTGTGATAGCACAAATACCGTTGTTAGCAACTAGCGTTTAGGAGTTGGTACTAGATAAAACGTTCGAATTTTGAACAATGTAATATACTGTAATATACGTATTTTTAATTAATAGAGGTTTTCTTACAATTTATTAAGTTAAGATTACCATATGTTTTAACAACTGCATGATTAAACAATGTTACAAAAAAAATATATTTGCATGCTAAAAAATTTATAGTATACTCTGTTACATAAAAATTGCATTTTGTGACCAAACTTGGCAAGCTTAGCTATTCAAAAGTAGTAAATGATTAAGATAAAAAAAAAAGAAATAAAAATTAAGACAATTTTTATATTAGGATGTGTTGCCCCACCCCTCTACTGATTTTACATTTCCTTCTGCGTTATTCTATCCCAAGCCACTTGCAATTATTGACAGAATGCATCCATAATCCCCACAGTGTGGTGCACATGCCGCTCAACAAAAAATTGAACATTGCGTCGTTCCCCACGTTTTCATCTGATTTTCATACGGCTATCGTGCATCCTCAAACAGAAACAAAATTTATCACTGAATACTACTCCATGCCATTCCAGATATCAGTAGAGTCGCAAACTGCACTACTCCAAACGTTGATGTCGCTGTTGAACCGTCAGTGATAGCACAAGATGTGACCAAAAAGATTTCAATCCAAAATTTCTGATTCGTTGGTAAACTGTTCAAAAAGTTACAGGACACTCTTCATTACCTAACCATTGTTCGGCAATTGCTCCGGTACTGGAAAATCAGTTTTGCAATTTCCATCTACAAAAAACCACCTTCATGTAAGCCAAATTCGCTTAATTATTGATAAAAATACAATCAGTTAATATGTCTTAATTAATTTGATAATTACTATTAAATAATAATATTCCTAAAAAAATAGTAACAAAATGTCAATGCTAAGGTTTTTTCAAGTGAAAATTAAGCACTAATCCAAAATTATGTAAGTCGATTAATTTTGGCAACATTTCGTTGGCTTAATGGATATTAAAATTAAATAGTAGAATTATTACAGTCATAAAATACATTGATAGGGTTTTTAATTTTTATAAGTTTTCTAAAAAATAGTGGTATTAATTTTTATAGATAAGAGTTATGTAGCTCTTGTTTTACTTACGTTTTTATTAGTCATCATAAGTTCTAATTGTCAGTTAATAATGAATTTTTAACTTAAAATTGTCTAACTTAATGACCATGCATAAAAAATAATCCATTTAAAATGTAACTACAAATACATTTAATTGTAGTATCAAAAATGGTATCAATATAACAAAATTAAGTTTAGCAAACACTGACCGGCGTTAATCAATAGTTCTTAAAAGTTAAAAATCTAATATCTCTCAAATACATTTAATCTTAGTATGTTTTTTAGATTTGTTGTCAGACACTTTTTAATAACTTAATGCAAAACCACATCAAATAAACCATCGCAATGTTTATTAATGTTTATAAATAAGATCATTTTTTTAAAATGTAAAAAAAATTTTTTTTTACTTACAACCGATAAATAAATAAGCAAATTGTTAAAAATCTATTTTTTTTTTCATTCTAAATATTTTCAATAAAATTTTGAATGCGGTTAGTTTAATATAAAAATGGTATTAGAAAATATGTGCTCGCCAATAGACGTTTGCAAATGTGTATTTCTATTGGAGGCAGTTGGGTTTATGAAGCTTATTTATAATTCTAACAAAATATAAAATTCTATTTTAAGACGCCACTTTATTTTGTAAAGCAGTCTCGTAACGATTGAAACATTTTGTTCAAGTCAAAAGTTACTTTTCCTATTCTCCCTTTTACGAAATTCTTTCTTCGAGAGGTTCAGTCACCCTCTTTTGTTTTTATTATTCCAACTTCACAGATTTTTAATATACTTGTAAAAAAAAAATTAACTCAAATCAAAAATTTACAAAAAATTTTTTTTTGCATTAATATTATTTGATCGCTGCGTAATTTACCACACGTGTATTTTTTATTGATACAAAACAGTTTATAAAACAAATAAATAATATCGTTTTAAGATTTATACATCCATTAATCAAAGGATGGTTTTGCAAAAGAATAAAACAAATATTTAATAAAGGCATGTATCAGGTGTTTTAGATAGCAGATCGAAAGGTTGGCTACGCAAATAAAATACATATTACAAAATTTATTATTTACATATTTTTGAAGCAATTATATATATTTTAAAATAATATATTTTTAGCAACGACACAATAAAAATAATACAAACAGTTTTTTATGCTGTTAACAGAATTTTAACTGATAACTGTATTTTGTTTAGTGTTTTTAAAATTTTATTATTAACAACAATGTTAAGAAAAACCTCAAAACTTGTAAACAACGTAATGCGTTTAAGTTTTATACCTTTTCTTAATCCGTTAATTGTTATTCAAAAACACAAATATAAATTACAAATTAATAAGTAATATAATTATATTATCTTAAAACTTCAATATAATTTTTAAGATTTTATTCTTTTAATTGCTATTTTAAACTAGTGTCTGTGTATAGTTCTAACATTTGTCTTCTTCATCTTCTTTTTCCTAAGCTTATAGCTCGTTCTTTCCCTCTGGAGATTCCTACTGAATCCCTACAAGCTACCCTGTGGGATTTTATCTCGGGCTTGCTTTACCACGGGATCTCCATTCATCCTGCTGATGTGTTCGTCTCATTGATTTCGTTGGTCTGTTATCCACTCCGATATGTTGGTTATTTTACATTTACTTCTGGTATTCGTGTTGGGTACTCTGTCTAGTCGGGTTTTCCCTTATATTCTCCGTAGAATTTTCATCTCTGTGACTTCGACTAGCTGTCTCGTTTTTGCGGTGTCGTGTTTCGGCTGCGTACGAGATCTTTTTCTTCTTCTTCTTCTTCTTCTTGTCGTAAGCCCTTGGTTTGTTCTACCCATTCTGCTCCGCTTCCTGAGATGTGGACGTCCAGCACTCCTTCCACCGTTTGGGTGGGGGGCGCCCTGGCAGACGTCTTGATAGTGGTTTTCCATTCCTAGCGATCTTAGCCAACCTGCTGTCATCCATCCTAGATACATGTTCGTTCCAACCGCGTTTTTTCGTTCGCACCCAACGTACTATATCCATGGCGTCGCATTCTTCTCTAATTTCGCTGCTTCTACGGTGATCCAGTATGAGATGATGAGTCTAATTGTACTTTTGTAGATCCTGCTTTTTGTTTATGGCACCATATTATATATTTTAGAATCCCGCTATGCGATTTGCTTTCATAACTTGGTGTTTTATTTCTTCCTCTAGGCAACCATCACTAGTAAGCAGCTTTCCTAAATATTTTGTTTCCATTATTTGCTCAATAATTTCGTCATCTACTACTAACTTGCATCTCACTGGATATTTAGCGATCGTCATGGTTTTTGTCGTGCTGGAGGATATTTTCATATTATAATTCTTGCACATCTTATTAAATTTATGTAGTGTCCTTTGCAAGTCGGTTTCGTTCTCTGCTATCAATAGGGTGTTACCCGTTAATATTATTACATTGAAATGTTTTTTTCCCATTTTGTATCGTGGCATGTCTTTTAAGCTTTTAATTATTTCATCCATTATAACGTTAAAAAGTAGTGGACTTCTTTGTAACATGTTTATAACATCTGTCAGTCGTACCGTGTCAAAGGCTTTTTGTAGATCAGCAAAACACATAAATGCGGGTTTGTTACATTCAAGGGACTTTTCAATAATCCGTTTTGTCACAAATAATGCATCAGTGCATGATCTTCCTGTGCGGAATCCTTTTTGTTCATCTTCCAATTTGATCAGAAGGATTAATTCATTGGTAATAATTTTGGTCGTAAGTTTGCGCATCGTTTCGAGTAAGTTAATGCCCTGTACTTTTCAGGTTTCAGTTTATCTCCCTTTTTAAACATAGTTATGAGAATGCTAGTTTTCCACTATTGCGGTATAGTTTAAGTTTTAAAAATCAGTTTTAATGAAATCGTTACTTGATGAAGGAGGTCCTGTCCTCCATATTTAATGAGTTTATTTATTATTATTATTATTATTATTTCTTCTAGTTTCTCACCGTAGTGGTGTTTGTAAGCCATGCGACGGACCGGGGCCAAGTCACATGTCTGTCTATTGCATGAACTTTCTGACTATTGTTGTTGTTTTTAGAATTACTGCTTTTTGTATGTTGGTATGGATGTATAGTGGGAGATCTATTGTTTTTAAGTGTTGCTTGAATGATTTTGTTGTTATACCTGTCACAGACATTATAATTGGTACTATTGTTATTTTCTTGTTTCCATACTTCTTTAATTTCTGTTGCAAGAGGTGTGTATTTTCGATCTTTTCGGTTTCTTTTTGGACTATGTTGCTGTCGTTGGGTATGGCAATATCTATAATGTATGTATGCTTTTGTGTTTTATTTAATAGTGTGATATCAGGTCTATTGCATATTATCGTTTTATCTGTGTGTAGTGTTCTATCCCAGTATAGTTTACAGTTTTCGTTTTCTAGTATAGTTTCGGGTGTGTATTTGTAATATGGTGTTTGTGTTTGTATTAGGCCGTATTTAAGTGCAAGTTCTTGATGGATGATTTTTGCTGCTGTGTTGTGTCTATCGGTGTAGTCTGTTCCTGCTAGTAGTTTGCAACCTCCTGTAATGTGTTCTATTGTTTCTGGGTATTGGTGGCATTTTCGGCATGTGTCTGTTTCAATTTTTTCTTTTAATATGTACTTTCTGTAGTTTTTTGTGGCTATTACTTTATCTTGGATGGCTAAGACGAATCCTTCTGTTTCTGGAAAAAGTTGACCTGAGTGCAGCCATTTGTATGACAGTTGTGTGTCTATGTGCGGGTTTTGCATTATGTTATAATGGTTGCCGTGTAATGCTTTTCTTGCCCAAATGTCTTTTTTGTGTTGTATTGTGTTTGTTTCGGTGTTTTCCTGAATGTCGTTTTGGTGTAGGTTGAGTGGGGTGTATTATTATTATTATTATTATCATTATTATTATTATTATTATTATTATTATTATTATTATTATTATTATTATTATTATTATTATTATTATTATTATTATTATTATTATTATTATTATTATTATTATTATTATTATTATTATTATTATTATTATTATTATTATTATTATTATTATTATTATTATTATTATTATTATTATTATTATTATTATTATTATTATTATTATTATTATTATTATTATTATTATTATTATTATTATTATTATTATTATTATTATTATTATTATTATTATTATTATTATTATTATTATTATTATTATTATTATTATTATTATTATTATTATTATTATTATTATTATTATTATTATTATTATTATTATTATTATTATTATTATTATTATTATTATTATTATTATTATTATTATTATTATTATTATTATTATTATTATTATTATTATTATTATTATTATTATTATTATTATTATTATTATTATTATTATTATTATTATTATTATTATTATTATTATTATTATTATTATTATTATTATTATTATTATTATTATTATTATTATTATTATTGATTGATTGATTATTATTGTTATTATTATTATTGATGATTGTTATTGTTATTGATTATTATTGTTATTGATTATTGTTGATTATTATTGTTGTTGTTATTATTATTATTATTGTTATTATTATTATTATTGATTATTATTATTGATTATTATTATTGATTATTATTATTATTATTATTGATTATTATTATTATTATTGATTATTATTATTATTGATTATTATTATTATTATTATTGTTATTATTATTGTTATTATTATTGATTATTATTATTATTGTTATTATTATTATTATTATTATTATTATTATTATTATTATTATTATTATTATTATTATTATTATTATTATTATTATTATTATTATTATTATTATTATTATTATTATTATTATTATTATTATTATTAATTATTATTATTGATTATTATTATTGTTATTATTGTTGTTATTGTTATTATTATTATTATTGTTATTGATTGATTGTTATTATTATTGTTATTATTATTATTATTGTTATTATTATTGATTATTGTTATTATTATTATTATTATTGATTATTATTATTATTATTATTATTATTATTATTATTATTATTATTATTATTATTATTATTGATTATTATTATTGATTATTATTATTATTGATTATTATTATTATTATTATTATTATTATTATTATTATTATTATTATTATTATTATTATTATTATTATTATTATTATTATTATTATTATTATTATTATTATTATTATTATTATTATTATTATTATTATTATTATTATTATTATTATTATTATTATTATTATTATTATTATTATTATTATTATTATTATTATTATTATTATTATTATTATTATTATTATTATTATTATTATTATTATTATTATTATTATTATTATTATTATTATTATTATTATTATTATTATTATTATTATTATTATTATTATTATTATTATTATTATTATTATTATTATTATTATTATTATTATTATTATTATTATTATTATTATTATTATTATTATTATTATTATTATTATTATTATTATTATTATTATTATTATTATTATTATTTCCACTGATGTGTTGTTTGTTGCCTTCCTGTGCCTTGACTTCTGATTAAAAAAGTATGAAGAAATACTTTATCCAAGACTGTTTTTTTTCTTTGTAGTTATGAGCTCTCTAACTTCCTTCCTCTAATCTCTAATTAGTCTCCATATTTGTTTCTGCTGCCCATAGAAGTCATATTCTATATGTTTTGAGAAACCTTCCCAGTAGTCCTGTTTTGTCTTCCTTATTTTGCCGTTTGCCTTATTTCTTATGTGTTTGTACTGCTCGTATGAGTTTGCTGTTGGGTTTTCTTTGTATTTATGGTAGGTATTTCGTTGTTGTTATGCTACGATTTTAACTTCTTCTAAAAACCAAGACGTGATTTTATTCTTTTGTCTATTGCTTGTTTTTATTATTTTTGTGCCGATTGCTTTAGCTGTTGCTTTTTGGATATTTTCCTTCATTTGACTCCAGCCAGTGCCTACACCGCCATCGGTCGTTATTGGTTTAACTAAAATTTAGCCTTTTGTTGTATAACATTTTTATTGTGTCGTCTTTCAGCAGCTCTACGTTGAATTTTCTCTATTGTTCTTCCTTATTAGTTTGTGTGTTGGACCAGTTTTTGCCTTAATTTACGCAACACTAGCTTATGGTCACTTCCTATTTCTGTGGAATTGAGGCTTCTGACGTTTATTATTTGCTTTTATATATTGATATTGTGTTTTCCCATGTATTTTTATATTGCATTTTGTGGTTAAAAAACGTTGTTTGACACCTTGTATTACGTCACATCCTATTCTACTATTAAAATCTCCGAGAATTACAATCGCAATAAAATTTATCTTTAACGTGATTAGGTTTGCTAGCTTCCGGTGCATATATCGTTATTACATTCAGGGTCATTTTTTTGGCTTTATATTTTTGCTAGTACAATACGTTCTGATACATATTGACAATCTTTTAAAAAGTTCTTATATTTATTATGGATCATTATGCCAACTACTTCTTTAGCTCTAATTGATTTTTCTACCCCGCTATATATCATTACATAGTTATTAACTTGCGTTGTCCCTTTTCCTTTCTTTGTTGTCTCAGATATTGCACATATACCAATTTTACTTTCTTCCAATTCAATGATAACTTTTGGTCTTTGTTATTCCATGACCTTATGTTTCATGTCTCTATTCTTAACACAACAGTCCTTTTCCACGTTTTTGTCCGTTTTTGCCCATTAATCGTCACCGTATTATCAATCGTACTCCGAGGCTTCGTTTGGGTACTTTGAGTGTTATAATCTTTTTTACTACCTGTAGGCTGCTAACCTTGCCAGGAAACGCTCCTACTTTATCCGGGTTTGGGACCAGCAACAACGCTACTAAACTACTCAATCCATCCAGTCACACTGCAGGCGGAGTTTCTAACTATTGTTATGTATTTATATAAAACAAGTTGCTAAAACACAACATTTTTTTCCATTATTATAAATTTAACTTGGAAGATAGTTTTATAACTCTTCCAGCACGAGTAGTGGTCAGAGGTACTTTCGGAGCAAAAGCTGAAATTGAAAATTTGTCAACAGGTATGTCAGTACTTAAACTTTGTCCCAATGAAATATTTTTCTCTGAATTAATTTTAATTTCCTTTACAACACTAGGTACATCATTTTTTGAGACATAATCCGGTGTAGTTTTATATATTGAGGTAGCATTTGGCTCCTTACTGTGACATCACTTGGATCAAAGTGTATCGGCACTAACTTATTTGAACGCAAGCCATCTAAATGAAAAATTTAATACTACTCTCAACTTTAACTAAGTATGTACAAAATCTTAAAACTTTCATAATGACACCTTTCTGCCATCATTTCGTCTGCCTATTTTTAAAATACGTTTTTGTTTATTTTGTCTAAAGTATGTTGGATTTGATCGGACATGATAATTATTATTAATACCGTTTTTATAGTCTGAATGCCCCATTACTTTGCAGATGGTACGATTTAACAGGTTTAATTCCATTTGCTTGACAAAATGATATAAATTTATTGGAGGAAGTATAAGGTAGACCGTTATCAGAAAGAAGTTCTATAGGTAGACCAAAGATTGTAAAAACATCTCTCATTTCTGAAATGGTTTTTGATGCATCAGTACCATTTTGCAATATTCTTACCTGTAACCATTTAGATTTTTGATTAACTAAAATTAAAAAGACGTGCTTTTCTTTAAAGAAAAAATCCACATGGACTCTATAAAAGTTATAAGGTGCAGAAGACCAAGGAAATAAATTGCTGTTTGAAATTGTACAATTTTGATACTGCTGAAAAACATCACAAGATATGTAACATTCAAATATGTAACATACTTCAGTTACCTACGTAATTTACTTTATTTTTACATAAAACAAACGCATAATTAATAAATGAATTAAATGCACCAGCCAGCTCACAAAAATATTTATTTAAAACACACATTAAAAACAAACCACATAAGAGCAATGAGAAATTTTCAGATTTATATAATTAGAGTCGTGGGAATTCTTACGTTACTTAAGATTAATAATTTTCAATTTAATAAGCACAAAAATTTTATAAGTTGGACGCCACAATATTTTTTTATCTATGATGGGTTAAATATTGAAACCAAAAAGAAAACTTAAAACTAATAATTACAGATTATTTACATACGTGTCCTTGAAGGTTTAATTTTATCACTTACAAATTGCGCAACTTCTATTTAGGGTGTGGTCATCATGACTCATTGAGATGATGCAATATGATGCAATTTCCGTAAATCGTATATTTAATTCTTTTACGAAGATTTGATTGATATCTTGCCTTTTAAATCAATAAAATTGATAATCGTAGATCGTAGTTTCTATAATCGCAGACGTATAAAGATCGAAATCGTACTCATAAGACTTTCATACTTAAAAACATCGTATAAGAACGAAACCAAAAATCCAAAAAAAAAACTAAAACGTAAATTGCGATGAATTACACAATTCGGATCAAAACAAAAATGACTTACCCCTTCGAATTAACGGGTTTTATTCTATTTTTCGCAAATACAACTAAACGCAGTGCTACTACCAAACGAAAGTGCTACTACCAAACGCAGGCTTAACTAATTTTTACCATTAGGGCAAAAATTCACAAACACAAATGCAACAAGTGGTAATTCCACTTTTTGCAGCACGCAAAAAAATGTCTGTTTCACCTCATTGCGAAACGTAAGATGTCTTCGTACTTAAGAAGAAGGCTCATAACGCATGTGCAGTGCGTCAAATGCATTGCGCAAAAGAATTTACTTAAACAGTGAATACAAAAATGTTAATTAATATCAGACGTATTCAATCGTAAAAAATGTGCACGTTACAGATAAGATAAATTTTTCTACATCAGCATTCATGTTAGGCACCAACAGTAAGAACTCAAAAGCATTTTACTAGAAACAATTCCAATGTGTTGTTCGTGAAACAATTTAAAGGTCTCATTTTGCAAAGATTGTGGAATAATCCTATCCACTGATAGTTCGTTTCGTCTGTTAAAATATGATTGAATTTTCTCATCTGTTACCATTGCAGGCCAACCAGATATAGTAAATTCCTTAACCTTAACAAGCACTAAATCTTTATTTACCTCTGTGGCAATATCATTCGGATAAAGATTTAAATCTGACAAATATTTGTTAATATTATCCATATGCAAGACTAAACGGCAAGCACCAGAATCAATTTCAAAATTAATTTTGTTACCTTCAATGCTGAACTACACTTTTTCAGATTCTGTTTTACCTGACTGCAATGATGACAAAAATCTTAAGACTAATGAATCTTCACTTAACCCTTTATAGGATACTGGTCGATATTTCAACCAAGTAAAAAAAAAGCTTGTATCAAACAGACAGCGGTGTAATATTCAACCAGTTGCTCGTTAGTATATTGCGGAAGAGGATACTGGTCTTAAATTTGACCAATTTCTATATGCGAGTAAGAGAGAGAGAAACCGGTTGGATTTTTAACCAGTGTCCGTTATTGCACCTAGTGTTATTTACACGTGTTGTGAGCCGGTCTACCTGAAAGCGGTTTTTTATCTATTGTTGTTTGATGAACTTCAGTGAAAATTCGTGGATAAGTACAAGAATAATTGTAGATTACGATGTAGTAATTGTAATTGTCATACAAGTTTGCGCTAGGATAATATTTGTGATTTAGTTGGCATAATCACACACATGTAATCACATTGCAACGTGTTCATAGAAATTTATCAGATAGTTTAACTTCTACAGCAATGTTGATAAAATTAAACAACTTCTTTCAACATTTTCCATGCATTTATGCAGTAAAACAAAATTTATTTTCATTATTATTCCTTATATATGTATATGTATATATATATATATATATGCGGAACGATGAGGTCTAACAGGAAGAATTTTCTGAAAGAGTTGCTGGTTCCAGATAAAGACCTTCAACCAGGCGATTCCGATACTGTCGGTACCAGTAGCATAACAGTCAATAATTGGAAGGATCGAGGAAAAAATGCGTACTAGTTGCTTCTACTACACATTCAGCAACAGAAAAATCAACAGTTCAGAGAATGACAAAAGAAGGAGTGAAGGTCACTGTTGAATGTCCAAAAAGCATAGAAGACTATAATAAAAACATGGGTGGAGTTAATCGGTTTGATCAACTCCATTCCTGTTACAGTATAGCATGGAAGTCACGAAAATGGTAGTTGAAACTTTTTTATTACCTGGTTGACGCTTCCATTGTGAACTCCTACATTTTATATAAAATTGGTGTTTCTACTAACCAGTCTAAATTGAAATCAAAATTGCAGCTTGTATTTAGAAGCATACTCGCAAACCAACTTATAGGAAACTTTTCGACAAGAAAATCACAAGGATCGTGGCTGCTAGTAGGCAAAAATAATATCAAAAAAATTGATAGTAGGTCAGTAAGTGTTCCGCCTAGTGAGATACCGGTTGAAATATCAACCAGCTGAAAAAAATATATATCAAACACTTCTTTTTGAATGTTTCTTTTATTTTGCCATCTTAAACCCTCAATCAACAAATGCCTGTAAAAAAACATGTGGTTTTATGTTTCTCATAATCTGCCCTATAAAGGGTTAATTCAAACTTGTTTTTCTTTTCAACTATATTGACATTTGAGCTTTTACAAACATTCCCAAGCTTTTGCAGGACACCTATCTGGATCGTGCTTTTTGGAACAACGGAGGCTAGGTTTTCATACCTTTTTTAGACTTTGCCTTATGCCTCGACTATTATTAGACTCTTTCTTGACAAATTTATTTTTGACTGACAATTTGTCTAAGTTTTCTGCGATACATGACAAATTACTTTTGTTACCCATAGACTTTACTTGACCCTCTGCCAACTCCATTGACAGTGCGGTCTCGTAAGCTTTTTCAAATGTTCAATTATTTTCTGACAATAGCTATCGTTTAATTGCATAAGGTTTAATACAACACACTAGTCACTCTCAAACATTCTGTTAAAAAATTGCAATACTGTGAGTAATTCTTCAGTTTATCCACAAACAACTTGACATCTTTGTTTCGCTCTTGCACTACGTTATAAAATTTATAGCGTTTAGCTATAACCAAACATTTTTGACTATATGATATAATTGACTTTTTTAAATCATTGTATGACATAGTACTTGGTAAATCAGGTGCTAATAAATTCTTTAAGACATTGTAAGCTTCTCCCCCTACCAAGGTTAAAAACAGCGGGACTTCTTTATTCTTCCCTACAGCATTACAAAGAAACAATTGCTCCAATCTTTCTACATACGAGTTTATTTCTGATTCTTTTGGATGAAACTGTTCAATTGACCCAATTAATGACATTTTTCTGACTGTTTTATTGTACTAATTATATTACTGACACAACTGCTGGTTATCTATCACCTGTATCCGTTATCTGCTTATTATACGCTATCATAATTAGTTTTTCACAAAGTTCATCTAACTTTGATTTTGGTGTTTCTTTTGGTATAAAGTTATATGCCGTGCTTCTAAACAGTTTAATTTGCTCATATTAACTTTTTCATTTCTGCTACAATTTTTCGTTCTAGTGTTTCAATACATAGCAGTTCTTACAACTTCGTCCCAAAACTCTTTTCCAACTGTGGATCAATTATCAGTCATCTAGTCTTATCCATTATGGTACAGTTCAAACGTTTTTCCGTTCCATTTTTTTCCGGGTTATATGCTACCGTATACTGCAACTTAATTCCTTTCTCGTCACAGAAATTTCTAAAAACTTGAGAAGCATATTCTCCACTATTATCACACCTTATTGTAGATACTGTTGTATTAAATTTTGCTTTTACTATTGCAATCTAATTCTTAAAAGTTTCTAATGTTTCATTCCTGTTACTCAACAAATACTATACACAAAAATGTGAAAAATAATTTATAAAAGTTTTATAATATCTCTTATTACCATAAGTTGGTTGATTAATCGGACCACAGATAGAAATTGACACAAATTGTAAAGTTCTTTTAGCTTTTATTAGGTATTTCTATAAAAAAACAGTTTTGTATGTTTACTGCTTCCACGAGTAGTTTATTTCTCACAAAATCGAGATTTACCTTAGACGGTTCATGACAAAACATTATATCTATAGCTGTTGTTACAGACTGATACGTTTTTGACATAGCAAAAAGTAACTGTAAGATTATCTGGTTTTCATCCATTTTTCCTTCAGTTTCCTTTAATTCACAAATCGTTTGATCAAATTCTGTTGAAAACACATTAAGTAAGGTAATTTCCTTAAATTTTAAGCTTTCTAACTTCCTCTGTAATTTTACTTGAGTAGAATTTTATTTGCTCCAGTATGGATTTGATAAACTTTTCATCAATTGCTTTTTATTCTTTGTTTTCAGCATTTCGAGTATGTTGTCAGATGCACATAATAGTTTCCAATAGTACATTAAAAACCCTTTGTTGTTCCAACATCAATTTCATGCAAAATTCCCAATTTGAAAATTGATTTCCATCAAACGGTTTCACATTGAATAGTTTTCAGTAATTTCGCTATTCTTTTAAAGCTGCGAAGGGCCGCTAAACTCTGTTACTAGGCAGTAATGCATCGGGAGATTTGAAACTGAAACTAATGCTGATTTATCATTCCAAACGGGCCATAAAAGGTTTTTTGAAGTCTAATTTACCAGTAATATGTAAGTCTAACAGAAATGCTTGGATTCATATAATGATTAGTTGGTTAAGCATGTTTGTTTTTTTTTACAGTGCAGCGTTATTGTCAGCGAAACGGTCTAGAACGTATAGCGTTATTGTTACTTTTGGTCATTTAATAAATCTTGATGCACTGGAGTTCCTTCCACCGAACACATCTGTCATTCAGCCCATGAGTCAGGGCGTTATAGCAACATTTAAAGCTCGTTTCCTTTGGAACACTATTTTGGAAGAGTTACAGCATAGTGCACGCTATCTACAATATCCAACGACCTTAGAGTGAAGTATCACAATAATGTTTTAAAGCGGCTTGGAAGAAAACAGAACTCAATTTAGAAAAAGAATTGGAACTTGCCAATGGCAAATAAAATGAACCTGTTGAAATGACACACCAATTACATTTTAATGACGTTGGCGCTTATGATATTCAGGCATTACTACTACATGAAGGTAACGACAATCCGCTAACTAAGGAAGAATTGCAGAAATGACAATTCATCAATGTGGAAATGCCGCCGGTTAAAGTTTTAACTGCAAAAATATTGTCTAATTGTCTGAGTCAGTTGTCTAATTCGTTAGACATTTTGTCCAAAAATGATCCAGATTTGGCGCAAAGTTGTTTTGTAAAAAAAACGTGTTAAATGCTTTAACAGATTATAGTGAGCTATTACGATAAAAAAAGAGACAAGCAACGCAATCAAACTTTGATCAATTGTTGTCCAAACATTAAATTGTCAGTTTATTTACACATAATTTTGTAATCAATACAAGCATACTAATTTTGTACTATATCATTTGTCAATGAAAGTTGTTTTCCATTGTTCCAGTTTATTAGTTATCAGTAAAAAACGAAGTAATATATTTTGTGTTTTTAATTTAGTAACCTATCACTATCCTTCGCGTTTTATTTATTCCTCCGTTAACCTTGATTTGGTTAACCTACGTTCTCGAGGAACACATCCCTAGCGTTAAACGAGGTATTACTGTACTCGTTTTTTTAAATCAAAAAGTAAAAATCAAATTTCATTTTGACACTGTAATTCATTTTGATAAAAAATTGAATATTGTTGCGTATTTATTTATTATTACTAATTTATTTAAACGACAAAAAATATATACACGTTTAAACTAACCGAACTAATTAAATTTAAATATCTAAGGATAAAAACTTACAGTAATTTATATAAAACAATAATATTCTATCACTTACGCGACGATAAGATAAAGCAACTAACTTGTTTGTTTAGACTATAAGTCACGTTCACTCGATTCGGTGTACACTGTTATTTATTTAAAACTTCGCACGTGCTAATCACTTATATATCTTCACTTGAATAATCTTCTTAATACTGCTGCATTCGCGTTACGGCAATAACTGACCTACGAATTGTTCCGTCGGTATATATACACATAGGAAATCCTTCTGGAGTGTTCCCTAATTTTCGGTATATCTTTTAGAAGATAGATAACAGCTTCTAGAAGGCTCTTGCCTTTGCAAATAACTTCTCGAATGTTTCAATATTGTAGGCAGCGCCGTATTTACTATAACAAAAAATACGTAGCTGAGTTACTTGTTTATTGCGTTGCTGATAAATGTAAAATTTCTGTACGGTCAAGTGTTAAAATAAAATACATATCATTAGGTTTTTATTAGTTTTTAATTAAACAAAACATTATCTTTTCTTTTTTTTTTTTCTACTAAAACTGAGAATTCCATTAAATGTTGCATGGTTTGCGACAGGTCTATAGTAATTATTAGTAGTTATACTGCGTATTATTTTAGTAGATCCGTAGATAGGATTATAATAAAAATAATATAAAAAATGACAATGAGTGATGCCAGGGGCAGGCGTAAAAAACCGAACGGATCTTGTTACGTGCAAGAGCTGGAAAAATTAAAGTTGCCTGAAAGAAAGTAACATAAATGAGGTTTTGCTGGTGCTCAGTGAAGATGGCTCTGGACTATACTCAAACGTAACTGTGTAGAAAAATTCAAAAGAAAACGAAAACAAAAGTCAAAATCAAAAGGGCGCCAAGAAGGTGTATAGCTTAAAAGAACTTTTGGCCCTTGCCAACCAAAAAGCTCGCTCCTTAACTATTTAAGATTTATTTTACTAGACAATACTCAAAAATATGAAAAAAAAACAAATCAAAAAAACAAATTGAATTGAAGTTGATTGGTTAAGCGCAAACAAAACAAAATTTAAAAAAATAAGTAAAAATAACTGAATACATTAGAAATCGCACGGCCGTGTTCGCATTAATAGAATTTAAATAAATACAAAACAAAATAAAATAAATTTATGACTTCCTTTAAAACAAGATTAAAAATCTTAATAATAATCTACAATATTAATTAATTTACCGGTTTAACGTCAAATAAACATAGATTAAAAAATTTGTTACAAATAGTCTTTATAAATACACAAAAGACAATTACCGTATAATAATTGTAAAATCGATAGTCAGTAACTCGCAATTCTGCTTAAAACCCAAAGGACACTTATGTTCGCGTAATTAAATTCGCCATATTGGCTTAATTAGTACAAAATAAATACCTTAAATTTCTGTAGTAGATCCAGGAAGGGACTTCTGGTTGACCATCAGGTTGTCAGATGCTGCCGCAAGAAATTCTGAAGGGTACCCTCCAATGACTAGGATCCGTCGGAAAATTCTCAATAAGTCGCCCCAAGGCGAAAACAAAATCGCGTCGCGCAATTTAACTTACACGATTCTACATTACGTAAAAATAAAACTCCAAAACACGTAAAATTTTTAAAAGCCGTTAATTCTACGGACTGGGAGAAACAAACCTCCACCAACTGAACTAAAAATTCACTGTTAACTGCATCACTTCTGCGAAGACCTCTAATTCTTAATGGTTGAATTAACCTTCAACCTGGAATACATTCCAATATGGCTTAATGATTCGTAAACTCGTAAACCTCCTGCCCCTAAAACCAAAAATACCTATACTTATAACTTCAGCGCGCGACCACATCCACAAAGAGCTGTGGCCGAAATCTTTGTGAAAGAAAATAGTAAAACCAAAACGTGGAAAATGATGCAAGCAGATTTATTTAAAACGTAAAAGTAGTTGCTACAAGCTTCTAGTAATTTACAAACCTGCACAGCCAACTCACTTTAGGATTGAAACCATACCTGTCGGAGAGAGGGGTGGTTCAAGTGACTTTATTTTAAAGGGCGCCAGATCTTTTGTTCTTTGCAGAAATAACTCCTGCTAGATTAGCACAGGAGGCTCGAAGCTTGTACAAAATTTTTAAGGTTCGTAAAGATGGAGGAAACAAAGAAAGAGACTAAATCGTTAACAACAATTGCACTTTAATTACTCTATAAGGATAAATAGATTAAAATTTGAATCAATAACAATTGGATAGCATGACAAAGAATAATTTTAGTCCGAGTACAAATATAAGCAGGAACTAGAATATCAGAAGTATCGGCAACTACACGTAACCACCGGAACATATAAAAATCTTCATAAGTAAATTACATTAATAATGATAATTGACCGTTGACGTAATCAGCATGCGATAGTAATTTACTTAAACTAATTGAGTAACAATAATAAGAAACAAATCAATTAGAACGTTTCAACCCGATTAGGAAATATTGTTAGTCATGAGTATCACCGTAGCGACAACGAATAATTAAAAGCAAAAAAAATTGACTTACCAAATTCAAGGTTACCTTCAGAAAACGTTTTCCTACTGGCTTCCTGTAATTAAACTTCCTGAAAATAATCGTGTCTACCTGGCGACTCACAAACTACAAGTAAAAGAAACATTTAAAAGAAAGTAATAGAACCGAAACATATCGTATGCTGTTACAATGTATTTTCGTCTACGATGGTATTAATTTATTGCCTCCGAAGAGAAATTCAATCGTATCCGGTACTTAGGCTCTTTCGAACAAGGTGATATTAATTACTGGTATTAATTGCCTCCGAAGAGAAATTCAATCGTATCCGGTACTTAGGCTCTTCCGAACAAGGTGATATTAATTACTGGTATTAATTGCCTCCGCATCGAAATTCTGCTCTTGTATCGCAGCGTTCTTAGCTCTACAGCTTCCGATTATAATTTTCCCTTGTAGATTTTAAATTACGACCAGAACACTCATACTTAGGAGGTAGCACATGGTGCTAACGAAACGACATAAAAATCACCCTCAATCAAAAAAAAAAAGAACAAAAGCCACTTACCCTGCGTGGATTAAATTAGTTAAAGAAGAATACTTTTATTACCCATCGTGTCCCAACACATGGATGTTTTAAGGAAACGATTTTTAATTCACGCAGACATAGGTTATATCGTGAACGATGTTAAAGTCAAAAATGCCCGTATCTGACCGGGTATCGTCTACTCAATACGAAGAGACCAACGAACCCGATAGATGGCGTCGAGAAACAGAAAAGTAATTTTTAATTAAACCAATATACATGGTAGTGCATTATAACAATTTTGCAGGTAACATAGTGTTCGAAGACAGCCTTCCCATGACAAATGCAACGATAACAATAAAAATATCCAAACAAAAATATATTTAATTACACTCATAAAGATTAACTTCTTGAAACCGAATTATAAAATGGTCTATTTGAATTATTAAATTATAAAAAATCAACATGATTCATGTGCAAATGTACTAAGAACGTACTTAATACAATAAACTTTTAAACAAACTTAAGATAACCAAACCGCGTAAATATATTTAATAATAGTAGTATCTCAAAAGGAAAACATTAATTAGATACATCTGGAATTTTACCAAGACAAAGAAGATGCCAAATCAACGTAACAAACAAACTGAAGAAATCGATTGGGTCACTGCTTAGAAAAGCAGCGGTTATTTCTGTTTTAATAATATGTTCATCAAAAAAAGTAAATTTCATGTGATTTTCTGTTGCTTCCACTGATTATTTTCAATATTTTATCTTTTCTTCAAGCTCTGGGTGTTGATCATTTTCGATTTGATTATGTAACTGTAAATCAACGGACTGAAGAACATTACGTATATTCTCTTTATCTGAAGAAAATTCATGGGTTGGAGATTTGCTTTTTTTCTGGAAAGTAAGTTGGATTTTTATCTAAATCACTTGTTTCATAAGGATCCCAAAATCCAACAGATTCTTCTTCGTAAGAATCGGAATCTGAAGGTTCAACTAAATATTACAATGTTTATTAAATCATACCAAACAGATAAAATAAAAATTTGCCTTCATCAGAAAATGCCTGGAGAGCCAATTCTAAACTCTTTTTTGATCTGTTGGACATTTTGAACAATTTGTAACTATCACTCGATAATTTTTACTAACCGACTATTCAGTACGCTGGTACTGTTACAAATGCATAATAAACTGCAATTCTAACAAGTTCGGACAAGATTCAGCGGACCGCTGACGAGACCTTTCCGGTCTGTACAAAATAGTACACCATCTGGACCGTAGCGGTCCATTAGAACCGCTGCATTTTTTGTAAATTTATACAAAAATAATTAATGTAAATTATTTCATTGTGTAAATAATTTATTTTTAATTAAATACTAATCAGAAAAACTGAAATAAAGTGTTTGCTTCCAGGTAAATTTTTCCTCCGGTCACCCTCGCGCTTAACGTGTTAAACGATTATTGCTTAATGACAGGGTCACAAAAAACGGAACTTTTATGTTGTCACCACATCACATTAAACAACAAGATTGTCGTGACTAATCATATGATAATGCCAACATCATGTCTAGAGCTAATCCCGGTGAGAGTCATACTATAAAATCCTCTGGTGTTTTATGTTTCTTGTACAGTCCACTCCTCAAACTTGGTTGGGACATGCGCTGCAGAATGTGTGAAAAAACGTCATTATTTCAAATTTTACAGAACTAATAAGCTTTTTAATCTGCATTTATTTGCAGATAGGTTTGTATAGTGGCACATTTAAACGAAACGCAAAAGTATAAAAACAAAAAAAAAGTTGTTACGTGTTTTTAATTTAAATTGTGCATGCTCTTCCCAAATTTAGACATTGCTTTACGGATTTTTATGTCTATATACAATATCCGGGTTGTTTTGTGGAGCAATCGTTTTCTGCGCTCTAATAGGAGAAAACTTATCTGCGATCCAACATGGAGCTAGACAAACTCAATTATCTTGCAGTTTTGGCTTTTAAAACAGGCTTAGTGAACGAACTGAACTTTGAAAGTGCTATTGCCAAACTTGCTGCATAAAAATCCCAAAGAAGAGTCATCGTATAATGTAATCTTAATAAATTATTAATTGTAGGTAAAGATGATAAAGAGTGAATTTGCAATCTATGAATTGGTTTAAAAATGCGTTAGTTTATGGTGTACATTTTATATATACGTATACTATATTACCAACTATTTGTTTTTACCAAAAAACCTTAAGAACTTGGTATTCTTGTTACTGATGATGTTAGTCAGCTGTCAAAACGTTTTCGAGTGTTATAAAGTTTTTGTGGTTTGTTGGTGTAGTCATTTTTGTATCACCGTGGTTCCTATAGTGTTAATTAATTAATTGACAATTTAATTAAAAAAATCTATTTAGTTTTTAAACTAACATCAAATGTTTTAATTTTATCGTATTAATCTGGGTGAACGTGTCTCTAAATTACAATAAAAAAATTAATTTCCTTTTTAATTTTAATGGTTAATATTTATGATAAATTTTACTTTTAACTGTAACTAATAAATATTTTTCCAGGTTTTTAAAATTACTTGATGGCAATATGCAAATATCAAATTATTTTTTATTTTAATAAACTTTTTATTTCTTTCATTTAACAATTTTTTTATTACAAGAAAGAATAAAAAACAGAGCACAATATTAATCTTTGTTTGGATGTAATTGCTCGTATTTTCTTAAAACCGTCTTTGAGAATAATTATAATATAGCTTTTAGAATTTGCATTATATAACAAATTGAACCAGCACCTTTAAATTTACGTTTATCGTAAGACTTAATTAGTCCATATATATTTTAATATCGTCTAACAAAGTTTTATCACAAAAAACTTTGTTCGATTTGCTTTGAATTACTCTATAAATTGAAAATTCTTTTATACAGTTTAAAATCGAGTTTAATTTGATGACTTGGCAAACTGAATGTGATTGATGCAACTTTTATACGTAATCGTGCGGAAATTTTAATTCCCAGGAAAGCATTAACAAAGATTTTTTACGTCGAAAGTGTTTTCCTTTAATCTTAAAAATTGTATAATGATTAAATAGTATTTTAATCTTGTTGAAAGAAACAGTACACTTATTAATTTATTACTTTTTTTAAACTGTTACTGTAACGTTTGTTAAACACGTAACGTTCTAAACTAATTTAAAAAAATAGATAAGCGAAAATGTCACAAAAATTGCTACACTGACTTTGAAATGCACACATCATATCCGTTTTTTTATTATACCCATGATGTTTCAGTTTCAGTTAATGCCGACATAAAAATCGATTAAATAAATATCGTGAAAGATGTCAGATGTAGTGTTACCTTCTAAAACGACTACATAAAAATATTTTTTTTTTAATTGGAATAATTAACAAGCATTGTAATCATCAATTTCTTTGTAATGATACCTCCAGTGTAATATTAGTATAAGAATGTATTTAATACGTTCCGGATTCGATTCGATTATTTTTTATTTACAAGTAAAAAGTAACTTTATGTCAGCAAAATACAAATGATTCGTCACGGTGGCGGTCGCTGGCCACAATCCATTGTAAAAGCATGTGGCTTAAACATAAATTATGGTCGATGTACCTGAGATTTCGTCATATCCTTCCGGCAAAATTAAAACAAAGAGTGTATGCGATATAAAATGTAATTTAATAATTTACAGAACGTTGTAAAAATATTTTGGTAATTATTTTTACTTTATTCTATAAAGTTATCATACTATTTATCTCGTTTAACTTGAACATAAAAAGGATATTGTCTGATGTGATTTCAGCAAGACATTAGACGATGAATGACATAAAAAAGTTTGTTGATTTCAAACAATGCGTTAAACTTCAGTTGAGTATTGTGCTATTAAAATAACAGTATTAGTTGTGCTTTATTCATTTTGTGAAATATAATAATTATCTTATTTAGGTCTCTATTACAGTTCAATTACGATACGCCACGCAAGAATATAATAAACTAACATTGCTGATATACAATAACGATAATTACTATTTAATTGAATTTATAGCATTTTTATGTATGATTCTTTACATTTTATTTGTTACTACACAGTTTAACTTTTTAACAAGCTTTTATTTTCTTAATTTTTTTCAGTGTTTTATTAGCATTTTTGTTGTTATTCAAAAAAAAATTTTTTATAATTTATTTAATATAAATATGTGTTTATATAATATTAAAATAAAAATTACTATGAGTTTATAAAATTTTATAATAAACTTACCATAAAAAGACCAAGAAAGTTTCAACATCTGTAAAAAAGAAAAAAAATTTGGTTATGGTATTGTTAAATGTAAAATAAATACAATTACAAACGTTTAACAATTTTTACAATTTCTATATTTTATAAGTAATATTCCTTGGTATCAAAAATTTTAGATTTTAAAAAAACTGTTGTAAAAACAAAAACAAAACTTTTTTTATAAAAATTAATTTTATAAAATACAATGCACGCAGCTTAAAAGAATCGAATTGGGGCTTGGGGTTTTTAATAACAATAACCAAATGATAACGAAATCCAATATTAAAAAAAATTTTTATGTTAAAAAATAAAAAAAATTGGTACACCATATTTACTATTTACCAAATATTTACAAATATTTACCAATATTTACAAGTATTTATTAGATTTACCAAATATTTACTAATATTATCCAATATTTACTAATATTAATTACATTTAGCAAATATTTACTAAATACTTATAATATTTACCAAATATTTTTTATAACGCTAAAATAATATCCCTAGTAGCACTAAATATTCTACAAATATTTGAATAAAAACATTTAGGAAATATCTTTAGCGCCACCCTTTTTAATATCATACAAATGTTTTAGAAAATGATTTCTAAATATTTTTAAATATTTAGAAAATATTGATATTGATATAAATATGTTGGAATTTCCATATTTAATAAATATTTGATAGAGCTCATTTAAAAAATATTTATTTTTATTATTATTATAAATGTTGTGCATACACTCTGCTGTCATCTGGTTTTAGACTTCTACCAATGCTATCCGAACGTACACTTTTGACGCCTCTCCTATACACTCTTGAACTAGCACTTCGTATGTCTTTTCTCAGTAATTCTTCATCTACATTAAAATAAAGCAAAACAAATAAAAGTACCTTAATTTTTGTAAGTAAAAAACCACTTACTTGATTTTTGGTTATCGCGTCGATCATCATTAAGATTGGTTAAATCAGACAAATATCTTGTACAAACCGTATCTGAATTGGTATTTCTAACATCATCAAAAAATTCGTTTTCAATGGTCATCATGTTATTCAAAAATTTTGATGAGTAATCTGCAAGAAATATTGTTATTAAGAAGAAAAAGAAACATAACATTCTACAAACCCTTACTTGATACCAAGTTCTTACTAGTACCATAATTTTTCTTTTGTATTGATTGTACACCTTGAAAACCAGTGGTAGAAAACTTAGAATCAGATTCATACATTTTCTTTTTGTGAATACGACCAAACCTCGTTTTTTGTTAAATGGTATTGTCATCACTTTCTATGGCCGATGTATACCATATATATCATTTTTAGAGGTTGAGAATTTGTACAAAGTATTAATTGGATTTCCCCAACACGATGGTACAAAATTGACTGAATTGTGATGACAGATGAAAGATGTTTCCAAAACACAATATCCCACATATTGTCTAAAACTAATTGTACTTAGCTTATAAGAACTATATATATTTACAAAATGATCACAGTACTAAACTAACAAGCGCAGCATTTATTTTTTAAATCCATTAATTAATTGGTAGACGCGATATTATCTATTTCTAAATTATTTTAATGTAATAATTTCAATGCCACATAACAGTTTCCGCATTTTATAAGAAACACTTTACACAAAATATCTTCAAAGGCACAAGGCACTCTGTGGTCTCTAAACTTGTTGAATTTGTACACATTAATATCAGAGGATTTCAGAGGTGAGGTGAAAAAGTTATACAGTGTTGTAGTCTTATAACCATAAAGATTAGTTTTTAAAATTCCTGTAATATGAAATATATTCCTGTTTTTGGTTAACCCATTAGTGCATGAGATTTATGGGAGACATTTTTTGCTTCATTAGGATAGTAGTGGGAGTCGAAACCAAAATCAAAAACAAAAACAAAAGTTTATTTTCACAAAAGTTATAGATCGTCCCTTTAAGGGGACTGTTTGCTCAGAAGTTCCTATAAGGTATGATATTGCCTAAAACCATTTTTGGGATGTAGTCCCATATTACACTTGATACAAATAAAATTGGCCTTTTTGCCACACACAATAATCGACAATATGACTCCTCTCGTCATACCTCACTTCTCGGAGGAGGTTGTTTACCCTAAACAAACTTCATACTGTATGTGTTTAATAGAATCAAAAACACGTGTTTCTCCTAAAATTGAGTAAACTTCTAGACACCAGATCGTTAAGATTAATTTTACGCATTAGTAGCCAGACATTTACAACACTGACGTCAAATAAATATGCAAATATTGGCCACCACCATTTTTGTTGTCGGATCCTGGTTCTGTAATTTGCTACCATCCCATCAAATTTATCAACTCCCCCCATTTCTTTATTATAACTATTTATAATGTTTGGTTGAGGCAGAGCTATTTTTGATTTCTTGTTTCTAGAATACCGTAGGACACTCTTTGTTTAAATACTATCAAAATTTGTTGCAGCACAAACCATTTTATTGTCCTTACACTGAACCACGGCTACCTTCTTAAAAAAGTTATACTCAAAATCACCTTGTTCTCTTGTTTTCCACATCTTATTTTGGTTTAAACCCTTCAGTAAACAGTTTCCTAAACGATTATCACGGAGTGTTCCGCTGGCACAATATCGGCAAGATGACTCAATAAATTCACAGTTGTGAAATAGTTGTCGAAGTAAAGCTTGTATCCTTCATTGGCAGGTATACTTGCAAGCTCTACTAAAGAAAGAACTACTTGGCCACCTAATCCAAAGTCATATTTACTGGTTTCTGTTGATTTTCCAGTATATAAATCAAATGCCACCATATATCCGTTGTCAGTTTACAAGGCTCAGTTTTTAAAGCCGAACCTGATGGGCTTTCCTTTGATATATTGCTTTGCTTAATGTTTACCATAATACGGAATCATACAGGTGGTTCTCTCTGGAGACTTTAATGTACATTTTTGTAAAGACAATGTAAATTCACGTGCATTATGTGATTTGTTAAAAACTTATGGCTTCATAAAAACAATCTATTCCCCTACACGAGGAGGTAATTGTATTGATAATATTTTTATAAACTTTTCAAAGACTAGGTATATAACAACTGTCCTAGAAACAGGCTTATCTGACCATTCTGGGCAACTAATAAAATTACCCTGTGATATTTCTCATTCTAAGGTATCATATTATTCAACAGTAATTAGACCTATTACGAACAAAGGCATTAATTTATATTTCAATACACTGCAAAATACAGATTGGTATGAATTGAAAAACAATGACATCGATTCGAACACTCGATTTACGACTTTTTTTAAGAAATTACATTTAGCTTTTTTATCGTCATTTCCAAATAAATCTGTTAAGATAAGATCTCGTGACAATAAAATTTTTTGGTTTGACTCAAAGCTTAAGAAATTAAGAAATAACTTAAACTTAGCTTGTGAATTATATAGAAATTATCAAACTACTAATTTAAAAAATCTGTACACGTCTCTTAGGTGCACATATAAAAAGGAAATAAAATTAGCTAAAATCAAAGCCAATGATAATTATATCAAAAATTCTGGTAATCGCGTTAAGGCAATGTGGAGTATTATTAATGCGTATAAATCAACTTCTGAGAATAATTCTGTTTCTAATTTAACTGCGAATGAATTTAATAATTATTTCACCATTTCTAATGATCCCTTACTCAATTTAGTTGATAGGGTATCAGATTCCCACAGTGATTCTTTAATCAATATTTCTAATGTGGATACTATCAGGTTTAAATTTAAAGTTGTATCTGAAGTTACAGTTAGAGATGCGCTGCACGCCCTAAAAAGCAGTAATAGTAAAGATATATACGGAATGAGCACTAAAGTAATCAAACGTATGACTAGTGTATTAGTCAGTCCTCTTACAACTTTAATCAATTCAACAATTACATCTGGAGTGTTTCCTAATGTTTTAAAATTAGCTCTCGTTGTGCCTCTTCACAAGAAAGGCGATATTAACGATCCCGATAATTACAGGCCCATATCGCTTTTGCCCATCTTATCAAAAGTAATCGAAAAAATCCTTGATTTTCAAATTCGCAACCACTTCGAAGCAAACAGCTTATTTTACCACAATCAGTTTGGCTTTCGAAAAAATAATAATACAGCTGATGCGATAACTTTATTTGTTTCTGAAACACTTAATTACTTTGAAAAGGGGATGTACTCAATCGCAACCTTTATTGATTTTTCTAAAGCATTTGATTGTGTGTCTCATGATATCCTATTGCGCAAGTTAAGTCTTGTATATGGATTCGATCATTGTAGTGTATCTTTAATAAAATCATATTTGAATAATAGATATCAATGTGTTTTTTATAATAACAATATTTCGGAAAAAATTTGCATTAATAACGGTGTTCCGCAAGGTTCAATACTTGGGCCACTACTTTTTCTAATTTACATCAATGACTTACCTGCCAAACTTAATCATGATTGCAAATGTATTCTATACGCTGATGATGCTACACTAATTAATACAGGTTGTGATATGGACACTGCGGTAGATAAATCAAATAGCGCAATAAGAATTATAAAAGATTGGTGCAAGCATAATAAACTTGTATTAAACTCGACTAAAACAGTAAATCTTGCTCTTACTTTGCGACACATAAAAGAAGAAAACCATATACTATCAACCAAATTCCTTGGTTGTATTATAGATACTAAACTTGATTTTAATACTCATTGCAAGGAATTATGCAAAAGATTAAATCGTTCGATTTTTTTGTTAAAAAGGCTTGCTATCAGTACATCTAAAGCAGTTGTAAAGACAGCATATTATGCACTTGTGCATAGCAACATTTCTTATGCGATTGTAGCTTGGGGACACTCATATAACTGGCATACTATTTTTCGACTCCAAAGAAAAGCTATTCGTATTGTAGCAGGTTTAGGATATAGAGAGGATTGCCGTGCGTCCTTCAAATATTTAAAAATATTAACGATGCCTTCTCTTTATATACTGGAATGTTTGTGTTATGCGAGAAAACATATAAGTCAATTTTCTTTTCAATCCGAACTTCATAACTATGAAACCAGATTCAAAAACAATATCAGAACTAATCGATGTAGACTAACAAAGACACAAAATGGTCCAAGTTTTCAGGCTCAGTCGGTCTTTAACTCATTACCAGAACACATTAGATATTTACCTATTAGAAGCTTTAAACAACTCATTAAAAATTTTTTACTTGATAACGCGTTTTTTGATTTTGAAGAATTTTATACTTGCACCTTAACGATTTGATATTTTATATGTGATATATATGTTATTTACAGTGATATTTAGTTTAAGTCTATATATTTATATAATAATGACGAGTGTAAGTACTTTTGTACATAAACATTAATAAAGATATTATTATTATTATTATTACTCTCGTCTATGCTCAGATTCTCTTCTAATCCACCAAACTTTTTTAAATTGTAATTTAGATTTGAAATGAGCGGTCTTAGTTTATAAAGTTTATTGCTCTTGTTAATTTTAGAATTATCGTTGAGGTGCAAATTTTGTAATATCAATTCAAACCTATTCAGCCGCATACTGTCTGATAAAATTTTCGGAACATCATCTTCTCGAGCCCAATACATTATCTTGTTAGTGTATTTTCCGTAACCAGAAAATAGCAGACCACCAAAGAAAACGTACAACTCTTCTTTGGTTAAGTTTAAGGGTTGATTTGCGTTTTTTTCCCAAAGCATATACATTGCTTTGCTCCATAATGTGCTCCAAAATGTTGTCGTTGAAAAAAAGGGAAAAGAATTCTACAGATGAGCTTTAGTTGGTGGTTTGGCATTTAGATTCTGAGCATTTCCGTATGATACAAAAGCAGTCATACTTTTTTTTTATATATCGGTATTTTGAAAACTTCGAATTACAAGACATTTTGACTTAATAATTTTCAATTAGTTCTAGAAATTAAGAAGTAATACAAATGCATCCACTGTTAAATATTAAATCATTAAAATTTAACAGCCAAGTATAAATGTTAAGCATACGTCTTATAATTATAATCACTTACCTAACTGAACTGTAATCGAGGTTACTATATTTTAAAAGCAAATGGCGCTTATCAGATTCTATTCGGATCTTCTTTGTGCTACGAGCATTTCTTAGATTTAACCAAAAAAGAAAAGACTATTTGGCGCAATTGGTTGAATTACAAATACGTACACGCATTAATTTCAAATATTTCATTACAAATGTTTTTTAAAAATTTTTGTAACATCTCAAATATTTAACAAATAAATAAATACTGATTTTAACTGCAACATTGATGGATCTTGCTTGTAAATATCTGTGTGTGAATCAAAATTGTGCAAAATTAACTAAGGTAGGTGGTTATACCACATTTTCTATGAAAATCAGAAACAATGCATGCAGTAAGATTTTACATAGGTAAAACATAATAGAATACAACTATAATCTGCATCAAGGGTTTTTTCCTACTCACGCCACTGGTTACTGTTACTAATTTTCACAATTTGGTTTCTCTTCTTTTTTAGATAAAACAAATTCATAAAAATTAAAGATTACATAGGATACTATGCTCATATTTTGAAGCATTTGCTAAAAAGTAGTGTTGAAAATGGCGCCACCTCAGAAACGCTTACGAGAGTATTAACCAAGATATCAATTAAGCGAGCAAAATTAAATACACTTTTAAAATATCATCAAAAAGATTTAGTATTTAGGCACTAATCAAAATGATAAATATACTGGGGAAAATCTAAAATCAACTAGTCAATATGAGGTAGAATCTGAGGACATTGAGGAAGAAATAATAATCGTGGACGAGGACAACAGGAGTTGCTCGTCTGAAAATATGTTTAAGAAATATAGTTCTGAACAAGGTTCTAAACGTATATATTTAATTGAGTCGATTTCTGACAAAGGAAGCACCATTTCTAAAATTATGGAAAGAGATTTTTGATCCGGAGATCTGATGGGGCAAGTAGTTCTGTTGGCAATTTAACAACTCCCTTAAAAAAAGAGAACTTTAAAAATAAGCGGCGTCAGTTCAAATACTCAAAAGATGGTATAATAAGACGAGCAAATGAAAATATTTCCGAACCCTTAAAGCAACCCTAAATAACAAACTTTTTCCAAAAGATTGATCAAATAAAATCTATTTTATAAGAAAATTAGCAGTTAATTAACAGTCCATATTGTTATAACAAATCCAATTTGAATTTGGCCTTTTTTTAAAACATGCTATTCAAAATATAAACCCCGAAAACAATTGAGTAATTTAATGAGAACTTTAATTGAAAAAACTAGAATTAATAGAAAACGCAAATCAAAAAATGGCAATTCTTTTGATGATTTAAAACAATTCTGCTGTTTTTCATTTATTTATTGTGGAGGGGGGGGGGGTAGACTTTTATACAAAACCTTGCATGCTAATTTAAAAAATGCAACTCTATCAATTGAATTTTTAGTTTGAAGTATACGAAATGACTCAGTAGTAGAAGGAACATTACGATTTTAATAACTTGCTAGTTTTTTAAAAAGTCGAAGTTTACCACTTATCACTTGGATTAGCAAAGATGACACATAAAAACGGGTCGAGTAGAATAAAATTCTTACAACAGACGTACGTACAGAGTATACGTACGTGATAATGGCACAAACACCAATTGATAGAAGTTGTTTGTTTTGTTTGATGATATTTGGAAACAATAATTGTTTTACTACTAAAAATGTTACGGAACGATGGGATACCATTAAACAGGAAGCAGATAAATTTGGAATTCGGATACTTGGTTACTCCTCCGATAGTGATACGAAGTTATTAAAAACCATGAGGTTACGTCACCCTCTAAAAACCTGACTTAAATTATATATTGCAATAGTTTCATATGAACTTATTGTGCATATAGGCACTAAATTACGAAATCGACTACTAAGCAGAGGGATACAGTTAGTAATCGGAAAATATAACATTTCAGTATAGTAGATAATTTTTCTAAAGATTAACATTTTCTCACTTGTTCTGACATCAATGATCAAAATGAACTTTAAGTTTAAGTTTAAACGTCATCTGCTAAAGTATCCTTGATGTTAACCGACCATCTTCCTGAAAGTCGTAGTACTGTAATTATTAGAAATGTTTTTAAATCATATTTAGACAAAATTTTAACTTTAGAAGATCGGATTTATAGCATATTGTACGCCGTTTTTATGTTGAGACTATGGAGACATTGGTTAAGCAATAAAAAATCCTATTCGATCACCAAGAATTTTATGACTTGAAACACATACCTTTATTAACTTGGCTAGAAAACGTAAGGATGATGATGAACTAAAAGAAATAAATTTAACCACTTGGTTGTTCAGTTCACAACCATGTAAAAAGATATTTAGGGCAACCCGATCATTGACTTCTACGTCACGATTTGTCACAAAATTTCCACGTGAAGAAAACTAACAATTAGGTTCAGGTTAACGCTAAGATTGAAAATTATTGGAAACATTACAAAGCAATTGAACTAATTTGTATGGGTGCTGTATGGGTAAGAAACCATGGAAGATTGTAGTGAACTTATCCGTAAAAAACGTTTAGCCGGAATCTTTTTATTCGAAGAAAATAATCACGTCATTTTCGTTAACACGAAACTATTTGCAGTTTAAACAAAA
Organism: Aquatica leii; assembly: GCA_035610365.1. Classification (NCBI taxonomy): domain Eukaryota; kingdom Metazoa; phylum Arthropoda; class Insecta; order Coleoptera; family Lampyridae; genus Aquatica; species Aquatica leii. Next base: position 174,987,645 of record CM069433.1, on the reverse strand, counting down.
ACACGCAAGTCATTTTGTATGGATGTTTTACGTGCCGTAGTAAGAAAATGTATTTACAAAAACCGTGAACGATAGTTTCCTACCATTAAAGATTTAAAAAATTCAAACAGTGGCGTACGCGTAGTACTTTTTGTTATTTAAAAAAAACGACGTACATTTTTTAACGTTACGTAATTTATCCCAGAACATACTAATCAAAAATATCTTATTTATTTTATTTTTTTACAAGCATTAACTCAAGCCGTTTAATCGACATACAACCGTCCATAAAATCTCAAATAATTTATTCACAAAATTACGTTAAAGATTAATATATTAAATTAATCGGGTTATTATTTTTGAGAATCGACTAAAGAAGCATTTCAGAAATATACCAGAAGAAGTGGGATCGCAAATTGTACGCTCAAGAACACGGAAAACGAGAAAATACCTGCTTCTAAGTACAAACAAATTTATCAAAGTTGCATTAAAAACTCTTCACTTTCCATTGTAAATTACAAAATTTTTGATAAAATATTTGTTTTTTTGCTTTTCTTACTTTGATTAAAAGTTTTCTCTAAAATAAACTTTGATTAACTCGTTGATGAAAGAATTGCAATCAATACTACTTCTACTTTCTCCTCTTTTGTTTTTCCAAATCTTTATGTTTGACATTGAATTTACAAATTCTCAATTGTAATTGTAACCATTTTCATTTTCGTCCCAATCTCTCTTTTTACTTTAAGTTTGAACCATCTTATTTGTCTTCTTCTTCTTTCAACAATTTTATATTTCTTCTTCATCTCTTAGACGTGCGTCATTACAGGACGTAGTATAATTTATCACAGAACAAACAAATCAAAAATGAAACTCAAACCGTTTAATCCATATACAACCGTCTATGAAATCCTAAATAATTTATGCAAACGAAAACTCGAAATATTGGTACCAGAAAATTATTTCTTAAATATTAAAGTTAATTGGGTTATGTACACGCCACTTCATCTTGATCATGACATCGAAATTTGTACACTCATGGAAACGAAAAACGAGACACTACCTGCTTCACAGTAGAAGTATAAATTTATCAAAATTATATTAGAAATTTTTCATTTTCCGTTTTTTCTTACTTTTTATTTAAGTTCTTTTTTACAAGTTTTGGCAAACTCGTTTCTCCTTTTTCGATCTTCCTTGTCTTTATTTTTGACAATAAATTTACAAACGTTTGATTTTATTTAATAGATCAATAATGTACATTATTTGGCTTTTTCTTAAAATTTTTAGCAAACAAATATATGATAAAGCAAGTTATTTTTATTATTTTTTTTTAATTGCAATTGTACGCGTTTCAATTTTCTTCACCATCTCTCTTTTAACTTTTTTCACTTTTCGTGTCAAATTTAAACAATTTTAATTTATCTTCTTTTACTTTGAACAGTTTTATTTTTCTTCATTCTCTTCTACGTGCGTCATTCTTTAACGTCATATAATTTATCACAATATACAAATCAAAAATGTTGAATTAATTGTGAAATGCAATACCAAAATGAAACCAAAATTAAACTTTAACGTAATCCTTAAGAATCATAACGTTTAAACTTGACTTCTTATTTATTTTTCCATGCAATAATTCGAACTGTTTAATCTACATACAATCGTCTATTAAATCCCAAATTATTTATTCACAAAATTACGTTAAATATTGGTACCAGGAAACTATTTCTCGAATATTAAGTTCATTGGGTTATGTACACGCCACTTCATCTTTGAGAATCCACTGAAAAAGCATTTCAGAAACGCGCCAGAAAAAATAAAAATTGTACACTCAAGAAAACAAAAAACAAGACACTACCTACAAAATAGCTTTCTAAGAAAAATACAATCACAATAAATGGGACTTGCCACCAGTACATGACAAAGAAGACTATAAAAAAGGCAAATAAACAAGAAATAGGTAACATATCAAACACAATTGTAACAGAGTTGTTTTCTAAATCATATACAGACACAGAGAAAACAAATAATATTAATATTAAAGCCAGGCAAACTTGCACACAAGGTTACCTCGTATAGGCCGACAACGCTGTTAACAATTCTGTCAAAACGTATAAGAGATTAGTATTAAAGAAAATGGGACCCATAATTGTCGAATAAGAAATTATTCCACAAAACTAATTTGGGTTTTGCCAAAAACACTCTGCTTTAGAACAAATACACAGAGGACAAAGATATTGTGTTGCGGTGTTTTTTAACGTCAGCCAGACGTTCGACCGGGTCTGGCATTTCGGTTTACTCTACAAAATCAAACAGTTTTTCCACTGCAATACTTTCTTCTGTTGAAATAATACTTAAATGAGAGATACTATCAAGTAAAGTACAGTCTGGACTATAACGAATAAAGGCAGGGGTTGGTTCCTCAGGGCAGTGTTTTGGGACCAACCTTATACCAGATATTTACAAGTGACATAACATGCAACGACAACACAATGATGGCTATTTTTGCAGACAATACAACGTTACTGCTTCTCACCAGGATCGAGTACAAGGATCAACAACTCTACAAAATAATCTCGACATAATCTAAAAATGTTTACACCGGTGGCAAATACAAATCAATGAAACTAAATTTTTAGCTATTACGTTTACGACGAAACACTACTGCGGTAACATTAAATGGTATACAGATTCCCATTGAACAAAAAGTATAATATCTTGGTATGATTTTCGACAGGCGTTTAACTTGGAAAATTTATATTACACATAAGAGAAAGAAACTGGATGCTATGTTGAAAGAGATGTATTGATTCTTAGAGAGAAAAATTAAAGTTATCAATAGAAAATAAAGTGTTAGTGAATAAGACAGTTCTAGTTGCAGTGTGGGCGTACGGCATAAATCTTTATAGTTGTGCTAAGTCATCTAACATTGATATTCTCCAAAGATTCCAACGCAAAATTCTTCGTGTATTGGTAAACGCAGAATGGTTCAGTGGCAACAAATCACATTATGAAGACTTAAAAGTTTCATGTATTAAAGATGAGGTTAAATGACGTACAACTATTTCTGTTAACCAAATAACAAATTACCCCAATATGTTAGTGCTAAATTTACTACATAATTGCAATAACATTCGTAGACTAAAAAGACTTAAAACGCTAGAGCTCGCTAAGTGATAACTGATATATTAGTATACTTAGGAAATCGCTAATGGCTGACACTCGCTCTACATGTAAATGTAATTTAGTTAAGTTATTAAGTGTTATATCATATTCATTAGCCTGAGAGCTTAAAGAAAGATTTATTTACTCTTAAATACACTTCTATCAACTTAAGATAACAAAACTTAATGTTTGAAGCTAGAAATTTAACTTGACCCTAATCATTTTGGATCATCTCTCAGTTTACCTTATATAAATTCAAAAAAAAAACTGGTGTAGCGACTTTCCTATAAGGAATGACGAAGGAATGTCCACATACTCTTTTAAAGTTACGTTACGTAAAACCATTTTGAATTGGTATGTACACGTTTGTATTGACTTGCTAGCATGCTATATTTTTTTTTAAGTTTTTCTCCTCTATTTCATTGAGATAAAACCGAAATATCGCAAATTGAGTTTATGTTGTCATATCGACTAACCTCTATATTTGTGCGCCTCGATATTGCTTTCACCTTTAGTAAATCAGTAAAAATTATTATTTTTAACGTATCTTGTTTTCCCTTCAAGATCTAGATTTTTTTTTAAATTGTCGCATGCAAGAACCTATATTATATTTGTGAATTCATTTTAAATTATAAATAAAATCTCTAATAAACTGTTTTTTATATGAATAAATTGTTAGGAAGAATTATATCTATAAGAAACTGTAAAAATAATTCGAATAATTTACATACGTACAAAATTATATAACAAAAATTGTTAGAAATAACGGATACACCCACTTCCGGTTTTTTATCAGACAAAAATATAGAAAAAAGTTGTTGTTTTTACCGTATCTTGCTTTTCTTTCAAGATAAGGAATTTTTTTCTAAAGAAAAAGTCGTCGCAGGTGGGATTCGAACCTAGATTATATATAGAATTCTTTTTAAATTATAAATGAAATATCTAATAAATTCTTAATGTTAAAATTTTTTTTTTATTTGAATAAATTGTTAGAAAGAATTATCTCTGTGAGAAACTGTAAACATAATTCGAATAATTTACATATATAAAAAATTATATAAGAAAAACTGTTAAAAATAGCGGATACGCCAACTTTCGTTTTTTTTATTAGAACCATTTTTTGATGGAACCAAAAGCATATGAAAAGTCAGCTCCATAGCAAATTTCAAGTTACTAGGACTTTTGGTTTGGGAGTTATCGTGGGTACATTGTTACACATATACACTCACAATTTTTTTGTCAAAAATACATTTTTCTGATTCCGAAGACCTTGAAACGTAAAACTATGCAAAAAAATTGCGATCCTTATAAGAAGTAAAAAATATAAACAAATAAAATATAACTAGCAAGAACGTACAACAGAAGAAATGTTTATTACTTAATAAATGTTTTTACATTTACTTGTTAGCGTAAAAAAACATAAATAACTTAACTGCAGTTGCAGGTGTAGACAACATCGTCTGCATTCTTCCTCTTTTAAAACAATAAATTAAGGATTAATCAGAATAATTTCAGAAAAATTATAATTTTGTTTTAAGCACTAGTTAATAAAAGTAAGTACAAGTTTCATGTTTTTCGTCACCGTATAGTCAAAACAATAATATAAAATAATGAATCGTTTACGCATGAACTGAATTATAACTACGTAAACTAACCTGATATAAGAAATCGAGCGTTAATAACTAATGCTCTGTGTAATATAAACGTCTGTGATTTATATGAACTTAAATGTGCTTTTATTCTTGAGTAAATTTTAGAAGTCGTTTACATAATATAATTGTGAATACCGAAATATGAGCATAAATAAAAGTTTTTGATTCGATTGAGTTTCTGTTCAATTTAATTTTGAAATTCTTTTGATAACATTGGGCTTAGACTAAAACTGATGGATATATGCGTTTATTCAGTTGTAAGGATAAAAAACACAAACCCGTTAAAATCAAATAAAAATTTCAAGTAACTTACATTAAAGATGACAAATTTTGAAAACTAACTTACGATTGGTTTATTAAAACACAACAAAACATTGTTGTTTGAACTAATTTTTAAAAATTAAACCCTAACAGCCGTATTCATAAAAATATTCAAAGATACTCTTTAAACTTGTTTTATTTAAAACGTGTTTTAAAGCTTACAGAACGTTTTAACTTTCATTCATTCATAAACGGTTCGTAAACTCTAGGTACTCAAAATAGAGTTAAAATACCGATTTCGGTAAATTTAATGTAGTCGCGTTGGTAACGTCAAAGCATTAGAACTATTTTTTGTGTTTATTAGTTACGTCTGTCAAGTAATAAGTAGTAAAAAAAAAACAAGAAGTGGAAATCAGCTTGTAGAAGATAAGGTTTTTATCAATTTGAATGTGTTCAAGATAACTTATTTAGTTTTTTAGCATCAATTTCAAGAATGGGTGCAGGGAAGGGTCAGGATAATTGAAAACAAAAATACTGACGCCAACAAGCAAAAAAAAAATGCTGACATAGTTTGTTGGGTAGATAATTTTGCAAGTCTGGTGTGATTAATTACAATTCGATTTTTGAATAACTGTTTTACATTAGAAGTAATTATTTTAAGTAAATTTGTAAATGTAAAAAAAACAGACGATGCAGTAATAACGGCACTTTGGAGAGAAGTTTGGTATTGCATAAAATTGATCTTTCTGGAATGTAAACTGCTTATTTTTTTAAAATGCTAAATAAAAAATTATTTAAATCAATGAATTATATGAATTACATTTTATACCTAAAAGAAATCAAAATTCTCTTTCCGATCGTATGGCACAGACCAATGGGCAGTAAAACATCGCTTGACGTAATATTTAACTTAGGTACATTATGAGAAAAAAAATTAGGAGAATGCAAACAATAAACTTGATTACAAAAGAATTAGAATAAGTAAAACTATGAAGACGTTTTACCAAAAAGTACCAAGATTTGTAGCACCGCCAAGATGACAAAATTCTTTTGAAAGCTCAGTCGAAGTCGCGAATTGTATCAATTATATTATTTACAATATTAATGGATCTATTGCATCCGTGTTAAATTAAATACAGAAACTAATTAAATTTCTTTTAAATAAATTTTTTCACTTCAAAAAATCTGATTATACACAATTTTTTAAGTTAAAATGTTTAAAGAAGGGTAGGCCCTATTTTAAATATTGCTAAGTTACAACACTGTTACAAAAGGTTTGTTAAGCTAAAACGCGTTTATGAATAGTGTTTTTTGACATTTATGCTAAAATAGGTTTGAAGAGCTTTGTAACCCAATTGTAAATTTTTATGAATACAGCTGTAAATGGATAAAATAAAATAAAAAGTTTTTCTATTAAATTGTTAATGTAGAACAACGCCAAATAAAACTTATTTGTAAAAAAAAACAATTTAACTAATTATTGTATGACAAAATGCGCACGTTTACCTGCAAAACGTTTAAATAGTTATAGGTAAAAAAAGATTGTAACCGTCGTTTAATTTTGTGCAATTTCTTTTGTGAAATACCCGGTATTTGAGTTGCTTTTATTCATTTTGTGTACTTTGGGATTGTTTGAGTACGTTAATTTAATGGAGTTAAGTCACGTTTTTAAATTCATCTTTTTCAAATTTATTAATTAATTTGAAATTATTACGCGCTTAAACATTCGTATCCTGTATTTACATTGATGTGGCATTGTCTTTGTCCTGGTAAAATTCCAGATGTATCTAATTTATGTTTCTCTTTTATACTATAATTTGATATGTTTTAGCAGTTTATCTTAAGTTTGTTTAAAAATTCATTTTATTAAGTACGTTCTTATTGTATTTGCACGTGAATCATGCTGAATTTTATTATTCGGTTTCAATAAGTTTATCTTTATGAAGTAAATTAAATATTTTGGTTTAGTTTTTTTTTTTTGTTAACGTTGCATCTTGCCTTGAGAAAGGCTGTCTTCAAACACTACTTTGACGTCTTAACTAAAAATGTTTGCATCTTCTTTCCACGTCTTTGTTTTACTGTTTTCTTTCATAAAGATTTCGGTCACAACTTTTTATAGAAGTGGTCACGCACTGAGGTTATAAAATAACTGGTTTTGGTTTTGTAAGGAGGTAACTCACAAGTTTTCAATGACTAAAAGACATTAAGATGTAGTCTGGGTTTGGGGCGAATCAACCCTTAAGATTTGGAGGTATCCGCGAGGGTAATGCAGAAAACAGTGAATTTTTAGTTCTCTTAGTGGAAGTTTGTTTCTCCTAGCTCCTAAAGTTTACGGCTTTAAAAAATTTTACATGCTTTCGAATTGTATTTTCGTTGTGCGACACGGTTCAATTTTTGCCTTAGGGCGATTAAACGATAATCTTTCGACGAATTCTTGTCCATTGATGTGGCAACCTTATGGTCAACCAAAAGCTTCTTTCTGAAACTACTACGACAAAAAAGTTTTTTTTTTAATTTATTACAGTTAATCAATTGATGAACATAATTTCGCGAGTTTAATGTTTTAAAAGCTTTAATTTTGAACAAAATAAGAATAACAGAAAATTTTTGCAAATTACTGAGTTGATCAATTTTATGGTTTATTATTTTTTTATTATTATCTTTTAATGCAAACACGACCGGGCGACTTATATGGAATTACAGTTGTTTTTGTTCGTTGGACTAAATTGCGTCAATTGCGTAGTTTATTTTATGTATTATATTTTAACTTAGTCATGCAATTTGTATTTTTGCGTTTACTCAATTCACTTTAATTTAAGTGTTTACTATTTTTTGATTTTATTTTTTTTTTGCTTTGTTACATAAATGTCAAATTGTTAAACATAACAAAGCTTTTATTCCATCGACTTTTGCGTTATGTAAAATTTTAATAATTTTAGAGTTTACTGCAGTACACTTTATTAAGGTTAGTCTATTTAGAATGTGTTCAACAAAAGCGGGCTTGTCGTTGGCAAGAGCCAGAAGTCTTTTTAAGCTATACACCTTCCTGGCGCTCTTTTGATTTTGACTTTTGTTTTTGTTTTTGTTTCATCTTCACTGAGCACCAGAAAAACCTTGTTTATGTTACTTTAACTCAGGCCAGTTTTATTTTTCTAGCTCTTGCACGTAACAAATTGAAACAAGAGAATTTCAAAAATGCTTATTAATAGAACTTTTAAATTTGGTAGAAAGTAGTAAATGTGAAATACATTAATAATTGGTCAATAAATAGAAACGGAGCTGGATAAACCGTTAAAAAACAACAATATTAGTAGTTTATGGACCAAACGAAGATGAGACGACAAAAAAAGACGAATTCTGGGAATCACTAACAGAAACAATAGAGGATATAAAAGAAAAATTAATAATAATGGGAGATTTAAATGCAAGAGTAGGCAAAAAATATAAAACAACAGGCAAAACAATAGAAATAAACGGTGAAAATAAAAGAAACAATAATGGAATAAGATTGAGTAGGCAAAAAATATAAAACAACAGGCAAAACAATAGAAATAAACGGTGAAAATAAAAGAAACAATAATGGAATAAGATTGATTAATTTCGGCATTTTAAATAACTTAGTAATAACATATGCTATATTTGGGCATAAAGAAATACATAAAATAACAAGAGAAGTAAGAAGCAGAGACGAAAAATCAATAATAGATTATATAATCGTGAACAAAAATTACCGGAAAAACATAATAGATACATAAGTCAAGAGAGGTTCAGGAATCATTATCTGGTAATGTAAAAAATAAAAATAAAAACAAAGGATAACATTAATACAAAGAATAACGATACAAACAATGTAGTAGAAAACATTAAAACATATAAATTAAAAGAAATAGAAACGGCGCAAAAGTATAACAGGGAAATTGAGACGGAAATGAGCAAAATCAACAAAATTTCGGAGAATTTAACATTGGAACAACTATGGAAAATAATTAAAGAAAACATAATAACAACAGCACAAAAAGTATGTGATAACTAGAATTAGCAAGTACAAAAACAAACAAGATGGTGGAACGAGGAAATAAACCAACAAATAAAAAAGAAAAAACTAAAATAAAAGCGTTACTTAAGATATAAAACAATAGAAAAGTACAACATATATAAAGAGCAAAGGATCAAAGTAAAAACGATAGTGAAAAAAGCAAAACAAAAAGCTTGGAACGAATTTAGAGAAAGAATGGCGAGAGACTTTAACGGAAATTAAAAATTATTCTATAAAGTACTAAAATTATTAAAAACAAAGGAAACTTATAAGATCAAACAACTAAAAAACAAAAATGGAAGGATACAAAAACAGGTGATGAAATAATGAATAGATGGAAAAAACATTTTATAGAAATACTAAGAATAAAACAAATCAATAAAAAAGTAGAAGTAAAAGAAGAAAATATAATAAACATCAAAGGAAAAGAAGAATATGAGGCTCGATGACGAAGAGATAACAATAGAAGAAGTAACAGCTGCGGTAAAGTTTTTGAAAAATGGTAAAGCAGCTAGACATGATGGCGTAACAACAGAAATGATAAAGAACCTAGGAGAAAAAGTGATAAAGAACAACAAAAAGAATATGGCAAGCAATACCTCCGTTTAGCGGTGTCTACGCCGAACAAAGCTTTCGTCATTAAGTTATTTCACGCAATTCTAATTGAATGTGCAATCGAATTTTGTGTCTTTCTCAACGAAAGCTTATTTGGAGTGTATGGTTATAATTTTTTTTGTATTGGGGTTTAAATTGATTCTTTTATAATTGTCTATAGCGGATACCCCCACACATTTTCTTAATTGGTGGAGATAACAAACAAATGGCATATTTTAGAAAATTTGAAGCATTTACTATTTTGATTTCTTTTGGAAGGAAATTTTACCACCAATTATTATGTTAAGTCGAGGAGAAACGCTGCGCATTCACTAACTTAAATGAATGCATGATTTCAAAACGGAATTTACTTGTGATAACGCCGTATGTGCATTTTTGTGTTAGATTTTATATTACGTTTTAGGTAATAAAGATACGGACCTAGCTAGATCCCTACTGGATAAAACATAACTTTATGTATTACAATTTCTATTTTTATGAGTACAACTTTATTGGTCATGTCGATTGTTAGAATGACCGTACGTACATGATTGGTTGTTAACACAATTAATTATTAGATCATTTTGCGCGTCACAAAATCTTATGCAGTGAGCGTTAAGTCTCTAAGTCTTCATTTTTTATATACTTTTGTGATTTAGAACTTACGAGTATGAAGTCATTCCTTCTTTGAATGTAAAAGTTAGACCGACCAGGTCTGTGATAAAATAAATATGTATCCTGTGTTTTCACTTCTGTCGTGTTATTGCTTCTTTTTAGCTACGGGTAGATTTAAACGATGTCTCCGTAATTTAGTCTTTCGTCGTCTTGGTGTATTTTTAGATTTAATTTATTATCTAGTAACACAAAGCCTGCGACTCAATCTCCGGGAACAACTGAGTTAGCCGTTGCCTCCTGTTTTTGTTGCGAGAAAACCAGCGTAACAAAACATGCCTTTTACGATGTTAAGGACTTTACCTTGTTTTGTAAGTGTAACTAGTAAATGTATGTAATGTCCCCTTTTGTCAAGTCAAGTTTTGTGTCTTATTTATTTTATACAATCTTTACAAACAATTATTGTTATATTAGGATGCAAGTAATTGTTATTATAATACTGACTAACACATATACGTATGTTTTATGTACACATGTGAATAAAGATTATTGTTATTATTATTATTATTATTAAAAATAATGGCAATAACCGGTTATCTGTAAAATTTAGTTTTTGCGAGATACGTGGTAATAGAATTAGAACGTTGATATAACAAACAAAAAAAAACAAAATAAAAACATAGTAAGAATTAATCAGTTTAAAGTTGTAAAAAATTGCAAAAAACAAAACAATAAGAATCGTGCTGTGTAAAACGACATTATTTATGATGAAATGTCATATTTGTATTTTTTTAAATTGTAAATTTGATATAATAAAGATAGTAAAAACGCAAAGATTGCGTTTAAAATTTTGCAGTTTATAAAATTGGCAAAAGTAATTTGTAGGATTTTAGCAAATTTTATATATATTTGTTAAATACGGTAAAATAATAGTGTCTTTATATTGAAACATACGAGGAATTATTTTCAAGTCCGAGAAGTTTCGCGAGGTTTTTGTACATTTCCAGAACGTTCACTAAAGGTTGTGAAACATTCGCGAACGTTTCGCTAAAATGTATAAATACGGTGCAGACAAATCATAGGGCAGTTATTGCAGTAATGTGAAGACGGCAGTGTTAGGAAGATTATTCAAGTCTAAATAAATAAGTAATTAACGCGTGTTCGAGATGAATCTACGAAGTATAACCTTGTAGGTGACTTAAGTGTAAACAATAAATGTTAAACAAGTGTGTGAAGTTATCCGCGGAGTTTATCTTTCAAATGATAGTGCGATATAAATTAGTGTATGTGTTTTTATTAAATATCCTTAGATTTAATTAATTCGGTTAGTTTAAACGGTACATATTTTTAGTATAAAGAAATTAGTTTTAATAAACGTTACAATATCTTAATAACGATTTGTACTAAATGTTCTATTTTGTCTTTTTACTTCTTAAGTATCATTAATAAATAGTTAGTAATCGTTTAAATATTCAACATAATAAAAAGTATTCGTTAAATTTATAGTAAGTTTTAATATATTATAGTCGAAACTAACTAAGTTTAAAACACGCATAGAATATTCACTTAAACAACATTAAAATAGTAGTATCTACGTAGTGAAACTACTTAAAACTTAAGTTTGAGTACATTAAAAAGTTACTAAAACGGCAAACTTAAATAAGCATTTAATTTACTTTTGTAATTGTTTTGAATAATTTAGGTAGAAACATCATACTTCTTACTATTTTACAGTTTATTAACTCTAAGTTCGACATATTCCAAAAAGATTAAACTAGCGCTTAATATTTGCTATTACATCAATTAAAGTGTGTAAAGTCTGTACTGTATAATAAATTCTTAATGTTCCATACATGAGAAAATTACTTAGGACTAAATTTCTATTAGCACAACGAAAAGCTAATATTGGTATTATCAATGTAACACTAATTTAAAATGATTATACAATTAATACAATTACGGTTTTCTCTAACTTAATAATAATTTTGTTGCAAATTCAAATTAAATGAGTATTGAAATTAAATTAACCGTTAAAGTTAAAATCCTGCATTAGAAAGAACAGGATTAATTTTATTTGGTACAATTTCTTTGCTAAACTTTTAATTAACTCTACGAACACATTTACTTCGAGTTTATTTGTTTTTTATGTTAAAATTTAACACAGCTAATATAATCGATTTTTTAATCAAATCTACATTTATTATTATTTTACGTGTGCTTAAAATGTTAAGATTTATAATTTTATTTAATGAAATTAAAAATAAAACATAATTTATATTTATGTATATTTTGTAGAGACAATCATTTTATAATTAGAGCTCTATCACACACTTATGAGACATCTAAATTGAATTATTATTCACTAATAAAATAAGAAAAAAACATAAACCTATTATAATCAAATATAATTTACTTATTAACTATACCATCTACATATACAGGGTGATTGATTAATGCGGTGTCCAGTATCTTCTATGTCCTTTGAGGTATCAAAGTAAAAATTAGCAAAAATTCTATCCAGCTTTAAGTTTCATATTTTAAAATTAGTTACAATGTAACAGAGTGTTTCATAACGCCATGCTAGATCAAAGTTGTATTAGTGATGAAAACACTTATAGAATGCTTGATTCAAAGGTTCGTGTAACGAAACGATGAAACGCTCAGATTAAACAAATCTGGAACTTGCGGTGGTTCCCAATTTCACTTCATTTTTTTTAATTTTTGGGATGTAGTGTTTATTATTGTTAAACAAGATATACCTTATGATTCGTTTTATGTTTTAATAATATAATAAGTCTTAATTTTACTTAGCAGTGCTAAAAAAATAATTATTGTAATTTTAGAATTAGATCCTTGCCAGCTTCCGCCTTGTACGCTGCAAAAACGGTACAATACAGGTGAAAATTGCACATAAGCAATTTATTGAGAAAAAAATTTATTACAAAACAGTCCGCGAGAGTGTATAATTATATCTAATAGTTTAAGAGTTACATAATTTTAATGTAATGTGAGACATTTTTTTGCAACTTTGCACACTTGTATATTTTAAACTATTGAAGGTAATTGTAGCCTTCCGCGCACTTTTTAATAGTAAATGTTGTCCTCTATAAAAATGTTTATGTGCAATTTTCTTCTATTTTTCACCGTTTTAGGGTAATAGTTTATTGGTTATTTTGAGTTATTAAGCAAATCATTTCAATACAAAATTTGAGGCGGTTTCGATGCAGGCATGATTTACAAGAAAAACAAGCTGGTGGAATATTACACCGACAAAGCTACTCTTAGCCGCAAAAAAAACCGCGGTGGTCACCAAAAGCAACTCGACCGAAACACAAATTTTCTACTAAACCGATAATTTATGTTTAAATTTTAAAATGCATAAACGAAATAATAATTTAAGTTTTATAAAAACTATCAGTAATTACTAGTTTAAGTTATAAACGATTTCACTGTAAAGTTATCAACATAGGACAAAAGTATGTAAAATAAAATTTGAGTAAATTTTAAATGTTAAAATTGTACCAACAGTCAAGCAATTGTAAAGATTATTAGCCTTGTAAATCTGTTAAACTAGAGAAAAGATTAATGTTAAAATAAATTAAATCTCTTTAATGCTTCTTTATAGTCAGTAGCGCATTTGTTTAATATTAATAGGAGAAAAAATTGTAGAATCGGTAAATTTTTATTCCATTTGAAACACGCAGTGCCGCCCAGTAACAAAACGTCGTAACATCTTAAGGGTAGAAAGAAGCATAACGCCGCTTTCAACAGATTGAGTAAAAAAAGAAAAAGCCAATTGGCAGATTTGGTACTGAGAGGGTTCGTGAACTTAACCAATCAGAAAAAAGCGTTTTAGGAAATAAAGTCAAAATTGCGTACAAAAAAGGAGAGTTTTAAACGAAGGTTTTAAAACCCTGAAGCGGTCCAAAAACGAAAAAAGTTGCATACGGGAGTTCTTCTTTTGACTTATTCGCAAAAAAAAAAGTTACTGTCGGGTTGTTCTTTTTAACGTATTTGCGTTACGTGATCTTCAATTTGAGGATTGGGCTCTATATAAAAAGGTCAGAAATTAGTTATATTTATTTGGATTTGCGTCTGTAAGTTTTTTATTTGATTATTGTACGAGAGGTGCAATGAACTCTCTAACGGGAGAGCAAATTCAATTTCTTTTCTTTGTCAATTAACAAGTCCCTTATAAGATTAATTTTACTTTTTTGCGCCTAAAAATCACGCCAAAAACACTTAAAGAATTTAATAAATAGCATGTCAATTATTTCGCGTCGTGAAACGTTTTTATTGCGAGTCCAATTTGCTGTAAGTCTTCTTTAGATAAACTGTTGAAAATAATTCAGTTTTTAAACTGTGGATCTACATTTCCAAAGGTGAAATCTCCACCTCGAAACTTTTACATCTAAAAGAATGTGGTAACGTAGCTCGAATTGTGTCATAATCTTAGAAGCTGTTGAACTGTGAACCGCTATAAAACTTGGGTAAATTTCAGTAATCATTTAGTTCTGCTGTTTTTTTTTAAGTGCACGTCAATTAATTAGAGTGTGGTGAAACAATTGCCAGGGATTACGCGATATAAATTGTTTATTTAATCATTAAATGATTTATGTAATCCAAACGTATTCAATCAAAGTCTAGCTAAATTTTTAAAAATTCCACTTTAACTCTAAAATTGATTGTGTCTAGATAAAATTTCACATTTATCCGAATGCTCTCAACCGTATATAAGCCAGCAGAAAATGTCAGTCAGTGGACGTAACTCTCATTTTTTTTAACTTTCTACGACTATTTGCCTTGAAAATATTTTGTGTCAAATAAAATTCGATGTTTTAAGATTGTGTTGCTTGGTTTGTGTTTCTTACCGTCACTTGGAAAAGAGAACCTAAGCGTTACACAACACAAATATTTCTTAATACTTGTTGCTTAACCAAAGCTTAAATTTGAGAAAGTAAATAAGTACGGTCATTTACGACATTAAAGCTTTACAACCAAAATATCGCGTCTCAATGTTGGTGCCAACAGTGGACTACTGGTGGAATAAAAGAGTCGCAAACTTATGACAGAGTTTATTGAGCATTTTGTTTTATTGAATCTTTGAAAAGATTATCCCAAATACTAATTTTTGTGCTTCTCTAGAAAAATTTTCTATAAAAGATGTACCCACCACTTTGTAATAATTTCGCATTAAACTATTACATATTACTAAAGCTGTAAATGGGAAACAACAGCCGGGAGTGTTTGGATTTAGAGTTTTTAATACTAATTCAATGGCGAGCACAACTTCCGTTCCTCTTGGAGAGATAAAGGACAAAAAAATTGAACTAGAAAAATGGAAAAAATTAGTGACGCCGGCCTATTTACATGCCATGATGTTTGTTCAAGTGCATGGGTTTAAGATAACGAGATCGGGTTTCTTTTTAAGTCTTTAAGACTCTATAAGTCATTGGTGTCACTGATTCATCATCTTCCGGCAACGAAGAGGTTATGGGAAACAATTCTTAGGCATTTCATGAACAAATGTTAAATATAATCAATTGGTGAGTTATAATTCGACTCTATTCTCGTTTAATATTTACCTAGAATACTATTTTTATTTGGGTTTTTTATTTTTTTTATTATTTATGTTTGCATTCTTATTTTTGAAAATTGTAATAAATCTTGTTCGTTATATTACCTAGGTAATATTGTGTTAATTTTCAACACCTTCTGATAATTGCAAGATTTGCGATATATGTGATTTTTTTAACAAAACACTCTGTATTTTATTTTTAATTTATAAGGAGTACCAAAACAGTGATCTATTGCAGTCAAATTTTATCATAATTCTTCAAAATTTATAAAAAAAGACTGATTTGATAATATTCATTACATCAATTACAGGGTGAGTGAAAACGCAAATACATTATTTTTTTCATTGTTTTTAATTAGTTTACTCTGTATTCTATATTACTATCTGAAAGTATTATTATTACACTTTCATTTTTATTAAACATTTCCTATACTCAAAATTTTCTTTATTTATACTATGCGAATGTCCAACAGTTGTAGATTTGCGTAACCTAAACGGGCAATAATAATAAAGGTTAGAAACAAAAAAAAACTGTCAACAATTGCTTACTAAATGTAAAACAATAATTCGAACACAAATAACAATTTTAAATGTACCATATGTTCTAGAACTTGGCTGAAACTTGCTTTCTGTACATCAAATAGTTCAAAAAAAGTGTTCTCCAGAAAAAAATTAAGCATATTGCCCATGTTTCTTGCAAAAGAGGTCTTTATCTACTTTATCAAATTATTTCAAATAAAAAAAGTAATTTAGTACAAAAAGTACATCAAAAAATTCAAAAAGTAAGTACAGTATACGCTGTAAAAAATAATTAGCAAAAAATGTTAGCATTGGCGTTTAAAAAAATCAAATGTCGGTATCAACTACAATAGTAAAATTCTACTTTGTGTTTCATCATGGCGAAACAAAATAGAAACCTGTTTTCAAAGGGCAAAAAAATACTCGTGCAACTGAAACTTTAAAACTAGTTCGCTCTGGTTAATGTAATCCCATAGCCGTTGTTTCACACATACTTGACACATTTTTACTATCACTAATAGCTTTTCAAAAGAAACTTTTGCATATTTTTTCAAACACAAAAATAAAGCTGTCTTAGTAATTAAGAAGTGAAAATTACCAGTTAAAAATGGTTAAGAACACTGATATCCGACAAAAATTGCAAGCATTTAAATAATGATCTGAAAAAAAATTTTTTTAGCTCTACTTTCACTCTTAGAAGATTTTAATAAAACATACCGGGTTGAAGCGGCTGACACAGGCGCATACTTAAAAAATTAATGTCTTACAGTAACTGTTTATGACATAACACCTAGAGAAAAATGGTTAACCTTCCCGACCTCGAGTGGGGTGAGTTCTCACTCCAGTTTAAACTTTTTCGCCTGAGTTTTTTGTAATAGCCGTCTTATTCGGTTTATATCTCGTTACATTGTTCTTAGTACTTTTAGATGCTTGTTTAATCAGAAAATAGTCAAATCCAGTTAACGGTTTTTCGGATATATTTAAAAAATGATAGCGATGTTTTGACGGCGGTACGATACACCTATTGGGTGCTGTTTTGTCAAGTTTTTTCGATATTCTTTATTGTGGTTTCTTTATGTGATGACTAAGTACCAGATTAGATCGTTTTGTATTTTCTGTGTAAGGTAATTTGCATACTTGGTTCATAGAAAGTTCAAATACTACTTTAATTACCTATCAATCACACTGGAATGCAGGAAATTACTCATTAGGGTTTTTCATAGTAGAGTTATAGTGTTTTCATTACAAATTCCA
Organism: Aquatica leii; assembly: GCA_035610365.1. Classification (NCBI taxonomy): domain Eukaryota; kingdom Metazoa; phylum Arthropoda; class Insecta; order Coleoptera; family Lampyridae; genus Aquatica; species Aquatica leii. The sequence goes on along the minus strand of CM069433.1, from coordinate 174,970,001 downwards.
TGAAATCGATTTGAAAAAGGATTATTTACAGATATGCTTTTATTGGATTGTTGGTATGTGCTGGAGCACTAAAGGCTAAGCGTGAGCCTATTCGGATGCTGTGGGAGGATGACCCCTGTTCCCATCATCCAATTTTCTCGGCAACAATGCCCTGAGGCAGATTTTCGCAAATTTCCAGTTGGATAAAATTTGACGAGCTACACAAAGCTAACAATAAAAGCAACGTAAAAATTAGCACCTACACGAGGTGTAGTTGAGATCTTTATAAAAAACCGTCAAATGTATTACCACCCAGGATCACACTTGACAGTAGACAAGCAACTAGTGCCGTTCCGTGGTAGATGTTCTTTCAGAGTCTACATAAAGAGTAAGCCTGCCAAGTACGGTATAAAAATTTAGATTCTTGCTGACGCAGAGACTTCTTACTGCAAAAACTTGGAAATCTATTTGGGGAAAAAAGGAAATGTAGCAGAACGAAACCAAGGCAAAAGGGTGGTACTAGATTTTATTTAATTCTTTGGAGTTGACTGAAAAGTTACTAGACCGCAAACTTACAGTGTGTGGAACACTGAAGAAGAATAAAGCCTTCATACCTGCAGATTCCTTGCCACAACGGCAACGTTTTTGCGTACCAACCAGAGATGACCATGGTATCGTATCCTCCAAAAGAAAACAGAAGCGTTATTTTGCTATCATCTGAACATCGCGATGGTATCGATTTGGAAGAAGAGCACAACAAATCGGAGATCATATCTCACCGTAATAATACAAAGGATGCCGTTGATACATTGGAAGAGATGGTGGCAGAATACGGTTGCAATAGACAATCAAAAAGATGGCCACTCTTTCTCTTTATAAATTTTATCGACGTTGCTGCAGTGAACGCTTTTGTTTTATAGAAAAATCTACACCAACATTGAAAATCATATGAGAAGGAGAATTGATAACTCTGTCATACGCCCCAGGCTAACTAGAAAATCAGTTCAAGAAATAAACAAAATATTAGACGCTATCAGTCAGCACCCCAACGCAAATCAAGTGGAACTAGTAAAACCGGCGCGCAAAACACAAAAAGCGGTCGATGTGTGTTGTAGGTCAAAGGACAATAAAGTCTAATCAAATTGTACTTTGTGTAAAAATTTTGTATGCCCAGAACACAGCAAAACAACAAAAATATGTAAAAAATGTTAACTTTGGATGTATACACAATGTTCCCAATTACATTTTAGCAATAGACGTTTTTTTTATTAAGTTGCCCAAATAAGCTAAACTGTACCAAAATATGACCAACAAATAATAATTCGTTCAGTTTCCTTCATACTAAAATTAAGAGTGTGAAAATTAAGAATAAAGTTGGGTTGAACATTCACACCACGCAGTATCAGGAGTTTTGAACATCACCCGGGAAAGTTAACAAAAAAATAAATTTAAGTAATTTGAGGATATTTGGGTGTAAAACTTTAGTCCACACTCTGGACGGCACAAAAGAAAAGGTAGTATCAGAAAGGAAGGAGTTGATATATACTCTACAGATTCCTAGACCAGTAGATTTCAGATTTGTTTCAAAAATTATAATTTCTCGTAATGTTGTTTTTATAGAACAGAAAGCCGTTGAAGAAAAAATGAGCAATCATGTGATATAGTCTATAAACATTCTGATACTCTTGGTAAATATACACCATGTTTAAAGATACAAACTTAACTAAAAAAGTAACTACAAAAAATTATACTAAAAATGAAAAAGATAATGATGATGAACAACAAGATTATTATTATTGTTATTCAAAGCAGACTGTTCCAAAGAGAAACAAAAACAAAAGATTTTCTTAGTCTATTAATCTTAAGTCTACAATGTGTTTTATGATAATAGTGAACCAAGTACTGTTTGAATTATGAGCTAACGCTATAAAACAGGAATACGTCTCAGTCAAGGAAAGGATGCCTAAGCGACACAAACGAGTTTCGTTTTACTTCATTTCCTATCAAGACGTTAAACCATCAACTGCTTAAAAATCGTGCATGTGATGTTGAAATTTTAATTTTCTAACCTCATCTGCGTATGTAGAAACTATGATATAAATTGAAAACGCATTTTTATTAGTTTATTCATAACAGGGTAAGCTTTTCCTATTAATTATTAAAATTTTTTAGTAATTTCCTTGTTATTTTGTTAGCACGACCCGACACGTGTTAGTGCACATGTTTCAGTGTATTCTCGGCCAATGAAGGGTTATTATCGACCAAATAAATACCTTCATGGAAAGATTATAAGTTTGAAAGGCCTACGTTAAAGCTTAAAACGAAGCTTCGACAAAAAAAATTTTCCTATGTACAGTCAATCGACTGCGATATCAACCTTTAACTTAATGTGTGCCACAGCATTCGATAACCAGTTTTATTGTCTAATTTCTGTTAGCATTAATTAATAATTTTGTAGATTTTTACTTTTGTGAGTCACTTGTGTTGACACGATTTGCTTGTTCGTAAATATTCCAGATCGACTCAACGAAGAAAACCTTTTACTGTACTGGATTGCAAGTCTTATTTAATTACATTTGCGTTGTCATAAAAGTATAAGTGTAAATAATAGTGATTAACAGGTGTACATCATTTTGAGTAGTTTAGGTAAGTACAATGGTGCCATTCTTTTGTAAAGTAAACGTAAACCCACATGTGGTTGCGAGTTACCAATTTTGTTGCTTTTTTAGATCCTTCTTTGCTTCCCTCATTATGAGAGTAACTGCTGACGTAGAGTTACTAATTGTTCCACTCATAGTAACATTTAGAGCATATCAATTGTGAACATAGTGGAATAACCTATCTTGACAAAGTCGATTTTTTTGTGTTGTACCTTAGTTTCATCGGAGTTTGCTATAGAGCTTTATACTTTATCCGATTTTTGCCGAAAACCATCGACGTAAATGCATCATATGGACAACCAAACGTTATCACGCTAAAATAATAAGATTTCTTTAGATGTTTCGATGGTGCTGCTCCTAACGAACAACTGTGCAATCTTTGACTTACCAAACCAACCTTTAAGACTTATGTTGCCTTTTTTTGCGCCTATGACTGGCGACCAATATTGCAAACGTTTGTTACTACCAATATTGTTAATAATTAGATATGTAACTTAAAATATGTAAATGAAAGCGTTGTTGCTTTTTTTGTATAAAATAGTGAATTAACAAAATGTAAACATTCCACAATGAAATACAAGTAAATTTTGTGTCACCATACCAATCTTATACATGACCCATTGACTCGGATCAACCACAAAATTGAGCTATTCAAACTTCTTTGTAGAAACGTAATTGAGAGTATAAACGACGCCATTTCTGCCTGCCTCCAACAACCGCTAAAAATTTACCTTTTTTTTCCATTGCTACCAAGTAAAATTTACCGTCGAATTCCTCAACAACTATTTCAAGTTTAAAATCTTTAGAAAACTTACTACCACATATCTCAGATAGCATCTACTCTTACAGCAAGTTCGCTTTTAGCTTGCTATTTCCTTGCCAAGTTTACAAATCTTGCTGCAAGTTTACAGCATTATTGGTAATATTGGCAACTTTGACGACACACTTGAGAAATTAGAGTAGCTTGCTGCAAATTTGCAGAAAACTTTCTTTTGCAAATTTGCAGTACGCCGCCGTAAAGGTATAAATACAGCCCCATGTCTCGCCATTTTTATGTTAATAAAAGTCATGTTTACTTACAGGGTGTTTGTATTCTACCATATTATTATTTAATTTTGTGTTTAATCAGCGTAGACTTTTTAGGTGAGTATTATTGCATTATAGTGCACTTATTAGTTTGTATACTTATTAGATTAAAATTTTTTTGCAAGCACTAGTAACCGAGTTTAAGACCATTAATGTATGGTGTGTATTGTGTATCAATAATATTCAAATATTTAAAGTTTTGCATGCTTTAAGCATTACCACCAGATCAGTAATTAAGACTATTCTTAAATTTATGTTTCAGGTCAACAAACTGAGCGATGAACAGGTCAGGTAAAGATGGAACAAAATTAAAACACACAGACAATACGTTATGAAATTTTAACTAGTTTGTAAAAGCAAATCTTTATTTAGTTACAATGTCAATACGCAAAATAATTTTTTTTTTGTACCTTCAAAGTATAGTGATATTACAGAAAGTTTGACGAATTTCCATGACAAGCAACGTTAATATGTCTGTGAGTAAGTAAGTCTTACAATTACCTATTTCAATAACATTTTTACAAATTTTAAATTTTGCAATGACAGGGGACTGTAACATTCTTGTAAATTTAAATAATGTCAGAGCAAGTTATAACTATATTGCTACAAGACTGTTGAAACAAAGTTGTAATTTGTCGAGACAAGGTTGTAACAAGCTTGTCACTGCTTCTTTAGTTAACTTCGAGTATACTTGCTGCAAGCCTCTAAATTTCCCATGACAATATTGCTGCAAGTTTTATAGTTGTCACGATAAGTTTGCTGCAATCTTGATACAAGCTTACATGGCTGTTTGGGATCACATCATACCCTACGATTCTAATCACAGCTGTTTCCACAAATTAGCTCCCTTTCATTATTTTTCCAACAGACTGTTTAGCGTACTTCTTAACGAAACCGATTTTCAATTCAAATTAAATACCATCTATAAAATAGCTTTGGCTAACAAATTTTCTTTTGAATTAATTTACCGTCTTTATAGACAAATTTTTCTGAATTACTGCATTAAAAATACGTCATCTCTAACTCCTATCATAGATAACTATTTTTCTGTTCCATACATTCCCGACTTTCACATCAACAATAACAGTAACAAAAATTTAAATTATGCTACTCCAGCCCCCTTAACATTAACCACTTATTAGTTAGTATTCAGGGCATTGTTGAGAATCTCAAAAAATATGGCATTTACAAGATTATGTACTCATGTAATAGAAGTTATATTGTTAGAACATTATAATTTAATCTTTGTTATCTTATCTAAGTTTATATAACATGTCTTCGTTATTTGTTTGAAAAGTTTGTAATTTAACATAATTAATTAGGTTTTTTGTTTTTCGTGTTGTACGCCTGAAGATGGCCATTTGATTACATTGTGGTCGAAACATGGAGCCTAATTACCGCAGTAACACATAATTGGCTTGTTTGACTATTATATTATTTTAATATTATATACCAATAACCAAGGATAGTAAATGTAGAGGATTGCTCGATTCGTATTCTCGCAGTAAATCTTGATGCGTGACGTCAGCCGTAGACCACGCGTCGGCTAAAATACACTTTTTGCATACACAACATTTGACAGTTTCATGAATTTTTTATAACAATTATCACATTTGGTTGGTGTTTAACTCGTAATAACACGTGCCTACAAGATGTTTGTAAGAATTTCTAATTATTCTGGTTTAATTTAAAAATTTAGCTTATTTACAATATATTAAATACTGAAGTATAATTTTACAATGCCAGGAACAAGTTGCGCTCTGTTTGGTTTCATAATAACTTGATTGCAACCAAAAGCAGAAACTTCAAGATTATACATCACAGGTTTCCAAAAAATGCAGATTTAGTGGCCTCTACAATTAAAAATGAATTGATTAGGTGCTGTAAAAGGGCTGACAAAATAGACCCTAATACTAGTTTTCGTGCACTAATTGCACACACGAGTTATGAACAAAATGAATTATTAGGTTTTTTAAATAAAATTGATTAATATAAATAAAATAAGAAATAACTTTTTTCTGCCAGAGAAAAGTTTTGAAGAAATAAGCTGTTCCAACAATAATTTGTGTTACCAAAAAAAAATTAAACAAAGTTAATTTTTTGTGAAGGTTTCCTTCCATTCAAGTAAAAAAATCACTTAAAGCTTTATGACGTTTAAACGTAATTTCTTACTTTGAAGAAATTATAATCCTTAAAACAATCAAGCAAACTCATTAATTAAAAAAATATTTTGACTATGAACACTATTGCCATTGCTTATTAAATCAAAATATTTTTTTAAAGTGACATGACCTCGGCAGAATAAATTAGGCAATCGTCTAGGTTTATTATTCTTCACTAATAACGTAGATTTTTTTTTTAATTTACAAATGTAGTGATTGATTCGCCGTTGTGGAATAAATCGAACCGACCGACAAGTATTCATTAATGTATTTTTGGTTTAATCTTAAGCTACATAAGATTTGCGTCATTTATTAATGCGCCGTTATTACTTTAGTAAATCAAGTTTTGTTTTACGTTTAGTGTTTTTTTGTTTAATTTTTATGTTTGTATGCTCCCCATATTAATGTTTTTTTTTAAATTAAATTTCAACGTTTGTATTTTGTAGTTTTGTGATAAGTTAATGTAAATTTTATTTCAATTATGCCATTTATTTTTGTTGCTCAATTTTAATTAAATCTTTTTCTTGCATTTTTCATTTATGTTTTAATAATAAATTTGTAAAATTTAAATGTGTTACACTAGTTTTCGTGTAATCAAAAAAATAAGCAACGGCTAACACAGTTGTCCCGGAAAAGGAGTCGCAGGCCTTGTGATGCTAAATTATAAATTAAGTCTAATAAGGCGCCCGAAACGATGAAAGATTAAATTAGGGAGATATAGTTTAACTCTACCCGTAGCTAGAAAAGAACAAAAACATTACAGAAGTAATAACACAGAATATATATTTATTTCATCACAGACAAAAATCCCATAGAGGGATCAAGAAGGTACATAAATATAATTACGTATATTTTCCCAAACATACATGGGTTGGATCAAATATAAGTTGCGCCCTATACTGGGCAACACGTCGTACAGTAAGCTGACTTATTCGGTATAAACTTTTACAGTCGAAGAAGCAATGAATTTATATTCCCTAATTTAAAATTGCAGAAGTACATAACAAAACAATTAAAGCCTTAGAGACTCAACGCGCACTTAACATGATTTTGTGACACACAAATTGATCTTATTATTAACTGTGTTAACCTAACATGCACGTACGGTTAACAATCGACATGACCAACGAAGTACTAATTGTAAAACTAAAAATTGTAATATTCACAGTTAGGTTTTATCCAGTAGAAGATTAGATGTTGTACTTGTGTTACCTAAAACGTAATATTAAATCTAACACAAAACGTACATACGGCGTCAGCACAAATAAATTTCGTTTTCAAAGCATACAATTATTTGAGTTAGCAAATGCGCGGCATTTTCCTTTTACTTAACGTAGCAATTGATGTTAACAGCTCCTCTCAAAAGAAATCGTAATTTTGAAGGTTTTCAACCCCTTGACGGTGTGAATAGTTAAGTTATAGTAACGTGACATCATGGAAACTTTTTCCCAAATATGCCACCTGTTCGTTATCTTCACCGATAAAGAAAACGTGTGGGGGGTATGGAAATACGCTATAGACAATTAGAAAAGAATCAAATTAAACCCTCAATACCGACAAATCTAACGACTTACCCCGACTAAGCTTCCACTAAATAGCCACAAAATTAATTCGCATATTTACGTAAAATAACCTAATGGTGAAAGCCTCGTTGGGCGTAGAGATACCGCTAAGAACGGTCCGTGTTATACCAAACGTTAACGGAAAATAAATTCGTTTGACAGTCGGATACGAAAGGTGGGACGTATCGACGGACAAATATTAGACTCGAAAAATAATCTACCAATTTTTTAACATAACAAATGTACGAAAGTTTTTTAGTCACACCGCGTGACCATTGATTTTGCTTTATAATTTCAGATTTGTGACGTTACAACCCCTAATGTTAGTTCATTAAGGGTTGTACCTAAGCTGATGGGCTTGATTGGCGTCCACCCAGATTTTGAGTATCTTACTTTCATTTTTAAGATTTTCGAAATAGTCACAAATTTCCATTCTGAGCTAATCCACCCCTTACCCTTGAGTTCCGAGTAAAAGTCAGTGTTATTCAAGCATTTTTTTATTACTATATTTTCTATGTAAAAAAACATCTAATGCAACATCTAATTTAAAAATGTTATATAAAAGTGCTAGACAGATACAGATTTTATCTTGCAAGTACGAGCTTTTGTTGTAACTAAATTTGTGCTATAAAAGTAGTACCATAAGTAATTAAGATTTGAGTATATGACGTGTAGAATCATTTGTAGTAGATTATTTTAAAGTCACTTAAATGAACGATTAAAAAATGCTAAGCTTTAAGTTTCATTCATAACATGTAAATTTGTTTTAAACTAGCGAACACAAGAATACGAGAATATAAATATATAGAAGATCAGTAACTAAGTTTCACCATTAAATTTTATTTTAAAGTATTTTCTTCATACAGCCGTGTATTAATTTTAATTATAAACGATGACTTAGATAAATTAAACAACAGGTTTTCTGCATAACAATTTAATTGAAATTTGTTTAAATTAGAACAGGCGACGTTTCGATAACTATTGTTATCATAATCATGCCTAAAAATTTATTGCAACCATAAACAACAATAAAAATATTTTAATTCAATACCAATGTACGTTTTATACAATAATGTGTTAGTTTATTTAGTGTTAGATTTATTTATTATTTATAAATTGTTGTAATTACAAATTTCAATTAATTTTTTATGCCGAATTCCTGTTGTTTAATTTATGTAAGTCATCGTTTATAATTAAAATCAAATTTTACGATTGTTTTTTTGGCAATATACCTATTAGTTTATTTTTAACAATTATTTTCAGTAATTTTACCATTGCAAGTTTTTGTAGAATTTTTGTACTTTTATTCAAACGTATTTTTTGGTTGCGGAAACTATTATTAAAATATGCTTTAATTTTAATTTGCATGTTTAAATATGCAGTTAAAACAGTTAAATATTACGTTGTTAAATTAAAAATTAGCAAAAAATTCATTAAACAAAACCTGTGGGAACAAATTCATGCATTTTTATTGTCTAATTTTTTTTAATATCTACAAAACTGTTAAATATTAATTTAAAAAAGTAATAATTCACGTTGGGTATATGATTAAGTTTAAGTTTGCACTCAATCTTTTGAATTTAATGTCATTTAATTTACATAATAAAAATGTTCTATTGTGTTTTTCTTACATAGTAACACGCAAATTGGTCTTAAATAGCTTTGTATCAATCTTACTAATTTTACGTTGTGCAGTTTAAAGTACCTGTCGCTGTCAATCATAAAAAACAAAGAATTTTGAATATTTGTGCATCGTACCGTATCATCAGAAACAAATGTATGTGATAACCACAAATTATTCCGACTCCCACCGGTAACAAGGTTACAGAGTGTGAATCTGGCGGCGATACGGTGTATATAACAGAGACAAAGGTGATGAATAAATCCACTCGTTTTCTATCTGTTTTAGCATTAATACCCAATAGATATAAAAAGTTAAATGTGAATAGTGCCGTCCATTAGTGTTAGGAAAACTTTATATTACGGTCTGAAAAATGGGGCCTAAGGTAAATAAAAAATAGTCTTAAACGTGTTGTTGTGCATAGGAAATTAGTAGATTTAAGCTGCAATCAATCAGACCTTGCGTGTTTTTAGTGTATTACAGAAATGAATTCAGAGATTGATGTAATAAGATAGAGTGATTGATGACAGTCAATGTAAATTTTTTTGTAATGATATTTGCTTTTGTGTGTTGTTAAACTTTAACGCTTACGGCCGTTAAACAATGAATAAATGTATAGCAAACTTGTGTAATCTTAAAATTAATGGAAAAGAAAAATTATAATAACGACACACTTTTTCTATAGTACACTTTTCATTTTTGTATTAATGTCAAAATAACGTAATATAGCGTTTCATTTTTTATTAAATTCTGTCTCAATTTATTTTACAATCGTTCTCACACATTTTCATACATGATATAATACTATTGCAATTACTCTTACAATAAAAATTAGTTTACGTAAATTACAATATAATTTTCAATAACTTTATAGTAAAAAAATAAAGCATTTTAATAAAAATTGTAATACGTTGTTCTATTAATTGATATAAAGAAATATTAGTTGTTAAACGTAAGTATTTGGCAATATTTTTCCGTATCAATCCTAAAGAAATAAGAAAAATTTTATTAAAGATAACAATTTATGTCAAAAATGTAACAAAGACAATATTCTAATAAAATTATATTTTTACTATAAAATTTGTTAAACAAATTCTAGTGTATGTAAAACTTTACTAAAACTCCGTATCTAAAATTATTTTACAATTCGTTTACATGTATGAAGATTCTTTCTGTGTAATTTCAACTTTTTTTCTTTAATGCGAATAGTACAGTTGGTTCGTACTTATGATTTAGTACGAGACTATAGTAAAGTTTAAGTGCTTCATATATTAAGACCCACTTAGTTAACAATAAAATAACTTTTTGAACCCAACCATTAACACTTATTTATTGTATTTCACATAAAAAACAATATATGTGTTTTTGAGTTCGGCAAAATGTTATTGAACCTAAACACATCAATGCAATCTTTATGGTCCGATTAATTTGTGGAATTGTACAAGCTTTTTTTATTTGGTTAATTATGTATTTCCTATTTCAGTACCGTGTTCGTTGTCAATTAAAATGTCGAGTGTGTTTTATTAAATTTCACTGTAAATTTTCAATGTGCGTAATTACAATTATGCAATTAATTACGTTAATAATGTTACAACAAAAAACAATAAACAAAAAAATATATGCGCCGGAAATAGAACCAATTATACTCAAGCTAATTATTAATGATTCCATTTTTAATTGAAAAGAATGTAAAGGATTTGCATGTTTATTTAATACAACGTTTTCTCTTGATACTGTAATCTAATGCAGCAAGTCAGACCGCAATTATAAAACCCTATTGCATCTACCGATGCAAATTGTTTATGGCGGATAAAGCTTAGGCAAATGCAAATTTCTCGGTTATCGCACATTTTCTTTTATTACCGTTTATAAGATATATCTTTTAAAACATAAACAAATTTATTTTAATAAAATGTTATGCTCATTTATTTTTCTCGTAAACGTCAAAATTTTATGTAACTTTATTATAAATTTATTTGAATTTAACGGTTACTGGGTAATCCACAGAGTAATTCCAAAAGTTAATTTACTTAAGTACGTATTTTCTAACAACTTAATTACCATGTTTTTTATAGCTTTGTGTGTAAAGTAAAAACTAATTATTACCGGCAAAATAAACTAAAAATTCACACATTAGTTAACCACATATTAATTAATGTTTGTAATTTGTTACAGATTCCTCATTTAAAACGATTGTATGAAATACTACTCATTTCGTCGTTAGTATTAGAATTGCAATGTGCAGCATTAGAAGATATTTTTAATCTAAGCAAACAACCACGCTCTGATAGGGACGAAGAGTATTATGACAACAGATACGCTTCGGAACCGTCAGAGCAAAAAGTGATATCTAGACCAATTAAACCTGAAGATCTTCCAGAAGCACGAGATCGAGACAATGCCAATTTAGGAAAGCGTTGTGTTCGATGCGATTACAATCGTGATTACTATTACCGCGATTATCGATACCCATCTGATTACAGAAGTAGATATGATGATCGATACGATGATAGAAATGATGATCGTTATTATAGAGATAGAGATTACAGAGATCGCGATTATAGAGATAGAGATCAGTATGATGATAGAAGTAGGGATAGATATTCTGATGAGTACGACCGGCGTTATTATGACAGTAGAAGATATAATGATTATGATCGCCGTTACGAAGATCGTGATAGATATGATCGTGTTCGATACGATAGACGGCCCGAATACTATGATACTTACGAAAGAGATCGTTATGACAAAGACGATAGGAACAGGTACTACGATAGAAATAACAGAGGAGGGTATCGGCCCTACGATGAAACAACAAGAGGCACGTCTGGTTTTGACAGTACTGGCAAAGGATATTATTTTGCAGTAGGTCGACCGGAGTACAGTACCGGTTATGCCGCAAACTGGAATAATTATGATGATCGAAACAGTAGTAGAGATAGATGGCGAGAACAAGGGTAAGGTTTTTCTTTTAGTTTTTTATTTCTTTCTTTATTATACTGGTGGTTCATATTTTTCTAACCTTACGCTACCAGTCGTTTCAATAATTTTTTTCTTAAAAATATGTTGTTTTTAGTTTTTGTGTTCTTTTATCACTATAAAATAAATGATAAAAAAAGTGCTCTTCAATTACGGTGTATAATTTGGAGATTAAAAACGTTTGATTTTATTAGTGTTTAAAAGTATTGTGCTTATAATGTTATAATTACAACGTTATTTTACTTTTTTAATTCTAAATATGCATTTCTATTTTTCGTTTTTCTTAATAAATTTAAGACTTAAAATTTAAAATTTTGTAATACTAAAAAATAACATATTAAAATTACGTATTTACAACAATAATAACTATTATTGGTTTTATCGCAATTACCAAAACAATATTGTCTACAACATTAAACTTCAACTCAATTGTTGCACAAATTATCTAGAAGACAACTGTAGTAACAGAAATAATTACTTTGTGTCACAATTCCCAGTGTGAATTTAGTCGTAATTATCAAGTTAGTAATTATCTTAATAGATGTACAAAGTTTTATGAGTACGAAGTAAGAACTAACGTATCAAAGTATGTAAGATACGCTTGCCGTTTGTTAAAAAAAAATTGTATAAAATTCTTTTGAAAAAATTGAGAATATTTAATGAAGTCAAAAGTTAGGATAAAAGAATAATTAACATCATTACACTTAGCAAACATAATAGATATAATAAAGTTACGCTTGTATGAGTTTAACGAAACAGTTTCTGAGAAAAAGTTAATTTATGTTTAAAAAAAATATATTATAAAAAGCACAACTTCAACATTGTTAAAAATGTGTATTTAAAATTAATTGAATAAATTAAATTATTATCAAAGAAAATTTAAAAGTTATCTAATTTATTGCTGTATGTAACCGTAAAATATTTATTTTTCTTAACTTTATAACTTAAAGAATCAATAAAGAAAAAATCTTCCTGTTACTTATAATAAACATATAAAAAATTATATGTCAATACAATCAAAATTTACAGTCATGACAAATGATTGTTTACGTCACGTTATTAGATATTTTTAAATTAAATGTAATTTTTCACTTGACTCAAGTAATGAAAAAACAATTAGTAGTAATAGTGCCGTATACGATTGCAAAAATAAAAAAAAAAATTTAATGTAAAAAATTCGAGCTTGTAAGCTTACAACTTAACTTGTTTTGCATTTGCTTTAAAAACAGATGCAATTTTAAAAGTTGTGTCAACGTTTTCAAGCAGAATTCAAGTAATCCAAGATACTACAATAATGCAAAATTGATTAAGTCAGAAAGTTGTTACAGCTTTGCTGGTACCATGCAAATTCCAGATCAAAAAACTAAAAAAAAAGATCGTCTATTTTTTATCACCGATTTTTGTTCTAGATTAGACACTGAGGCACAAATAAACAAACTTCCATCATCTAAATTTAAAAGTAAGAACAATTTAATTTTTTAGACTTTAAAGCTGCTAATTAACAAATTAGATCTAACGGCTATTACGGGTAATGATTAAATTTTGTTTTCAAAACTTTTTCTATTAGAATTTTATTATTGTTAATTTTAATTATATTAGTGCAGATTTATTACAAAATCACAAATTTTTGGTCGATACTAAAATAATAAGCTTTTAGATGTCGTTAATTTTATTATGGTCTCAATATTTACATAAAACGTAAAAAAAGTAAATGATTCAAAATAGGTTACTACATTCTCTACGCTATTACAACCATTTCATACACAAGATGCAATAAAAAAATTTGAAAAACATCTAATACATGTTAAGTTGTGAAAAAATAAATTTATTTTAAACCTATACAAGTCAAATATTAAATTATGTTAAATAGTAAGGAAAAATTATCTTGAAAGCGTCCGTGGCAAAATATACCTTAGGTTATTTAATTGTAGTTTATCCTACGTTTGGTTTATTACAAATGTTTTAATAAATGAAATTGTCTTTATGCGAAGTAAATTCATTTTTTCTAAAAATATTTTACTTGATTACGAATTCAAACTTAACTCAAAATCTTTTGAAAAGTTTATTATAAAGTCAAATTGTTCGTGTATTGTATAAAGAAACGTTCATGTAAATATTTTTTCTTTTATCTTAAATTAATGTTTAGTAAAAATCGTACAATTAGTGCTTTGATTTGATTTAGATTAACCTTTATTTAACATTATAATATAATATGTATATAACTTGTTAATAGTAATTTGGTATTTAAAATGACATTATTATCAAATTTAACACAAATAGTTTCAGGATTTTTTGATATAATGCCGAGGGGTGAACACGTTTACTAAAAAGCGTACACCAACACCTACATCCCCTTTTTTAAGTAAATCTTGTAATCTTGCCTCCAATCATTAAAAATCCTTGTAAATCCTACAAAATTCTAATAAATCCCAGTACATTTTAATAAATTCCAGCACATTTTAATCAGTACCGATACATCTTAGTAAATCCTTCTACTTTTTAGTAATTTTTCGTAAATCTTTGTACATACATTTCTTATATATTTTTATTATGTACTTACTCGCTTTTTTTAATGTTTACATGGTAAATACACTTGTAAGTATTTAAGAAAATTGTATTTACTTTTTAACAAAAATAAAAAATTCGGAATACAAAATATATTAATCAATAAAATACATATTCAATGTGAAAACAAAATAAAAGTGTAACAAACATTTTTTTGTGCTGTCAGCGTCGCAAACGTCAATATTCGTTTGTTAGTGTAGTTACGTAATGAACGAAAAAAGTTCTAGAGCGGCAAAATGAAGAGTAAAAATCTACATAGAACTAAGTGTTGAAAGTTTGTTATTATATTAGAACAAATATGGTAAAGACAATGTCAAATATGACAGATTTAGTGATAAATGTAGTACCAATATTATATCTTTGGTAATTTGAATATTTTTAAACTTAAAGAAACTAATTTTACAAAAAGCAACACAGAAATAATGTACGTTACTCTAGTAAAAAGTTTGATAGCATAACTCACATGCAACGGTCGGCCGTGCGGTCTTGCATTTCTTCGATTTTGTTGTTTCACAAGTTTCAATACATATCTTGATAGTTTCTATATATCAAGTTTTATCATAAAAAACTGCATACACATATCTGATTTTTAATCAATGTTCTAATGTCTTGCTATTTGATGTATTATCGCCTAATTCTTTATCACGCGTGCTACCTACAAAACTTTTCTGTCATATTTATTAAGGACATCATCTTCAGAAGATATTGCATTGATTTAAAAAATTTAATTGTGTCGACTTTTCATTTGATTCAAATTGATTTAAGCATTGCTTATAATGAAACTAAGCTATTTCTGAATTATTCAAATCTTTTCTTTCCTGGTTTTTTCATTTTTTAATTAAATTGGCATAACACAAAATATTGCCTTCTATTTGGTCATCGTTTACTTTTTTTGTACATTTCAATAAATGCATCTTCTATGTAGCTATTGAAATACATATAATTCTAACGGTTATCAGTGATCTCAGTTTTCAGGTTTTGTAAAATTGTTACAGCAATTACAAAAAGCATTTGACAAAAATTTTCTATGTAGGTATCAGAAAAATATTTTTTTTTAAAAGATAACAATGTGTTATTTTTTTGTGTTTTGCAACTTTTGTCTATATCCTCGGGAAAACTATACCATCTTTGAAATTGTTAAAAATATTGTCGGGCATTAAATTACTATTTAACAAAAATTAAAAACTATGTTGGTTAATACATACTAGTTATACAATTTTTCCCAACGTTATAACTCAGATGATTTTGAATCCGCTTCCGATAATCTATAAAAAGAAGACAGCATGTCAGTTATTGTTTACGCCAAATTTTATATTAAAAATTATATCTCTATTTATCTACTGCTAGAAAGTTAATTTTGTTTTTGGTTTTTAAATCTGACATTGTTTTAAATATTTGTCTTTTGACAAATCTTTGATGAAACGCTTTAAGTGGGAATGACCTCGTAGATAATAAAATGCCATGGTTCGGGAATCCTGTTTGTAACTTGGTTGTTATGCAATTTAATTTCAACGTCGCTGAATCCTCAGAAATCTTCAGTAAATCTATAGTACGTTCTAGTACATCCTTCGTACATATTAGTATACCTTTAAAACTTCAATGAAAACCGCGTACATCCTTATGAATTCCTAAGAAATCCTAATAAATCCTCGTAAGTGTACACCTTAAATTCCCATGTCTTTGGTCCTCATATAATGCGATGGAAACATTAGTTTTAAAGATTGACAAAAGAGTTATTTTTGGCACTGTATAAACTTTTAAAACTTAAAACTTAACTGTTCCTATGTTTTAATAACTGCTTTCTTTGCTCATTTTTTAGAAATGCATTACATCGCTGATATTGTATGTGATAATATCTGGCTAAAGTGCAGAAGCTGTAGCTCGTATCAAAACAAGACACTATTAAAAAACAGGCTGTGTTTCTAAAAAAATTGTTAATAACTACAATTTGTGATTGAAAACATTTACAAAAGTGTCTAATTAAACATTTTTTTAACGTTTTAATGAAATCAACGTTACAAGGTTGATAACGTGTTTAAAGAAGTAATAAAAACATCAAACAAGAATAATTTAGTTTCTTGCTTTAACTATTACTAATATTTTTTAATAACAAAAATTAAACGTTGCAGTAATGTAATTTTTTTTGTTTAAAAAAAATAAAGGTGTATCTTACCATTTTCAAAAATATAATAAATGTAGCTAAATGTTTATACAAGGTTATTCAGAATATACGGCTTGGAATATTGTGGCCAAAATACGTGACTTTCAAAAAGTTTTACTATTGCGATATATGATGGTCTATTGTGGCTTTTTTTAGTGTTGCTCAAGGCCGTAAAAGTATCAAAGTTGTGTTTTTTTAAATAAAACCCCCTTTACATTATTACATTTTTGGATTCTATGATCAAAATAATGATGTATTTTAATAAGATGTATGCGGCTTAAACCTTAAGGTTTTTTAAATACTTTGAATTTTATCAAAATACAACCTAATTCTTATGTTAGTGATACATGATACTTAAGTAGTATCTAAGTTATGGAAACAAAATTTACAGTGAAGTGTAATCATCATTACATTTTATACAGGGCGTTCAAAAATCAAAACCTATTAATAGTTTTAATTACCTATCGAATGGTATTAGAAATCATTAAATAACTTTAAATATTAAAATGGCTATTAGAAACCTTTACAAATACGCCACTAAACAAAACTTATAATTTAATTTAATACGTAATGTGCATTATATAATTTTTCAACTTAATCAACGTACAGATTAGTACTTCTGTACTATTAAATTGCGTTAAGTCTAATGTATTTCAAAAAAGGTCTAGAAGGACCTTAAGGTAACCCGATTGTTTATTAATATACAAACATTGACAAACGTAGATAACGAATTACTAACGCAATGCTTTAATAACCAAGGCAATAAGTTCAACTCACGACAAAAGGCAAAATAAATTCAGCTCACAACAAACGGCAATAAATTCAACGGTACGACCAAAAAGCAATAATATCAATTGAAAGGTACAACAAAATGCAAAAATAAACCAAGTAATTGCTAACACGGTTTACGTAGAATGAGATAAATCTTCCGGATAATAAACGTAAAGTACTTAAAGATCAGCCATATAAAAAGGTTTGATAATGAGACATTAGCTGATAAAATGCAGTAGGTGCCAGGTGTCAATCAAAAAGGTAACGCCATACCAGCGTAGCAGCTTTACTTAACCCCGTGAATAATTATACGAGACGGCAATACAAAACGGCATTAAAGATATTTATTGGCTTAAAACGTAGGTAACCAATGGACGCCACAACACACTTCGTATCAATTACAAATCAGAAGTCAACTTGATTACAAAACCAAATTGTGAACTAGTATTTCGGTACTAAATTCTAGTTTCTATTTCTCTAATATAATATACATATATTTAAGAATTTAAACTAAAAAAACCTTACCATTTTATTTAAAATTTGAAAAATAAACACAATGCAACTTAATCGCATGAAGGTAGAAATGCAAATGCTTCTAACGCATAAATGCGCAAGAAATATAAGAGAGAAAAAAATAAAGTACAAACAGCGCGCAATATTTAAATTTTAAATAATTGGCACGCTCAAAATATATAATTTGAAAGAACAAAGATGTGCATAACTTTAACACGTTACACACGCACAAAACTTAAAAAAAGAAACAGAAAGTAAGAAGAACTGCAACTCAGAGATACGTAGTATAACTTAGCGAAGCTCAACCATAGTCCAACGAAGATACAATCCCATGTATCTAAAAGAGTATGTAAAATCCCTACAAACGTAACGCAACAAAGCTCCAAGAAACTAAAAAATAAACGTAAACCAAGATACAAGCATGTGTATCCCAGGAATAGTGTGTCAAAACCATACAAACGATAGCGTTAAAATCGGCGAAGATAAACGTCCTAACCAACAAATGTAAAGCACGTCAAGGAATGGTGATGAGATTGACTCGACACACTATTGTAAAACAACGTAAGAACACCTAGCTCACACCAGTGTATGTTTGATTACTCTCCTTTTACGAGAGGTAGTCGACTTCCACCATAGGGTTATTCTTAAGCCGACCCTATACGACTAAGTCAAGTTGTTTAATCATTAACAGAAAAGTCACTGGACTACTGGATAAATCATAATCGTAGTCAAAAGGTAAGAAATCTTGTTTAAGGCATTTAACTAACTCATCATATCTAGAAACCTTATTTATCAAGGGTATCGATATTATCTTTGGTGTGAACCAGGTGGCGTTTTAAATTGTGCTTGGAGAAGAAAGAGATGTTGATATTATGATTTTTGAAAAGCTTTTTAAAGAAAAATGAAGGGGGGCCTATAAAAAGTAAGGAAAAATATTTCCGTGAAGCAGCATCTGTAATAGAGACCAAAGTGGTACTATTTTTTCTGTTAACGTTCTGAAGAAATTGGTTGTAAAGTTTATATATCAAATGAGTGGGATAACCGTTAAGGTCAGCTAATTTCAAAATAACAGAAAGTTCAGAATTAAAGTTGGAGGTGCTCAAAGGTAACCAAAAAAGTCTATTGAAAAAGAAACGGAAGAAAGCTAATTTGTGGAACAGGGGGAGGAAGGAACTGTAAGGCATGACATGGTTAGTGGTGCTCGTTTTTCTATATATGGCAATCTTGAGAGAGTGGTGCAATCTCTGAATAGTAAGATCTAAAAAATTGAGAGCCTTATCAGTGTCAATTTCCAACGTAAACTTGATGCAAGGGTGTAAATTATTGAGGATATTAAAGCAATCTGTAAGGTCCTGATGGAAGCCTTTAAAAATAACAAATATGTCGTCCACATAACGTTTATAGTAAACAAACTTATCAGTGATGTGTGAATTATTGAAAATATTGTGTTCAAGTGATGTGAGAAACAACTCGGCGAGAAGAAGAGAAAGGTTACTGCCCATAGGTAAGCCAGTAAGTTGGCGGTAAGTAATGTCATTGAACTTAAAGAAATTTTTACTGAAACAAATCTCCAAACACTTTCTAAGGAAGAAACATAAGTTGTCGGACAAGTTAGAGGAAAGTAAATGAGCATTTAAAATATCAAGGCAATCACTGACGGGACGCTTGGGAATAAGTTTACAATGTCAAAAGAAACAAGCATGTAGTCATGATTGATCTGTAATTGGGAGAGTTCAAAAGCTAAATCTTTAGATTTCGAGATGGAACGTGGGAATTGATATTTCAGGAGGTTTCTCAAAGTGTGGTTAAGCCATTCTGACAATTTAGATACCGGGGTGTTGGTGAAAGAGACAATAGGCCTCATAGGGACGTTATTTTTATGGATCTTAGGAAGGGCGTAAAGGCAAGCGAATAAGGGATTCATTAAAATTAATTTATAGTAGTTATAATCAAATTGACTCGTCAGCATATCTCTGCTGGAAGTGATGAAACGTTTTTTAACGTTTTTGGTGAATTGATTGAAATTAATATTAACAATTTTAAACTCTATGGGCCCATTGTCTCTTTCACCAACACCCCGGTATCTAAATTGTCAGAATGGTTTAACCACACTATGAGAAACCTCCTGAAATTTCAATTCCCACGTTTCATCTGGAACTCTAAAGATTTAGCTTTTGAACTCTCCCAATTACAGATCAATCATGACTACATGCTTGTTTCTTCCGATATTGTAAACTTATTCCCAAGCGTCCCCGTACGTGATTGCCTTGATATCTTAAATGCTCATTTATTTTCCTGTAACTTATCCGACAACTTGTGTTTCTTCCTTAGAAAGTGTTTGGAGATTTGTTTCAGTCAAAATTTCTTTAAGTTCAGTGACATTACTTAGCGCCAACTTACTGGCTTACCTATGGGCAGTAACCTTTCTCCTCTTCTCGCCGAGTTGTTCCTCACATCACTTGAACATAATCTTTTCAATAATTCACATATCACTGATAAGTTTGTTTACTATAAACGTTATGTGGACGACATATTTGTTATATTTAAAGGGTCCTATCAGGACCTTACAGATTACTTTAATATCCTCAATAATTTACACCCTTGCATCAAGTTTACGTTGGAAATTGAAACTGATAAGGCTCTCAATTTTTTAGATTTTACTATTCAGAGATTGCACCACTCTCTCGAGATTGCCATACATAGAAAACCGACCACCACTGACCATGTCATCCCTTACAGCTCCTTCCACCCCCTATCCCACAAATTAGCTTGCTTCCGTTTCTTTTTCAATAGACTTTTTTCGTTACCTTTGAGTACCTCCAATTTCAATTCTGAACTTTCTGTTATTTTGAAATTAGCTGAACTTAACGGCTATCCCACTCATTTAATATATAAACTTTACAACCAATTTCTTCAGAACGTTAACAAAAAAAATAGTACCACTTTGGTCCCTATAACAGATGCTGCTTCACAGAAATATTTTTCCTTACTCTTTATAGACCCCCCTTCATTTTTCTTTAAAAAGCTTTTCAAAAATAATAATATCAACATCTCTTTCTTCTCCAAGCACAATTTAAAACGCCACCTGGTTCACACTAAAGATAATATCGATACCCTTGATAAATTGGGTGTTTACAAGTTACAATGCGGTAGGTACTTGTCCCGCGTTCTACATAGGCCAGACTGGGAGAAAGTTTACAACTCGTTTTGCCGAACACTTTAATTGCATAAAAAAAATAATAACACTTCCCATTTCTCTTTTGCCGCTCATGTTTTAGAGTTTGGTCACTTCTTCGATCCTAAAACCCATTTTGAAATCCTCCATATAGGTGAAAAAGGAAAAAAATTTGACCTACTGGAAACGAAAGAAATTATCCTTAATTATAACCTTCAACCGGATTTATCTCTCAATGAAATTATTAATATTAATAAAAACGTTCTGGTACTCCAGTGATTCTCCTTTTCAAAGCTCCCTCGTATCTAATCCGCATTTCCTTACCGTCATTACAGATCCCTACACCTTCTTTGGGTTTCCCATTTTCGACGTTTGGCGTTGCCATTCGTTAATCGGACACCTGTTGCTATGCATGGTGGCCATTTGCTAATTTAACTTATCTTTCAAATTTAATTTTTAATTATTTATTGGCTGCTCTACAGCTTGGTTGGTTCCGGCATGTTATTTCACTTTAATTATTATTAAGCTTTGTCGCGGTGATGTTTTTTCCTGTAAGTATTCTTTGAACCTTTTGGAGGTCGCTCATAACTTTTACTTTTTCAGCATGGTCCGTTTGACTTTTACTATTCCATTGTTTTAATTAATTAATTCTTGAATTTAATTTTATCAATTTAATGGTAAGTACGGTGGCTTTATTGGCCCCCCTTTTTTCACAACTTCCTGTTGTAGTGATGGATCTTTAAACGTCAAAAATTATTTATTAATGAATTATTTGCTGCTTCACACCTTGGCTGGTTCCATCATGTTACTTCACAAAAAAATTTTAATTAGATTTAAGTTTTGTCATTGAGATGTTTTCCCGTAAATATTCCTAGGACTCTGTTTAAGTCGTTTGACCTTATATTTTAGCATGGATTCCTCTTTCAAATTTCACTAATGTAATTCATAATATTGTTTAATTATTGTCAATTTCACTCACGTTTAACTAATTTAATCTTAACGTAAGTATATCTTTATGTTATGGTACGCTTAGTATACCTGCTTACATTTTAGTAGCCTGATGAAGGCATTGTTTGTCGAAACATGTAGCTTTACGTCTTAATTTTATCTAATTTAACAACCGTTAATTATTAAACATTTTTCTATGGGAAATGGTTTCGAGTTATTGAGTTATTACTAACGAATTGGACAATGCTAATGTTTGTTTTATATTTTTTACAAATTTTACTAAGTTCTGTTTTTCTAAATGTGTTTTAATTGATTGCTGTTAGGTATCGCAAAGGTGCGTGAAACTTAAAATACACAGATCTCACGTGATGCAAATAGTACTTTTAGTGTTGAAAACATTTATAGGGAGCTTGATTTGAATGCTCGTGTAACGAAACGATGAAACGCTCAGATGAAACAAATCTGGAACTTGCGGTGGTGTCCAATTTCACTTCATTTTTTGTATTTTTTAGATGCAGTGTTTATTATTTTAAAACAATATATTCCTTGTGATTAGTTTTATGTTTTGAAAATATAATAAGACTTAATTTCACTCAGCAGTGATGAAAAACGATTATAGTAATTGCAGAATTAGATCCGCGCGAGTTTCCGCCTTGTACGCTACAAAACGGTGCAATATAGATAAAAATTGGACATAAACAATTTATTGAGCACAAAATGTACTACAAAAAAGTCTGCGGAAGTGTATAATTATATCTAATAGTTTAAGAATTACAGAATTTTAATGTAATTTTTGTGCAACTTTGCACACGTGTATCTTCTAAACTATTAAAGGTAATTGTACCCTTCCACCGACTTTTTTATAGTAAATTTTGTCTTCTATAAAAATGTTTATGTGCAACTTTTTTCTATCTTATACCGTTTTAGGGTAATCGTTTATTGGTTATATTAAGTTATTAAGCAAATCATTTCAATACAAAAATTGTGGCGGTTTCGATGCAGGCATGATTTAGAAGTAAAACAACTCTTACGACACCGACAAAGCTACCCTTAGTCGCAAAAAAAGCCGCGGTGGTCACCAAAAGCAACTCGACCGAAGCACAGATGTTCTACTAAACCGATAATTTATGTTCAAATTTTAAAATGCATAAACGAAATAATTTAATAAACCTGATTTATAAAATTTTATAATAAAAACTATCAGCAATTACTGGTTTAAGTCATAAACGATTTCACTGTAAAGTTACCAACATAGAACGAAAGTATGTAAAATAAAACTTATATATATATATAAATTTTGAATGTTAAAATTGTATCAACAGTCAAGCAATTGTAAATATTATTAGCGTTATAAATCAGTTAAGACTAGAGGGAGGATTCATGTTAGAGTCAAGTTCATTTTTTTAATGTTTTTATATAGTCAGTAGCGCATTTATTTAATATTAATAGGAGAAAAAAATTATAGAATCGGTAAATTTTTAATTTGTTAAGGGGATTCATTGTTATTGGTCAATTTTGAAATTATTCAAATTACCAGTCCACCAATAATAAATTCGTTAACTTTCAAAATGTATTTTTTGCATATGTTTTGAGCTTTAAAATAATGAAACTCATCTTCAGAAAAGTCTACAAAAAATATTTACAACATATAAAAAAGGATTACAAAAAAATATTTAACTTACATTTTTTGAAAAATGTCAAATATGAAAATTTGTAACTACATAATTAAAAAATCTAAGTTTTACATAATGTTAAATGTAAATTATTTTAAAAAAGGAAGAAATTTAGAAACAAAACTAAGAGTATTTTAATTGAAATTGGTTTGATCGTTCAACAAAAAAATTTTATTTGATATTTTAATATACATCAACTCTAGTAATTCAAGAATTTGTTTGTTATTGATGTTATTAAAAGGATGAAACAATTTGTAAGAAAAAAGAGTATGACGATTATCCAAAACATGTTGTGCAAATGTAGATTTTACTGAATTTGGATTAAAAAATAGTTCAAAATACATTAATAGTATACAGTTTTTGAAAATTGTAATCTACCTTGTTCGTTATATTACGTAGGTAATATCGTTTGTTTTCAACACCTTCCGATAATTGCAAGATTTGCGATATCTGTGAATTTTTTTAAATTAAATTGTTTCTAAAGCGTGTATGCTTGTTTAAAAACATTTTGTTTGAAATTAAAATATTCATATAAATATGTGTATATTAAAAATGTTCACATTAAAATTACTATTAAACTTAAAATAAAATATATATACGGGGAGTCAATACTATATTTAAAAAATAGTTTCAGTTTACTTATCTACAATTATTAACAAAGTAGATTAACCGCTTAGATAAGTTAAACGTAAACAATGATAATATCAACATGCTTATTGTTACTGTTTGATTTAACCTTGCAAAATCAACAAAATTTGTAGATAATGCGATGGTTACAATTTGTAAAGGGTTTTACATACAAAAATGTAAAACATAACTAAAATATTACAGAACATTTTTAATTAGTTTTTATAATGTAAAATTAATAATCTTAATATTTGTAATGCATCATTTGTTACGCTGTCAATAGTGTTATGAAATACGCAGCAGCACAACAAAAATACAATACAGAATTTTACCAATTAAATGACAAAAAATACCATTGTTTTCCTCAAAATAAATAAAATATTACACTTTTGATGTTCTGGTTCAATTTGTAGCAGGCCCACGTAAGCTTGATTAAAACGTTACAGAGCTGTTTTCCAAAGCATTAATCAATCACCAGTACTCTCCTCTCTCTACTTTAAAGTTTTAGAATAAAATACTTGTTTTTCAGTTTTCTTTAAATACAAAATAAAGCTTCAGTTCTCAATTAGACCACAAACAATAAATCACCGATAAAGTTTAATGTGGTTAAGTAATAAGCTCGGCTTTGTGTACAGTTTGTAACATTAACTTTATAATTGCTACTGTTACATTTTACTCAAAATAAAGTTCTCAATCGGTTTCGAAATCTAAGCGTGTATAAATTAAATAGTACGTGACATATTTCCGGAGTAAAAATGCACCGGATATGTCAGTAACTGCTTATGAAAATATTTAACGATTTTATGACCCGTGATATCTTGCGTAAAACGTTTTGCAATTCTGTTGTTTCAATGACATTTTGAATTTCAAATGTAGTTTTTTGCATATGCGCAATATTTTAGGTAAAGTAAACAGCGAGACATTTAAATTTAGTTTGGCACTGATTGCTAGACAATTGCATAGTGAAGAATCAATCACGCTGCGGACTTTATTTAGGTCAAAAGTTCAGCATTTGATCAGAACAAACAAGTGATAATAGATTTGTAGGATATCTGTCATTCTTTGTAATGTCGTAAAATATTGGTTAGAAAGGACTTTATCCATTGGGAAAACGAGCTTTAAGTAAAGGGCATTGTACAGTAAACTCGGTGAGCACATTAAATTTTTATGATCGGATGGCTGAACCATAATTTATAGCATTTTCTACATTTATAACGATCCAACGTGGCTGAAGCTGCCCACTTATGGACCTAAACTGTTTTACATTATGATGCGGTTAAATCAGCAAATTCTCTCTAGTCCCCAACTTTGCTGTTATAATTCTGAAACTTAGTAATCTTCTTACATTGTTCTTGCTACAGTTTATAGGGTGCTTACCTAGCATTATGCATAAGTGTTTTATTTGAATTATTGTGAAAGTTATTCAAAATGCGCATTTAAATTTGAGACGTTCTAGAATTAAACTTTATGTAAGTACATACACAAATCAATATTGTTTAATTTTATTTTAATTGTGAGAACTGAAATGCACAATAAGTGTGGTCATTCTAAAAGAATAATTAGAGCAACACACAACATTATTTATCTTTTACTAATTAACAGCAATTATTGTGAATTTAACAAGCGTGTAATTTGATCGCTTTGTATTTTTTCTATAAAAGTTATATAAATCAATAGTTTGTACCATAGTTTAGTTTTGTTTTGTTTTGTTTTGCCTAATTATTGTGATAATAAATTTTGTAAATTGTACAACCATTGTCAAATGTAATTAACTATAAAGACTTCTATCATACACCTACAGTTATATTTTATTTATATTAAAATAAATTTATTTGGAAAAGGTATTTTAAGAAAATACTTAAACGGGTCAATTATTATTTTTTGTGATACTTGATTGTTATTACATATTATCGGTACTGTTACCATAGTTGTTATTTGACTCATAACAGCCGTTGGCGATATTTTTTAGCAACAATCTACAAAACTGTTTTTAATAAATTCTTATTTATTTTATTAACATATTGCAATATAACATTTGAAGAAAATTAAAGGATATTTATAGTACAATTTGCTTTTCCTGTATTAGCAGTTTTCCGCTTTTCGCAATTTTCATTATTTGCACAATAAGCAATTTCTGATTTTTGTGGTTCTCCATAAACAAGTTGTTTAGATATTTTAATTTTCGTACTAACTGATTTGTTTTATATGAATAGATAAATGCACTTTACATTTGGAACAAAATATATGTGTTTTTCCTTTGCAATTTGGATATTTGCACCTCGTTTGAGAGTGTGTCGGTTTGTCATCAAACTCTAGTAGATGCCCAATGCCATCTAGCCGTACTTCCTTTACTGGAGCTGTCTCTTTTCGCATCTTCTTTAGAATGGAAGGTTGTGATCTGGGTTCAAAGGACCTGGAAGATACTGGAGACGTATCTGGGCTATTTGTTGGTCTTCCTCGTCTCGCCATTCTTTTCTTTCCTTCAGAGATTAAAGCTTCTCCAAGGTATAAACAAAAGTGAAATAGATCCATTATTTCATTTTTAGGATTGTTCAATTTCACTGCTTGATCACGATATTCCATCCAGGCGTTGGTGCAAGTTAGATCAATTGCATTTGTAAACATACGGAGAGTCCATTTTCTGGACTTTATGAAAGTACGATATATTTTCAGTAAAAAGTCCAGCTTGTCAACACCTCCCATATTGAAGTAGTAAGTTCTAATGCATTCCAGACGTGTTACATCTATATACTGCTTATTTATTTTGTCCCATTTCCGGCAATTATCTTGTGAACCAACTGTCTGAAAGTTAGAACCCATATTGACAATTTTGTTATCATACCAGCGAGTCAGTAGAACTTCTCCATCGCCACTGATAAGTTCTTTCTTTTCTTTTCATTTCTTTCACTAAAGAAAAGGGTGGTTTTCCAAATCTGTCTAGCCTTACTGTTCCAGTAGCAAATATGTTACGATGGCGAAGCCACTGTAGCAGTTGATAATTTGAAAAATAATTTTCGTAATAATGTTGGTGATTTGGTTTTTTATTCTTTTAGCCAATTTTGTAACCACTGCAGCACTCTGTCCGAATACACTTTTGTGTAGAGAATCTAACTCAGTTGTAGACCCCTGATATAAAATAAAATCGTACAAAATCCCACTCGAACCACAAAGTGCAAATAATTTTATCTCCCAGGGACATGGCTTGCCTTTGACATACTGCTTGACATTGAGCTGTCCCGTAAAAGGGATTATTTGTTCATCTACACACAGTTTAGCTTCTAATTCAAATTCTAGACATCTCTTTTAAATGCAGTCATATAGTGGCCGAACTTTCCAAAAACGGTCATTATCATTTGGTTGTCCGTTTGTATTAACAAAGTGAATGTTGGTTCTCAGCTTGCAAAACCTATTATAGTTCATAGAATCAGCAATGATAGGCACGCATAACTTTGCGTTTCAATATAAAACAACCCGAGGGTAGTGTAAGTTGCCCATCAATATGTGTATTCCCACAAAAGTTTTCAATTATTCACGAGTTGTTGCTTTAAACTTGGTATTTTTTGAAGGTGATACATGTTGGTATAATCGCACGTCATTGAACAAGTCATCCGTAAGATATTTTGAAAAAAATTTCTCAAGGGGGATTCTACTTCAGTAGGACCTGTTTCAGTTTTCTTGTACCAATTTATCGGCGGAGTTTGATAAGTTACATTGTTTCGCCAGGTAATGTGTGATTTAGAAGTCTAATTATTACCTTTGGTGAAAATATCGACATCATTAGGTGATTTATTTAGAGTTTTCTCCTGAAGTCTTAATGTAGACAAGGCACTAACAGGGGCCATTACGGTTTTCTTTGATCGTAGCTTTGTGAAAATCGTTGGATTTATTGTTGAAGTGCTAGGATAAACATCCGGCAATTCTTCGCTTTCTGACTCATGAACATGAGCAGTTTTGATAGATTCTTTCAAAACATTACTTTGTTTTAGGTTGGTAACGTCATCCAGCGGTATACCTACAATACAATATCTAAAGATACTGCTGTTGTAAAAAAAAGTCTTACCATTACCTTCTGAATCAATCCCCAGGTCATCCTCCCAGCTGTGGTCCTCATTATTGCTGAAGTACTCTATGTCCGACAAATCTCCGTTTATGATCTTAACCAGCTCTGTGTCACTCAAGGGACGCTTAAAATCTATTTTTCTTTTAAATCCACCCGATATTTTTAATCATAACAAATATAATTAAAAAAATTGAGGTTATAAGAATACTCAGAATTACAACACTTGACTCACGGTGTACTACATGTAGTACATAGCCTAAACATGCATAATACTAAAACAGAACACTAAAAGTTTACTAAACTAGATTTTTAAGGTTCACTAAAGTCCAAATAATTACCACAAAAAATACAAATACCAGTCTACTTGGAAGGCTACATAAATAAAGCGGTATTCGCGCGCATTGCAAGTCACTCACTTTAGCAAAATCACTTTTGTAATTAAATGTAATTTACAAACAATATTACTATAGGTTACTATTTTTAACAATCATTTATAGTAAAAATAGAACCTCAAAATAACAATAAAAACAATATCGTCTTGTGTATGAGATGCCAGTTATACGGTCACTCGAAAACTTAATGTAATCGGCCATTTGTATGCATTAAGTGCGGTGGAGCACATAGCACCATCCGCTGTAAAAAGACCAAGGACACACCAGCAATGTGCACATTATGCGAAAAAGAGCACCCGGCAAATTATAAAGAATGCAAACATTATCTAATTCTTAAAAACCACCCTATTACCAAGACTAAAAACAGCATCATCCAACGTAAACGCTACACTTCCTTAAATGAAGACTTTACACACTACATTTCTACAACCACAAACATTAATTTTTAGTCAACAATTGTGAAGTTACGCTAACGTTGCAGCCAACAACCCCAGCACAATAGCAGTGAAGCAACAAAAGACTTAAATAATACGTCATCACAATTTCTAAATGAATTTAAGGACATGTTCAATCAACTTATACAACAAAATAGCATGGTATTAAATATGCTTACAACGTTAATAAGTAAACTTTATAAATGGGTAAATTCCTATCACCCTGATGGTACGGCACATGGAGGTACTGCTGTCCTTGTTAAGCGCTCAGTCCAACATGAAGAATTAACATATGAAGTAAACTATTTACAGGCAACTACAGTAAAAGTAACAACTTTACCGTATGAACTGATACTATCTGCAGTTTATTGCCCACCTCGACACAACATAAAAAACGCAGACTTTGAAAACTTCTTTCAAACATTAGCAACAAAATTCATAGCCGGTGGAAATTGCAATAGTAAGCACACTATATGGGACTCACATTTAATAACAACTAAAGGAAGAGAACTCCAAAATAGATACTCAATCACCTTAACAGAAACACCAACCTATTTGCCTACCGATCCTCATAAGATACCTGACTTATTGGAATTCTTTGTTGCAAACGGAATTATCCCAGCTTATACTAAAGTAGTACCCAGCTTTGACTTATCATCCGACCACTCTCCTATATTAGTGGGCACATCTGTTATACGCAAAAATTCAACACCAAGGCTACAGAATAGTGAAACAAACTGGGATAATTACAGTAGCACATTAAGTGAAAACATAGACTTAAAAGTTTGACTCAAAGAACCTGAAGAAATAGAAACAGTCACGAAGAATTTGTAACATAGCTACAACAAGCCGCACAGCAAGCGACACCGAAAGTTCATCAAAAGAAATTAAATAATGACGTTCCACTAGAAATTAGAAGAATGATTGTAGAAAAAAGACGTGCTAGAGCAAAATAGCAACGAAGTCATACACCGTCGATAAAAATGCTTACAAAAATTTGACAAATAAATTGAAAACAAAACTGATGGAAGTAAAAAACGAACAATGGAAACCAATCAAAAACTCCAGAAAACCTAAACTAAACATACCAACAATAAGAAAAAATGGTGGTGTACACTGGACGAAGAGTGATAAAGAAAAGGCTAACTTATTCGCAAAGGATCTGACCACCGTTTTTTCAACCGTTTCAAGAAATTGAAGAAAACATGTCAATTCCTTTACAGTCACACCGAAATCTTAAACCATTTACCATAAAAGAACTAACCGCTGAAATAAGAAAACATAATCTTAAGAAGGCTCCCGGTATGATCAAATGACAGCTAAAATGCTGAGCGAAATTCCAAAAAAAGGCATTGTATTATTAATTTATATATATAATGCAATACAGACGATTGAATATTGGCCAAAATGTCTTAAAGTTGCACAAATTATAATGATTAATAAGCCGAGAAAAGATCTAACTGATTTTCCTATCGACCTATAAGCTTGCTCCTAATAATATCAAAGCTTCTAGAATAATTACTACTTTGCAGAATTAAGCAGGACCTCGAACCCCAAAATTAGATTCCGGAACATCAGTTTGGATTCCGCCAGGCTCATTCCACGGTGCAGCAAGTCCATCAAATTACGCAAGTCATAAATAAAGCATTAGAAAATAAACGAGCGTT
Organism: Aquatica leii; assembly: GCA_035610365.1. Classification (NCBI taxonomy): domain Eukaryota; kingdom Metazoa; phylum Arthropoda; class Insecta; order Coleoptera; family Lampyridae; genus Aquatica; species Aquatica leii. The sequence continues at coordinate 174,938,966 of CM069433.1, read as the reverse complement.
TGACAAAGTTTGGCATTTAGGACGTACACGTAACTTTCACCCTCTTCAAACAATTATACCCAGCAGTTACTATAAATAATGTACAAATACCACAAATGACAACGGCAAAATACTTATGGATACACTTAGACAACAAGTTAACATGGAAAGAACAAATTAAAAAAAAGAAGAAACCAATAGACATAAAAACAAGTGATCTAAATTGGCTGATAGGAAGAAAATCTAAATTATCAACAAAAAATAAAACTCTAATTTACAATACAGTCATCCAACCGATTTGGACATATGGGGTAGAGTTATGGGGCTATGCCAATAAAAAATACTCCGGCAAATTGTAGATGCCCCATGGTATATAACAAATCATAAACTCCATACAGGCTTACATATTCTAACGGTCTAGGAAGTAATTCACAAGAGTGCTAGTAAACATCATAAAACGTTAGAAAACCATACAAACTTCTTACTAGAACAGTTACTGAAACCAAGGATCTACAAAAGACTTAAAAGATTGTGGCCAATTAATCTAGTGTGAGTGTACTAAATTCTCAAGACAATAAAAATTTACAAAACTTAGATGCATAGATAGCGTCGATCCGTGCTAATTTTATGCTTATGACTTATGGAATATACATATTATTCTGATTGCTAAACAAATAAATTAAAAAAAATTCTTTTATTCTACCAAAGTTGTTTTTATAACATACTAAATTACCAACAAATAAGTAAAATAAGATATTTTTAAAACTATTGCCTTTGGGATAGTTACATGCTATGTTATTTTGACAAAATTGGTCGTTGCATTAAAAAATCGAGTTTTGGCTTTTTGAAGTTTGTGTTTTTCAAAAGCATGTCATTCTTTAAAGTTATAAATTTGTAAAAATAATTTTAAAACTGTTTATAATTTTGAAAAAGACTAACTTAAAGTGCTTATAACTTAATATAATTAAGTTAATTCTAAAATAATTCCAAAAACGTATTAAATACAAAATGTTCCATATAAAAAAATTACGTTTTTTGTTGTCCTGATATTATGGAATATTATGTATAGTAGAAGATAATTTAAAAATATAAAACTTTAAAGATCCTACCTACAACTCTTGTAACAATTTTTTTCTATATTTCGCATAAGAGACAGAGAGAGAGAGAGAGAGAAAGAGAAAAAGATATTTTGCTTTGACACACTATTAGCTCACCCTGTATAAATTTGTTGGTTTAACGCAACAATATTTAAATGTGTTTTATCACCGTTGTTGTTTTGAATTGACCTCTACTTAGTTTTGAAAAAACTTTTTATATCATCGACAAGCTGTTGCAAGTTTTTGAACTTTCAGATTTGTGCTCTTGCTACATATTTGTTTACTCCGGCTAAAGTTTCTTTTGCAGATTTGCACACACGCATAAACCAAAGCATTTAACAAACTTTCTGGGCAAACCGATGCCGTATTTCGTACCGTAACAAATTTTTTGCAACGTTTTCAAACATCAGTCGTTGCAGTTTAGCTAAAATGTTATTTTTCCAAATGTTGTAAATTTAATTCGGGTCTCTAAATTACTAAAATAGCTTTATACTTTTTTTTAGCAATGATTAATAAATTATGAGAGAAATACAATAAAAATAAAAATAAATTTACTATGTATGAATAATAGAGTGTAAATGTCTGTAGAGATGGAAACGTTGAAAACTGATTTTAAACCCGCGTAATTTAAATAAGTTTTGAATAAACCGCGCGCTAAAATTACAACGTATAAACATTGTAAGGTAACAATTTCAATGCAAATGTAAAAATGCCACCAGCCTGAACCACTGGACGGCCGTTTCGCCCTTTGGGGGCTCTTCAGCAGTGGGAGAACACTCTACTGTACTTCCAAAATGGATTAAAAATCCCGTAGCTTTATAATAACAAATGATGTGATTAACATGAGTGAAAGACGATGGCAGAGCCATTTCATAGTATAAATTTAATATGTATGAATAATAATACGTAAATGACTATAGAGATGGAAACGTTAAAAATTGATTTAAGTTTTGAATAAATTCACATATGAATAACTTATGTTTAAGTGTATTAATTTGGAGTCGACTAAAAATCTCATTTAACTGTGAAACATTTGTTATTTTTTATTTTTTTTTTATAAATTTAATATTAATCTATATTTATTTTTTTTTAATATTTATATTTAAAAAAAATCCCATAGGCTTTCACGACCGGTGTCGTTTTGATGCCAGGTTTTTTAATTGCTCTCCTTATATCGGTGTCACTAAATTTATTCCTCACACTGCTTGTTGTAATCTTCCTGACTCAGTGCAGTTTACCATTACATCTTAGAACAGTAATTTTGCTGCTTCTATTTTCATAGCAAACTTGTTTGATGCGCGCTGTTTGTTGATGTTTTCAAAAAGTCTTGAAAACAGACAGAGTTTCACCAGATCCAATGTATCATTAGATAATCCAAGATCACTAATTACTACAAAATGTTGCGAGTTTTTCACGTGCGATGCTATCTTCTCTGTCTACGGTTTTAACATGTTTGCTAGTGGCAGAGTAGTATTCCTTTTTTGTGGATCTTTGGTAGACCATATAGTTTAGGTAGTCAACTGGCTCTAAATATCAACCACTTATCTTCTTCCGAGAGTGTTGATCTCTTCAAAAGTTCTTTTACCTTTTGAGTAAAATCTTTCTGAAATTTAAAGTAGACGTTAGGATCTAGTACGGTGTTGATCTTATGTTTGTAGACTTTCTTATCCAGGATCACAGTTGCATTACCTTTGTCAGTCTCTGGACCGTCTTCTCGTCTTTGGCCATATTTCGTTTTGTTGCGAATTTATTTATTAAAAACTAATTTATTTAAACGACTAAAAATATACGTTTACTTATTCTAGAAATATGTACACTTTTAAATTAACCGAACTAATTAAATCTAAGAATATTTAATGAAAACACTTACACTAATTTATGCATAACCGTTGTATAACACTATCACTAACACGAGATAAGATAACGTCCGCGGGTAGCTTCACACTTGTTTACACTAAAAATCACGTACACAATTATTCTCGGTATATTTATCTAGACACACGCGTGCTAACGACTTATTTATCTCAACTTGAATAATCTTCCTAATACTGCTGCATTCGCGTTACGGCAATAACTGACCTACGATCTGTCTCGTCGGTATATATACACATACGGAAATCCTTCTCGACGTTCCCTATTTTTCGGTATATCTTCTAGAAGATGGATAACAGCTTCTAGAAGGCTCTTGCATTTGCAAATAATTTCTCGAACGTTTCAGTTTAAATGTTTTGGCATTTTTCAAAAGGGGTTCACTTTTTCTCAAACTTCTTTGTTTTGAGAGTTAGTACAGACTTCATTTCACTACTTTCACTTCTGTGATGATATCTACCTTCAGTATCTTTTCTGGTGCAATACAACACAAAATTCATTTCCATTCCTAGCACTTTGGTTTCTATTGTTATTGGTTCCTTTGGCGATAGATTAAAAATTTTGTTTTTAGAGACTCTAGTTTGTTCTTATTGATCTCCCTTATCTTCCTTTCAATCTTTTGTTTCTGCCTTTTTTGGCATATTTAGAACCTTAAATAGTTTTTAATTTCACCTGCAGTACTTTGTGCATTTGGTAAATACTCTCTTTCTCTCAGCAGTGCTTTTTTCGTAGTTTTTAATACCTTCTTGACTGCCAGATTTGATAAAAATTTGGTTTTATGCGGGTGTAGAAAATCTAGTCTTTTCAATTTAAACATTTCCTCCCCGTACAAGTTCGTAATAAAATTCCGTAGACTTTCACGGTCGGTGTCGCTTGTAGTACCATCTTCTTCCGAGTTTCGCCATGTAGTCGTAGTTTGCTCTTTATATTCATTGTTTTCAACGTTTTTGTTTCTTTTTTTTTCAATAATATTAGCCAACCCGACCTTTTTAACTGTCTTACAATATGATATCTTAGTATGTTGCTTTGTTTAAAACATAAAAACTATTCTAACATAGAGTGTCACGTCAAATTCTCCAAATGATGTTTTTAACTGTTTTCACTAAAAGTAACGTAAAATTTAAATTAGAAAAAGTATTATAACAAGTTCGAAAATGTTCGCAGCTATTCCGTGAAAGACGTTGGTAAATAGAAAACATACGAAGTCACGCATTCCAGAGAGAAATAGAAAATTCTAATAAATTAGTCTTCGCAGAAAACACTAAATGGAAAATTTTTGAATCAATAAGTGCAGATATAAAGGTTGTACCCGGCGGAGTAATTCATTTATTGTTTAGTTGTTGACGCGGTTTGGCAAGAGACTAAACGTCACTAACTGTTATTTAGTTAAGAAAGATAAAGTGTTCCACAAGTAATATTTGTGATTTTCAAAAATGGAAAACCGTGAAACAGGCTGTAAAATTCTCGCATATACCGTATTTTTTGTTATGTCAAATTAACTCAGAAAAAAAGAATGAATTTTTTTGAAGTTCTATCACAAAAGCCGTGAACCAAAAAATCATATCACGGACTGATTTACTGAGTTACTTGTACTGTTTTGTAAAAATTAAATAGTTTTAAACAAAAATAAACACAAAGTAATGTATACAGACATTCCATCTGTAAAAAAAGTGGTTGTAAGCCTCAACTCCTATGCATTCAAATTCTTTTGCAAATTCTACGTGCAAGAAAAATATAAACAGTGTTTTCAATGTGTAATTTTCGAGCGATCTGACGTAAAAGCTCCTTCTAACTAGACACATTTTATTATTCAATCAGTGTTCTATGACATACAAAGATTTGGTTTAACTAAAAAACCAAGAATTTTAAGATCTTTATAGAAAGAATAGATTTTTTTACATGTCATTACAGGAATCTTTGTATTGAAGAAGTCACAAAAAATTCAAGTGTTTTTTTTACAAAGTTGAAGGTATATCTGTTACTACCCTGATCTAAATAGATTTTTTTATGAAATGAGTATTGACCTGTCAAAACCAAGTCTGAAAACTGTTTTACTTTATAATAGTAACTGGAAACCATCAATTCTATTAGCTCATTTCACAATCACAAAAGAAACGTACTGTCTTATGTCAACTTAAACTTCATTCAATATTCAAATCATTTTTAGGAAATCTAGAGTGACCTTAAATATTGGTGTTTTTGATGTCTGTTAGATAACGTAGTTCAGCAATATTACCAAATAAAAAATTAGCATGCACGGATCAACATTGTTTCTAAAAAATTTAATATAAAATTTGAGCCGTTAGTAGATTTTAATTTGGTGATTCTACTCCTACAAATTAAATTAGGATCGATTAAACAGTTTGTAAAAACACTAAAAAACAAAGCAACTGTGTTATACTTGAGAAATAAGTTTCCAAAGCTGCCTAACGCATTCCTGAAAAAATATTTGTTAGTCTACAAATTCGAAAGATTTTCAAACATGAAAAACGTATCATAAACGATTGAGAGTTCGCAGCATATACTTCTTTTAAAAAAACATTTTTTGAAAAATCCAAAAAATTTAAATTACTACCAAGATATCGTGGCTAATTTGCTAGAGAACTATAAAAATTAAAGGTGTCGAATGACGCTCATAGTTCATATTTTGCAATCACATTTGGATTTCTTTTTTACTAATTTAGAAAAGATGAGAGATGAACAAAAAAAAAGATTCTATCAAGATACGATATTTCAGAAAAGGAAAAAACGATATGAGGGTAGGTGGGTTACCGCAGGATGTTATTGCTGGTTTATTTATTTTTTTTATAATTTTGCTTTAACAAAATTTGTAAATGCAGTTGGTATTTCTAATAGCAGAGTATGATCATAACTCTAAAACTGGTTGTGGTGAAAAAAAATGGTTTTTGTTATGGTTTCAGTTAAAGACTGTAACAAATATACACTTATTTATATACAAAAAAAGTTTAAAAATGTTGCCTAGTTAGATTAAAAAAAAAATGTTGTTTTACTATTTTTATGATTTTTGTTGATAGCTTTTTTAATATTTTTTTTTGAAATTTTGTTACCGTTTTCACAATTTTAATTAATTTGATTACTTTAAGAACTTGAAATATAATTTATTTAGATCTTCTCTAGATTTTTCTAATTTTTTTCATAAACGTCGCGTCATCTACTTTACAAATCAGGTTTCTTCAATTCATGTTTTTAATAGTCATTTCCATTAGTACAGTTATTTCATCGTTAGTCTCTGTAGATTTTCGAACACTTTTGACACTAATTGTAATGTTTATTTTAGTTTAATTGTGTTTATTTTGTTTTAATGTATTTAAACTTTTATTTACAAATTTATATTTAACTGAAATTTTGTTTTTGTAGCAAATACATGTTATTATAATAAGACATACAATTATTAATGTAGTATTTGTTTTAAGTTTTAATAAATATAAGTAAAGCAAAAATACGTTGTGATGAATTAGGAAATTTTGTAGAAATGTCTAAAGAATCGGCAAAAAGATTAATCAACGTCAAGCGAAAAACAAAAAAAGCAATTTTAAATTTGAGTAATTTTACAGCAAAACTAGTTAAACATTTTTGTATGTTTAACACATTGTTGCTATTATGCGTTTGTTTACTTTAAAACGTAGAATTTTTTTTTCTAATTTATAAATAAAACGGATGCCAAAATAAAATATTTAATCTGCTAATGTACACATGTACAACTTTCATTACCTTAATCTCTTTGACGATTTCATTTTCCTAAAAGATATTTCTTATGAACATAAACAGCAATTCAAAGAAAGTTTGAGTTACGTAACGCTTAAAATAAGTTTTAATATATTATAAACAAGCTTCTTGAAAGTTTAAATAGAAAATAACAAACTTTAAACTTGTCATTGATTTCTAAGTAAACTGTATTTACTGCCGATGCGGAACATTAAATTGAATGTAGATGTTAGGATTTGTCGGACGAGCACAAGCCCAAATCAATTTATATTAAATTATAGCTAAGATAAATGAATCAATGTGGTATATTCTAACTTAAGCTTTTATTAATTTTTTGTTGTTGTATCTTATATTTATTCTTAAAAATTAATTAATTTTATTTTATGTCAAAGTGAACTAATTGTAAGCTATGAATAATTTATATATTTTGTTGTACCGACAGATTTTCGAGCAGTGCATACCGACCCCGAGATGCCTACGATCCCGGATACAGAGGAACAAGCTACCTTTATGGACGACCGTCATCAACGACTACGACCCAATCTCCCGGTTCTTTAGGGGGAAACACAGTGACAGATAATCCAGAATCCCAAAGCAACACGTCTTCAGGTTAAACCAAAGATATCGGACAAGCAGAAAACCGTAATTTAAACTTCAATTAATGGGTTACTTCGTTCTTTGCCATCAATCTGTCGAATTGATTATTTTATTTTTCTAGAATACGTTTTTTGTAGAATTGTACTCATCAACTTAAAGGTAGTGCGATTAGTGAATATTTATTTTCTATATTACTTTTATAATGTAAGTTAAAAAAATAAAAATTTCTTAAGTTTGGTATCATTTATTTGTGTAAATAAATCTGGTAGATAATTTTGAATGATTAAAAAAACCTTTGTTTTTACAGGGTTAGTTATACCAATAAATTAAAAATAAGGTTTGCTCCCTGAAGGTGTTATTTTGCTTATTTTTTTTATGTAATTTAAATGTAATATTTACACACAATTTGTTTGCATTAAAGACGTTGTACCTAATATGATTACAAAAAATACAAAAAAAATTAAAACTATAGCGTTATAAATATTGATTTTTTATGTTAGTAGAGAGAACGTTTATAATAATAAAATTGCTTAACAATTTTTTGTAATTAAAATTTTTATTTACGTAGATTAGATTTGTGTTTACTGTATTATAATTGGTAGTAAAAACTCGTATGCATTAAATAAATTAAAACGTAAATTAATTAAAATTTAAAAACATTAAGCATATACCTTACGTTGTAACGTGCGGTTTTATCACACGTTCTTGTTTTTGTGTTTTTTTTTTAAAAAACAATACGAATAAAAAAATTAGTAATGTCACTTGGGCACATAATTACTTATTAAAAGAAGTCCCAAGAAATATTGCTTTTGTCGTTACTGTTGAATTGTAATTGATTCCGATGGATCGAAGGACCACCCGCAATGGGAATAAAACTCAACTTAAAAATGAATACGTAATTGTATTATGAATAATAGCGAACAATTCCCGAGTGCTTATTTGCAAATATTTTATTAAAAAAAAAGTCTAACTTAATAAGATTTGGCGCATGCGCTTTACAACCATTCAAACAATTCATAGATTTAAATTTCTTTAAACAAAATAACTTCAACATGCCGTCGCCGTTGAAACCATGTGTTTCAATTGCACAATTTACTGCACTACACACAGATTTAATCAATCCATGGGTAGAAGATAAACATTCGTCACTGGCCGTTTATATAGCCCGTCACTCGATTTTATAGTTAAGACACGCACTACACCGTCGGCACCTGTATGAGCTTCGACCATTCGCGCCATAAAGCACTGCAGAGGAAGTTGATTTTTTTTCTTCATAATGACTAAAGCGCCTGGAATAAAGAGATTTGACCCTCTTTCCTTCCATTCTTTTCGTATCTGCAGTTCGGAGATGTATTCTTGAGACCAACGGGTCCAAAATGACTTTAATAGTTCTTGGCACAATTTGAACTTTACGTTGTATTTTAATTTAACTGACGTTAACCTTGTTTTGGTAATGTCGTTAAAGTTTGGGCAATAAGAAAGTGACCAGGGGTTAATGGATTGAAATCACTAGTATTAGAAGAAATAGCGTATAGCAGTCGGAAGTTTAGACATGCTTCAACCTGCGTCAATAACGTATAGTATTCCTCGAATGTTAATATTGAATTATCTATGGTTCGCTTAACATGGCGTTTAAGAGATTTTACACCGGCTTCCAATAGACCGCCCATTTGTGGGTGGAGCGCGACTTGGAATAAAATGCCTCGTAATACCGTCATTCCTTAATTGATTTGCAATTTTGTTACTGTTAGTTTTTAAAAATTTGTTTATAACAGCATCGGCTCTTGCATTATCTGAATAAATATTTAAGGTTTTGTCACTTCTAGATATAAATCGACGTAAGCACGCGATAAACGAAGCCGTAGTGAGATCGAATACGAGTTCTAAATGAACGGCTTCGTTGAAAAACACACGAAAATACAGATATAAGCCTTTGCTTCGTTATAGCGTCTAGTTCAGCGATTTCGTATCAACAGTAATCTAGATCACAATTTAAAAATTGTTTGTTTGGAGTGACTCGTTTATTAGATAAATCTGCCATTAAGTACTTACATTCTTTGGATTGAATACGATGACAAGGAATACATTTTCGGATGAAATTTGTTATCAAGCTTCTACCCGAAATTATCCAGTATTTTTCACGCAGGGATGCAAGTAGCAGTTGCGGTCCTGTATGCAGTAGTCTCAAATGTTCATACCGTACAATTAATAGTGACAATGGGTGATTTTTAGATAAAACAACAGGAAATTTTTTATCGTAATGATAAGTTGATTTAGATAGTCTACTACCAACTCGAATAACACCTTGATCGTCCAAAAACGGGTTTAAATTTAACAGGTGACTTCCTTTGTCTACCCTTTGCTTTTAGTGATTTAATATCATTTTGAAAAGATTCAAACTGAGCTTGTTTTATTAAGGTGATATTGGAAGACTCCAATTCTTTGAAACTTAATAGTAATAGTTTATATTTCCAACATAATATATACGCAACCACGCGTCGAAACTTTGAAAAACTAGAGAATTTTGTAAATAAATCTAAATTTGCATTTGCCAAAACGTTACCGAATTTTGTTTACGAGTTTCTAATAGATCGTGATTAATTACGTGATTCCTATCATATGTTGGCCAGACAGGTTTTGGTTGCAGTAACCAATCCGGTTTATGCCACCACAAATTACAATTAATTAATTCGTTAGACGTAGATCCTCTAGATATTAGGTCTGCGGGGTTAACATAAGTATTTACATGATTCCATTGACAATTTTCTGTCAGGTTTTGAATCTCTGAGACGCGATTGGCCACAAAGGTATTCCAAGTGTTAGGGGTTGCACTTATCCAATGCAGTACGATAGTCGAACCAGACCATAAATAAGTTTTTATAATAACTTTATCCATTAAGCGAGCAAGCAAAAGCGTTGCACAAAGCTCTAATCGTGGTATAAATAGTGATTTAATTAGGGTTACACGTGCCTTTCTGCATAATAAATTAATGCCGACACTCCCGTCAGTAGAATGAGGAGGATTTTCTTATCAGCTAATTAGTCATCGCTAATTAACTGACAGGAAAACCCTCTAATGACCTCACTGTTGACCTCGGCGTGAACGTACACAAGCGTTTTTCGTGAAAGTTTTTTTCTATCTCAAATTTTCCTTTTTTATTTTACGTAATGGCATAACTGGTAATTTTCTATGCGTCATAAGACTTTCTGATTTACTCACCTTTTGACCTCGGAGGGAACGTAGACAAGTTACTTTTGGGAAAGTTTTTCTTCTCTCTCTTATAGCGAATTTTTTCTCTCTCTCTTACAGCGATTTTTTTTCTCTCTCTGACAGTGAATTTTTTTCTCTCTCTCTCACATTGTTACGTCATCGCATAACTGGTAATTTTTATGCGTCATCAAGTCTTATGATTTGAGCGAGAGAGAAAATATTTTTATTTAAAAAAAGCTGTTAGTGTACCTGGATTCGAACCCGGGCTTCTTTGATTACGAAGCAACTATTCTACCACTACACCAATACCATTGTTAAGTTTAAACTGTCAATTGTAAATAAGATGGTGAATTTTAAAATTTAAGAATTATTTTATAAAAAGTAATACTAAAAAAGCGGAATAATTTAGAGAAATCTGAAGCTTTTAAATTACTCAATCGCTAAAAATAAAAGAGTATAGAAAACAATTTTTAAAATTTAGATTTTAATGTGCAAATAATTTAATAATAGTAATTTTGATTAAGAAGCAATGAAGTTGTAAAACTGTAAACTAAACTAACTAAAAAATTACTAAATTAATTAGCGCGTTTATCTTTCAAATTCAAGTTTTAATGTTTTGAAAAATTATGTTAGATAATAATAGTAATTGTGATATACATATATCTATCAAAATTCTAAATAAAGCATAATTTTATATCGTCAACATTCATGTTTTAAAAGAACTTTTAATTATGGGAAAATAATACTAATAAATGAATTCAAATAAGTAAAACAAAAAAACAATGTACCTAGTATTTATTTTAAATTTAAATTTCAATGTACAATAAACAATAATAAATAGCTTTATATTAAGAAGTAATGAAAAAACTGCAAAACAACGAAAATAATTTGCACGTTCAAACTAAAGTTAAATAATAACTATGATACAAATCTATCAATATTTTAAATACAGCACAATTTAAGTCGTCAACGATTCATGAATTAAAACGAGATTTTTTTAGAGAAATGTGAAACTTCTAGATTACTCAAACACTAAAATAAAAGAGGATAGAAAACAATGTTTAAAATTTAGATTTTAATGTGTAAATAATTTGATAATAGTACGTTTGACTAAGAAGTAATGAAATTGTAAATCTGTAAAACAACTAAATTAATTTGCGCGTTTATCTTTCAAATTCAAGTTTTAATGTTTTCAAAAATTATGTTAAATCATAATTGTGATATATATCTATCAAAAGTTTAAATAAAGCATAATTTCATATCGTCAACATCATGTTTTAAAAGAAATTTTAATTATGATAAAATAATATTAATAAATGAATTCAAATAAGTAAAACAGAAAAACAATGTACCTAGTATTTATTTTAAATTTGGATTTTAATGTACAATAAATAATAATAAATAGTTTTATAGTAAGAAGTAATGGAAAAACTAGAAAAGAACGAAAATAATTTGCGCGTGCAAACTAAGTTAAATAATAATTATGATATAAATCTATCAATATTTTAAATACATACATTTAAGTCGTTAACGATTCATGAATTAAAACGAATTTTTTTAATTAAGTTAAAATAATACTCATAAATGAATTCAAATAAGTAAAACAAAAAACAATGTTGTACTTATTTAAAATTATTATTTTAATGTGCAAATAATTTAACAATAATAGTTTTAGATTAAGAAGAAATGAAAAAAACTGCAAAACAACAAAATTAAATTGCGAATGAATATTACAAATTTAAGTTCAAGTGTTTTTAAACTAACATAAACAACAATTAAGTCAAAATAGTAAAAAATAGGTTTTAATGTATAATAATTCTACCCTAGTTTTAGATTAAGAATTCTTTAAACTGTAAACTAAAAAAAATAGCAGAATTAAGTTGTACGTTAATTTTTCAAAACTCAAGTATTAGGAATTAGAGATAAACAATAATTCTAATCTATATAAAGTTAATTTGAATAAGTAAATCAAAAAAATTAAAAGTTAGCGACAAAGATACTTTTAAGATGGCTAAATAAATTTAAAAACTGGTGACAAAATAGTTTTTAAAATATTTCAGTTGGTAGTAAAAATAATTTTGAAATGGCGTAACAACTTTTAACAGTTGGTAGTAAAATATAGTTTTAAAATGGCGTAACAACTTTTACAATTGGTAAAAAATGTTTTAAAAAAGGCAGAATAATTTTTAAATTTTATATTAGTTACTTTAATCATAAAAATTTACAAGAGCAAGGAAAAATTGATTTTTTTTTAAATTTACAAATTAGTAGCTAACAATAAAAATCATTTTGTAAAACTTTAAATAATACCTACGTTTTTGAAAAACCAACTTATGAATATAATTTATAGTTATAAAAATTAAAAATAAAACTATTTGTTAAGCAATAAACGTAGATTATGTTTAAAGAAAAGAAAAAAACAAAACAATTACTTAAAGAAAGTACACTTACCACATATATGCCACTAACTTGTTTTTAAATTTATAAATTTTAATTTAATATTAAAGAGCTCACTCGTACACATTTTAACACGAAGAAGACACAAACTATACTAAATACAATTAGAAATTTCTGAAAATCCCTACCTTCAAATTAATTTTTATTAATTATTGTATTGACTTATAGGCAAAATCTTATTGAATCATAACTTTTCAAACTTAGAAATGTCGATATAGAAACAACTATTTTTGACAGAAGAAATCTATATAAATAAGAATGAATGTTGCTAAGCGTAAAACTGGAGAACGGCTGGACCAATGCGGCTATTTTTTGTCATATGTTGCTTAAGGCACAATTTTAATGAAGACAAAAAAATGGCGTGGAAAATAGTAAAAACAACATACACATTTTAATCTAGGATACACATACATACAAACGAGCTGTCAAACATTTGACGTAAATCGTCAACGTCAATCTAAACAAAACAAAGGCGCGTTTAGATAATCTATGCCTCTGGAAAAAATCATCAAAGAAAATAATATTATCGTACGTGACATTCACCATTAATTCTTCTGTGCGTGGCAGTTTCTTGGTTGTTTTTTATATTTTCACTTCTCTTTAAAACTAGTTGTGTGCTCAGTGTGATTACGTTTATACCCATGCCGCCAAAACGTAGGCGCAGTAATTTGGGTCGAAGAACTTGAAATGCTGCAAACCAAGCAAATTTTCAATCTAATCGGACATCGCGTCTTTTTAGCGGCACACGGCTAGCAGTAAAAAATTTACTTAACAATGTGATCGAAGCAACAATTCTAAAAGGAAAATATATAAGGGAGAGAAAATGTGTTGATACCCCGCATCCCAATGGTACCAACTGACGTAGGTACCATTTGAATTCAAACGACTGCAATTTCCAGTGCGACTTGCTTTTGCTATAACAATAAATAAATACCAGGGTCAGTCGTTAAGCGTTTGCGGCGTTAATCTTGAAAACTCATGCTTCTCTCGTGGACAGTTGCATGTTGCCTGCTCCCGCGTATGGTAACCGTCAGATTTATTTGTTTACGCGCCAGGCAACCAAACAAAAAGTATCCTATACCTACCATAAAGCATTAGATTGAATATCATCACATTTGTAAAGTATTGCAGTGTACGAAATAGAAAACTTATTTTTGTAAGTAATCGTCGTTTATTGTTGAGACATAAACAACGTGATCATTCCGAAATATGTTTTATTTATTTAATTTTCTATTAACTTTTGACAGAATGAAGTTTGTCCGGGCGGCTAGTTTAGGATACAATTGTTAGAATAAAGTGTTTGAACTTGTTATTTAAAAATTAAAATATATTCTTTAAAACGTATCTATAAGAAACCAAAACGTTTAGGAATTTATTTGTAACATATTGTTAATGCCGATGTAATTAACATGTAATTTCAAAACCAAGCAATTTCCATTTTAAAATTTTAGAGTGTGATAGTAACATTAAATTTAACCATTAACTTTGCAATTTGTTTTAATGAAAGCTCTAAAACATATATTGCTTTATATTTTAATTGAGTTTAAATCGTCAACACAATTTCCTTGGTCGTCTACTAAAAAAAGTTTGTACTTTTAAAAATGATCTTGTAACTATTATAGCAATAAAAACTTAAAATGCCACCAGTGTCTATACTAAAGTCATCTAAATAGTTTGGGAGATCTTCATTTAGCACATAATTCCATATTTTATAATAAATAATAATAATTGAACGCGCTTATTCAAACGTTTTCGTAGCAGTACTACGGTAATTACAGATATGGGTCATACGTCATTACATTAGTAACAATGTAAAATTAAATTTTTTTATTATTATTCGAAACTTACGTTGTACAACGGCAGCGTTATTTGTACACTTTACCAAAAGATACAAAATTGCTATAAAAAACATACATATCTACAAGAAATTAAACGTAAATAAATGTATTAGTAATGCAGTTAATGAAGATCTAATTAACTAAACTTTTAAAACCAAACAATGTTGTTACAGTAAGAAACGTTTTTAGCAAAGACAATTACATAACGTAATTAATAACTAAATTTTTAAGACTAAAAAAAACGTCATAAAAATAACAATTGTAGCTAACGTCGCAACTAAACGACATTATTGAAACAATAAAGTTTTTTTGAGTAACATTATTTTGTATTTTATTTGTCAACAAAAATTTTGATGGACCCGTTAAAACTTGTTTTATATAAAATTTTTCTAAAAACACAATTTAACAAAGTTTTTGCAATGTCAGCTAATTAAAAAACTACTGCTTTAAAAAAATTAATACACCTTTCTCTAAGCTGGTGAAATAAAATTCCTAATAAGATATGTCTACGTTTCTTTTACATTAGTATTACAAACTGTGTACATCAGTCTGTAAATATTATAACGTTACAATTGCTTAAATTAAAAGCAGACATTGCAAGAACATATTTTACAGTTGTATTTTATCTAGTAAATCAAAGTTATTCGAAAATCATACATAAAAAAATATATTTTTATAAGTATAGAACACGTTTAAAAATAGTGAATAAGTTGAAGACTTATTTTACACCTCAACTAGACAATGTAGAAAAATGTGGTTATTTTCACAATTTTATTGAAAATGTAGTATACTACTTAGCTAATAAATGGCTAACCAAATGAAAATATTAATCATTTTTGTAATAAACACGTGATTACTAACCAATAAACTTTTAAGTTAATGATTTACTGAAAGAAAGAAAAAACATTTTTAACAAAAACAATTTCACAATTTAAGATTCAAAAATTAATTAAAATCATGTTAAATAGGAAATTTTGCTTGCAGTTTGTAATTACAGCAAATAACAATGTAGTTAATGACTAAGTTTTTCAAATTAAGGAACGCCACGCAAATATTTTAAGCGAAAACTAACTATTAATTTTATTTTAAAACGATTATAATTAAATATATAATTAGATTAGATATGCTGTAATCTCAAGAAAAATAGAAACTTATGAAAAATTGCAAAAAGTTGCAAGAAAAACAATAGGAATTTACTGGAGTCATTAGAAATGATTGAAGAAAAAACCTTTCTCAATGTTGATAATTAAGTAATCATACTGTAATAGAAAACTTATTGCGGATAACTACAATCTAATTAAATACAAAATTTTTAAAGCTAAGAAACGTCACAAAATGTTTTTAACAAAAACTATTTAGCAATTTAGTTTTTTTGTTCAAATAATTAAAATTAGATACTCTACAATCTCAATCAGCAAACAAATAAATAAATCACAATCACAAATATTTAGAAACATTTTATTGTAAATAACATCGTGGTTCTAGTTTCACCATTCGTTCAAAATTAAATAACTAGTTTAAAAGATCGTAACTAAGAAAAAAAGAAATCACTTTAATTATATAGGACACTCATTTCAAAATGCTTTGATTTGCGTGTTTTAATATTAACAAATGTTAAATTGAATAAACTTAAATCTGTTTAAACAATAACCGATATCTAGTTTATGTACTCAGAATTTTGTAATGAAAAGTAGCTTCGACATATTCACAAAGTAAAAAAATTGTTTATAATTTCAATTTTTCTTTTGTTTAATGTAATCTTAAAAACATAGTTCGTTCCATGCATTCACTACTGTAAACCTTTATTTAAATATTATAATACGTTTTTACAATTTAAGAATTATTAAACTTAAAGTTTAGCTCTGTGGGTACCTAAGTAACGTTTAAATTTCTACACAAA
Source organism: Aquatica leii (assembly GCA_035610365.1). Taxonomy (NCBI): domain Eukaryota; kingdom Metazoa; phylum Arthropoda; class Insecta; order Coleoptera; family Lampyridae; genus Aquatica; species Aquatica leii. Next base: position 174,922,292 of record CM069433.1, on the reverse strand, counting down.
GTTAATGTTACGAACAACCATTATTAAAATCAAACTTCATTAAAAATAGAAAAAAGTTACAACGCCCATTTAATACGCAAAGTAATACTCATAGATGCATTGTAACTTAATCTATTTAAAAAAAAAATTCTTCAAAGCGACTTAGTGCGTGTCATTTTATTTAAAGCAAAGATTTTGTCTGACTGCCATTGCTGTGGTTTACAACAAGTTGTGTATCGCAATTTAATTTTAATACATATTTGAAATAAATCTTGTTTGAAGGTAATTTATTATTCGCTGGAATGGTGGTTTATGCAGTTTTAATTGACATAGTAATAGCAGAAGAAAAAAGCTTAGAATAAGCTTACACAGGTGAACAAAAAGTGTCTGTTATGCTGTTTGCAATTTTTATGAAATATAAGAAAGAAGATAGTCGTAAAATAACTACTAAAACGGGCTTACACTTTATGTTAATAAATTAATTTATATAAAACGGGTAATATAACCATTCCAAGAGTCTTTGGCGTAGACAATAAAGTTTTCATAGTTGATGTTAAAAGAAGTAGTCTTGTTATAGCTTTTAGTTGTCCGCCACTGCGGATTGGAAACGAATTGGCTTCGGTTTGTGTTTCTTAAAAGTTGCGATATATCCTTCATCAATTTATTTATTTACTTTTAAATACATTGCTACCAACTTAAGATAACAACATTTAATAAATTTTGTAGCGGGAAATTTAACTGGACCCTACGCATTTTGCGTCACTGCGTATGTACACTCAAGAAATTAAAAACTTGGACACCACGGTTTCTTTAAACTAAAGTTTGCACATTGTAAATCGGGTTTAAGCTTATCGCTTACAACTTGAACAGCAGCTAGTGTCAGCATGGGTTATCATACAGAACGACTGTAGAATGAATCATTACGCTAACACGTTTTAGAAAATAGGTAATTTACATACATTTCAATTTTTCTTTAAAAAATATATTTGAGGGTATCACTAATTAAACGTCACACCATATCTCGATTAATTAACGGATATTTAATTTTTGGACAAGAATTTATTACATAATAATAATTAGGATAACAAGTTTTTTTTTAAATTATAAGGTATATAAATATAGAAAATTAATAATGAGTGTGACCTCCATTATTATCAATACATTCTTGAAGGCGTCTGCTCATTGACGCTATCATTTAATTAATATAATTAATATTAATTGATTCCCATGCGGTACCAATGACTGCAATTAATGCATCTCGGTTAACAGGTATAAAATTTGGCCCGTGTTGTCTTCGGATAACAGCAAGTATTCGAGCCCAAACATTTTCAATAATGTTAAAATCTGGACTTTTTGCTGGCCAAGGTAACACCTCCAAGTCATTTTCTTGTATCCAGTTGCGCACAACCCGCGAAGTATGAATAGGGGCGTTGTCCTTCAACAACAAAAATACATTATAGAAATGTTGATAATTCTACAGATCCTTAATTTTTGGAGAAAGTATAGAATACTTACTTGTTGGAAAATATAATTTTCTTCTGGATACAATACTTCAACTGACGGTTTCATAATACTTTCCAAAATATCTAAATACGCCGCAGAATTAAGACGTCCATTGATAGTCCAGCAGACTCCTGGACCACGTGCGCTTACCCAACCCCACACATTCACAGAAAAGTAACCACTTCGTTTTTTAGGTCTTATGTGATTATTTTCATAACGTGTTCCTTCCATTCTAAACACTTGTAGTGGTCCATCGTTGCAACTATTGAACATTTTTTCGTCGCTAAAAATCAGTCGATTCCAAAATTCCAACGGTTCGTTCACATATCGCCTTGCAAATTCCAGACGACGTCTCATATTTTCTTCACTGAGAACTTCTTTCGCAGCAGCATTATACTTCTTTATTCCCATTTCCTTTAATCTTTTTTGTGCAGTTATACGGCATCCGGGAAAATGTGTATCTGCCATAGCCCTGGAGTATGTAGCAAATGGTTGTTCTGTTACGTAATCAAGCAACTCGAGATCTTGAGCACGTGTAGATACTTTAGGTCTACCACTTCCGATGGCTCTTTCCAAAGTATGTTCGCGATTCCATTTTACTCGGTAATACCCTACGTACGGTGCTTTTTGGTATATCTAACATACGTGCAACATTCACGCACGCTACGGCCTGCCGCTAATTCCGAAACAATCCTCGCTTTCAAATCAGCACCGATATGAGCTGGCATTTTTATAAAACTCGAAATTTTAAACTAAAATTGAATTTACATTTCTTACCTTGATAGCGTCAATGAGCGACGCCTTCAAGAATGTATTGATAATAATAGAGGTCACACTCATTATTAATTTTCTATATTTATTTATAATACCTAATAACCTAATTATTGTAAAAACTGTTTTCTTTTAATTTTAAAATGATTTTCTTAAATATAACTTTATCTTAATTATAATTAAGTAATACATTCTTGTCCAAAAATTAAATATTAAGTCGATATATTAAAAAAATTTTTTTCGCTTTTTGTATTAATTACAGAAAACAATGAAACTTCATAAAATATCCACATTTTCTAAGGCTAACAATGTCAGCCCAAATAACCATGTTTAATTTTTTTATTTAATTAAAAAACTATTGGTTATAGACGTTTTTCAAATTAAAACTATTTGTAATTTTATTTGGTCAACATTTCCCAAACAAAATTTTGATCCGTTAATTAATCGAGATATGGTGTGACGTTTAATTAGTGATACCCTCAAATATATTTTTTAAAGAAAAATTGAAATGTATGTAAATTACCTATTTTCTAAAACGTGTTAGCGTAATGATTCATTCTACAGTCGTTCTGTAAGATAACCCATGCTGACACTAGCTGCTGTTCAAATTGTAAGCGATAAGCTTAAACCCGATTTACAATGTGCAAACTTTGGTTTAAAGAAACCGTGGTGTCCAAGTTTTTAATTTCTTGAGTGTACATAGTAAATTTATAAATGAATATGTTCGAATTTTTTTTTTAAATAGATTAAGTTACAATGCATCTATGAGTATTACTTTGCGTATTAAATGGGCGTTGTAACTTTTTTCTATTTTTAATGAAGTTTGATTTTAATAATGGTTGTTCGTAACATTAACTTTGTGTAGAAATTTAAACGTTACTTAGGTACCCACAGAGCTAAACTTTAAGTTTAATAATTCTTAAATTGTAAAAACGTATTATAATATTTAAATAAAGGTTTACAGTAGTGAATGCATGGAACGAACTATGTTTTTAAGATTACATTAAACAAAAGAAAAATTGAAATTATAAACAATTTTTTTACTTTGTGAATATGTCGAAGCTACTTTTCATTACAAAATTCTGAGTACATAAACTAGATATCGGTTATTGTTTAAACAGATTTAAGTTTATTCAATTTAACATTTGTTAATATTAAAACACGCAAATCAAAACATTTTGAAATGAGTGTCCTATATAATTAAAGTGATTTCTTTTTTTCTTAGTTACGATCTTTTAAACTAGTTATTTAATTTTGAACGAATGGTGAAACTAGAACCACGATGTTATTTACAATAAAATGTTTCTAAATATTTGTGATTGTGATTTATTTATTTGTTTGCTGATTGAGATTGTAGAGTATCTAATTTTAATTATTTGAACAAAAAAACTAAATTGCTAAATAGTTTTTGTTAAAAACATTTTGTGACGTTTCTTAGCTTTAAAAATTTTGTATTTAATTAGATTGTAGTTATCCGCAATAAGTTTTCTATTACAGTATGATTACTTAATTATCAACATTGAGAAAGGTTTTTTCTTCAATCATTTCTAATGACTCCAGTAAATTCCTATTGTTTTTCTTGCAACTTTTAGCAATTTTTCATAAGTTTCTATTTTTCTTGAGATTACAGCATATCTAATCTAATTATATATCTAATTATAATCGTTTCAAAATAAAATTAATAGTTAGTTTTCGCTTAAAATATTTGCGTGGCGTTCCTTAATTTGAAAAACTTAGTCATTAACTACATTGTTATTTGCTGTAATTACAAACTGCAAGCAAAATTTCCTATTTAACATGATTTTAATTAATTTTTGAATCTTAAATTGTGAAATTGTTTTTGTTAAAAATGTTTTTTCTTTCTTTCAGTAAATCATTAACTTAAAAGTTTATTGGTTAGTAATCACGTGTTTATTACAAAAATGATTAATATTTTCATTTGGTTAGCCATTTATTAGCTAAGTAGTATACTACATTTTCAATAAAATTGTGAAAATAACCACATTTTTCTACATTGTCTAGTTGAGGTGTAAAATAAGTCTTCAACTTATTCACTATTTTTAAACGTGTTCTATACTTATAAAAATATATTTTTTTATGTATGATTTTCGAATAACTTTGATTTACTAGATAAAATACAACTGTAAAAAATATGTTCTTGCAATGTCTGCTTTTAATTTAAGCAATTGTAACGTTATAATATTTACAGACTGATGTACACAGTTTGTAATACTAATGTAAAAGAAACGTAGACATATCTTATTAGGAATTTTATTTCACCAGCTTAGAGAAAGGTGTATTAATTTTTTTAAAGCAGTAGTTTTTAAATTAGCTGACATTGCAAAAACTTTGTTAAATTGTGTTTTTAGAAAAATTTTATATAAAACAAGTTTTAACGGGTCCATCAAAATTTTTGTTGACAAATAAAATACAAAATAATGTTACTCAAAAAAACTTTATTGTTTCAATAATGTCGTTTAGTTGCGACGTTAGCTACAATTGTTATTTTTATGACGTTTTTTTTAGTCTTAAAAATTTAGTTATTAATTACATTATGTAATTGTCTTTGCTAAAAACGTTTCTTACTGTAACAACATTGTTTGGTTTTAAAAGTTTAGTTAATTAGATCTTCATTAACTGCATTACTAATACATTTATTTACGTTTAATTTCTTGTAGATATGTATGTTTTTTATAGCAATTTTGTATCTTTTGGTAAAGTGTACAAATAACGCTGCCGTTGTACAACGTAAGTTTCGAATAATAATAAAAAAATTTAATTTTACATTGTTACTAATGTAATGACGTATGACCCATATCTGTAATTACCGTAGTACTGCTACGAAAACGTTTGAATAAGCGCGTTCAATTATTATTATTTATTATAAAATATGGAATTATGTGCTAAATGAAGATCTCCCAAACTATTTAGATGACTTTAGTATAGACACTGGTGGCATTTTAAGTTTTTATTGCTATAATAGTTACAAGATCATTTTTAAAAGTACAAACTTTTTTTTTAGTAGACGACCAAGGAAATTGTGTTGACGATTTAAACTCAATTAAAATATAAAGCAATATATGTTTTAGAGCTTTCATTAAAACAAATTGCAAAGTTAATGGTTAAATTTAATGTTACTATCACACTCTAAAATTTTAAAATGGAAATTGCTTGGTTTTGAAATTACATGTTAATTACATCGGCATTAACAATATGTTACAAATAAATTCCTAAACGTTTTGGTTTCTTATAGATACGTTTTAAAGAATATATTTTAATTTTTAAATAACAAGTTCAAACACTTTATTCTAACAATTGTATTCTAAACTAGCCGCCCGGACAGACTTCATTCTGTCAAAAGTTAATAGAAAATTAAATAAATAAAACATATTTTGGAGTGATCACGTTATTTATGTGTCAACAATAAACGACGATTACTTACAAAAAATAAGTTTTCTATTTCGTACACTGCAATACTTTACAAATGTGATGATATTCAATCTAATGCTTTATGGTAGGTATAGGATACTTTTTGTTTGGTTGCCTGGCGCGTAAACAAATAAATCTGACGGTTACCATACGCGGGAGCAGGCAACATGCAACTGTCCACGAGAGAAGCATGAGTTTTCAAGATTAACGCCGCAAACACTTAACGACTGACCCTGGTATTTATTTATTGTTATAGCAAAAGCAAGTCGCACTGGAAATTGCAGTCGTTTGAATTCAAATGGTACCTACGTCAGTTGGTACCATTGGGATGCGGGGTATCAACACATTTTCTCTCCCTTATATATTTTCCTTTTAGAATTGTTGCTTCGATCACATTGTTAAGTAAATTTTTTACTGCTAGCCGTGTGCCGCTAAAAAGACGCGATGTCCGATTAGATTGAAAATTTGCTTGGTTTGCAGCATTTCAAGTTCTTCGACCCAAATTACTGCGCCTACGTTTTGGCGGCATGGGTATAAACGTAATCACACTGAGCACACAACTAGTTTTAAAGAGAAGTGAAAATATAAAAAACAACCAAGAAACTGCCACGCACAGAAGAATTAATGGTGAATGTCACGTACGATAATATTATTTTCTTTGATGATTTTTTCCAGAGGCATAGATTATCCAAACGCGCCTTTGTTTTGTTTAGATTGACGTTGACGATTTACGTCAAATGTTTGACAGCTCGTTTGTATGTATGTGTATCCTAGATTAAAATGTGTATGTTGTTTTTACTATTTTCCACGCCATTTTTTTGTCTTCATTAAAATTGTGCCTTAAGGAACATATGACAAAAAATAGCCGCATTGGTCCAGCCGTTCTCCAGTTTTACGCTTAGCAACATTCATTCTTATTTATATAGATTTCTTCTGTCAAAAATAGTTGTTTCTATATCGACATTTCTAAGTTTGAAAAGTTATGATTCAATAAGATTTTGCCTATGAGTCAATACAATAATTAATAAAAATTAATTTGAAGGTAGGGATTTTCAGAAATTTCTAATTGTATTTAGTATAGTTTGTGTCTTCTTCGTGTTAAAATGTGTACGAGTGAGCTCTTTAATATTAAATTAAAATTTATAAATTTAAAAACAAGTTAGTGGCATATATGTGGTAAGTGTACTTTCTTTAAGTAATTGTTTTGTTTTTTTCTTTTCTTTAAACATAATCTACGTTTATTGCTTAACAAATAGTTTTATTTTTTAATTTTTATAACTATAATTTATATTCATAAGTTGGTTTTTCAAAACGTAGGTATTATTTAAAGTTTTACAAAATGATTTTTACTGTTACCTACTAATTTGTAAATTTAAAAAAATGAATTTTTCCTTGCTCTTGTAAATTTTTATGATTAAAGTAACTAATATAAAATTTAAAAATTATTCTGCCTTTTTTAAAACATTTTTTACCAATTGTAAAAGTTGTTACGCCATTTTAAAACTATATTTTACTACCAACTGTTAAAAGTTGTTACGCCATTTCAAAATTATTTTTACTACCAACTGAAATATTTTAAAAACTATTTTGTCACCAGTTTTTAAATTTATTTAGCCATCTTAAAAGTATCTTTGTCGCTAACTTTTAATTTTTTTGATTTACTTATTCAAATTAACTTTATATAGATTAGAATTATTGTTTATCTCTAATTCCTAATACTTGAGTTTAGTTTAAAGAATTCTTAATCTAAAACTAGGGTAGAATTATTATACATTAAAACCTATTTTTTATTATTTTGACTTAATTGTTGTTTATGTTAGTTTAAAAACACTTGAACTTAAATTTGTAATATTCATTCGCAATTTAATTTTGTTGTTTTGCAGTTTTTTTCATTTCTTCTTAATCTAAAACTATTATTGTTAAATTATTTGCACATTAAAATAATAATTTTAAATAAGTACAACATTGTTTTTTGTTTTACTTATTTGAATTCATTTATGAGTATTATTTTAACTTAATTAAAAAAATTCGTTTTAATTCATGAATCGTTAACGACTTAAATGTATGTATTTAAAATATTGATAGATTTATATCATAATTATTATTTAACTTAGTTTGCACGCGCAAATTATTTTCGTTCTTTTCTAGTTTTTCCATTACTTCTTACTATAAAACTATTTATTATTATTTATTGTACATTAAAATCCAAATTTAAAATAAATACTAGGTACATTGTTTTTTCTGTTTTACTTATTTGAATTCATTTATTAATATTATTTTATCATAATTAAAATTTCTTTTAAAACATGATGTTGACGATATGAAATTATGCTTTATTTAAACTTTTGATAGATATATATCACAATTATGATTTAACATAATTTTTGAAAACATTAAAACTTGAATTTGAAAGATAAACGCGCAAATTAATTTAGTTGTTTTACAGATTTACAATTTCATTACTTCTTAGTCAAACGTACTATTATCAAATTATTTACACATTAAAATCTAAATTTTAAACATTGTTTTCTATACTCTTTTATTTTAGTGTTTGAGTAATCTAGAAGTTTCACATTTCTCTAAAAAAATCTCGTTTTAATTCATGAATCGTTGACGACTTAAATTGTGCTGTATTTAAAATATTGATAGATTTGTATCATAGTTATTATTTAACTTTAGTTTGAACGTGCAAATTATTTTCGTTGTTTTGCAGTTTTTTCATTACTTCTTAATATAAAGCTATTTATTATTGTTTATTGTACATTGAAATTTAAATTTAAAATAAATACTAGGTACATTGTTTTTTTGTTTTACTTATTTGAATTCATTTATTAGTATTATTTTCCCATAATTAAAAGTTCTTTTAAAACATGAATGTTGACGATATAAAATTATGCTTTATTTAGAATTTTGATAGATATATGTATATCACAATTACTATTATTATCTAACATAATTTTTCAAAACATTAAAACTTGAATTTGAAAGATAAACGCGCTAATTAATTTAGTAATTTTTTAGTTAGTTTAGTTTACAGTTTTACAACTTCATTGCCTCTTAATCAAAATTACTATTATTAAATTATTTGCACATTAAAATCTAAATTTTAAAAATTGTTTTCTATACTCTTTTATTTTTAGCGATTGAGTAATTTAAAAGCTTCACATTTCTCTAAATTATTCCGCTTTTTTAGTATTACTTTTTATAAAATAATTCTTAAATTTTAAAATTCACCATCTTATTTACAATTGACAGTTTAAACTTAACAATGGTATTGGTGTAGTGGTAGAATAGTTGCTTCGTAATCAAAGAAGCCCGGGTTCGAATCCAGGTACACTAACAGTTTTTTTTTAAATAAAAATATTTTCTCTTTCGCTTAAATCATAAGACTTAATGACGCATAGAAATTACCAGTTATGCGATGACGTAACAATGTGAGCAAGAGAGAAAAAAATTCACTGTCAGAGAGAGAAAAAAATCGCTGTAAGAGAGAGAGAAAAAAAATCGCTGTAAGAGAGAGAGAAAAAAATCGCTATAAGAGAGAGAAGAAAAACTTTCCCAAAAGTAACTTGTCTACGTTCCCTCCGAGGTCAAAAGGTGAGTAAATCAGAAAGTCTTATGACGCATAGAAAATTACCAGTTATGCCATTACATAAAATAAAAAAGGAAAATTTGAGATAGAAAAAAACTTTCACGAAAAACGCTTGTGTACGTTCACGCCGAGGTCAACAGTGAGGTCATTAGAGGGTTTTCCTGTCAGTTAATTAGCGATGACTAATTAGCTGATAAGAAAATCCTCCTCATTCTACTCCCGTCAATTTCGATCGATTTTACGTATATACAAGCTCTATAAGCATACTGGGATCTTCAGGAACTGGCTCATCCCAATTAATTTTCATTTGCCACAATTTTTTTTAGCGTGGTTTTAGTTTTAATTATTACAGGACCCAGTAGTCCAAGTGGATCATATATTTGTGCAATAACAGATGTGACTAACCGTTTAGTAAATTACTGTTTCCAATTAAATGTTTTTATAGAATAACCAAGTGCATTCTCTTTTGAATACCATAATAACCCTAATGTATGACTTTGATTGTTTTTGCCGATGTTAATGATTTGGTTTGGATTCGAATCAAAAATATCACAAAGTAATTTGTCATTGTTAGAGACCAATTTGTTTAATTCAAAGCAGCCGGAATTTAAAATAGTATTGATTTCGCTGTAAAGTTTACGTAATTTGTTTAAGCCGTTAGCGTAAGTCAATAAGTCGTCTTCGTAAAAATCATTTAGGATAACTTGACTTCAATCAGTATAGATTTTGGAATTCGTGCGCTGTTTGTTGTAAACACCTGATGGCCTAAAATGCAGCCGGTGCAGTACCATAAGTTACAGTATTTAACTGATAACAATTAACCGGATGATTAGTATCTGCACGCCAAAATATTTTTTGAAACCGCTTATCTTGTGGATGGATAAGAACTTGGCGATACATGTTAGTTATATCCCCAGACCAGAGCTGGGCAGTAGTTAACTACAAAGTAGTTAAGCTACTAATCTAACTACTTTATTGTTGACGATAGTTGTATTCTATATATTCAAGTTGCTTTAATTTAATGATCTAACTGTAGTTGGAATAAATTACTTTTTTCGTGTAATCGTATTTAAAAAGTAGTTAGCTTCTCTATTTTAACTACAAAAATAGTTAAACTACTTTGTTAATAGCTTAACTACTTTACTAATAATTAAACTACTTTATTAGCGGGTTCAATTACATGCAATGGCTACAAGTATTCAGCTTGCATTGCAGTTTTGCTGGTTAAAACGTGTCCTTAAAGTGATGAACGGTAACGCAGAAGTAAACATAAATGTAGACTATTCAAAAATTTTTTATAAATGCAGCAAATCTAATTTGTTTTGAAATGTTAAATGCCACTGATTTAAACGTAAACAAAGTATTACTTCAACAAAATGAAGATTCTTTTGATTTTGATGAACCTGGTTTGTCTAAAAAGTTACACATTTCTTCTGATACTGAGAATGAACATGCTCACAAAACCAGAAGAATAGAACTAGAATTGTTAAAACACCTGGAAGATAACAGAATTCATATATCTATTTCAGATGATTATAACATTATTTAAAAAATCTTCGCTGCTGTCGAGCGATTATTTTCGTTTTTCACTCATAAATTCGCTCAAAAGAACTGCATTGGCTGATGCTCTTTTTGAAAAGTTACTTTTATGAAAATAAAATGGACATTGAATACCAGAATAAGCTTATTACTTTAAGTTCTGTTTTTAAAGGCTTGTTTTATTAATTTTTTTTTTTGAGAATTTGTAATAAATAGATATACATGATAATAGAATAATAGCACTTACGTTAAAATTGTTTTACTGTTTTACGTGTGAGCGTGATTGATTTACTTTGTCTTCTTTAATGTAATAATAGTTCAGTGTCTATAGGTACTTATTTTTATATGACTGAAACTGGTATAACATAAACCGTCTCAGAACTACTTTTTCTACAAATAGTTGAAAAAAATAACTTATATTTTAGAATACAACTGTTGAGTAGTTAGTAACCTAACTACTTTCCGATTTACGGTAGTTAGTAGTTAGTAAATTACACTACTTTTAAAAAGTAGTAACTTTAGTTAGTATTTAACTACTTTTACAAAGTAACTTGCCCAGCTCTGCCCCAGACTATACGTATTTATGACATCGATACCTTAATATAATTGAAAAGATATCCTGCTGTATAGTAGGACCTATTGAAAGTAAGTCATTTAAGGAAAAACCAGAGTCTGAAGTATTTGAAGCATTGTATACAACTTGCAATTTAGTCGTTTTCTTAGTGACAAAATGATGAGGGATGTAATAATCGTTTTCTAAATTTAAATATTAAGCGGGATGTTTACCTAATGCTAAAGCTTTGAATCTAGGAAAAAAACCCCCGGGGTAAAAACCCGAAGTATAAACCCCTGCGTTTTTCGATATCTTTTACTTAGTAGACCAGTAATTTTATAATGAATATTTACGGTATATCTTTTATTATTGCTTATAGAAGATATTGTTAAATAGAAACTAGTTATAGATACCTACTTTGTTTCAAGTGTATCTAGATACGGATACAAGATCTTTCATTAGGATTTAGATACAGTATCTACAATACCTTTTAGTTTTTAGTAACACATTCTTAACAATTAGCATAGGTATAAAGAGAAGGTATTGTTAAATGAAAAAAATTTACATAAATTTCAATAGATGAATAGGTACGTATTGATAAGCTTCAAATAAAGCTAAAAGTGATGTTATTGGAATGGAATTTTGAAAGTTATGAACACACTTTGTAATGACCAGACAGTGTTAATTAACTTTAAACGCTAATGGCAACAAAGGTGGTAGAAAGTTATGTTTTAATGGTTATATGTATGTAGTACATAAACAGTGTTCGATGGCGGTGTGCTAAATATAGTTCGCTCAAGGTGAGTAAGGTATCTATTAATTGCTATTATTAATTTTATTTTTTGAGTCGAACCGGATTTATCCGTTTTGGCACTATTAGTCCCCATTTCGACTAGGTACCTATTTTGGCATGATGTGTATCTGTGTGTGCGGTGACAATAGTTTTTTATATTAAATTATGTCTTTTTTGGCTTAACTAACAATATTTATAAATATGTTATCCTCATTATAGTGTCGGGCAATCTTAATTACAACTTTGATCATCCGAACGTAACTGCAGTACACAATCACCCTCAATACGAAGAAGAAATCAGGGCAACAAAATGTGTCCAAGAAATGAAGCAAAGGGCTAAAGACAATCCAAATGAAGCACCTACAGCCAATGATTGTCGTCGCAATAAATCTCGTTTGATACATTTAACTAATGGAATTAATCTTTTGTCTTTTTGTGGTGAAAATGATAAAACTGTCATTGCTGGTTCTATATCTGACTTTTTATTTATTTATAAATACACGGGCATATAGGCGCCCAATATATAATACATTCAAAATTGCAAGATTATATAACCAAAGCTTTTAAGTCATTTAGTTTACAATTAAAAATATCAAGATCATTAATCACATTTAATTCATTGAATTTCCTCATAAATCTAAGAATGACAGAGTGGTAGCTAAAGTCTCTTTTCTTATATTCTATACTAAATCATTTATAGAAACGAGTGGTACGTGAAGGAACATTAAAACTTATTTGCCGTAACAATTTAGGACAATCAACAATACAGTTAACAATTTTAAATAGAAAAACAATATCACAAAATTTACGTCTATCAATTAAAGACCTTAAATTTACCTTATTCAAAACTAAACTATAATCACCATTAATATGTCTATGGCCTAACTTATATTCTAGATATTTTAGCAATTTCTTTTGAACACGGTCAATGAGATCAATTAACATGGAAGAATTGGGACACCATATAACAGAACAATACTCTAAAATGTGACGGACTAACGAACAGTACAAAGATTTAACAGTATTTACATCCCTCAATTGACTGGTATTTCTTATAATAAAGCCTAGCATTCTGTTTGACTTAGCAATTATATCACAAATATGGGTTCTAAAAGACATGTCTTTCGTTAAAGTTACACCGAGATCATTAAACTTATCAACCATTTTTAAAGGCTGACCAAATAAGTTATAGTTTATGTCGAACTCTGATTGCTTTCTAGAAAACGAAATTATAAACATTTGTTAAGATTAACTTCTATTTTATTTGCTTTGCACCATTTTTCTAAACTAATTAGATCTTGCTACAATAAGACTATATCAGAGATACAGCGAATTACTTTAAAAAATTTTAAAGCATTTGCAAATAATAGTAGCAAACTGTTCAACAAAACAAACTTTAAATCATTTATAAAAACGTTAAACAACAAAGTGCCTAAATGTGAGCTTTGTGGGACTCGTGAAGAAGCCAGGAGCAGTTTTGAAAGGTGGGCAGGAAAAAATTTGACAGCCAACCAACGATAATCAGCAAGCCAGTACAAAAACGAGCCACCGATCCCATAAAATTAAAGTTTGTTTACTAGAAGAGCATGGTACACACGATCAAAGCCTTCCGAAAGTCAGTGTAAACAGAGTGCACTATTTCGCCCACCTCCAATTTGTCTAGAATAAATTGACTATAAATTGCTAAATTGGTATTAGTAGACCTTCCTTTTGAAAAACAATCCTGTTCAATAACTATAATTTGCCTAAAGACATCAGTAAGTTTTGCATTGACTAAGTTTTCAAAAAACTTAAAAATAGCGGATAGGAGGGTGATTGGTCTATAATTTGAAACTAATGAAACATCACCACTCGTAAAGGTTGTTCAAATGTAGACACGTTTCGAGAAAGATGGAAATTTACCTGCTTTTAGTGATCAGTTGAACAAAATTTGATCGATCACATTGGGGAAGGTCACGGAAGATCTTATCACTATTAGTGTATCCAGAATCAAGTAATTGATACGCTGAGTGTTCTGTGTCAAGCCCCAGATTTAATTTATTAACATTTTTACAGTTAATACAACATTTTTTATCACTATCACAATCCTTACTTTTATGGTTCTCTAAAGAGCACAGGTAGCAAACCTTTTTATTCGTACATTTTTTAGTTCCATGGGACAAGGAACAACATTTAAAACAGCGCCTAATAGAAACCTCTTCAAACACACGGCATCTTTCCCATTCAATATTCAGCTTTCCATCCACCATCACCTTGCTAATTGATTCAACATCAGTTTCAAACACCGCTGAATGTGTATTCTTTAGCCTAATTATCTTCTTTATTACAACCTCTTCTTCCTTGGCAAAAGTACCCATATTCTGTTTAGGTAGACTCTCCCTAATTTCCACCTCATTCATCTCCTCCTTCAATGCAACTAAATTTATTATTGGCTATCTACTTCTTGGTTTTTTTAACTCATATTGATCTCCCAAATTAGTCTTTGCAGCTTGTTCCGATTTTTCTTTATTTTCTCCTAATTTACATACAACAACAATACCTTCACTTCTCGTACTCCTAACTCCACTTATTCCTACTTGCAGTTCTGTTAGCTTCAAAACCTTTTTACATTCATCCTTTGTTACATCACTGCTTTGTTCCACTTTTGGTTGAATAATCACAACCTACTCTTTATCATTCACTCTATTTCTCACTCTCTGTGCATAAGTAACAGCTGCTTTTATCACATCAGCATCTCTCAATTGATCCTTCAAGTTTCTGACCTTCAAACTAAGATCCCTTACCTGAGATTGCATAAAATCCAAATTCCTACCAAGATCAATTGTTTCAATTTTGTCTTTAAGTTCTTTAATCCCTTGATAAAATTCCTTCACAACATTCTTCATGAGTTAAGCCGCTTTACACTCAATAGGATCATTGAAGTCAACTACACACTTATCACAGTACCATTTGGCACCTATAGCATTCTTTAAAACTTTTTTATCAGCTAGTTTTAAACCAACGCAATTGAGATGGAACTGAGAAAAGCAATGGCATTCACAACCAATGTATTTTTCTTTGTCATCAATCTTAACCTTACAATGACCACAAAAATTTTCTTTAACACACAAATATTGTTAGAAGCCATCCCTACCAGGGATTTCTTTTTCTACTAGAGGTACATAAACTTCAACTTAGTTGTATTATGCAACTAAAATTTGATCGCGTAATTTAAAATCCTTTAATATACTGTTTTTTATTTATGAATGTTGTTTGACGGATTTTTTTTGGAGCGTACTGATGCTATGGCTCCTTATTGTCATTTCGTACCTACGCTATCTTCTTTTCTAAAACAAGTACCTGTTTATAAGTGGAATATTTGTTTTGCTGGGTTGAATTTTAAAGATAGTCTTTTCTTGAACAAGTCAAAGATTTGTGTATTGCTAGACATGTTAGTTACGCTGATTTGTATATTTCAGCTAAAGATTCATTTACTGGTTCCACCTTACAGTGGTACTGTAATATTAAAAATGATGTTTCCAATTAGAACGAATTAGTCAAATGTCTTAAGCGTGAATTCTTATCTTTCGACTATGACTACGACTTGCGTACAGAAATTCACAATCGTACTCAAAGCCCTCAAAAAAATTTTATTTTGTACATGATTGCTGTCGAAACACTTTTCAAACACCAAATTCTTCTACAATCACTCAATAAGTGCAATTACGTCTCGACAAAACGTTTCAATAAGAAAACAATCTTTTCAGTCTGCTCACCCTTACTTGCAGTGAGCTCTTTTATGACTTCTTATTAGATGATTTTTCTTGTCGTTACTTCGTTACATTTTGATAACCGTGTCTACCTTACGTTATACATACATTACCAATAAGACGAGTATGCGGACTTATTGGTTACTATCGTCGTTTCATTAAAGATTATACTATTTTGTCTACGCCAATTGTTTCTCTCTTTAAAGGAAAATCTATGGGTCCAATTATTGTGTGGTCCGATGAAGCTGAAATTGTTTTCCAGGAAATTAAACGTCATATTACGTCAGCTTCCATTCTTGCCTCTCCAGATTTTAGTCGTAAGTTTTTCATTCAAACTGACGTTAGTGGTATAGCGTTAGGTGCTGTATTATTTCAACGTTTGGATGACGGTATTTTTTTCAAGTTAACGTCTGCTGAAAAGAAGTATTCCGCTACAGAACGAGCATTATTTGGTGTTATTTTTGGAATAGAACATTATCGTGGGTACGTTGAAGATTCTCAGTTTACCGTTATTACGAATTGTGCTACTTACTTACTTTTATTTATTTTTATTTTTTATTTTATTATTATTTATTTTATTTATTGTCTTACATCGGTCCGGAAAGCAAAAAATTGTGTCTGAAGCGCTATCTCGTGCCGTATATTCTATATATTTGTCTACTTTTTGTCTACTTTTTTTTCCTGAGGAATGGTACCTTGATATGATTAATAAGGTTTCATCAAACCCGGATCAATATCCGTACTTTAAGATTGACGGGCA
The DNA here is from genome assembly GCA_035610365.1 of Aquatica leii. Lineage (NCBI taxonomy): Eukaryota > Metazoa > Arthropoda > Insecta > Coleoptera > Lampyridae > Aquatica > Aquatica leii. The sequence continues at coordinate 174,905,624 of CM069433.1, read as the reverse complement.
TTCTTCTCTCTTACCTTTGCAATCAAACTTACTCGATTGGAAATTAGTTGTTCCTTTTCCTAACTGTACCAAGATTCCACAATAGTGTCACGATGACCCTACTTCTTCTCATTTGGGCGTTTCTAAAACTATGGCTAAAATAACTGATTTGTATTATTGGCCTAAGTTAAAAGTCTCTGTCAGCAAATACATTAAATGATGCAAAATTTGTGCAGTTCACAAAAGTAAAAACACTTTACGTCTCGTTTTTATGCAAAAAAAAAGATATTAGTTTTCCGTTTCAGCTAGTTAGTATAGATTTGATGGGTCACCTGCCCTTAAGTAAAAAAGGAAATAAATATTTGTTTGTAGTGACTGATTGGTTTACTAAATTTCTTATGGTTCAATCTCTTGGAATGGCTACCACAAAACTAGTTATTAAGTTTGTGTGAGAATAAGTTATAAACATCTTTGGCGTTCCTCAATTAGTTATGTTTGATAATGGATCGCAATTTGTTTCTAATGAATTTAATAACTTTCTAACTAAAATCAAAGTTCAGACAATTTGGTTAAACGTCAAACATTAACCTCAAGTAAACCCCACCGAGAGAGTTAACCGTGTTTTAGGTACAGCTACATCTTCCTATATCAACGACAATCATAGTGATTGGGATTGTCATATATTTGAGATTGCACAAGCATTCAAGTCTGCTCGACACAAAATTACTCAAGTGTCGCCCTCTTTTTCATTGTTTGGTAGGCACGTGCCAGTCTTTGGAGATTTCTATGGTCCTGCCCGGTCTACCGATAAAATCAAAATTGCAAACAAATTGTTTTGCTCTAAAGACTTATTTCATCTTCCTGAACTATATGAAGACGTAAAAAAGCGACTTCATAAAGTTTATGAAATTAATTTAAAACAATATAACTTACGTAAATGTTATGTAACGTATTCTCTTGGTGATATAGTTTGGAAAAAAAATTTACTCTTTCTGATGCTTCTAAAAACTATTCAATAAACACGCTCCAAAATTTCATTCGTGCTTATTCTTCTAAACAAATTAGTGCTATAGAGATATTAGCATGTTGGTAATTGGATTTGCTAACCGCGAAAATTCAAAAATCGTATCGAATATTACCACGATTCCGATCCACCAACGAATATAGTGAAAATTAACTATATCAGTACAATTGCAAAAATTACCACTAGAGAAAACCAGTGTATGGCCGTTTCACCCTTTGGGGATTCATTAGCACTGGGAAATACTGTCTGATGTATTTCCACTATTATACTGATATATTTCTATAGCTTATATTTGTTTCGTTCTAATAACATAAAAGTGTTGTAGCTGTCGCCATCTTGTGGTTAACGAGCCCACATATAAAATATAAACAAATTAGTGCTACATAAATCTTAGCATGTTGGTAATTGGATTTGCTAACCGCAAAGATTCGAAAATCGTATCGAATATTAACACGATTGCGATCCACTAACAAATATACTGAAAAGTAACTATTTCAGTACAATTGTAAAAATTACCACCAGAGAGAACCAGTGTACGGCCGTTTCACTCTTTTGGGGATCATCAACACAATTCCACAATTATACCGATTTATTTCTATAGCTTATATTCATGTTTCGTTCTAATAACATATAAAAATGTTGTGGCTGTTGCCGTTTGTTTATATTTTATACATGGGCTTGTTAACCACGAGATGGCGACAGCCACAACACTTTTATATGTTATTTCTTCTCTAGTTTATCAATTGGTAGATTTTGATGGTACTGATCTTAGATGTGTTCACGTCAAAGACCTAAAAAAATTACTGCGATTTTTCTGTCAAAAACTAATCCAATCAATTCGAGCTAGCTGCTTCCTCTTTTGTTTTATAATAGTTAGTCGTATAAATCTCATTTTCATTTTAAAAAAATGTAACAGATATCGATTTTTATGTTTTGTAAGGTTTTTTACCTACTTTGGTGAACCAGACATGTTGTATCTTAATTATTTATGTGTTTAAGTCTCATTCAGCTTTGTTACATTATCTTATGTATCTCAGCGACAAAATTTTCTATTTTTGATGTTGTAGGCGTGTGCAACGTGCTGTTTTATCATACGTTCTGATTTTTGTGTTTTTTGTTAAAAAAACAATACGAATACAAAAATTAGTAAGATCACTTGGGCACATAATTAATTAATAAAAGAAATCCCAAGAAATATTGCTTTTGTCGTTACGTTTGAATAAAATAAGCAGCCGTATTAGGCATATGGTTTTTGAAAACCTGGAAAATTTACTGAAGAGCTTCTACCTACAATTTGTTATCAGTTCCGTTTTGTGTTAGAAGTCCTTCAGGATCTCCTGAACTGTGGCGCTGTAAACAGTTTTTGTCAAAATGACGCTATCATCCGTCTTACAAACATTCGGCGGAACATTTTTCCTAACGTATCATTGCTTTTGTCGTTGTATTTCTAATTAACAAATCTTTATCAGGTACTACTTATTTTTATTTAATATATAAATATCTGATTATTTTTAAATTAATTTTTTGTTGACGTCTTTGTGCTTTAAATGAACTAATGTTTTTGAGATTCACTTACATTTGTCAAATTTTCAATTTTTAGTTTATTAATTGCGAGTTTCGACTCAAGGTAACAGTTCACGACATAATGAAACGCCTCTACCTATTCTTTATGAAGTGACTAAACTGTAGTTATTTTTCTAGAATACGTTTTTTGTAGAATTGTACTCATCAACTTAAAAGTAGTCCAATTAGTAAATATTCATTTTCTATAATACTTTTATAATGTGAGTTAAAAAATTAAAAATTTCTTAAGTTTGTTTTCATTTATTTGTGTAATTGCAAACCTCTAGTAGATAATTTTGAATGATTAAAAAACCGTTTGTTTTTACAGCCTTAGTTGTATCGATAAATTAAGATTTGCCACATGAAAGTGTTATCTTGCCTATTTTTTTAAGTAATTTATTTGTAATATATACACACAATTTGTTTGCATTGAAGACCTAATATGATTACAAAAGTTACAAAAAAGTATGAAACTATAATTTTATAAATATTGATTTTTTATGTTGGTACAGACAACGTTATAATAATTAGATTGCTTTACAATTATTTGTATTCAAAAGTTTTATTTACGTAGATTAATTTGTGTTTACTGTATTATAATTGGTAGTAAAAACACGTATGCATTAAATAAATTAAAACTTAAATTAATTAAAATTTAAAAACATTAAGCATTTACCTTTCGTTTTCTTAAAATATGTATGTTTTTTAAACAATGATTTTTCTTAAATGCATACAATTTATTTAATTTTTTTGAATTCGAGAAATGAATTAACGTATTTAAAAATGCTACTAAACGTTATAACTAACCATAATCAACCAAAATGATTGCATAAGTAATAAAAAATGTTAAGACTTTCTGTAAAATGCAGCATAGTAATCTACAACAAAATAAAAAGCATATGTATACGAAAAAAATTAAATTGTTTTGTTTGCTGCAAATTAATAGACAAAGAGAAATGATTAGTCATGCTTAGAAATTCTAATATTGACAAAAAACAGCAATTATGAATACTGATTAGAATTGGATTTATATTACAACAGCATAAAAAATGTAAATAAAATTTTATAAAAGTCAGATACAAATGAAGCACTTATTTGGGTTCTAATTCTAATTTTTTTAAATGAAAAAAGAAACAGAATAAACTTTTACAGTTGATAGTATGCATTTAAAATTAAGAATCAAAATATTTTTTAGTAATTAGTATTAAACCATAAATATTTGCAACTATGTACCTCAATATTCTTTCGAATTTGATAAAAATGTATACAGCGTATAAAATATAAGCAAATAACACCTTAGGCCAACAAACGGATTGAAAGGTTTTGGTTATTTACTCACAAACCACAGTATTTAAAACGGGTTTACCTTTTTAAATTACAAAAAAAAAAACGTTTATTGTGTAACAAGCTCTTGGCATTAAAAAGCTTTAGAAGTAATCAACTGTTTTTAGAAAAGTATTTTAAATCGCGCTGTAAATCTATGACTCAAATAAACTACCATTTATCATCTTTAAATTGCAGTAACCTAGTTTTTTTCTTTTAAATGCGAGTACTGTTTTTATTGCTTTTCTCACTACTCACACAGTTAGAGAAAATAAGTAAGTAATATCGATAATTTAGAGTTAAAATGTGTGAATTAAAAGTATAAGAGGAGCTAACAAAATCCCTTCAAATTTATTATTTTGCAATATAGTTTGCATCGTACTTATTTTAACATAAACAGTTGCTTAATTTTTTTAATTTTAAATTATACTATTTTTTTTAATTGATTTGCATTTACATTGCTAACGAGTAAGTGTCTTATAAAAACAGAAGTGCACGGAAAACTTTTCTGACACGAACAGATAGTTTCTAATTTAGTAACAGTCATAAATTGCTATCGTGACAAGCAGAATGAATAATAGTTGTTAAAAAGATTTTAAAAGTATTTATCTAATCTCAATTAATAAATTAAAAACGAAAACGTTTATTATTTTAACTATAATAAAATTAAAGTATAGAGAGCAAAAAATTGAAAACCATATTAATAATGACAAAGTGACTTAGTCTTCACTATTAGTCAAAATTTTCAAGCTTAATAAATCAAAATTTAATCTAAAATAAAACAATTGCTTTAAAACAAACATTTGAGTACAATAGAATTCTGGTTTTCAAGGGTTCCATTTTTATTACAATTTTTCATTCTGGATAATTTCGGTGTTGTAGTTAGCACACAAACTGAGCTTTTGTCACACGTCGCAAAAAACATGATTCATTTGACATTATCAAAAATTTGTTCAGCGAGAACAATATTTCCAGCGATCTAATACCGATTATAAAAAAATGTTTGAGGTCGTTTTTGAGAAAAAATGAAAAAAATTACTCACAAACATCAAGAACCGCCATGGGTTCTCCGCTTTCAGCGGTTTTTGCTAGTATGTTTATGAAAGATTTTGAGAAAAATCACATTTTAACATTTTAACTAACTTTTGACTATGAAATTAGAAAAGAACTCCTCTTTACCTTGTTTGAACGTTTTAAGTACTCGAAATAAAGATTCACATTAAGTTTATCGGAAACCTATCCATACGTCTGTATTTAAATGAATTGTCTGTACAGAGCTGTGTCCCTAAGTCAACCCCAAAATCTTTAAAAAGACTTAATTTATCTTACCAACGTGTTACTAGCAAACAATTACAGCAGAAGTATCAAATAATCTATTGCAAAGTTTACTTTTGCAAAACCAAGAATAACAATTTAAGTCCCATCCGTTGTCTATCGCTTATGTACCCTATGTCAAAGGTACTACACATTGTATTGGAAAAATGTTGTTTAAACACAATAAAATTATCACTCGGTTTCCTACTCTTTCCGAATTAGGTCAATTTTTATTCCTTTTCAGTGTGACGGCGTGTATAGCATTTCTTGCTCGTTTGGTCGTGCATACACTGAAGAAACTGGTAGTAATCTTAAAGAATCTTCTAAGTCAGCAGTAGCGGTAGCGGAGAACATGCTAAAACCGGGTTATCAAATTTTGTTTGAATACACTAAGATTTTGGCTCTATAATAAATCAATCAGTTGATATTCTAGGCTTTGAAGATATCCACTGCTACGTGTGATAAATGCTCAGCTTGTGTGATAACGTCCACACGGGAATTATCCAGAACAGAAAATTGTAATATATAAGAAACATTAATAAATTAAATTAAAACAAGTTATTTATTTAAAAAAATTACTTACATTTATTACAATTTTTTTATCAAAATTTTTAAAACCGTTAACTTAAAACAACGTAGAAATTTAGACTAGCATAATAAAAAAACATAATTCATATTGGTAACTCTTCAAAATACAAAATAATAAGCTAAACTAAAAGTTAACAAAACAGTAAAAGTAATAGTAAACGAAAATTAAACAAAAAACACAATAAATTAGGTATTGTCAATAACAATTAATTGCATTAAACATTCAGAAATTTTAGCATTAGGTTTATATTAGAGATCGTTCCAAAACAAAAAAATCGTGAAACGCGCATCAGATAAAGTCGAAATTTAAACATCATGCGGAACAACTAAAAACATCAGCAGTAAACAATGTGTGAAAAGTAAAGCTTTTTTACATATTCCAGTCCAGAAACGGGGAAAATTATATGCCAAAGCAACTCCGTGTATCTTCGTAGGTTACAGTTTAGAATCTAATGCGTACCGATTATACGATCCAGAGAAGAATTTTGTATTCCTATCCAGAGATGTCCAGTTCATCGAAAATGAAAAGGGTTCCCTATTCTTAAACAAAGATAGCGGTTAAAATATCAATGATTCTTTTTATTTTCCTACATGGCAGAAGAACCTATTTTAGAAGAAAATTCTAATACAAATAATTCAAGTTTTTCTGAAGAATATGCTGAACCAGATTCGTGACATATTTTGCAGTAATTAACAAAGATGCACTTACCGTGGAAGAAGCTGGACCTAGCTGACTTACCACCAGGTAAAAAGGCACTTTAATGTGAGTGGGTATTCAAAACGAAAATAAAAGAAGAACGTTCTCAATACAAAGCAAGATTGGTTATTGAAGGTTGTGGACCACGAAAGGGTATCGATTTTGAAGAAACATATTCTCCAGTTGTTCAATACACTTCGATCACATATTTACTTGCATTTGCTGCTGATCATATTCTATCTTGATATTGACCGGGATGCAGTTACAGCCTTTTTATATAGATTTTCTTTAATTTAATAATGTGCACACCTCAAACGCTGCACAGTGGGATATTTGACGAATTTGGGCTATCAAAAATCGATTTTAACAGAGAATGATGAAATGGACTTATACATCATAAAACTGAATCAGGGAGGAATCACGTGACACTATTAATAATTTTCCTAACTTCTCTTGGACTTTTTATTATTACCTCAAACTAAATTACTGTGTATCGAAGTCAAATAACTGTTGCTTCAAACGTTCCATTTTCGAATACAAATACATTCACTTCAAGATGTAATTAAAATTGAATAATTATGAACCAGATATGTGTTCGTATTTTTGATAGATTTGATTGTTGAATTTTCTTTAATAACATTAAAAGTAATTTAATATAACGCATCCAAAAAAATTCTGTTGCAAACAAACAAAGGTTTTAGTTTTTCCAACAAACAAAATTAAGCATTGAACAAAACTTCAAGATAAAATTAGGCAACGCTGATGATGGAAACACAAGCAGAAAATGTTTACTGGCCCTTCTCTAACAGATTGACCAAAGTTCTAAAAAAATATGCCGAAGAAGCAGCTAAGCTGTATGTGCAATTATATCCTTGGTACCCAATGTCGCACACAATGCAAAAATCCATGGTTCAATTGTAATAGAAAATGCTATATTATTAATCGGTCAATTGTCACATGAGGCAGCCAAAGAAATGACTTTCGATCATTCCGTCAAAATTTAGCTAAAACATTTTTTCGAGTTTCTTGTTATGAGAATATTCTCTACAGATTGGTTTTGAGTTCGGACCAAGTGTTGACGGATATGAGAACCACGATAAGAAAAAGCTCAAAATGATTTTTAAAGGAGACTTTAGAGATATTATATATAATATATAATACTAGAAGCTGCTATAAATGCTTCTAAGAGTCACGGAAATGTTTGAACTGTTTATGGCAAATACACAAATATAAATCAAAGTTAGCTGTTTAATTTGACAAACTTGACATCTTCAAAATAACTACAAAATTCACTAACAATTGCGAACAAGAAAAATTTCATGCAAGAAAAATAGAACCTGTTCTAATTTCGCTGGAAGAAGTTGTCGCAAGAATTGCATGCGCAATTTCTGTATTATGCAACGCAATTTTTACCTGCAATTCTTGCTAATACGGGCTTTACAATCACATTCTGACCAAAGCAATTACTTTAAGTCTGCTTTATTTAAAAAACTTGGCCGACTGTTAAAAATTAAACATACCAGAACTACATTTCCCCGCCCAGCCTGATAACACTGGTTAAACAGATGAATTAAACAATAAGAAAATACTTAACTAAAATAGTGTCCAAACATCGAAGGGACCGGGACCACCGTGTTGTGCTTGGTCCCAAAATACGTTTATCATGCGACCTCTAATGTAAACGAAACCGGAAAAAAAATGCTGAAACAAACTCTGTTAGCAAGTTAATGAAAAGACTAGACAAAATACATCAAGCAGTTTAAAACAACGCGCAAATTGCCGGTGACAAAATGAAGATCAAGTCTGATGATAAGATACGAAACGGTAGGTTTTAACCGGGCTAAGACGCAAATGCAATGAGACTTCTGCAACGTATCAATGACCGTATCTAAAAACTACTCAGAAGCAAGCCAAAAGCAGTTTACATCAATCGTTTATGCGAGTTTGCTGGCGATAACAACGTTGCTAAAAAAGTCCAAGCTAGAATAATAACAAACAGTTACGAGGAATTAAGTAGATAAGTTTATAAGCATGTAGAAGAGTTTCGGAAAGGCTAGGTTTGAAGTTACGACCGAAGAGCAAACACGAAAATATTACGCTATTGCACACTGTGGAAAGTGAAGACATTAAGATGTCTAAAGGGATTGTAGTAGTATTTAAGAAAAAGTTTTGACGGTTAGATGAACTACAAAAATAGCTACCGGTGGTCGGCAAAGTCTTAAAACTGCGTGTTGATTAACGTTTCATTTTTTATCTGGTCATTAAAAAGTACTCACAGGCAAAGACAATATACATAATAATAGCGAATATTAAAGAATCTTAAAAAAAGAATAGAGTTTCATAGCACTACAGTACTAGTGACGGCTTAGATCAATTGTATTGGAGGACAATGCGAAATATGTGAGAGGCTGTCTAAAAAACAAGCGTCTAAGTGTTGGTTTGCAGTCACTATCTAAGTAGAATATTAGGTCAGAGCTACTACTATACTCAACAAAATTGCCAAAACAAAAAAAAATGCCGTTGTTGCCACGACTCATTTTATCGCTATCGCGTCCAGCATCCTGTTTTAGAACACCATTCTTAAGGAAAAAAAGCAGTGTAACGTATCAAAACCAAAGATTGTTCAACATCATCCAAAGCGATTACCAAAAGAGACAGAATGTTTTTTAGTCACAAATAAGGTGAGAATATAAAAACTAATCGTTGAAAGTTGCAGTCTAGTCTTAAGTCTTAACATAAATTTGGAAGTTTAAATAAATAACTTTTGCAATAAGTGTATAAAGATTGTGTCAGTGTAAATAAATAATGTAGATGAATACAAGTGGATCTTTTCCGCAAACAGTGTTTATAAATTTCCAAGTTTTTAAATTCGTTACAATAGATATGTTTAAAAAATATTAATCAACCATTACATAGAAATACGTATTTACTTACATTTATTTTTCAAGTTAGTCAGTCAGATTTTGAGTTAAATATATATCTTATAAAAATTAGTATTTAATTAGTAATTGTTCATACAATACACGATAAGTATGGTGGTAAGATAAGCAATTTTAACTTTTTTAAATTAAAATCTAACTTTATTTGGTTTAGTTGTTTTTGTGTTTATGTACAAATTTAGAAATTACGCTATACCGCTGCATCATAATATTTAAACACTTTCATCAAGTATATACACGGTGTGTTAAATTGACAAAAAGGCTACACGTTGCGAGATTCTTTGTTCACATCTGAATTGAAAATCTTAAGAGTAAAATGTTGTATCATGTTTCGTACGTCTTCACGAGGTTCTCGAAGTTTGGATTTTTGTTCTATAAATAAGTGTTAGTTTTGATATCTGTTAGTAGAGACTGCGATTAAAAATAATAAAGAAATTTTGATACTTTCGACTTTTTTGTTTGGGGTTTCTTTTTCTTGAACTGCATATATATAAACTCTTAACAGTTCCATAATATAATAAAGCCTTTTATTAATTAAATAAACACTTATTTAACTTTTTTTTATAATATTAATAAAGGTATTTTTTGTCCATTGATGTTTGTATTTGAAACTATGATTTTGATATACTACTTAGTTACCATATTAAAAAATATTTATTTAAAATAGTAAAAAGTTGTTTCAATTTTTTAATACACAATCTAAACTTTATTCAAAATTGAATGTTTTTTTACATTAAATTCAATACGTATTTTTTTTATAAAATAGCAAATTTGAACAAAAAACTATAAAATTTTATTTGTAAATAATTCTATTATTTCTAAAACATCAAATAACTAATAGATTTAAAAACGTTTATAATTTTAATAAATCCTAAAAAATGTTTAATAAAGCAAAAGAAAACGTATCAGAAAAATGTCTTCTTTTAAAATTAGCTTTAAAAAGTTTCGAATACACTAAATATAATATTTTACTACAGACGTTTTCAATTACTATCATTAAAAAAATCTATTTTAGATTTTTATATATATTTATGATAAATGCATCATTAATGTATTTTATAAATTCTAAAAATCTTAAAACTTTTATTGACAAGAGATACATATAAATAAGTTCATTCATAAACAAGTAAATGCTTTAATCTCAAAAATTAATTTTTTTTAAACATTTAGTAGATGTAATCTGCGCAATTAGCAAGATTTTGTAACCTATTTAATTTACATAAAATAACTTATAACTACATTTATGATTTAGATTTTTAGATGTCTTAAGTGTAACATTTTTACCGAATACTTTTACAAAATAAATCTATCTGAAATGTTTAAATTAGGAATTAATAAATATAATCGAAAAACAATATTATTATGTTTTTAATATTTTTTTTAAGTTAACCACAAATTAAAAGTTTTTGAATAATAATAATTAAAAATAATTAATAAATTTGTGTTTCTAAACACATTCATTATGTTTTCTATTAGTGTAATTTTTATACCTTTTGTTTTTTAATTAGAAATAATTTATTTTCCACCTATTCAAACAAATAAATAAATGTTAACATTTTAGTTATAATAGTATTTGAATAATAAAAAAACAATCAACAAATGTAGAAATAGTATATTGTATAACGAGTAAGGAATGGCTGTCATTGCCAACGAGTATGAAAATTCGTACGAGTTGGCAATACACATTCCTTACGAATTTACACTATACTTTTTCTACGACTTTATATTTAATTAGTAATCAAAGTTAAATAGAATTTTACAAAAAAAAAGTAACGCAGAAAATAAATAAACTAATTTAAAAATTTGTATTGGTAATACCTAAAATGACAATTAAAAAATTATGTCAAAACTTGTATTTATTTTATGTCAACTTGACAGCGTTTATACTATTAGTTATCTGTTACTATTATTTAATTCTTGTTTTTTACTCATCTCTAGTTAAAGTAATGGTGAGTGTAATTTACTTGCTTTGAATACATGCGATTTTAGTTAACTTCAAATCATTTAGTATTTGAATTTTTTTTAATACATTAATTTCAAGTATAACCTAATATGAACCCTCACAGCCAAAAGTAAGCAAAAGTCGTAATAAAGGTAACCGCTTTGGATTGGCAAATGTGATCATAGAGTACCCAAAAGCACACCCAATGGTGAACTATGTCCCACTTAATCCCTCCATAGGATACTCTTATACTGACCTTGCGTGTATGCAACGGTCAACTTTTTAGGAAAACCCGAAATTAACCGAAACGGACAACTTATTGTCCACTTTAAAGCTACTCAAAAGATATTTCTTTTTAGTTATTCATTGGTCAACTTGTTGGGCTAACCTAAAGTTAATCGAAATGCCCGGTGCATAGTTGAATTTTAAAACTACTAAAAAGATACCATTTTTTGTTTGCTCAACGTTCAACCTGTTAGGGTAATCTAAAGTTAATCGAAAGTGATTGTTAATGGTTGGTATTTAAAACTAACTAAAAGATACTAATTTTTGTTTGCTTAACGTTCAACCCGTTAGGATAACTTAAAGTTAATCTAAATGGGTATTTTACTATTTAATTTTAAAGCTGTTTAAAATATACAATTTTTGCATTTGTTCAAGAGTCAACCTGAAGTTAACTGTAAAAGATGTATAATTGTTGGATTTTAAAACTGCTTAAAAAATACTATTTTTTCAAATGCTCAACGATTAATGGCTGCTTAACAGATATCTTATAGTTAACATTTGAAAATAAAACACATTCAAGTAAAAGTGCAAGTCTTAAAAAACAGATTTTATACGATACGATATAATACATATATATTTTTTACTTATTTACAAATTTAAAAATATCTAAAATAAATGTCATCGCCTTTAACCCTTTTTCACATTTTTTCTCGATTTTCTGATCCACACCTTTGTCGCCACTAAAACGTTCATTTCCGTGGTTGTGAAAACTATTCATTTTACGGAAGCTGAAATTAGAAAAAATACTTAACTAAACCACCAATATTTATATTTGATTTGATTTTTTACAGGGTTCCCAGCGATCTAGAAAATTGTAAAAAATCTGGGTATTTTAAAATCAGGGCAAACATGTAAAATTTAGAGAAAGCCTGTTTCTATGTCTTTTTGTATACTGACCGTTCATCTGCAATTATGAATTATGTGTTCTTTTGTGTCTGTTAAAAATATGTATAAAGATTACCTTTATAACTGGAACTTTTAGTATAACACAATTACACGAAGTTAACACTCGACTTGTACAACACGCACATCAACAAAACTTGAACGATTGTCTAGCAAGTAAAAAAAAAACGACGTTCAATTTTAAACTAGTCTTAAAACAACCCGGTGGTTATTTAAATTGCTATACCCATTTTCTCCCACTTCAACAACATAAATTTTACAAACGGTGGGCGTTTGTTTAATGTTAATTCAATAATTCTTGAAATCTATTTTTGTTAAGTTTAAATTAACCCCGTAACGTGCATGCTCGAGTTAATTTTATTACGCTAAATGGGCCAAAATAGGCACGCTCGAATTAATTCGAGCGGTATCGCTATATGAAAAATAAGAAAAAAATGGCCGTTTTGATTTTTTTTATTTACTGTCTTGTAAGGTATAAAATGTTAGAGTAATATTACTTCTCGTCTAGTTGTAAAACAAAGAAAAGTTTTTTTTTGTAAATTACAAATAGGTACAAGTAGTTGAAAAAAAGTGAACCGGTGATGGCGTTAGCAGCATCCAGTAAAAATGAAGTTAAATGCTTCAGTTGCAATAAATATGGGCATATTAAGAAATATTGTCGTGAGAATAAAAGTACATCGAAAGCAACAAAAAACATGTAATTACTGTAAGAAACAGGGGCATTTGATAGCAGATGGTTGGTTCAAGAAGAAAAAGGAAAATGAACGAAATCAAATGCAGGAAAATTCAAGCGCATTCATGAGCATGGTAATCTTGGGAGATGACTATAAAAATATGGCATTGATTGGTGAATCAAATTTTGATATTAATGATTGGTGCTTAGACAGTGGAGCTACCGATCACATATGTTATGACAAAAACCAGTTTACGACCATTACGATGGATTCGACAAAGATAATTACAATGTGAAATGGTTCTACTATCAAAGTAACAGGTATAGGAAGAATCAAGTTAGAAGCTTGAAATGGAAATGGGTGGATAAAGTCAGATTTAAACAACGTGCTGTATGTACCAGAATTCAAAATAAACTTATTTTCGGCAGGAAGAGTAGTAGATAATGGTTACATTATTCGTTCGGACAAAAACAAAACTAAAATAGTAGATGGTTATGGTTTAGTAAGAGCAGTGGCAGTTAGACAAAGTAAGTTTTTTAAAATGTCTTTTCGTCTTGAATCTATGGACAAAACTTCATTTTGTAATGTTGTAGAGAGCTTAAGTAATTGGTATTGTAAGCTTGCACATATAAATTTTGATTTAGTTAAGAAAACGTTAAAACGACACAACATTGCATATGAAGGAAATGTTAAACCAGTTTGTGACAGTTGCATTATGGGTAAACAATGTAGACTGTCTTTCGATAAGAGTGAATCTGTAACAGTAGAAATAAGTCAGTTGGTACACACGAATTTATGTGGACTTTTTGAGGTGGAATCTATTGGAGGAGCAAAATATTTTCTTCTCTTAAAACATGATTTTTCCAACTATAAGTCAGTTTATTTCCTAAAATTTAAATCTGAAACAAAACAAAACATAATCAATTACCTACATCTTGTAAAAAACCAAACCGGTAATATCGTAAAAACTATTAGATCTGACAACGGGCTGGAATTTATCAATACAGAATTAAAAGAAATATTATCACCAAACGGGATATGGCACGAGAAATCATGTACATATACACCGGAACAAAATGGAAGAGCCGAAAGGGAAAATAGAGCTCTCGTTGAAGCAGCAAGAACAATATTGCACAGTAAGAATTTGGAAAAGAAAATATGGGCCGAAGCAATCATTACGGCAACATTCATATTAAATAGAGTTTCTTTGGGTAGGAAGGTAAACCAGACGTCTTACAACCTTTGGCGTGAGAAGAATTTCGATATTAATACTTTAAAAATATTTGGATCGTCACTTGCGGTACACATACCGAAAACAAAAAGATTAAAATTAGATTCTAAATGTAGAAAAGGAATGTTAGTTGGATACGGTAAAGAAGTCAAAGGTTACAGGGTTTATTTCCCGGAAGATAACACAATAGAAATTTACAGAGACATAATTTTCTTAAAAGATGATAACACAGAAAATATGAACTTGCATGAACAAGTAATAACATTGGATCTGGATTCTGACACAACCGAAAACATTAAAAGTGAACAAGAGATGATTATTGAACAAGAAGAAGAAACCGATCAGGGACTAGAGACTAATGACATCTCAGCAGACAAAATAAACAAAAATAGATCCAGTAGAGGTAGAAATTTGAAAAAACCAACATGGATAAGAGATTATGAGACCAGTTTCTTTGCAAGACTGGATGAACCTACATCGTTAGAAGAAGTTACTTTAGGGGAAAATAGAGAGAATTGGATACAAGCGATAGAAAAGGAACTTGAAGTGCTTAGGTTAAATAACACATGGCGTGAAGTGAAGTGTCTAATGGGTGTTTAAAATAAAAAACAATGGACAATTCAAAGCGAGATTAGTGGCACGCGGCTTCCAACAAGAAGACACATCTAAAATTGAAAGTATTTATTCACCAGTGGCAAAACTTTGTACATTCAGAATGATGCTAGTTATAGCAGCAAAATTAGGCATACAAGTTTATCATATAGACGTTCAGAGTGCATATTTACATGGCGATATATCAGAAGATGTGTAAATGTCATTACTTGACAAAAACAAAAGTATTAGTACAACTGTGTGTAAATTAAACAAATCAATATATGGTCTTAGGAAGTCATCAAAATGTTGGAATGTCAAATTTAACAATTTTATAAAAAAAAAGGATTTTGTCAATCACAAAATGATTTTTGTTTCTATTATAGGTTAGTAGATGGCAACAAATTTTATTTGTTATATAACATACTTATTATGGGAACAAACTCATTAGAAGTACAAAATCTAAAGGAAATGTTAAATCAAAATTTTAATATGAAAGATTTGGGCAAAATTAAAAATTATTTAGGGATAATTGTGAAACTAAATTTAAAGGAAGGTAATGTTGAACTTGATCAGTGTGAATATTTAAAACAAGTTCTAGATAAATATAGGATAACAGAGTGTAACTCTGTAAGTACACCTATTGAGATGAATTTTGATTTCGATTTGTTAAAAAATTCACAAATTGACAAAAAATATACGAAAATGTGTAGACAAATTATAGGAAGCTTGTTATATGTAGTTTCAGGTACCAGACCTGATTTATGTGAAACCGTAAATTTGTTAAGTCGTTTTCAAGACAAGGGAAATGAGCATTTATTTCATGCATTAATAAGGGTTTTGCGCTATGTTAAGTAGACGTTAAATCTAAAGTTAATATTAGAAACTAATAATTATGAGAATTTGCTATGTGGTTATGTAGACTCAGATTGGGGTGGTGATGTAATTGATCGTAAATCCACAACTGGATAAATTTTTAAGTTGTTAAATTCCACTATGTGCTGGTTAAGTAAAAAGCAACAGTCTGTGTCTGCATCATCTACCGAAGCAGAGTATATTGCTATGGCAACAGCTGTAACTGAACTTTGTTGGCTAAAGATCATAGCAGATTTTGATGTTGTTTGCTTGAATGAGGCAACACCGTTATTTGAGGATAATTAGGCTACTATTAAAATAGCATATAATCCAGAAAATAATAAACGGTCGAAACATATAGACATTAAACATTGTTTTATTAAGGAGAAAATTGATGAAGGTTTAGTCAAGGTTCTATATGTGAAGTCTGATGAACAAGTGGCTGATTTGTTCACAAAGTTAATTAATGAAATTCATTAGAATGTTAGGGCTAAGTGAATGAATCTAATATTTTTTTATGTATATATGTTTTTTTTATTTTGGTCACAACATTTTCATTGAGGGGGCATGTTGCACCGTGTATATCACAATGTAAATGTTGGATATTTTTTATATATACGTAGTGGTAGCATTGTATGGATACAAGTTAAGTTAGTAACAAACAGATAATAAAAACATGTGCTCATGTTCATAATACACAGGTTATGTTAATATACGTTTTTTAGTGTTTAATTTCGTTATTATTGAAAAGATTGATTCATTCTTAAATATAACGACGATCGATTATCAACTAGATTCAACCCACGACACTCTCTTTTAAAATTTGCAATTCTTGTTCATCCACTAGAAAATCGTCATATTTTAATTCAATAACAGTTTCAAACATTGTAACTTGTTTTCCACATTGAATATCTGCAACTAAATTGTTAAAGTTTACATTTCTTACATAATCTTTTGGCCTAGGATTATATAAGGCTCTTTCTATTGGTCTAAATCTTATAGTCGGGTAATACTTCGATGCTACCGGACCATGGTTTTTTCGTTTAGCACCTAAACCCCATTGCCGCAGTTTACTAGTACTAGCAAGGCCATCAGTACCATGTTCATCAGTAAACTTACACAGGAGCAGCAAGAGTTCAGTGACATGACTAATGTCCTAATGACCTAATGCAGATTGCATACAGTTGCATTCTGCTTTAACCACTGCTCCAGAGTTTTTATTAAGCATCATTTGAACGATATAAACAACATCTTTCCGAAATGCTGAATAACATTTTGCTTTCAAATGATAATATTCATTATCAAGTGCATTATAAACATCATAAATATATTATCGCTGGACACAAACTAATTACCCGTCCGAAATGGTTTTTCTGTAGTGTTTTCGTCACTCTAGATTTTATAATCTTCACTCACAAAATGTGTTCCAACAACATATGTATATATGTGACCCTTATTAAAGTATTTTAGAATACTGACTGATGGAAATTTTTCCCATATTAATGTAGGAACAGCACAACTTGATGTTGATGTATTACTAGATCCACCACTGTTTTGCTGTAGATTCCTTTTAAAATCGTACCATTTTCCACCGTCAATTACAAGAAAAATTATAGACTCACGTCCGGCTCGTATACAGTTAACAACCCTATAAGTTACAATAAATTACTTTAAGTTTATAATATATTTGTCAAAATATTTGTACCTAGCTTTGAAAAAATTTTAATTTATTGCCAGTTTTTTTTAGACTACGACATTCCAACCATCGATGTAATTCTGCAACGGAGTGGTCTTTAATAGATTTAGTCGGATGCAAAGTAGCACCCGGAATAAGATACATACACATGTAATATTACTAGTGACCACAAATTGTGCACATATACTTACTTTAAAGTAGTATTACTTATTAGACTCAAATATTAAAGATGCTAAAACAAAAAAAAACAAAATTCACACAGATAACACAAACTTACGCACACGTGTACTACAATAAAACAACAAGCAAAGTAAGGTTAGATGTGAAAAATGACAGAAATGTTTTATACTTTAGTAATTTTTTTGTGATTGTAGCTAACTTGATAAAAAAAGAAAACAATAGGGTAGAACTTTTCTCGTGCTCGTTTCAAGGTTGAATTAAAAAAGAAGTCATCTATTCTTGATAATGAACAGTGTCGTTCATCATTTGTTATCACAAAAAATTCTCCATATGTCATTGGTGTTGCTGATTTATCATCTTCCAGCAATTAAGAGATTATGGTAAACAATTATCAGGCATTTTATGGACAAATGTTAAATACAAATAATTGGTGAATTATCATACGACTGTATTCTCGTTTAATATGTACCTAGAATACTAGTTATTTGTGTTTTTTTCTTTTTTTATTATTTATGTATGCATTCTTATTTTTGAAAATTGTAATAAACCGTGTTCATTATATTACGTAGGTAATATTCTGTTTGTTTTCAACAACTTCCGATAGTTGCAAGATTTGTTTTTTACACATAAAAGTAATTCTTTCGGTTTAAAAGTCAAATGTTGTTAACTTTCTAACTTATGATTGATTTTATATTTTTATTTATATGTTTCTAATATTATTTTTTTTACTGAAAACTTGTAATTGTGATGTATATATATGATTAGCAGAGCTTATTTAGTTTATTTTAACAAATTAAATTTTCTTTTCATATCTTTTGCTAACTATTTGTTTTAAAGTTATTTGGTTTGAATTTATTTTTGTTTTTAATGTCTAACGTTTTCAAAAACAATTTTTAATATCTAAAAATATTTCTAATATTCTTGTATAATTTATTTTTATTTGTTAACTGGCAGTTTTTTCATGTTACTCTTACCAAGAAAATAAAATCAGAAAATGGTAAATTACAATTTATTAGTTAAACAAGAGCAAAAAATTTATTTGAAATATTTTATTTAAGTAACTTTCCATAATATACTGGAATCAATGGTTTGGTTTATTACTAGTAACTACCAAAATAACTTTTTTTAACTTTTCCGGACCTTAACGATTTTCAAAACTTCTGATACGGCGCGGGGTGAATGATCGCCCCAACTTTTTTCTAAATTTTTGTAGAAAAGACAATATGAACAGATTATTATTTGGTGATGATATTTGGGTTATTTTAGACATTTTGTAAAAGTACAATTAAAAACACGTTTATTGTTAAAATGTAATTGTTTACAATCAAATTTAACATTTTTTATATATTTTCGTTGTTGTGTTATGTTTTGGACATACAAAATTTTTACACAAAGTACATTTTAATTGTATTTTATTGTTTTTTGACATAGAACACACATGATATTGACCTCGTTTTTTTTTGTTTCGCACACGTGTTATAAGCCTAATAGCACACAAGATTCTTGGGACGTCCAGTTTAAGTCCAATAAAGGTCTGAACGTCCATAGATCTTTAACGAATGTTCATGAAACGTTTTGTGCAAAACGTACATTATGAACATATTTTTTATGTCCAATGGACGTCCTTTGCTGGAAGTTAAAATAATTTTTACTACGCCAACGCATAAAATATAGCGGGAGACATTACGCAACATCACGTGCGAGGTCATATTTTGAATCATTATTTTGATATTTTGATCAGCTTTGGTTTTGTGTAGTGGTGTCCATAAAATATAAATAAACTCAAAAGTCGTACATGACATGTTGGTCCGCATACCGTATAAAATATTTGATTTGGTTATAACAAAGAGTTATAATTCGTGCATGTGACATATTTGAGGTTAGTATAAACATTTTCTGTATTGAAAACTATAAATTAGTACGGAAGGTAGAAAAGTTGTCATTGGATTTAATGACAGCGAAAGTCAATAATCTATTGACAAGTAACGCCGTCAAAATCCCAACTATAAAATAGGTCAGTACAAACCACATCAGAACTAGCGGATAGCTGTTTTGTTCTGTCCCCTAAGTCTGATGTTGTTTTCTACAATTGTACTGACAATGTTCTTAACTTATTTTATAGTTGGGATTTTGACGGCGCTAATTGTCAATAGATCATTGACTTGCGCTGTCATTAAATCCAATGACAACTTTTCTACCTTCCGTACTAATTTACAGTCACAATTTGATTTATTATCTGATTATCTGTGTAGATCGGAGCATGACATTGTTGCTATATCTGAGACTTGGTTGACTGGAGAAGCATTAGATGATGTGGTATATGTCACTGGGTATCACTTCATTTGATTAGTTAGTCCTACTCGGGCAGGTGGTGTTGCGTTCTATGTAAAAGATCATTTAAAATTTGAAATTGGTAATTGTAGCTCTATTTGAGATTTCGCCGAGTTTCTTTCTAGTACTATTCACTTAAGTTACAACAAATTTGCTGTGTGTGTCTTATATAAATCGCCTTTAGCTGATATGGAACGTTTCCTTGAGTTCATAGAGGATGTATTTCTAGATATCATCTTATCGTATAATAATTTTTTATGTCTTGGAGACGTTAATATTGATCTTTAAAGCCAATCTTCTTATGTTCGTCGTTATATATCTATTTTAAGTCGTCTGAAGTTCAGGCAGCTTATTGACAAGGCTACACGTGTAAGCAGATCTTCTTCTGCTTTAGTTGGTCATGCCATTTCTGATGCATATTCTCCCGTTATTGAATCTGGTTTGTCTGACCATTGTCCGATGTTTGTAACAATTAATTATAACAAAGATCATGCGGCTCCTAAAACATTTACACATTTTAATGGTATACAAACAGAATTATTTTTAAATGATTTAAATTCGATCTCTTGAAATGATTTTTATCGCTTGAATGACATCGACGAAAAAGCATCGTTTTTCAATATTGCTATAATTGAATTTTTTAATATACACGCTCTTTTGAAGTTATACAAACCTCATAAGCCTTTTACTCCTTGGCTCACTAATAACGTTAAATTAATGATGAAACTGCGATATAAAGCTTTGCGCCGTTTTAAGTGTGATCGTTTCTCTGCAAACTGGGATTACTACAAATCGTTAAGAAATCTTGTTCACACATCTGTACGCAAGGAAAAAAGAGCTTATTTTGAATATATTGTCTTTTGTAAAAAAAACAACACTCATAAACTCTGAAAGACAATTAAATCTCTTAATTTGCAACGGTCGCCCACTGGTAATCTACCTTTCTATCTTTGAGATCCTGATAGAATTAACACGTTTTTTGCTGTTTTCGACAATAGTTCAATTACTACATCTGATAGCTTAATTTCATACTATACTAATAATGTTAAAGCTGGAGTTAGGGAAGTGTTCTCACTTACGCTGGTCTCAGCAGGAAGTTGATGAGGTATTATATGACATCAAATCTAGTGCGGTAGGGCCTGACGAATTGAGATACGAATGATACAACTTTGTTGTCTTTCTATTTTGAAAGTTGTGGCGTATATTATAAACTCATGTTTACTCAAGTCTACTTTCCCTCTTTCATAAAAAAATTGCACATGTTCTACCAACACCTAAAACAAAGAAGTGTGATGAATTAAATGATCTCCGTCCAATAAGCATTATTTCACCTTTATCAAAAATTTTAGAAAATATAGTTTTAATGCAAATTATTGCTGATCTTACCAAATCAATGTTCTTCCATCAGTGCAGTCTGGTTTTAGACCGGGGTACAGTTGTGCGTCATCTTTAGCTTCTGATGATATAATTGCTACTTTAGATTCTGGTTTCAATACTGTTTTCATTTTACTTACTTACTTACTTGATTTGATACTATCAACCATAATCTATTATTTTCTATCATGCATTTCATAGAATTTGGCGGCGCGCCTTCCTTATATTTCGTTAAACAATTTTTAGGTAATGGGTCTCAATGTTTCAGAGCTTATGGTGAGTTGTCTAAATCTACTTTAGTTTCCTGTGGTCTTCAACAAGGCTTTGTCCTTGGACACTTAGTATTTCTATTTATACGTGTAATATTTTCCAATGCCTAAACTCATGTAAGTTTCACTTCTATGCTGATAACTCACAATTATACTTTTTGTTTAAAATATGTGACTATTTAAGAGCCTAACAATGCATAAACATTGATCTTTCAAACCTTTTACGTATGACCTACGTTCACTGCTTCAGTATAAATCCGGTAAAATCATCGATTCTCTTGTTCTGTAGCAAGACTTTAAGGAATTTCCTTGAGACTAATATTTCTATAATCCCGGGTGATAATGTTCATGGTAAAGTAGTTTATCCTCCTGTTTGTTAGGTTGTAATTAGTATTAGATCTTGTCTTCTTTAGGAGGGGCAATAAAAACCACTCTAAACTATTTTTATGGATACGTTTCGTGCCTCTAGTGTGCACTTCTTCAGGCCACTGAAAAATTTATTTACGGTAAATGAACAACATTACACACATAACAACTAACTGAATTTGTTTAACAGGTACAACATAAAGACAAAAAACTTACAAGAAAAGGTTATGAGTGGAAACAGTCCACTGGTCCAACAAGCATACCGTCTGATATTATTAATACTTATTCTAGTTCACATAAATTATTGTCAGTAGAATTAAAATTTAAATCTATATACAAAGAAAAACGATGGACATTAATGTTAAAACAAACAATATACACTGAATGTAAATTCAAAAATAATTGTGAGTATGATAAGGCCAATAGATAAAAATGACCATGAATTCGCAATCATCTACAAAGCTTATCTTGCAATTTTTGAAATTAAATTATTGTAAATATTGCTTAAATTGTTGGTGTCGTTATTGAAATTAATGTTGTTTTTATAAATGTTGATGTATATCATTTCCGAAACTAATCTTTTTTTGAAATTATTTTCAACATCTAAAATCGTAGGATTGTTGAAATCGAAGGTATGTCCCGTGTTAATGTGATGGACTGCTAATGCTGTGTCTGCTTTTTTTGTTTTGCAGTCATAACGATGGTTGTTAATCCGATTTTTGACTTTTTGTTTCGTTTGGCCGATATAACAGACATTACAATTGGTACAGTCTAGTTTGTATATTACATCGTGCTTTTCTATTGTGTTTGTTTTATCTTTAGTTTTGCTGTACAGTGTATTATAGATGGAGTTATTGTTGTATATTGCTATTTTGATGTTGTTTGTTTTTAAAATCGGAATGATTCTATTTGTTAGATTTGGGACATTTATTATTGTCATATAAGTGATGTTAGTATTAAGGTTAGTGGTAGGATTGGTGTTAGGGGTCGTATTAACGTTAATTTTAGATAGGTTAATTGGTGGCGGAATCACGATAGTTATGTTAGTATTAGAAAGTATTTTGTTTAATATATTTTTTGGATAGTTGTTCTTCCTTAGTATGTTATTTAAGATGTTGAGGTTTTCTTTGTGAAATTGAGGGCTACTCAAATTTATAATTTTATTTTTCATAGCCTTGATGACATTGATTTTTTGGTGGTGTGGGTGTCTCGATAAAAAGTTAATTGTTCTATTGGAGGCTATTGGTTTAGTATACCACTCTGTAACTAACATTTATAAAAACAACATTAATTTCAATAACGACACCAACAATTTAAGCAATATTTACAATAATTTAATTTCAAAAATTGCAAGATAAGCTTTGTAGATGATTGCGAATTCATGGTCATTTTTATCTATTGGCCTTATCATACTCACAATTATTTTTGAATGTACATTCAGTGTATATTGTTTGTTTTAACATTAATGTCCGTCGTTTTTCTTTGTATATAGATTTAAATTTTAATTCTACTGACAATAATTTATGTGAACTAGAATAAGTATTAATAATATCAGACGGTATGCTTGTTGGACCAGTGGACTGTTTCCACTCATAACCTTTTCTTGTAAGTTTTTTGTCTTTATGTTGTACCTGTTAAACAAATTCAGTTAGTTGTTACGTGTGTAATGTTGTTCACTTACCGTAAATAAATTTTTCAGTGGCCTGAAGAAGTGCACACTAGAGGCACGAAACGTAGCCATAAAAATAGTTTAGAGTGGTTTTTATTGCCCCTCCTAAAGAAGACAAGATCTAATGATAATGTTCATGTATTTCAGCATGAAGCAAAAAATCTAGACTTAATCTTGGATGTTGATCTTAGGTTTAGGAGTCATATATCTTCAACAATTAAAAAAACATACTCGTCTTTTGGAACGATCTATCTGTATCGTCATTATATTTCTCTTCGTAAACTTTTTTGTGATACGCTAGTTTTAAGTCATTTTAACCACTGCAATAAGAATGGATGTGACTTGATCTACCAAAGAAATTATTTCTGATACTAGTACAATAAGTAAGTTTAGAATCTGTTGTACAATTTTATACATTTTTATATTTTTCGACTACTTGAAAACTATATTAAAAAAGCAAAATATTATGCAGGGCATGATATCGGAACCAATGCAAGAAGTGTCCAATTTAAAACGAACAAAGTCACTGGAACCTGACATGGATTCGGTTTTTGTCAAATTTACATTGCCTTTTAGTTGCCACCACGACTTGGGAAAGTTTGAGATTGAGCTAGGCGAAATTGAGATTTTTAACAAAGCTGTTGGTTAATGTTGATAAGTGTACCTACTTTACAAACTTACATTTTTGTTATTATTCTAGCTTCAAGAACTTTTATTAACAGTTGGAAAAGATATATATAATTTTATATTCCGCACAAAAATTGATAACCAATTCATTTTCCAGCCTACTTAGTTGGCTTGGTAAAAAAGAAAAATGTATATTTAAAATTTTGACCGTGATCTCCAATCTGGGAGCAGATGTTTATTTATATTTATAAATGTTCAAAAGGAGAACAAATGATGACATCGTCTCAATAAACAAAAATATAATTGATTTTTGCAAAAATGCAAGAGCATTGGCTAAACCAAACGGTAGTCTAGTGGATTGAAACAATCTACGATTTGGTACGGTAAAAGCGGTGTACTGCTTGGCGGTATTTGCTAATATGCGGACCTTATATCGAGAAACTTAGTAAATTTGGCATCTCGTAAACAGCTTAAAATCGATGATATAATAAAGGGTATGCGTTTTTTTGGCAATTTTATTGTCTTTCCTTAAGTCAACACAAAAACGATTAGTATTAGCTTTCTTTTTAAACAAAAGGACGGAACTTGTCGAGGCGCTTTGAGATTTTTCTACAACACCTAACTTAATCGTCTTCTCTAACTCTGTATCTATTTGTCCGTAAATAAAAAGCAAGACGCATTAATAAGGTTGTTTAATAAGTCCAGAATTTACTATACTATGATATTCGACACGATTTGTGCAACCAACTTGATCTAAAACTGAAGAAAAGGTAAGATGAAAACGAGAATGAATAACCGGCTCCTTTTGTTCTAAATTGAAAATAGTGTATAAAGATTTGAAGCGCAATTCACCTTTACGAATATCAGAAACTTTCATATTGACAATTTTATGTTTAATTTTGATCGAGACAGTTACAATGTCTAAAATATTCAAACGTTGGCCATTACTAACAATACAAGAATTTTTTTTAAAATTTAATAATTCATAGTATTAAACGTTTCAACCTTATGATCCTAAAATTGTGTCAAACATATAATCAAAGGCTCTTCTATAGTCTTTATCTGTCTGAACATAACGTTTATTAGAGAAAACTGGCGAATTAATTAATCATCAGACGTAATTAACCGGTTTTTTAGTTCGTATTTATCTCGTTTTTTTAAACACGTAGAAAAACGAAGACAAATTTAGGTTTTTTTGCAAAACACCGCTCGATGGTTTGGTTTCTTACAGTTCCAACAGAAATAACCATTTCTGTGTGAACATAAAAATCAGTACACTCTAAAAATAACTGATGGTTGGAAACGTTGCGCGACAATTGAAGTTTGACAACTCGTTCTAAAAATGCATTTAAAGAAATTGCCTTTGATTCTCCGGAAAACTTTAAATTTCGTTTTAAAACTAAAACTCTCTTAATAGAAAAACAACATTTTGAGTAACTTTAAAAGACGTTGACAAAGCGGTATCAACAACAAAAGATTCGATAATTTCATCGGCGGAAGTAGAAGTATTCGAAATAACAATTTGTTTATGCAAAAATTTAAACTGTGAAATTAAAACAACTAAATGTTTTAAAAACTCATTTTTGACTTGAGAAACGTCCTCTTGAATTGGAATTGACAATACGGTTTAACATATATTTAATTTTTGTTTTAATAGTAGAAGAAATTTTTTTACTTATTTTTATTGACTTAATTAAATTCTAAACTTCATCGATACCTTCTTTAATAGCTAACTTGTCTGTATTAAAATATTAAAGGTACGTTGGACGAGATACTTTGCTGACGGCGTTTTGAACAAGAAAATTTTTAAGTAGATCTCATAATACAACGACGCGTAAAGATACGCCGCCGCCTCTACCGTAATTCATAATGCAATAATCTATCAACAATCAGCTTGTAACTCATTGTAAAATGAAACTGCAAAAAAATAAGAAATTAACAAGCAAACTAAAATTCGAAAAATGGCTGCACGTTAAAGAAACTAAATATTTATGTTACATGCAAAAGATGTTGATAGAACAATGTCTGAATAGAAGTAACATAAATGAGATAATTGCCGCTGTTCAAAGAAGCTGGTCATGAGTTATATTCAGAAATGAATAAATAATTTGGAAAACTCAAAAATTAGAAAGTAAAAGTCAAAATCAAAAGTTTGCCAGTAAGGGTTATAGCATAAGAGGGCTATTTGACCTTGCCACAATTAATTTTAAACGGTAAGTATAAATATCTTAATTTGATTACGCCGTTCCTTAAATAGTTAGCTTTCGATTGGTCGTCAAGCCCCTACATGATATTGCCAAAAATTTAAGTGATTCATGGTTATGCACCCCTCGGGGGAACCTGTAACCTCTAAAGGGCGCGTCCCAAGGTGGCAGATAGGGGAATGCCCGGTAGATATACCAGGTAGGAGCAAAATCAAATATCTCCCGCGGACCAACAGGTAAAAGCAGCGTCTGACCCAGATTGGGTCTGTTCCCCATGTGAGGGGCAGCTGACTACACACTCGCCAAGACGCAATAAGATAGCGCGGGGTTTTAAATCCTATACCCCACAGTCAAATGGCGAATTACAAAACATACGGAAGTATACCCCAGGTGGGCATGGATAAACCAAAATCCCACACCCTCAGAGCGAGGGTTAGCCTTATGGATTCTGGGGAAGGCAAAAATTCGCAAATATACTCAAGACACAGATCTGGACCAAAAACACGACGTTTAAACATTGCTACCTACAATACACAAACATTCTCATCCGAAGAAAAACTAGTACAATTAGAAGAAGAACTAGAACACATAAAATGGGACGTAGTAGGAATAAGTGAATTAAGAAGGAAACATAAAGGCCAAATAAACCTGACATCAGGGAACATACTTTACTACAAAGGAGAAGAGAAAGCCCTATTTAAAGGAGTTGGGTTTATAATACACAGAAGGCATGCAAAGAACATAATAGATATATGAAGTATAAGCTCAAGAGTTATATACTTAATTTTAAAACTGAACAACAGATACATCATCAAAATAATACAAGCCTATGCACCTACATCGCAAGGATCTGACGAAGAAGTAGACACCTTCTATGATTATATCACAAAGGCAAACGAAAATACCCCAACACATTGTACACTCCTTATAGGAGATTTCAACGCAAAGATAGGACAAAAGGAGGACAAAATGGAAACATCAATGGGGCAATATGTAGTAGGAGAACGGAACAAGACAGGTAGAACTCTATTAGGATTTTGTCTGCAAAACAACATTTTTATAATGAACAGTTTCTTTAAAAAGAACGAAAACAGAAAATGGACCTGGAAGAGTCCAGATGGCATCACTACGAACGAAGTAGACTTTATAATCTCAAATAAACGGCAAATTATAAAAAACGTTGAAGCTTTAAACAAATTTTCTATTGGAAGCGATCACCGCCTGGTGAAAACTACTATAAATATCAATCTAAAACACGAAAGAGGTAACTTTGTAAAAAAGCAAGCTAAAGGTAAAGGTAATAATGGAAAATGGACAAATGTCGAAAACCTGCAAGAATACACAGACATGATAGAAGAACGACTAAATCAGATAAAAGATGAAGATAGCATCGAAGAAAGAAACGACGTTATTGTAAAAACACTAAAGGAAGCAACTCAAAAATACTGAAAGAAAGGAGAGAAATGGGAGACAAAAACTCAGAGAAATTCAAAAAAATCAATAAGGAAATATCAAAAGAAGTTAGAAAAGATATTCGAAAGTATAACAACACAAAAATTATCGAAACAATCAAACAAAATAAAAAACTGAAAGTTCTGAAACGTCAAATAAATATTGGAACAAAAAGTATAATGAAAGTAAAAGAAAAAATAGAAATACAATTACAAACAAATCTGATATTGTAAAAATTACGGAAAACTTCTATCGCAAACTATACAAAAATGATAATCCTGCAGCAGTTGAAGACATAAAATATATCAGAAACCAGGAATCGGAAGATATACCTGAAATTAGTCTGGAAGAAATAAAAGCAGCATTTGGAGAGATGAAGAATAACAGATCACCAGGAGACGAGTGAATAGTTATTCAGGCGATCAAGGAAGGCGAAGTAGCTATCCTAAAAACCTTAAAATCTCTATTTAACGAATGTCTCATAGAGCAAAAAACACCCACTCGATGGGACAAGGCTATCATCACTCTGATGCATAAAAAAGGAGACGTTACAAATCTGACCAACTACAAACTTATTAGCTTGCTACAACACATATATAAGCTCTTTACGAGAATACTATCAAAACGTATAAGTGTAAAACTTGACCTATACCAACCAAGAGAACAGGCTGGATTTAGAGCAGGGTTTAGTACGAATGATCACCTAACAGTACTTAAACTACTAATTGAAAAATGCGTAGAATATAACAAACCTCTTATGCTGATATTTGTAGATTATAAAAAGGCATTTAATTCGATAAATCAGCAACAACTCTTCCATGCTCTTTCGCAATGACGAATAGACTCCAGATACACGGGTTTACTAAAATACATATATAACCACGCAACCGCATCAGTAAGATTACACGAAGACACCAACACATTTCAAATAGAAAAAAGAGTAAGACAGGGAGATGTCATATCCCCTAAATTATTCACGACACTCTTAGAAAATATGTACAAAAACCTAGATTGGGAACAGTGTGGAATTAACATCAATGGTGAACTACTAAATCATCTAAGATTTACAGATGATCTAGTCCTAATCACAGATAAGATAGACGACGCAAATAAAATGCTACAAGAACTCAAAGCTGCCTCAAAGGAAGTCGGGCTTAACATAAACTATACAAAGACAAAATATATGACAAACCTAGTCCTGAGCGATAACCTTTCGGCAGATGATATAAAAATCCAACAAATATACTCATACAAATACCTGGGACACGAGTTAACCATTGGGAGATATAATCAAACCCACGAACTGAACAGGAGAATCAATTTAACATGGGCAGCTTACGGTAAGCTTAGCAACATCTTTAAATCAGATATCCCAATATGCCTGAAGAGGAAAACGTTCGATCAGTGTATACTCCCTGTTCTCACTTATGGGGCTGAAACACTAACATTGACCAAGAAAACCATAAAGAAAATAAGAGTAACACAGACGGCAATAGAAAGGTCAATGCTAAGAATAACACTTAGAGACAAATTAACAAACACCACAATTAGGCAGCGAACAAAGGTAAAGGATGCTGTGTTAAGGATAGCTGAGCTGAAGTGGAACTGGGCGGGACACATGGCAAGACTGAAAGATGAGAGATGGACAAGACGAATGATTAAATGGAGACCTAGGCAAGACGCATTCAGAAGCAGAGGTAGACCACCAACAAGATGGGCCGATGATGTAAAAAGAGTTGCAGGAAATTGAATCCAGATCGCACAGGACAGAAACAAATGGAAGGGTTTGAGAAAGGCCTATGTCCAGCAGTGGACGACCTAGGCCAGGAAAGAAAAAGATGGGTTTGCACTAGATCCGTCAAAAGTTTTTTTTTAACCGTCACAAAAGCAAAATTGAATTGTGTCGCAAACACATTAACAATCACACAATTCCATCAATATGATACTAAACTTGGAAACAAGTGAACCGTCGAGACCGTGTAATATACAAAACAGGATGGTTTCCAAAATTTTAAACTTTATTATTCCTTCTTTCACATTTCTACAAACACCGCCAAGATATTAAAAGTTAAAAAAAAACACCAAAACTATATTATACACCGCCACAATATTGGGTTTCTTTAATCTCAGAATAAATAGTTGGAAGTAATAAATCAAGAAATTCACTTAAAACGTATGACAATAAACTTGACCTAAACGACACAATAAGTAAATTTCTGTTTAGACCGCGTTATAGTTGAACACCCAGACTTTTTAGGTTTGATCCTAGTCTCACCTTGAGCGCAGAAACAAGAAGTAGAATTTGCCTTTTGCCATATTGTCGTTCGTGAACCCAAACAAACTGACGTTTTGCAAGACATTGCAGCTTGCATCTTTGAAGTGGTACCATTTTTTTTTTTTTTTTGAAATTCAATAATTGATTATTAATTTGAACAAAACATAATAAAGTACAACTTTAGTCCTTTTTCGTCGTAAACATTTATGATTATACATTTTCACTTCTAACTATATTTTTTGTGTTCTGGTTTTTATAAATTGAGTTAATTTTTATTAACTTTTTTTAGACTACTTCACATTAAGTTATTTAGAACACTGTCGATACCTTTTTTTACTACAAATATATTGTTAACTCTATAATAAAAAAAAACATGTATAGTTAATTTAAAATTTCTTAGATTTATTGTTGTGTAAGTTTTTATTATACTTTGTATTCTGCATTTTATAACAGCTGTTTGTAAGCTTATTGATTATCAAGATATTGCGCGTTAAGCTCGTGTATCTATATGTAAATTAACACGTGCTTTAGGGTTTTTATTTTGAAAGCACGTTAAGCAGGATCTTGTACTAGAACGAGGTTTAATACCAATTTGCTATTTATTATATTATTGTAGTGTTTGCTAATTTTTTTGTCTTCACAAAAAAATATTAAATTGTAAGTTACGGGTTGTTATAGCTTAGATGACAAGATTTTAAATTAAATTAAATTTCTTTTCTTATAAATTAAAAAAAAAACACGAAAATGGTTATTCAAAATATATGTATTAGGGTAACTTTTATATTCCCTTTTTGTTATATTTTTCTTTACAATAAGATAGCAGCAGTAAACTGAATATACTTACACAACCGCACTTTTGCGGTTGCTTTAATGCCGGTACAATTTTGTACGGCACAGTTAAAACTTCAATCATTTCAGCTCCAGTCTATTATTGTACATTAAATGATTTAAAAATAATATCAAATTATTTAAATTAGAAATGTTTTGTTTAAGTTAATGTTAATAATATAAATTATTTAAAATATAGGTCTTCTTTTAATTTAAACAAAATATCTAGTACTTAAATTAATTTTGTAATTTAACTTTTAAAAATTGTCTTAAAATAATATAATCCAATTAATTAAAAATACGATAACTACAAAAATTAAAAAAAAAAAAAGAATGTACATAATTATTTTCTTTAATTTATGTATTTACAAAAATTCCTCTGTTCTTACATGCTTATTAATTTTACTTTTGATACTACTGTCAGTATCAAATACATCTATCTAAATATTTTTTAACCAATGCAATTGCACAACCCAAAAAATATTACATTATAAAACATAATTCACTTTACATAAAAATTGTATCAGCAAGTACAACAAAAAAGTGTTAACACCAAAATAAAATAACATTTATATAATTATATAATTTATATATATCATAAAAATTTTAAGGGAACAAAATGTTCTAATGATTCTATTTGGTTGTTATTTTAAAACATTTTGCACGTTTGGCACAAACCTTAAAACTCATTTTAAACTAAAGCTAATACAACCCTAATGAACCTACCTTTGGGAATTTAACGTCATAAATCTGAAATTATAACACAAAATTAAAGCGTACGCGGTGTGATTAAAAGATTTTAGTACATTTAAAATGTACAAATTTATTATAAATTAAATTAAAAAATGTAGTGTAAGAAAACAGTTAATTCAAATTGAGCAACAGAAAAAAAATGATATAGTAAAAATAAAATTTACATGAAAATTGCAAAATACAAACGTTAAAATTTCATTTAAAAATATATAAATAATATTGTTACTTTGTTACCTATTAATATGGTGAGCATACAAACGTAAAAATAAAACAAAGAAATACTAAACATAAAATGCGAAAGTCTCGCGACTTGTGTAATTTAAAACAAAGTTATTAAAACTTACTTACTATAATATTAACGCGCATTAATAATTGACGGAAATTTTATTTAGCTTAATATTAAACCAAAAATACATGAATAAATAGTTGTCGGCGAATCAGTCACTATATCAATGTTTTATTTAGTTGAAATTACGTAAATCTAAGTATAAAATTCACTTTGATAAGTTTGAAGCCCTTAAGTTACACTAAACACAAATACAATTGTTATGAATACTTCTGTGGTAAACGTAAATTGTAAATATCTGTACTAGTATTTAGTTTCCTAAGAAAGCTGTTCGTGACTGGACCCAGAAACTAAACGACAATCCTAGACTTGAACGGAATGGCAATACTTGCTCGAAGAGGCGGTGACGGTTTGAATGGGTATAACATTTATTTAGCTACAAAAAAGGGAATTTAGAGTATGTCAACATCAACCCTAAACACAGTAGCTCTTAATTCTCGTTATAATTCGTTCTGGAATTACTACATCATCATCATCATCACTAACTTAGTTTTATTATTATATTACTATTATAAACTAACACACGTGCCGACGACGAAACTATCAAAAGTAATCACATATGATAAATATGCAACAGTGACAAAATGTATAAAAGAACGCGTAATAACTTTTGTGGAGCAAAACCTTGACGATTGTTCATAATTAAATTCACAGAATATTCTTATCATATTTTTTTAAGGTTATGTTGTCATAAAACCACTTTGAGGTGATATGTGTACGTTTGTATTGACTTTCTAGTATGTTATAATTTTTTT
Organism: Aquatica leii; assembly: GCA_035610365.1. Classification (NCBI taxonomy): domain Eukaryota; kingdom Metazoa; phylum Arthropoda; class Insecta; order Coleoptera; family Lampyridae; genus Aquatica; species Aquatica leii. Next base: position 174,872,591 of record CM069433.1, on the reverse strand, counting down.
GAAATTTTTCTCCTCGATTTCATTAAGATATAACCAAAATTTGGCAAATTGAGCTTATGTTGTCATATTGACTAACCTTTATATTTAGGCTCCTCGATATTGCTTTACCCTTTAGTAAATTAGTAAAAATTATTATTTTTTTCTTTAAAATATGGAATTTTTTTCTAAAAAAATTGTCGCAGGCAGGATTCGAACTTAGATTATATTTGTGAATTATCTCTATAAGAAAATATAAAAATAGTTTAAATAATTTACATACGTACAAAATTATATAAGAAAAACTGTTAAAAATGACGAATACACCCACTTCCGGTTTCTTTATCATACCCACCTTTTGATAGAACTGAGATAAGTTACTAGGACTTTTGGTTTGGGAGTTATCGTGGGTACAGCGTTACACACACACACAGACACTAACTCACACGCATGCACGCAAACTATTTGTCAAATTATGCTGTGGAACTGATTTTTAATAAAAGAGAAAAAGTATTGCTTTGCAGAAATCATTGCTTAGATGCAATACGGATAAACAAAAAAAGGTGTGCAGAAGCTAGTTTACTGATATGTTGTAGTTAATAAGAAGAAACATCTAGCGTATTGGAATCAATATAAAACTGCTGACAAGGAATGGATGCATGGATTCTTTAAAAATCATAATACATAGTTAATTTGGAAACCTAAGGCGACTAGTTGAAGTCAAGCAACAAGTTTTAACCAAAATATGTAAATAATTTTATCAATAACATTAAAGATGTTCACAGTAGGTTTAGAGCTATTTTTCATAACAGAATTAAAAATCTATACAAAACGAGACTAAGCATCGTAGTGCTACTTTAGCTGAAAGATCACTCGTGACAATAATATCAGCTGTAACTGCAACTGGAAATTATATTATTCCTATGTTAATATTTACACGTGTTTTTTTCAAAAATAGGATGACATTTGGAGCACCCCTGGTACCATCAGCACTGTAACACTATCAGAAATGTCTAATCAACAAATGTTTTTAAAATGTCTGGATCACTTCATTAGTTTTGTAAAATGTTCAAAAGAAGAGCGACTGCTACTAGTCTTAAAGAATCATAGAACCCATTTCTTCTTCGAATCAGTAGGAAAAGCTTCCAATGCCGGAATTGTGATGGTCACATTCCATTTCCATCTCATACATCAAATAAGCTGCAACTACTTGACTTTTCCATTTACGGTCCCTTAAAACATTTTATAATCAGGGTTAGAATCGTTGCTTTTTAACAATAAAAAACATTTCGAGTTTTTACCCCCAGCAATATTTTGAGTGCTCTTAGAATATCGGGAATATTCCCCTTAGTAAAAATTTTTCCGAAGAGAATTCTTTATGTTCATATGTATCCGACCGTGATTTAGAAAATGAGCAACACGCTAATAATTTAAATACAACTGCATCCGAGACAAAGTTTATTTTAGTACAATACTGTTTAAAATCGGAATGTTCAACTACAGGTACCGAACTGAAGACTCCAAATGCAAGTCCAAAACTAACACCATAGAATGCTAGTCCAAAACCAAACCCTTTAAATTTAAGTCAGGCAAAATGGTGAACCCCAAAAAAAACTTCAAGAGACGACGAGAAGAGGAAGACGACACGGAAAGACAGTTATTGAAAGATACTCCACTTTAAATTTGACTTAGAAAGAACAAAAACTCTTATAAAAGTGAAACCAAAGAAATCAAAGTTTCATAATAAAAAACAAAAAAAAGCACCATCTTCACCAGAATCTTCCACAGAAAGCGGCACTATTTTTCTTGTATCGATTGACGATGAAGACACGTACATATAATGTTTGTTTTTTTTTTGCATCGTTGCAAATAAATCTGGAAAAAATCTAATCTATGTGCCGGCATCAGTGCTAATCAGTGGAAGACCTACGTTTGAGATTTTTATTGCGATAAATAATAAAAATTAAATATTGTGTGAATCTTAATTTAAAAACGTTATTCTCTTTTTGTTTCACAATTTTTTCAGCGTTGCCCGACGTCCTGAATTTGGAGGGACTGTTTCTTTTTTAACCCAAAATCAAATGTCCCACGCAGGACAGTCTCTGACCCGCTTTTTTTGGTTACTCGACGAGCGGTGCGGGATGGAGCCGGAAGCGCGGGTGACACAAGCGTTCGTTCCGGCTAGCCGCCCGACACGAAGTGCAGCAAAAGAAAAGCGCAACGTACTTTTTATTTCTTTCACTCTGTCGCTATTAATAAATCATGGGTTTGCTCGTTTCTAGAGGTCATTTCAAATAAAGAATTGTTGCGTAGAAACCAATTTTGCTCTGAATGTCAATATATTGCACTCTTTTTTACAGTGTTTGAGGTGTGTACGTTATTTAATTAAAGATTAACCATTACATTGTTTACAACTGATGTATTTAGTCAAGTTTCAAATTTATCCGACGTGCAACTCAGCATTCTGTAGTTTTAGAACAATCTCTATCTATTTTGCAATCAGATGCACACGACTTACTTATTTTTCATGGCATTTTTAAATAGTTTTATTTGATTAAATACGTAAGCATAGCTATGAGTTGTGTAATTTAATTACAGTAAACAAAAAAAATGTGCTTTCCTATCGTGTTTTTTTAGGTATTAGAATTCATTAAACTATACGTATTAGAATCGTTCAAAAATAAATAAAGCAACCAATAGTGTTATTTTAGTTTGCGTGAAGCCAGAAAACATCACACCCAAGAAGAAAACCAAACTAGTAATATATCGCCTAATAAAATACAATACAAGTTAGGAGAAGAATTACAATTGGCTGCGTAATGTAGAGTCGAACGAGTATCGAACTTATTGTGGACTGTATAAAAGGAGTTTAATATTACACATTAGTGCGGAGTGAATTTTTCAACTTTAGAAACTTAATAATCCTGTATGATTAAAAGGTGTCTATTACGTTCTAGAAGAGGTGAATATTTTTAAAAGGTTTTAGTGCATGTGGATCATAAGCGATATATTATAGTATATTATATTTATAATTATGGAGCCAGTATTTATAAACAGTACTGTTTATAGAGTCTGGTCTGGCGCCGATATAGAGGGCTGGAGCTTATTTTATTTTTGGTTATTAGTACCATTACGTCCATTACCTAAACCGACACTTTTCTTTGAAACAGTGTTAAAGCAAGTGCGTTGAACGGTGCACGTGATTTTTTAAATATTTATTTGAATTATCCCGAGCAATTGTTTTCTAAATATTTGTGAGTGTATGTCAATATTACAAAATGCCTAGAACGCGTAATGACACATGATGTCCTATTTTTGGCTTGTTAACCCCCTTTAAAGAAAATGTTTTACCAACATATGCTGACGTAATTAAATATTATTCATGGTTAAGATTACAAAAATTAAACGAGAATAAACAAGAACCAAGTGTAAGTGACGTTTGTACGAAGCTAGTAAAAGACCTAAAAGAGATATGGAAGAAAAGTTCGATTTTCACAGTATTAGATCAGCAAATATTTAGTCAAGTAAAACAGTATCATGTTAAATATTGAGCAATTAAGAAGAACCTTAAATCTAAATATAAGAACAACTACAATAAAAAAGTACAGGCATTTAAAGAATCTGCAGAGACAAAACTGTTTGATATGGCTAGCTGCAAATGTAAAAATTTTTCAACTTGTAAGTGCAAAAATAAAATACTTGGGGGGGCAAATTGGCAAGTCTCTCGAATCGTGCGAGAACTTACCTGTGGTAGAGTTAAAAAAAATTGAGATTGTGTTACCTCCAATAGATGTGAAAACGTACAGATCAAAAATACATGTATGAGATGTGCCAAGGAATCTCTAACGGAATTTTGGGAGAAGATTTAGCTTTAAAAGCACCTGGAAAAATATCACAAATAGAGTGCTAAGGTTATATGTTGCTACTAAAGAACCATCTCGAAACCTTCAAAAATTAACTGAATTTATAGTTAAAGTGTATGCATTATGTTGGTTTTAAATGAAATGCAGTTGGTCTACGCACCTTTTCAACATGATTCAAAGATCTCGATACCTCCGTGATGATCTTAAAAAAGTGATAGATCCTGTAATCAAGAGGAACGGATATTTTGCCCATTCAGAAAATCTTTTCATAGCAATGTTAGCAGATGATAGAAAATTCGTTCGAGAGTTAGCTTTAAGAAGAATTTTAAAATGTAGAAAATCATTGCCAAGAACAGAGGACGTTAGAATATTTCAAGTGAATGAACTAAATTTTGATTGTGACGATTATGTGAACTTAATTGATTGGCAAAATGTTATTATAAGCGACAATGCGAATATCAGACGGCGATTTAATTAATATGATTGCTGTGATTCCAGATGAAATACCTATATTAAAACTTCGTTGCCATTCACAGGCGGTTGAAAGATGTATCAATTTAATAACAGACGCTTCTACAGTAGTTTTTGGCTCTGTAGCGCAAGATGAATTCATAAAAGCTCGTATTGAATCAAGAAAAACTTTACCGCAATTTGAAACAAGAAAACATTTTTTTACAGTTTTAGAAAAAAAGGGTGGAACTTGACACGCAACCACCTCCACCTGATGAGTTGTTAGTTGTTATTTTTTATTTGCTAGTAAAAACAAGTTTATTCGTTTTTTTTAATTCCTCTATTAAACTTTCAAGATCATTTCGGCAGCAAAGACATAGTCGTAGAGTACTCAGATTTTTTTCTGTTCCTAAGTATCTCAAAAGACACCTATTACGTGCGCAGGCAACTTCATTTTCCAGATTTTTTTGTTTTACACCTACTTTCACTCCGCACTATTGCGCATGGTAGAATATATGATGCGGTGATGCACTCAAAAGATTGCCAGCTATTTCTAGGCACCAGGTACTTATGCTTTTAATCATGATCTTGACCACATTAAGTATAAAACGTCACAAGTAAACCAATTAATAGTTTATGAAGTATTGGTGAAATTAGCTTTGAAGGATCAATACAATATTTAATAGAAGATTTGTATTTTTAATTTATACGGATGCCAGCAATAAGAGAAATCGGAAAATGTTGCCAATGTGTGCGATTTTCAGTTTTGAGAAGAATATACAAATCAAACTACTAGATTTTGTAGAGAGTAATAAGCAAATTTGCATGTGTTAGATTAGAGATCGACATAGAAGCTGTTGTCTTCAAAACATACTTCCATATCTCACATTCAGCTAAACGTATATATTTAAAACTACAGAAATTGAATGAGTCGAATTATTGCGTCACGTTAATACAAGATTTATGTTTCTGTGCCTTACTGTTCAGAGAGTAATCAAGGTTGGGCCTGCTTTAAAACGTTACTTTTATAAGCCAGTGTTGCATGCAAAAGTTATTGAAAAGATCTTTCAATCAGAGGAAGAGAAGACAAAAACTTTCTAGCCTACTTTCATTTTCTTCATAATATGATGAGTGCTTACATTAATAAAAGAGTTTCAGGAAATTTATATTGCCATATTGCATGAATCTTTATGCTTCTTCTGTTCAAGATTAGCTCAAAGACAAAATGATTGCTTTTGGAACGACCAGACAATTCATTTGAAATGCTTCATATCATAGAAAAAAAGTAGAAAAACTTTCACAACTAAAAGAAACTGATATACAAGATTGGTTGGTAAGTAAATAGATTGAATTTGACGAGTGAAAGTTGCTTGAAAAAATACAAAATGTTAAAAATATATTTCTTAGAGTAATAATTGAAAAAAAATTATGCAGCATGTGATTAAAGTAGAACAAGAAACGTAGCAGACAGACATCACAATGAAGGTTACAGTTAAATTTGTTATTATTAAATTGGGCAATAAATCTTTTACGCGAGACTTTGAATTTGCATAAACTTCAATGTTTGACTTTTGAAGTAAAACTTCTTTAGACGCGACTTGAGAACAACTCAATTTTTTTTGGTGGAAGCAATGTTCGCGTCACAGTTCGCTATTTCAAAACAGTAATTACTGTGGTATCAAACATACTAAACCTCCCAAAAAAAATAAGCGAATTAATTTAAAGGACAAATGGTATCGTTAAAGCACATTTATTTTGTTGACATTTTGATTTCTATTTACGTTGGTTTCTCATATTACTTTTTGTTTTTATATTTAAATTTTTGCCTTGTTTGTGTACAAAAATCTATTTCAATTTACTTTTACAACATTCGGTAAGTATTTTTATGATACAATTGTTTCTATTTAATTTACAACACAAAATTATTTATTTATTGTATTTGTAGTACAAAACCAGTAATAACTATTAATTACAGTAACTTGTAACTTTTTGTATTACAATTTTAACCCATGAAAAACAAACACGAAAAATTGTTTATTCCAAAGCACAAAATATTATTCGCAATGTCATTAATTTTTTCGATAAATAACAAACAGCTTGTCAATGAATATATCCAATTAAAAGCGATTCTGACTTCTTGCTACTGCAACAGAAAACACCTCATTTTTTTTTAAAACAGTGCAGTTATGAGATACATTTCTGTAAAAAAAACGTAAAAAACTAAAAAAAGTAACGATAATTAATCAATTATTGATGTCGGTCATATTGTATGTTATTTAATAAATAAGAGATAAATACAATGTGTGGTGTTTTGTAGCAAGATGAGTACGTTTTCATTTTTCTGCTTTGTAAATTTTGCATAAAAGGACTTGCTAAAAAGCCGTATTACATTTCTTAATTTAAAATGGCAGTATTTTAAAAACTTTTTACTCCTTCACCAATAAATAAAAATAAAAGAAACTCAACAACCTAAAATAAAACTAATTTTATTTTAATTTTAACTTTTTGAATAATATCTGTCACAAACAACAAAGAATGTTTACTTTAATCGCGCGTAAAGATTACAAGCACTTAAAATTGTTTTAGTTATGCTATCCAAATACTTAATAATCTTATATAGAGCATCAAACGTAATGTATTTATCACTAGCTGTTGGTTATTACAATTTTAATATTACTTTTTCTGTTTTATGTACCTAACTAATAAAGAACAAACTGACTATCGTATAAGCAACCAACAATACACGTATTAATATTGAGTAACCGTTGTACGCTGTTACTATTCGTGTATGTAATACTGCTTAATGTAATTTTTGGGAAAGATTTATTTTCATCGGTTGGGCAATTGTAGTATAGGTAGTATATTTTTATGAACGACGTTTTGTGGCGTTTTAGAGCAAAGGTTGCCAAACTTTTTTGTGTCGTAGACCCCTTGCCATGTTTATCGGTTTTGGGTAGACCCCCTACTTGCCTGATATTGATTTTTAACTTTTCTATTTTCTAACTGTAGTTAGTGTTAAAAACTTAAAGTAAAAACACATGTTAAGTTTTATACATTTATTAATTAAATTTAAATTAAAACTACTCAAAATAAAATTTTGTATCTGTTATATAAAATATACGTAACATAAAATAAACATAAAATAAACTATGCAATAGGTAAATGTTTTTAGTGAGAAAGATGAACCTGATGGTTTAATAATAAATTATCAACATTTGGCGTCAATTTTGTAAGGTTTAATCTTAAAGCTCCTCGGCTAATGATGGCCAGTCTGTTTCTTTTGTTCGTTAGGAGATTGATAACAGCGCTGAACCCCCTTTCCTCTAGGTATGACGATGGAAAGAAAATTACAAATTTCCTTGCTATATTCCATAATACGGGATAAGTAACGGGTATGTTGTTTTGCAGCCAGAATTGCTGATATCCGTTTTTAAACTGAACCTTAAGTTCTTTGTTTGTACTTAGTTCAGTCAGTTCCTCTTGTATTATGACATTCGTTTCTTCTATGTCACCATATGGGTTTATTATCAAAGGTGGTATTACCATAGTCAAAACATCCTCAAACCTAGTTTCAAAATCTGAATAGAGGGCATTTAAATGTTGAACGTAGGTGGAAAAATTGTTTTCTTAGCAGTTTGTCTGTGACAAATTGGGGAACTGGGAAAATTCGCCCCGTCCAATATTTTGCTTCATTAGTTTAACTCTGGCAAGAAACTCTGATAAGATGGATTTTGTTTTAATCAAATTTAGACTATCGCCTTGTAACTGCAAATTAACCATATTCAATTTTGTAAACAAATCTGTTAAATAGGCGTTGTCTGTTTTCCACTTCATTAAATTGTCTTTTAAAATTTTATCTTTAGTATCCAGAAATTCTAAAATAATCTCAAAAAGTGCAAAAAAACTTGTCAAATATAAGCCTTTCGACAGCCAGCGTACTTCAGTGTGAAGGAGTAATTAATGAAAGTGTGTGATTTTGTTCACACAACTGCGCAAATAACTGCGTATTCAACGCGTTGCTTCGGATTCGGTTTACTGCATCAATGACTAATTGAAGAGATTCATGCAATCTAACACTCAAATTTTTAGCAACTAAATGTTGTCGATGGATGACGCAATGTATTGCTAACATGCCTGGCAAATTATGTTTTAAATAGTTTATAAATCCACGATAACGTCCAACCATGGCAGGTAGTCTATCTGTAGCTACTGATATTATATTTGATAAAAGGATTGCTTTTTCAATGAAGTAATCCTTCAAAACATGAAATATTGATTCACTTTTGGTGTGGGTTGTCAAAGTTCTTGCAAAGAGCAGTTTTTCGTAGATTTCTTGATTCATAATAAAACGAACATATGACTCGTCCAGTTGTATAGAGAAATGGGCCGTTTGCAAATAATTGCACAAGAAGCTTTCAATATCAGAACTCATTTCATCAATACGTCTTTCAACAGTATTGTTGCTTAAGGGAATTTTTTCATGATATCAGATGCAGGTTTGTGTAAAACAGTTTTTAAAACCTCTTCAACGGCTGGCAAAATTAACTTCTCTCCGATAGTATGCGGTTTTCCGGAGTTTGCTATAAGTAGCGAGATATTGTAAGACGCCCGCAAACCATCATCGTTTCTTTGTGACGTCGAAGCGAACATTCTGTCCGGCGTGGGTCTTTTTAGAAGTTTATCTTTGAGTGTTTGAAAGTATTTCAAATCTTTATTTGTTTTATCAGAGTGAAATCTTCTTAGATGACCTGCAGCTTAGATGGTTTCATAACGTCATTGCTCAAAACTTTGTTGCATAAAAGGCACATAGGTAATTGTTTGTTTGACAATGATGGAATGAAGCCAAGTTTCAAATAATCGACACTGTATTGTTTACATTTCTTTTTAGATTCGGACATGACATCAGTCATCTGCGGGCAAAGTTAATCTATTTTAATAAGACATAAAATTCAGCAGCTGTATATTAAAAAATCAAAGTCAAATTTAAATCGTATGGTCTTAGATTTTATGGCAGGCATAGGCGTACGGCCATTATAAATGAATGTGGAAGAGGAATGTTATGAATGTTACTTAAGGTTTTGATATGATGGAACTTTAAGGAAATTTTAAAGTACCATGACAAAAAATAACGGGTAGGACATTAAAAAGTTTTGGGGCCAGATAATCCGGGCCCTTTTGAGTAAGACTCAACCTAAAAAAAATTGGAACTATAATGACTGTTAGTTCTTGTTAGGTAATGGTGTCTATCATTATGTTTAGACCACAAACAGTCATTTTGCTTAACGTAAAGTAAGCACTGAAAAATGTAGAAGATTATTTATTTCATGTGGGCCGACGAACCCCACATCAGCGTTCCGTATGTGCAATGCGAATGAAATAAACCATAGTATGCAGTTTTTAGGACATGATGGGACACTTCGTTTTGAAGACTTTTGAGAACGTATAAGTTACGGGATAATTTAGCCGACTACGTAATGATATGTTGCTCCCATGTAAGTTTACAGTCAAGTGTCACACCTAAGAACTTTATTTTATTCGTTGCGTTTAACATCGACGGATCGACTCTTTTCAGAGTGAACAGTAGTTTTTTTGTCTTTTTATTGTTGAGTAGTAGTTCATTTTTTAAGAACCATACATCTGCTTTTAGCTGCATATCGTTGACCGTATTGTTAAGTGTATTAATGTTTCCATCTCTTATTAACACGGTGGTATCATCTACATAAAGTATGATATTATCGTTATCCATGTACTTTGGGAAATCATTAATGTAGATCAAGAACAGAGTATTGGATCAAGAATTGACCCTTGAGGCACACCGTCTATTACCGGAATCACTGGCGAGAATAAATTGTTAAATTTGACGCATTGTTGTCTCTTTGATAAATACAAATTTACGAATTTGATACTGTTGTCAGTGAAGTTGTAGTGATTAAGTTTATCAATCAGTAGATTGTGCGATATGCAGTCGAAGGCCTTACTGATATCGCAGAATATTGACAAAGTGTGGTCGCCACTTTCAAATCCGTCTAATACTTGCTTTGAAAATGAAATCAGAGCAGAAGTTGTATTCATGCCCTTTCGAAAACCAAACTGTTTATTATGGAGCAAGTTGTTCTCTTTGAAGTATTCGGAAATCTGATTATACAGCACTTTTTCTAAAATTTTGGAAAAAACAGGTAGAATAGAGATTGGCCTGTAGTTGCTGACAGCATTGATGTCACCGGATTTAAGGAGTGGTAAAATTATCCCTATTTTAAGAGAATCCGGAAATGTGTGGTTGGTTATGCATTCATTAATTAGTGACGTTAAAGGTGCTACTATGTTGTTGACTTCTGTCTTTAATAATCGAGTAGATAAGCCATAGATGTCTCTGGAGTTACTGTTTTTAAGTACCATTATGGTATCCCTTACGGTATTAATAGAAACTTCCTTGAAGGTAAATTTTGTCACGTTTGGAAGTTTTGGTATATACTCATTAAAATCAATTATATCTGCATTGTTTTTTTATTAATCATTTGTTTGACAGAAACAGCAGTATTTGCAAAAATACAATAAAATCACATACGTCGATAGAGGTAGATATATCGTTAGAGTAGGGCTTTCGTTTATGATTGATTATTTTCCATAGCTTTTTTGCTGAATTACAAGAATTTTTTATGACAATATCATTGCAGAGTTTTTTATGAAGTTTGATTTAATTTCTGTAAAATTGTCGAAAAGAATTTTGCTTGTGTAGAAGGATGGAGTTATCGGGAAACTTTTTGCATAATTCACATATAAGCAAAAATTGATTCCTAAGTATTTGTAGTTCCTTATTAAACCATTTAACATTATTATCGTGGATATGCGCAGATATGGTTTTTTTAGGGAATTCAATTTTAACTGATTTACTGAGGTTTTCAACGAATATTTTAAATTTATCATTAACGCTCAAATTTGAGTGGCGGACAAAATCCCATGAAATGATGTGGTGAAAAAAACTGAGACCTTTATTTGTGAAAGGTGTACACTTATTGATGGAAGTCAGCTTCTTATCTATCGAGGTTGTCATTATGGTAATTCTTTGTCTCAAGTGGTCCGAAAGGTACGTCTCCATGTTTGTTGTATCGTAGTTTCCAAATGCAAAATTGATGAAAATGTTGTCCAGGCAGTTTGAGTTTCTTGTACTATTTTTGATTGTCGGAATATATCCAAAAGAATCAAACAAATTGCACAATGCTAAAGACTGACGGTCATTTGTGCCAAACTTAACATTGAAATCGCCACAGATTATCGTCTTCTTACCCTTTGGAAGTTTATCAAGTACGCTTTCCATTACTGATAATATATTATTAAAGTCGCCTGACGGAGATCGGTATATACAAATAATGAAAATGTTCAAGGAGGAGCATAGGATGGCAGTAATTTTGCATACTAATTCCACTGATAATTCATTTGTAGAAGATATGAGTCGGAAGTTTGAAGAGCGATTCACTAAAATCATTACACCACCATGAGAATTGTCTTTTCTAACAAATGAAGACGTTAAAGTTAGGTTTGCAATGTTTACACTATGTTTTGTTTCATTATCCGTTAACCAATGTTCACTTAAACATAAGATGTCAATCATAGGTAATTTTTGTGCCAAGAAACAGCTTAGCTCGTCAATTTTTGTCCTTAGGCACTGAATGTTAAGATGAAACAGTGTCAGAGTAAAAGGATCTTTGTTTGTATTATTGACTAAGTTTTTATAATCCCTACACGGGGTTAAAGAAAAAAACGGTTGATTTTTACATCTGTAGGTCATGTATCAGAAGACGTCGCAACTTTTGTATCAGTTTCAGAAACTGTGATTTTAAAGGAGCTATACTTGTTCGGTCTGCGGGCTTTTCACATTTAGCATCGTTAAGGTTTTGGATTTTGGATATTGTATGATATCGTCACTACTTGTATTGAGCTGTAGAGGATAGACATGATGATAGTGCATCCACTTAGTAGCGACTTTCAAAGCGCAAGTTGATGTTAAGGAACCGCGTACGATGTTATGTTACCGGGTGTTCTTTTTCTTAGCAAGTTGGAAACCGTCGGAATCCGCAATCTCGGTTACTTTCACAATAGTATTAGGGGGACCTTGACTTGGAGTGTGTTGAGGAAGATAAATTGGTTGAAGGTGGTGGAGATGAAACCGTTTCCGACTGATTATCATGTCTCAATTTACTTGCATATGTCGATTTCTTACTACCGTGATTGGTATCTTTATTATTACTTTGCTTTGAAAATGTCTCCAAGATATGTTGAATTAGATTATCGTTTGATATTTTGAGGTCACGCACTTCGTCTTTTAACGTAGATATTTCATCATGTAATTTTTGCGTTTCGCGCGATATGATAACTTTTATTATGTTACTGAATTCCTCACCCTTTAAAAATGCGGTAACTGCGTTGTCACTTCGGAGGTCGGGGGCCATAATTAGCAAAACAAAAACACTTTATGAGCACAACACTTAAACACGTCTTATTCTTACGGAAGCAAAAGCAACATTCAAACAAAATAACACTGATTTACTATAATTTGTGTGATGAACTACCAGTTTATGTTTTTTTTAAATATTTTCTTAGCACTTTTCTTTTCAAGATTCAGGAAACGAATAAACATATTTGTTTCACATTCGTATTTATAGAGTGACGAATTGAACAAGTCAGTGCAAGTTCGCGAAGCTCTGAGACTGCGCGTATGCTTGTAACAAGATGATACTGGTACATCATTATGTGCAGTTTTTTACAAGTTTAAAATGTATTGCGACCATAAAGCGAATGCCCACATCCTACAACTTATACAATTTTATAAACATATATAATAATTTTTTTACTTCATAGGTACTTTTATAAATAATGTATATGTCTTTATATTATAAGACAGGTACTATCAGTGTATGTTGAGATCTACTATCGTGGACCCCCATTTTCATTTCATGGGTTCCCAAATTTTTTTTGCTGACGTAGATACCTCGCAGGTTGTCATAGACCCCTGGGGGTCAATATAGACCACTTTGGAAATTACTGTTTTAGAGTGTACTCCTTTAAAAAACCTTAAAATTAAGATGCAAACCTTACCAAAAAATTTTATATTGTAACAAGTGAATACATTACAATAACATATGCAAAATGCAATTAAATTTCGAAACTATTATTATTATTATTATTATGACATTCTTTAATACCGTTAATATTAAAATTGTCAAAGATGCAAATTTTCTACTTGTTCTATACGTAAACAGAAATGTAAGATTTTTTGTATGAATAATGTATGTATTGTTTGAAGACTACTGATGTTCTGTTAATGAGTCGGATGACGTTTTATATCGCTAGCGTCGTTTTACTTTTACATAAAGAAAGACAGTTTATACCGTAGCTGCACGTAAACAAGCTATTGTTTTTATATGCTTGTTCAAGTAATTGCACAAAAAACGAAAATAAGTTTGTGCTGAAATTTAAAATTCTTTAATCTAAAAGAAAGATTACAACAAAATTTAACTATAGCAAATATTACATGTAAAGATGTTTTCGTTGAAATAATATTATTTATTTCAAAATTTACTTGTAAATTAATTAATTTTTATTTAAATTCATTTTATAAATCTAAATAATTGCTACATGTTTTGAATTCAAACACCGTTTTTGCCATTTATTTTCAAATAAATAATTTTGTAAGTATTTATAACTGATGTTTTGTTTAATATTATTTAATTTACTGTAAAAGATATTTGTATATGTTGTTATCGTGAGGATAATCCATCTTAAAGTTGAGATATTTTTATTCTATATCTATAAATTCATTTTTAAGAAAGTTGCGATTTTGCAAAGAATGTCGCATAGTCTTTTGATGAATGAGATTGTCAGGAACAAGTTGGCGAAGGCGTAGAATAAGTGCTTAAAGTCGAATTCCCCACAGAATAAAACCTATTTGCACGCACTTTTTTTACTGTATTTTAACAAAGGTTTTGTAAATACATATATACAACCAAGACAAACAAATTTATAAACAACTAAAAAAAAACAAAAACTAAATGCAAGCATTTCTACATTTAGAACAAACTCGTACATCGATCTGTTGACTACACTAATAAATTTTACTTAAATAAAATTTGATTTATTTTTCCTTAAAACAAAATACGTATATATGTATTATTCTTTACTGTTTTAACACAAATAAATAAATTATTGTTAACCTTTAGAAAAGTATCGGATCAATAATTGTAGAGGAAAGCTATCATAAACAGTTATTACTTTAATTAATTATTTTACTTTTACCAATAAACATTTAAAAGTGTTTAACGTTACAGAACAAATTGTTTGGTTGTTTATTAATCAATTTATTTATCAAACAGAAATTATTTGTATAAACATTTTTTTTAGTATTCTGAGTAGCGTTTATAAAAACAGCTGTAACAAAAAAAAGAAAATCGTGTTCTATTTTATAACCACAATATAAATGAAGTATTCAGCTGTTTTTATTTTGTGTAATACCGGAAATTTCGCGCCAAATGTTTTTCTTGATCATATAGAAAATAACCAGCACCACCCTTGTTGTTTATATTACGTTAGAACTAGTAGTTGTATTAAAGACAAGTTTCATTTTATAATGTATTATTTTTTTTTAAACGAGTCTAGTTGCTTTATTTATAAAATGTATAAAAGTACACTGTTTACTTTTATTTTTTTGCATCAAAATGTAACAATAATTTTATAAAAAAAAGTCTTTCTGCAGTATTTTTTATTTTACCAGTGGCGTATAATAACCAATATTATTATCACATTTTATACCAAAATTATAAGCAAAACTTTATATTCACATGATTAAACATATTTCTTCAATGTTTTGATTTTTTTTGTATGAGGTGTAATAGAATAGAAATTTGAGAAATGTTAAAAATGTTAGGTACTTTTTTTTAAAATTATATTCTAGTACAAAAACAAAGGCAAACCAATTCTTGCCTATTAATTGTGAGGGTACATAACACAACTTTCTTTCCGCAAGATTGACACAGTATTCAATATGATCTTGCATGAACTGATATTTATTTTTATTAAAAGTGTATTTGTACAGTAAGTTTAATATCATTCAAAAATACTGTTACTCCAGATATATTTTTAAATATGTTTTATATCTCTCTCTTTATGTGTGTTTAATGTTAAATATTTTTAATCTTCTGGTCGGACCTCTATTTGTAAGTAGGCTTAGTCAGATCAATTTTAGTTAATTTTTTGCCACCTGACATCTGCAAAAATAAATTTTCGCTTGATGGTAATGGATGTTGGTCCAATTTAAATTTGGATTCAGTGTAATTTTAAAATTTCCACATAAACGTATCAATCCATTTGCCTTTACAACTGGTGCAATAGGAGTTGCCCATTACGAACTAGCTACTTTGGCTAAAATTCCTTCTTTCTCTTAATGTTGTATTTCAGTTTCAACTTTGTTTAGTAGTGAAATAGTATATTTCATTACTAGGCTTGAAAAAAGGCTTTTCCCGTTCGAGCTTGCGAGTTGCATGCATGCGAGAACGGGGAAAGCCCTTTCTGCCATGTAATGAACGATATTTTGTATTATACCTGTTTACAAAACTAGAATAAAAAATATAAAAAATAAAATACATGTGTCTAAATTACCCTTCATTAAAACAATGCATATCTAGAATGCATTGAAAATTTCATGCATAATTGTTTTAACGTGCGCCAATATTTTAAAAGATAGATTCTGTAGAATATAATTTTGAAATACAAGAAAATATTACTCATCAAGCAGCAGAAGTACGAGCAGAATTATTTCCTAAAAAATCTCAAGACAGATATGAAAAAGAGTATCGTTTGTTGTATGAATGGCGCGAACAAAAAAATGAAAAATCTGTGATTCATGGCGTTTTTCTTGTTTATTTGTCGAAGAAAGCTAAACTTTTGAAACCATCTACCCTATGCAGTCGATTCTCTATAATAAAAACTTGTTTATCTATTAAAGAAAATGTAGACATTAGCAAGTAAGTACAATATACTATATACTTGCGTAAAACTTCTATTTTTTACTTTTACTTTTACATTCATTCGTACAGATTCCCACAAACAATCGCATTTCTTAAACGTCAAGGTGTTGGTTACGTACCTAAAAAAGCCAAAGTATTAACAGCAGAACAATTAACCAAAATTCATTTGTGTGTAATACTAACCATTTTCGTACAGGTACTTTTGATATTTGGTATTTATGGAGCATGTCGACACGCCAGACAAAAGAAAATCGGAGAGTTCGACTAAAACTGGGAATATCAGTACCAATTTAAATTATACCAGTAATGTTACATTTAATTAATGTATTGTTAAAAATAAAGGCTGTTCGGTTAGTTCTTCTTCTACTATATACATTCCTAAAAAGCAATGTACCATAATTGGCTGTTTACAAGGAAAAGACCGAAAACTGTTAAAATACATTGAAAGTATACTTTAGGAAATAATTAACTCTAGCTGAAGTATCTAAAAATTATTGCTTTCAAATTAGTCGTTAGTATTATTACCTACAATTAAAGTCACTAATAGCGTAGTGTAGGTAATGCTATTTTTAAAAGTTGGTAACAATGGAGCGCGGGAAAAACTTTTCTAGTGCACTGCACGGGAAAAATGACCTTTCATAGCTCATAAACAAGTACGAAATACATATGTTTTTATTGTGGTATAATGAAAATGGTATTTTCTTGGCTTTAATGAACACAGGTTCTGTATTTCCTTTAATTTGTAATTTTGCTTGGAAATTTATACTTTTGCCTATGTTACTTTGAAAGATTGTAGGATATCGATCTAGTGTACTTTGTAAGTTATTTTGGTAATATTTAAAACATCACCTAATGTAATTTGCAATTTTCTGTACCTAACAAGAGGTTTTTATCGATATCACTAATGTAAATGTTTGATTTTTTGCGTATATTTCTGTATGTTACTTCTACGTTAGCATGCCCTAATATATTTACTTGTTCTTTACAATAACTTACTAATTTTAGATCTGTATGTAGAATAATAGTATTTAGAAAAAAGTTTTTAAATTTTACGTGATTCATGATTGTTCTTGCCGCACCACTATCTACTTCAAATGTAATCTTATGAGTGAATATTTCAACTATTACCTTAAATTTTCTCCTAAATTTTTTGTGATCCAATTCACACAATAATATTTTTTTAACTTGATTTGCTTGTGCCTTAGCTTTTTTGCAGACCTTCCTGAGATGTCCTGGTACCTTACAAAATGTCACAAAATGTTTGCTTTTTACATTTCGGGGCCAAATGGTTGGTTAGTCCACATCTGTAACAAAATGTATTACTATTTTTACTAACATTTACACTTAACGAGCTGAATTTAGTATTCGTCTAATAATTCCT
Source organism: Aquatica leii (assembly GCA_035610365.1). NCBI lineage: Eukaryota > Metazoa > Arthropoda > Insecta > Coleoptera > Lampyridae > Aquatica > Aquatica leii. The sequence goes on along the minus strand of CM069433.1, from coordinate 174,854,904 downwards.
ACTAGAATTGACTTTATGATTTGAGCTCTTCACACAATTTTTAATAGCTGGTTGTACGATATTTCCATACCTTGACCGATTTCCACTGCTTTGTCGAATGTTAATTTGCTTACCTCCAATAATCTGCTTGGTATCTGCTGTGATCGTAGTCTCATTACACATTGGTTTCTTATGGTTGTTGAGATTTGCTTCTTGATATAAGTGGACTGTATTTCATAGACTTGGATACATTTGTAATGTTGATTTTAACATGGTTTGTTACATATATATTTTACTCTTAAATTTAATTTAAACTTCAAACCCCTCTTCCGATAAAATCACCTTTCAAATTGGCGCAAACTCCTAAGTCGCGCAATGTTGCTGGAGAAACTACAGGCGCATAAACTTAAATATATTATCACAAAAATAAACTAAACATGCACCCCACCTTGAAGGCTAAGAGCTTCAAACTTTAAAATAGTATTACAAATACAATTTAGTTGTTTATTTCATTTCAAATTATGAAATACACAAATTGAAATAATAGAAAAAGTAAATGTAAGATGGCGATAAACGCAATAAAGTCAAGTTCAAATCATAAATTTAACAACTGTAGCATAAATAAGTAAAATGGAGAACTTAAATAAGATTTATTCTGTTTTCTGGAAGATGACCAATCTCTGGTTCGGCAATTGAAGTCATCGTGCGACCTATTAGGAAGTGAGACGGAGTTAAGGGTTGTATGTCGTTTGGATTAGAGGATATTGGACTCAATGATGTATAATTTAATAAAATTTCAATTTACGTGAGCTATGTATAAAATTCCTCACTATAAAGCTCGTGCGAATCAATTTTGGCACCTATAAAATTGGTTGCGTTGTCGGAGTGCAATTCTAACGGCTCCACGACGTGCGATGAATCGTAGCACTTGGAAAATTTTGCACCACGACCCTTTCTGTCTTTTATAATAAAAGGGTCAGCATAATCAACGCCACGCACATAAAAAGGGTAAATAGGTGTAAGTCGTTCCTTAGGCAAGTTACCCATTATAGATAAGAAAGGTTTTAGAATTACTTTGTAAGATCGTAAACAATTGCGAACTGTTTGTTTAGTTGTATTTTTGCCCGAAATAGGCCAGAATCTTTCTATAATAAAATACAATAATTGCTGAGGACCAGCATAGTGCAATTTTAGATGTTCATATCAAAATAATATCCTAGTAAAGTGATGATGAGAAGGAAGCAGTATGGGGTATTTTTGACTATACGGTAAATCAGAGTTGGTTAATCGACCTCGAACACAAAGTATGAACAAATGGATTCCAGGTTGCTATTTTCTTATCACCCTTAAAAGATTTAGAAATTAAAAGATGACTAAGATTACTAGCAAATTCTATTCCTTAAATATGTTTTAATAAGCATATAAATGCGGCCTTTAATTCAAGAGTCGTTAGTGCACCGAATGTTCAATTTTCTGCAGATAATTTTTTATAAACCGAAAAGCATAAGATACTGCACGCTTTAGCCTCAAGTAATTAGAAAATCTTTCAATTACAATTAATGGAAGTAGACTGATGACTGTAAGAATGGTTTTGATTGGTTTAAGTTCAATAATGTCACCAGTAAGCTGATGGGTTTTATGATACAAATCAGAACAAGTGTGTAACCAATAAGGACTTTGCCACCAAAGCAAGCAAGATTTTAAATTATTTGTAGATGTCCATAAAAAAAATTTTTAAATGTAAAGAAACTTGAATTTTCGAACTAGCTTGGCTAACAGTAGGGGAAAGGGGACAAGTTGACGAAGTTAAGGAAAAAATATTTTTTTAATGCATTATATTTTGACAAAAAATATAAATTACTAATTAGCATTATTATTAATTATTGTACATTCAATAGAACAGGGAAAAATATTCAAAGTTTGACATTTTTATAACAAAAATAAATGTTTATTGGAATGATGCAAATTCGTCATCTTGTCCCATATATGAGGTAAGATGACGAAAGTTTTGCCAGCAGCAATAGTCACATATAAAATTGCTTATTCCTTTTTAGTTTGAACAGTGTTCATGCCACCCTTCTGAACACTCTTTACACTGGATCCATTCTTCAGTGGGTGGGTCTTCATGCTCTTCTTCGCACCCTAGACAAATAGCAGTCTTTTCTTCAGAAGCTGAATAAACCTCATGGATTGAGTTTGCCTGTGTTTTTTGACAGGTTTCTTGGCTGCACTGTTTTTCTTTTTCAAACGTTCTTCTCGTTTTTGCTGCTTTTGTTTCTTCTTTTTTTCTCTTTCCTCCAGAGCATTCTTCACAGGGCTGCTTCTTAGGAGCATTGGTGGAAGTGACGACCGTTTTCTTTTTCTGACCTCCTTGTTAGTTGATGGCAAAACCAGAACACCGTTTCCCTCATCATTTGCTTGTTCTTCGGTAGCATGAGATGCAGGTTCTTGGCTTGTCATATTCTGAATATTCTGAGGTTGGACTTTAGATGAAGGACCAGGTTGGGCATCGTCCAGTTGGGTTTCTAGAACCACCGTCTCATTATTTGCCTCTCTGTGACTTTAGAGGGAGCAAAATCTTTGTCACAAAATATATGTGGGTTAAATGGCTATATTCCACAGACTTTGAAGCTTTTGACAGGATTTCCAACGGTTGCAGCTCTGGAATAGCTATCGTTCAAGAGCTTACCTACATCTGCTTCAGTTATGGCTCTTCCAGGATTGGTGATCATAATTTTATGACATGCTTAATGTAGAAGCTTTTCAGTAATCCAAAAATCCCCACATCGAATGGCGGAAGCCTGTAAGTTGTGTGTGGGGCGAAGTTTATGACTGGTATGTGATTTTCTCGTCAGAACTGTATGACTTACAGAGTGACATGAGATGTGTGATTGTCCATAAAGAGGAGTACAGGAGAAGATGCGGAAGTTCGAACGTGCTTCACAAAATGCTTCATATATAACAAGAAGATATCAGCTGTCATCCATCTACATTCACTGCAGTGACCATTAGTTTCTGGTGGTGTTCCATTCAGGAACTCTGGCTTCATTTTCTTGTGCGGATACAACAGAAAAAGTGATATGAATTGACCATTAGCATTTATACCGCACATAACTGCTACATTATTCCCTCTCTCAGCTGATACGATCTTCGTTATGCGTCAAACTACTTTCGGAGAAATCCCTTTTGGCAACCGTTTAGGCACAGTGGAAAGTCCGGATTTGTCAATGTTGAAAATCTGATGAGGTTGGTACAAAATGCTTGCCCGGGCTTTACAAACAACAGAGGAAAACTTCTCAATTTTGGTTGGATTAAAGCCCACTGCTCGTCCTATGGATGTTGTTTCTGGCTTTTGCATATTCGAAAGTAAGACATCGACACTGTATTGACGTCAAGCCAAATGACCTCTCGCTGATTTCTTTTATGAAATTGACTAACTTTTTAGAATGTTTGACGTTAAATGTAGGTCTATGTCGACCGCCGTGTATTAGCAACTCTTTAATATTTTTCTTGAGCTATCGTCTAAGAGTCGCCTACGGAATGCTGAATCCTTCAGCTGCAGCATTGCAAAACATACCCTTTTCTTTGCATGCATGCATAGCTGCAATCATGTTGTTCTCTCACCAAGCTCTTCGGTCACTTTTAGCCTTATAGTTACGAATCATCTGTAAAGAAATTGCGCTTATGAGTTTGCCATCTTGCTCCCGTTATCTTGCCCCACTTTTACATAAACAGTTACTCACTCAACTGCGTAAAATTAAATAATAATATAAATGGTATTCAATGCACATTAAGACCAATATTCAACACACATCAACATAAGCACAACAGAAATTAAATAAAACACTTCTACAAATTTCAAAAGGAGAACCGAAGAAAAAACTTTCTAGCACAGCTCACAAACAAGAACTAAAAGATGGCTGCTTTTCGTTAAAACTTCTGAAAAAATTAGCTAAACCGATAGGTGCTGTCATCTCTCGATCTTTGAACCTATTACATCAATTCGACATTATGCTCCGTTCGTCATCTTGTCCTTTACTCCTCTACTGCACTGAAAAGATCAAGACAAGCAATGCTTTGAAATTTTATAGGGGTAACTCTGGAATCCGACGTTATTAAATGAACAGAAATATTGTTGTTAGTTTCAATACTTCGTAGGTATACACATGCACCATAAGCCATTTTGGAAGAATCTGAGAATCCATGCTATGCTATTCTTTTAGGTGCATCACATACTATACGACGTGGAATAGCAATATTATTTAAAACATGCAGTTGCTGTACAAAATTGGACTACTCGGAAAATAGGCTCATAGGAACAGACTCCTCTGAATATATTTTTTCAAACTACAGTTTTCTCAAAATCATTTTGGAGATTACAGTACAAGGTCCAGGTAAGCCTAGCGGGTCGAATATCTACACAGTAATGGAAAGAATTGACCGTTTAGTGACTGACTTGGGTACTTCGCCTAAAGATATTTTAAATAATAATGAATGAGAACTTGCAGACCATAATATTCAGAGGGTCTTCCAGCTGTCATTATCTATCTTTAATTCTGTGGGATGATCTTCTGATAAAGAAATATTATCTAACACAGTCAGTCTAACAGCCTTGGTTTAGAATTTCAACTATTTCAGCATAAAAAGTTATAGCCTTGTCAACACTATCAGCTCCAGCGAGCAAATCATCGACATAAAAGTCATTATTAATAATTAAGAAAGCTTTAGGAAATGTTTCAAAATTGTCTATCGCGAGCTGTTTTAAGCAATGAATGGTTAAAAAGGACTCAGAAGAAGTTCCATATGTCACAGTATTTACTTTATATATTAGAGGTTCGAAAGAATTTAATGGGACCCAAATGATACATTCTGACAATCTTTGTTCAGGAGAAACCATAACTTGCCGGTAAATTTTAGCGATATCAGATGATATGACGATTTTGCGTTGTCAAAAACGACATAATATAAAAAAGATGCTGTCTTGTACGTTTGGACCAACTAATTGTATGTTATTCAAAGATTTGCCATTTGCCTCAACTGCAGATCCATCAAAAACTACTCTAAGCTTAGTAGTGGTGTTGTCAGGTTTGTGAACACCATGATGGGGCAAATACAAGGGTACTTCGGTTTCAATTAACTTTGACATATGTCGAACTAATTTGTATTTAGGCATAAAACTGGAATACATATTATGAAAATCAAGTTCAACACTGAATTTTCTTTGAAGAGAACCGCAACGTTTGATGGCAATATGCTTGGAGTTTGCTAATTCATTGATAAAACAACGTAGGGGAATTGATACTATAAATCCACCTTCTCTATTTCGAATCATAGTAGTAGCGTAATGAGTTTTGGAAGCGATTTTATCAAAAATTAATTCCCTTATTTCCGAACATTCCTCAATTTCGCAACGTTTAGAAAGGATACTCTAAATGGCGTTAAGTGTTGAAACCGCTGATATTAAGTTTTTTATAAGACTGGTGGCCATTGGACCAGAAAATACCCATCCAAGGTTAGTTTTTTGTAGCAGGGGGAAATTAGAGCCTAGTTTAGTTCGCCCTGTTGATATGAGTTGCCAAAAGCATTCAGCTCCTAAGAGAATGCCTATTTTATGTGGTTTATTAAAGAAAGAGTCAGCTAATTAAATAGATGAAGCAATGTCTAACCGAGAAACATCAATAAAAGATGAAGGAGCATGGCTACTAATTTCGGGTATTAATAAGCAAGAAATAGTATCATTGTAACTATTATTTTTTGATCGAAATTTGACATTACATATTGAATTTATTTTAGTAGTAGTTTAGCCGATACCTGACACTGAGAGAAACCTATGTTCAATGGGGAAGTTCAATTTCGAGCAAAGACTTCGACTAATGCGGTGGAAAGAAAAGTTGGGGAATGTATATGACTGGTCAAAGTGACTTGTGGATTATTATTGGCTTCATTGACAGAGTTTAAGTCTTTAGAAAATGAGGTAATGAATGATGATGCAAGAATGAGATCTACAATATCTTCTTGGGTGGCTAGTTCTTAGATAATTGATACAAAGTTTAAGCTCTTCAGTGCAATCAAAACGTTTGGAAGGTTTAAGATTTTTAAATTCACTACATTCGTAAATTTTGTGGGAATCTTTACAGGTAATACAAATCTTGGCCGTGAAAAAAAAGGATCGTGGCCCATTCAACGTGTTATGTTTGAAAGTTGAGTAAACTTCTACGCGAGTCTTTTTTGAGTTGATCTTATCAAAAAAATCTGCACGTTTTACTAAATCCTTTAAACAAAGCAAGTAAAGGCAAACGTACTTGTTTCTTCCCACTTAGAAGCAGTTTCATCATCTAATTTTTCACTCAAAAGTTGCACTAGTTGCTAATTTTAGATTTTCAAGAGCTCGCAAGTTTTTAAAAGTCAATTAGCTCACGCAAATTATTTCCTGTAGCCTTTTTGATATGCGGTATGTTAAATAATGATTTAATATGATTTAATACAAGTGAATTACGGTTAACAAATCTTTGGCAGATCATATCCCAAGCCGTAAAAAAGTTTGCTTCACAGATCGGCAATGACTTAATTACATGAGCAGCAACGCCAAAAAGTAATGCATTTAGGTAGTGAAATTTTTGAATATGCGTTAATGAATTGTTTAAATTAATCATTGAATTAATGGAATCTCAAAATCATTTACATTCAAAAGCATGGTAATATTTTTTGAGTCTAACTTGTTTTCATATTCTGATAATAAAGATTTAATTTTTCAAAATTATTTTAAAATTTTAATCCAATTAAGTGACATTCCTCTGAATAATTGGCAGATTTTGTAATTTTTTATTCAATGCTGCTGAATTCATCAAGGGTGCTGTTAAAATTAGAAATACGAGTTTGCAATATTAATTGAATTAAATAATTGTAAGTAATTCTTCTTCATATTTAGCTTTCACCGTTGGTTATTGCCTTTACGTTTTAAGCAATAATGCTGTAAAAATATTGGGAAATATTCTGGCCGGATTAAGCGATTTAGTGACGGTTGCAAGTAATTTTTTTTAAGATCGCGTGAACATGTGCTTCAATGCTATTAAAATTTTGTTTAGCGAGTCTGCTAGAGTTTAAGACGTCTCTCTGTTTTTATAATTATAACATAAAAAAAATTATGTTTCTTAATCAAACTTATCTACAAGTATTGTATTAAACAACAACTTTCTTAATCTGACTGTATAACTTTCAGCTTGTGTTAATTTGATTTCAGCGTATTAATAATAATTTTTCCTAATTGGTAACATTCAAAATTTTAAATTGTAGATCATACTAAAAATCAACTTTTAATCGTAAATTTTAAAGCATTGTTATTATTACGTAATACAACCGTCGTGTGTACGCTAAACAAACAAGTTTCTTTGAATTGATTTGATTGTAATCAAAGCCAGATTTAAGCACATAACGTCGTACGTAAGCTTACTTACTATGCTCATTATCGACTATAAATACATAAAGGGTAGTGAACGTTACAATTCGATATTCAAGTAACAACGGTGGGGTAAGTTTTTGCTTAGTTTCTTTCTTTAATCGGTCTGAGTAATCACAATTGTCAATTCATAATCTGCCACTGCTGTAAGGAAGTTAAATAGTTGTACAATCAAATTTGAAGTTTGCGGTGTATATAAAAAAACAGGGTGCAGAAATTACTTTTAGGTGCAAAAATGTAACATCAAACATATTAAGGACGTAAAAACCAAATTTTTTACAAACAAATAAAATTAATTTAAAGAATTACATTTAAAACGGGTTAAGAATATGCAGATGATAATACATTGGATTTAAGTTTTTAGTATATACGAATTCATAGTTTAGAAAGAGATTGAAATTCGCACTATAACGGTTTGTTTTACATTCACTTTTTAGTCATTTATTTGTCAACGTTTAGATTTTTATTTTTAGTTAAGTGCTTATAAAAAAACAAGGAATGAAATTCAAGAATCTTAAGTTTGTACCCTCAGACGCTTTCAACGAAGTTTTAATGTTCTCATTTACCCTTTGCCAAAGAGTGCACTGACAATTTGTACAATGTTTCTTAAACAAGAAACTTGTGACAGTTGTAATTAAATTAAGTAAAATTAACGTGACAGCGACAAAGAGATTAAGAAAACTTGCAACAGATGTAGATGGACTATATTTACATTTTCACACAGTACAGATAATCTTTACTACAATGCAAATATACTTCGTCTTGCATATTATAAGTATATCTTACAAAGGAAGGAAGATGTAAGCTTAACTAAGTTTCGTTAAATTGCTTAGTTGTTATTACGCTTCAAATCCAATCCTTTAAACCGTTATTCTTGTATTTTAAAAATTGCATTTTCGCGTTTTAGAGTTTGTATTTTGTAGTATTATTTTTATAATTTTTTTTATACGAAATGATGACGTTCTGTTTTAAAAAGTTTTAATTAGTTTTTTAAATTTTAATTATTTTTTGTATTTGAACTTTTAATTAATTCTATTTGTTTGGATAAATTACATTTCTTAATTGTAATTTTTGTTATTAATTAGAAACTTTTGTATACTTAATAAACAGTAAGTAAAAGAAAATATTATTATTATATGTATTTTAATTGTTATTTTTAACTATTTCTGCTACTATAAAATTTATTGTTTTTTTTTTATTTAAATTTATCGTTCAATAAATTGTTATATTATAACAGTCTAGATTAAGCAACCAATATTGTTTGAATTAGTAAAAAATAATAGTTTGTAAATTATAGCGTTAATTGAAAATCTCTAAATTATTATTAATTAATAAACTTTTTCAAAATAATTTCAATTTGCGGTCAAACTTTTCTGCAGAAGCCACTTTCTTTAAAAAAAATTATTAATAAAGTTATCTAGCGCATATTGTATACCTGATATTTGAATTGTGTTTTTTCTTTTTATTGTATTACTGTTAAATATAGTGGACTAACATTTTTTATATCTGCATTCTTTTTTTACAGTGCTACCACTTTAAAAAATTTTAATTGGTTTTCATGTTTATTCTTTCTTTTCCAAACGAGAATTGGTCTCTAACTTTAATATAGAGCAGTCTAGGATTTTTAGGGTAATTTTGACCAACTAAGACATTTGTTGTTTAAAAATAGTTCGATGCTTCATAGAGTTTCAATTTTTTTTACCTTTTAATGAAATTTTAGAGAATTAAATGCATTTGCTACTAGACATACAATTCTACTTAAATAATAACACTATTTTAAATTGTATCTAGGATTTAAATAAATCCTTGCGTCCATCTATATATATATAAAAATGTTATGTTGGTTTGTGTACGCTTCAAAAACTCAAAAAGTTCTGCACCGAATGAGTTGAAATTTTAACATGATATAAAATCCGCATCAAGGATTGTTTTTATCTATTTTTTGCATCAGTCACATATCTGCGACCGCGAGAAAACAGTTTTTTTAACGATCAGCTGTGTACCAGTGACCACGCCATCTGCCATAAGCGAGGAAAACACTCGCTGACAACCGCAATAGTAATGACGCAGTCACATGAGAAACAATTTCGTTCCCAATTACATTGTTTATTTACAAAAAAAATTGCATCTGATTCTGATTATTATACAATCTGAATTAAATATTCACTTAAATCAAGAATTTTTGGTGTGATAGTGTTGTGATCGAACTGCGCCTTTCATCAAATCGTAAGTAGAGGTTATATTTTATATCAAAGATGGACAGTAAAAATCTTATTAACTGACAGGCAAAATAAAAGGACTTATTATAATTCAAGTGAATTTCTAACAGAAGTGAGTGGTTATATCTTTTTTATTACATCTAACACGTGGACGTAATTATATTATTTGGTAATTATATTATTTATTTTGGATTAACCTCACTTTTAATGTATATAAATATAATTACATTAAATGTCAACCATTCAATCACAATGTGCCACTGCGAAGCGTGGCAGGGTACAGCTAGTATTTTATATATGTTTACTAATAACTAAGCTGAAGTCGGTTTGTTTCTATCACAAAAGATCTTACACGATTCAGTAATAAAAATAATCTAAATATTATAGGCCAATGTGCATAAATATCGTATCAACCACAGGTAGAAAATTTTCATGTTTTTTTTATTGATTATCCGTATTAAATCCTATTACACGCAATAGATAGTACTAAAAGAAATTCGTAAGTATCATACTCAGAATCGGAAAGGACGCCAATCAAAGACACGATTAAATAAGTTTTTAGATCCATTATTAGCCAGAAGCCCATCAAGTTGGTTACAACCTTTAATAAACCTACCTTTATAGTTGTAGCGTTACAAATCATAATACAAAATCAACGCGCACGCGTTGTGATTAAAAAGTTTTAGTACATTTATCGAAATCCCCTTTTTGTACGTGCTTCTAATTATAGCCTCCAGCGGAATATAATGGATATATCAGGAACCATTCCAAATTGACACAACACGTAGTCGTAGCATAATTCGCTATGACAACTACGGAAAAATTAACGTGCATCGTAAAAATATGTGTCAAATGCTTACCCCAAGATCAATTTCACAAATACAACGATAATAATACACTTATTTATAACACAAATGCTTGTAAAATTTTAGAAGTGGAAAGTCCGCTGGTCGCTTAACAACCTTTCGTCGCAAATAATTTTGTTACCCATTTATTAGATTTTTGTTCCATGCGATGGCAAATGTCTTTGACAACAAGTGCAGTGAGTACAAATTTGTTAATATGGTTGTAAGAATCGATTCAACTAAAAAAAATACATAAAATAAGGATATTATAATAAAAGTTAATAAAAAGTTATTTCAAATTTAAAAAAAAACGTATTTTAGAGCTTAGTACCAAAGGTCAAGTACATAAAGCATTGAAATTGCCTTATTATTACTCTCGTCGTCGCAGAAATGAAATTTGAGTGCGGTGCTTGGTTCTAGTCGCTTCTTGAGAGTCTAAATAGAAAGTAGAACTTGGCTTTTGCCGTATTGCCGTTAGTGAACCCAAATAAACTGACTTTTCGCAAGACATTGCAGCTTGAATCTTCAGAGTGGTAAATATTATTTAGTCTAGATGTTCAACTACAACGCGGTCTAAGCCAAGTGTCGCTTATAATCGTACTACTACTATTTTTTGAAGTAACGATAAGACCACTTTGTGGAATTCGACAAACTACTGCTGTTAAAGGAAGCTGCTTCCAATGCACAACAATGATCGCTAATTAACTGTTTACGTTCTTCAAATCTAAGAACTTGTGGCTGAAAATGGTTTATCTCAAAAAATTAGCGAGTATCTGGATTTAGTTTTTCAAGGAATAAATTAAATAATGTAAAATCGCACTGATTGATACTCGTAATATGATCAAAGGCAGCTAAATTCTCAACAAAAACGTTCAAAAGATCGCGCAAAGCTTAAGGAGATTGCGTACTTACTTTCGGAGCTTTAGTAATATATTGCTAATAAAAAGTGGCCAATACTGTACTGTTTTGGTAACGAGCAATTAACATTTTATGCGCAATTTTGTAATTATCTGAAATCAATGGTAAATGTTTAGTTAAAATCCAAGGTTTTTTAGATAAGGTAGAAATTAAATACTGAAGTAAACTCAAACTCAAGTAAAACAAAACCGCCAGGCGAAGAAACAAAATAAAGGTATGCCAACAACAACCAAAAATCCAAATCAAAGTCAACAGTGAAAATACGTTTACAAAATAATGATCAGAAATAACGCGCAATCGATGAAAGTAGAAAAACGACTAAAACTACAAATTTAGTTTCAGAATAGCGTCATACACAAAAAAAGAAACCGTATTGCTAAATACTGAAGGTCCCTTTGTTTTTGTATCCAATTTGAAAGAATAAAATGTTTTGCTGTTTGTATAAATTCTATAGTTTACACAATATTGTTGTAGATTGTTACAATGGAAGTATGTTGGGTTTAATATGACTTAGTTTAAAGATTTAAGTCTTTCACGTAATATACAGAAGTAGTTAACTTGAAAATCCTGATAGGTTTCATTAAATTTGAACACAGAATATCATAAGCAGGGTGCTAAAGAAACATAATATCAAAACTGCCTTTACGACTTAGAATAAAGACAAACAAGGAGCTCTAAATCATGCCGGAGTTTACAAAATTCCTTGTTCCTGTGGATGAAGTAATATAGGACAGACGGGACGCTCTATAAAAGTTTAGAGTAAAAGAACATATGGCTGACTGCAAACACCGCAGAGTTACAAAATCAGCAGTGGCCGAACACGTGTGGAACCAAGGACACACGCTAAGCTTTGAACAAACTAAAGTGTTGGTTAAAACTCCTTTCTACTTTTCTAGACTCATCCGCAAAGCTCTGGAAATAGAAAAACATCTGTACAATATAAGCCAAAAAGACGTTTTTGAGACTCAGCAAGTCTTGGCTACCAGTATTACACTCTCTAAGACAAATATCAACTTTGTTGAAAAGAACACAAACGCTTACTCCGAGTAATAAGGAAGTCAGTCAAGTAATTTCAAAAAATTGTCAAATTAAATTGGCTATAAAAACCTTATCTAAAAACTTATCATTTTGAATAACAATAGAAGTCCTATTTACTCGGTTAGTTAGACCACCCAGCGTACGCAGTTTATTTTGCAAAATTCCGGTCTGATACCGAAGATAAACTTGAAATTTTTTGGAGTCATTTCCGATTTGGTAAAGAAAACTTATGGCGTTACTAATTTGCTCGTGAACGCTGTTGTTAGAGAAGAAGAAAGGAATTACGAGGGTAGTTTTGATTTAGAAGACGACGTATTTTCTTTTCAAAATTGTTTGAATTTTGAAGATATCAGTTTACCTAAAATCAGGCGTGGAGTTATCACTTGATCGATGTTTTACTGGATATGGCGGTTAGTAGTTATCGTCGACTTTTTTTTACCCCAACACCATCTTGGGTATGTAACATTTTTGAATTAGAATAAGGTCAAACAAAGTTAAAAAACTATACATGTAATTTATGTAGGTTTTTTGTCTCGGAGCTGATTACGTTTTTTCAAAGTTCAGACTCCACCTTGACAAGTACCGGTACGTGTTAAGTTGCTTAGCATTAAGATTAGTAATAGATAGTTGCTTCCTTGCAATGTTTTACGACGATTTTGTAATTTATGTTGTAAAACATTGCCATTTCTTTGTATATTATTAGAAAACTCCAACAATTGTTGCTTAGTTGTACGGTTCTGTTTGTATACGAACGAAATAAATTTATTTGTAGAGAAGACTACTTTGAACTAGAACATACCGCCGTGTCACGTGAGAAACGAAACTAAGGATTATTTCTTGTCCCATCGCTACTCTTTTGAGCATATTAATTACTTTGTATTCAATCCTGTAGCGCTTTAAATGAAATATCTTTTTACTCATCCCAGCCTACCTAAGCCGAGTTAGCCGGAGGGTAGCTCATAGGATTATTTTCAAAAATCTACTAAAAAATTGGGTTGTCCCACACTAATAGAGCACGTGATTGCAACTGATTGGCCGCCGATCAAACAGCATCGTCAGTGCAACGATATATTGACGAAGAAGTATACGAAGGTATAATAAAGCGTTCGAACTCAAGCTGTTTTTTCCAATTTTGCTCCTTAAAAAGAAAGATAATTCATATAGTTTCTGTGTGGACTTCAGAAACTTGAATTTAGTTGCAGAGAAAGATGCTTATCCACTGCCAGTTCTAGAAAAATTGCAACACCTAGAAGTTGTTGTACGATTTTATTGAAATTTTCAGGAAACGTCTATTTTCATGAAACAAAATGATTAAATTTTAAAAACAAAACAACAAAATCTTAAAAAGTTTTTTGCAGTAACGAGTTGCTTCGCTACAACTTGTAATGCACTCATTTAGACGTCTTGGCATGCTATCAATCAAGTGATCTATAGCTGCTTGTGGTATTGCGACGCTTATATATAATTTTTATTTTCAACAACAAACAACCTACCGTTTATTCGTGCCTTTCATATCTTGAATCAGCTCCAACTTGGTAAAGCAGTGGATAGAGGTCCGACTAAGCCCAGTGAAGACGGTCTGGGTTAAATTTAACAAGAAATAACCAATAAAGCGCCACCTGTTTTCAATTAAAAACTCTAACCACCACACCAAGGGTGTGTTATAAAAACAGGAAAATCGTTGGTAAGAAGAATAAAGAAAAAAAAAGACACTTGAAGTTTAAATATATATATATATATATCAGTATACCCAGTAGATAAATAACAAAAAAAACTCAGTCCAACAACTATTAAACAAAATAGAGTATTGTGCTTAACATAAATAAAGAATTCAACAAAACTTGAGACAAACATAAATAACGAAAATTGTAATAACCAAACTATAACGCCTAAATAAAAATTCGTAGTTATAACAAAACATTAGATAGTTCAAATCAAATCCAGGCAGCCAAATATATCGCTATAATAATGACAACTCGCAACACCTCGAGTTCAGAAAAAAATATAAAATAAAACGCGGTTAAATCTATAGGGTACGATGAGTTATATAAGCTTATATTACCCCGCATATACCTGCAAAAAAATCACTTAACTAAATGCTACAACAAGATAAACGTTTTATCATAAAAATAATTCGCAAACAAAAATTACTCAATTAAGCTGCAAAAATTTGATCTAATTGAGATCGCAAAGTATTAAATCGATTACTTATAATTACACGTAAATTTAATCTTATTCAAATTTAACTTTCGACGTTATAAAAAAAAAGTTATAGTTTGTTTAAATTCAATAATTGTGATATTTAAAACAATATAATTAATTTAAAAAAAAAAAATGGAATTGATTCAAATTGTTGGTCAGATTGCTTATGCAATAATATGTAACAAATAATGACATCAAAGAAAAATTTGAGCTTAGCTTTTTAATCGCCGTAGATATCCACGAAGTGCCGGGAAAACCAATCGCATTAAGATGGCGTCTGCATCTGGTGTCGGAATTTTCCGTAAATTTTTCTTTAGTAGCAGGACTACTAGAACCACATACAACGACACGAGGACGTACAAACGATTTCCAGCAAATAAACTTCTGTATTACTAACGTTACGACGAAGCAAACAGCCTAAAAAAAGTGACAAACTTAGCACCAGGTGAACGCAACGTTCCGATAAAACAGCAGATTAATAAGAAACATACCTTTAGATCTTGGGCGGCTGTAATTTGCGAAATTAAATCTTTAGAAGACGTCGGAGTTCACAAATCCGTCTCAACGACGTGTGCGTCAAACAAACAAAAAAATTCCACCAAATTTCTTTTCGAATATAGCAAATTTTTCAAAAGACGCGCAGTGTTAATAGGGAATAAATCCATTTACATGTAGAGCCAAAGTTTACTAAAATAAATTTGCACTCGAGATTTCCACTATAACACAATGAAACAACCGAATTCTTCAAAGAAAGTAATGATCAGCAAGCTTATTGATATCTGACCGTTCTAAAACGGAAAACACACATATACGCATCGCGAGATAAGAAACCACCTATCCTTCAAGTTGAAATTTTCGAAAACAGGTAATTGATTAAATTGTAGTTCCGCTAAATAAAACAGCGTTGTAAAATTTCTATTCTTAAACCAACAATTTGCAAATCATTAAAACGAACAAGTCTTAATTAATAAAAAAAATAAATCTAATGACTTCTAAAATCGATATAGAAAAACTGATAAATACAAACTAAAGAATTTTTAATAAAGAATTTTAACTAAAATAAAAACGTTACAATTCCCCCCTTACAAAAATTTTTTTTTTTTTAATTACGACTATAGCTACTTTGAAAACACTTAACGATACATCAAAACAGTACACCAAAATATCTTATTAAACTAATCGGGTGATTCCTCTATATAAGGCTTTAAGTCCTTTACGTGCCAAATCCCGATGAATCTTCCATAAAAGTCAACTAGCTCATATGTCCAGAGAGATACTTTCTTACTGACTTCAAATGGTCCCAGGTACTCGGGGCTAAGTTTCGCACTAAAGTAGTTAGCGGCGTTGGATAAAGCATAGTTTTTTCTCCAAACTTTATCACCAATCGAATATTCTATGTCTCTTCTGCGTAGGTTGTAATAATGTTTATTTTTTTCATACGCTTTTTGGAGTCTTTTTTGTACATCTCCAAAAAGATTGGCAAACAGTTTAGGTCTACCTTCTACTTGGCTACGATCATAAGTTATTTCAGTGTCAAGATTTCCTTTAAATTCGGTTCCTTTCAGAACTTGCTCTCTTCCAAAGTTAAGAAAATACGGAGAATGACCGGTCACTTCATGTCGTGCCGTTCGAATTGCACATCCTATTTTTGAAAGTTCTTTATCCCAGCATCTTTGATCTTCATCAACGTAAGTGCTTAACAAAGTTTTTAGTACTCTGTTTATTCTTTCAGCCGGATTTGCCTGAGGGTGATAGTGGGCATTATAACGTATTTTCACTTCATAATTCTTGCATAAGATTTGAAACAATCCGCTTCTAAATTGAGGTCCATTATCACAGATTATAGCTTGAGGAACACCAAACAATAAAAATATTTCGTTCTCTACTAGTTTACAAATATTGGCGGCAGTAGCTGTTTTTAAGGGAAAAAATCTAGCAAATTTACTAAAGCAGTCGGCAATTACAAAAATATAAATATTACCACTTTTAGATTTAGGTAAAGGTCCTACAATATCGCAACATAACAACTGCCATGGACGTTCAATCTTCGGGCGTCCTAACATAAACCCTGGAGCTTTTTTTTGTTCGACTTTGTGTTGCTGACAAGTTTTACAGTTACGCAGATACTTCATTACATCGGCCTTCATCTTTGGCCAATAAAATTTATTTCGGAGACGGTGGTAAGTTTTGTATACTCCCATATGGCCTGAGGTGGGTGGTTCATGGTTGATTTGAATAGTCTCAGTTCGTCTCCACTTAGGTACGACTTTTTTCCAACTACACTCTTCTCCTTCCAATTTAGAGTGCGTATTAAAAACGTATTTGTAGAGTTCTTCATTTTCTACTTTCCAGTTTGAAAATTTTTGTGGAGTGGCAATAACTCGGTTTTTCATTTTATCATACCATGCGTCGGATTTTGATACGTTTGATACGGTGTTAATTTTAGGCAGAACGCGGGATAAGGCATCGGGAACTAAATGCTCTTTTCCTTTTCTATGGATAATACTGAAGTCATATTGCTGAAGGCGTACAGCCCACCTGGCTAATCTTCCACGAGGGTCTTTTAGATTATTTAACCATACTAGGGAGGCGTGGTCAGTAATGACTGTAAATTTTGAACCTTCCAAATAAGGTCTTAGTTTTTCTACGCTCCAAAGTACAGCGTAGCATTCTCTTTCAGTAGTCGTCCATTTTCTCTCGGCACTAGAAAGAGTTTTACTTAAATAACAAATTACGTGTTCTTTTTCTTGGTCTTTTTGTGTAAGTACAGCTCCTATTCCATACGCACTTGCGTCAGTTTGTAAATAAAATGGTTTGTCAAAGTCAGCACATCGCAGAATTGGTGCTGAAACCAAACAATTTTTAATATTTTGTAAAGCTTCACTGCAATCTTTAGTCCAGTCAAAGCGACAGTTTTTCTTAAGAAGTTGTGTCATTGGAGCTATTACGGTCGAATAATTTGGAATAAATTTTCTGTACCAAGAAGCCATTCCTAAAATACTTCGGACTTCTTTAACTCGTTTGGGAGCTTCCATATTAACGATAGCGGCTACTTTTTCGGGATCTACGTGAATTCCTTGTCGATTCACAATATATCCAAGATATCTTAATTGGTCTCTGCAAAATTGACATTTTTCTTTACTTAATGTTAGATTTGCCTTATGTAGACGATCAAAGATTTCTTGTAAAATTTCAAGGTGTCTTTCAAAGTTATCAGAGATGACAATAATGTCATCCAAATACACAAATACATAAGGTTCGAGTTCCGGACCAAGTACTTCATCAATTAAACGGGACCATGTGGCGGGGCTATTCGATAAGCCAAAAGGCATGCGCTTAAACCTAAAAAGTCCTCTACCAGGTACTGTAAAACTGGTGTAATCACGTGATGTTTCAGCAACAGGAATTTGCCAATACGCTGACTTAATATCTAACGACGACAAATAAGTAGCGTTTCTAAGTTTATCTAGTATAGACGAGATATATGGAAGTGGATAAGCATCCTTTTTCGTGACGGCGTTTAGCTTTCGATAGTCAACACAAAATCGATATGTTCCATCTTTTTTTGGTACTAGGAGTATAGGTGATGACCATCCGCTAGTCGACTCTTCAACAATGTCGTCTCTTAACATTATGTTGAGCTCTTCATCGATGTGTTTTTGCACGTGAGGCGAGACAGGATAATACCGTTGTTTGATAGGAAGTGAAGTGGTTTCAATTACGTGTTCTAATTTATGTGTCAGACCGATCTTATTTCCCATCCTTTTAAAGTTTTTTTCTATTAATGACGTTAACTTTGTTTTCTCTTCTACGGTTAAAGGATCCTGTCGAATGGTACTTGTTTCGCATGAACTAGCAAAAGTCCAGCAATCATCTTTCAAATTAGGTACAATTTTCATTTCTTTCCAAAAATCTACTCCTAATATCAAAGTGTGCGCTAACTGTGGTACGACTAAAATATCAATGATCTTAACTGTATTCCTTAATGCAACAGGCACAGACATTTTGCCAATGACTTCACAACTGTTGCCGTTGGCTACTTTGCATTGTTTTGTAATAGCAGGAACAATAGGTATCTGTAGAGATTCCAGAATTTGTAATCCCCGACTCCCTAAAATGGTTGAAGTCGCACCGGAATCTAATAAACCCAATAGTTTCTTCCCGTAAATTTCGACGTGTAGAAAAGGTCTTTCATCGTTTTCAGAGTGAGAAATTATGTAATCAAGCAGTGGTTTAGGGTTCACGAAGGATGTTACACCACTACCTAGCATCCTTCTTTGGCGTTTCCCGTACACTTCGGGCAGGTTCTAACAGTGTATCCTATATTGCCGCATTTATAGCATTTCTTTTCAAATTGTTGTCTACATTCTTTGGCCATATGTCCACTTCTTTGGCAGTTAAAACATTTTCTGACAGAGTCGATTGCATGAATTCTGGTATTTGTTCTAGAAGTCGAAGGAATGAGATTGGGATCCATATAAGCCAAATCGGGTTCTAAACTTTTGTACCTGTTTGGAGGTGGAACAAAAGCATCCACGTTCGCTTTACGTGCTTCTAATTGTTTTCCGATATGCTTAAGTTCTTCTAGGGTTGTAACGGTAGTAGTGGCAAGTTGTAACTGATAAAAAGGCGCCATATTTTTCATTATAATATTTAATTTGGTAACTTCGCTAACAGGTGCGTCGATTCGTGCAAACATTTGCTTCATTTTTGCAATGTAAATACCAATTGTTTCGTTGCTACCTTGAGTTCTTCGTTTAACCTCCTCAAATAATTGTTCTTCATAATTAGGTGGCTGAAAATCTTCTTTTAATGCCATTCTCAATGTATTCCAATCTCGAAAGCTTTTTCTATTAGCTTTAAACCATATTAGAGCATCGCCTCTAAATAAGTCGGTGGCACTGTAAAATAGAGTTTCTTGAGATACTCCTCTAGCTGATCTTAAATCTTCTACAGTTTCCAGAAAAGAATTAACAGAAATTCCGTTTTTATTACCATCGAAAGTAACGTTCCATTTATATACTATAGGTTTGTGATTAGTTACAGCCGTTGCTGAGGGTTGGTCACTGAAAGTGTCGTCCTCACTACTGGAATTTTCCGAATTATCATGGTGATCAGTAGATGCAACTGACAACTCTAAGGGTATTGGGTTGGATTGTCTTCGTTGCAGTTTAAGATTTTTTTCTGCATCGCTAGAAATCATCATGAGTTGTACCATCAGTTTGGTTTTCAGTTCTTTTTCGACTTCTGACTTTGGTTGAGTACGATCGCATCTTCCAAGAGTATGAGAAAATTTGGTTCTAAATTTTTTTTCTTTTCCTACGTCGGAGAATTGGCAAGACTCCATTAGTTCGTTAAGTTCGGCCATCTTTGTTTCTATATTGGTAGCTTCTTCTTGAAAAACTAAGTTATATTTTGGATAAGTCAGTTGACTGCCTTCTTTTTCTAAGCGAAATGCACTTCGAAGTGCAGCACGCATACGTTCACAGGTTTGAATCTCAGTAAATCCTCTGATTTTAAGTTCGTACTCAAGTTCATCTTGATTAAGACGATTAACTTCCATATTGTGATATCCCGAACGAGCCATGTTTAAATCCAACAAAACGAATAAGAGTTTTTTTTTTCCAAGGACAATTACACTCAAAACAAAATTTTGACACTAAGTAGAATACAGGAAAAACAAACTGGATTAAATCTTTGTACTACCACGAAATTACACGACAAATAGTATCCTACAATAATTTGCAGCGGATAACACCTATCCGGCTAAACCAAACAAAAATGAATCTATCAAACCACGTGATCTAAAACGCCAAAAAAAACAAATTGGCCCCACGTTGGGCGCCAAAAATGCGACGCTTATATATAATTTTTATTTTCAACAACAAACAACCTACCGTTTATTCGTGCCTTTCATATCTTGAATCAGCTCCAACTTGGTAAAGCAGTGGATAGAGGTCCGACTAAGCCCAGTGAAGACGGTCTGGGTTAAATTTAACAAGAAATAACCAATAAAGCGCCACCTGTTTTCAATTAAAAACTCTAACCACCACACCAAGGGTGTGTTATAAAAAACAGGAAAATCGTTGGTAAGAAGAATAAAGAAAAAAAAGACACTTGAAGTTTAAATATATATATATATATATCAGTATACCCAGTAGATAAATAACAAAAAAAACTCAGTCCAACAACTATTAAACAAAATAGAGTATTGTGCTTAACATAAATAAAGAATTCAACAAAACTTGAGACAAACATAAATAACGAAAATTGTAATAACCAAACTATAACGCCTAAATAAAAATTCGTAGTTATAACAAAACATTAGATAGTTCAAATCAAATCCAGGCAGCCAAATATATCGCTATAATAATGACAACTCGCAACACCTCGAGTTCAGAAAAAAATATAAAATAAAACGCGGTTAAATCTATAGGGTACGATGAGTTATATAAGCTTATATTACCCCGCATATACCTGCAAAAATCACTTAACTAAATGCTACAACAAGATAAACGTTTTATCATAAAAATAATTCGCAAACAAAAATTACTCAATTAAGCTGCAAAATTTGATCTTATTGAGGTCGCAAAGTATTAAATCGATTACTTATAATTACACGTAAATTTAATCTTATTCAAATTTAACTTTCGACGTTATAAAAAAAGTTATAGTTTGTTTAAATTCAATAATTGTGATATTTAAAACAATATAATTAATTTAAAAAAAAAAGGAATTGATTCAAATTGTGGGTCAGATTGCTTATGCAATAATATGTAACAAATAATGACATCAAAGAAAAATTTAAGCTTAGCTTTTTAATCGCCGTAGATATCCACGAAGTGCCGGGAAAACCAATCGCATTAAGATGGCGTCTGCATCTGGTGTCGGAATTTTCCGTAAATTTTTCTTTAGTAGCAGGACTACTAGAACCACATACAACGACACGAGGACGTACAAACGATTTCCAGCAAATAAACTTCTGTATTACTAACGTTACGACGAAGCAAACAGCCTAAAAAAAAGTGACAAACTTAGCACCAGGTGAACGCAACGTTCCGATAAAACAGCAGATTAATAAGAAACATACCTTTAGATCTTGGGCGGCTGTAATTTGCGAAATTAAATCTTTAGAAGACGTCGGAGTTCACAAATCCGTCTCAACGACGTGTGCGTCAAACAAACAAAAAAATTCCACCAAATTTCTTTTCGAATATAGCAAATTTTTCAAAAGACGCGCAGTGTTAATAGGGAATAAATCCATTTACATGTAGAGCCAAAGTTTACTAAAATAAATTTGCACTCGAGATTTCCACTATAACACAATGAAACAACCGAATTCTTCAAAGAAAGTAATGATCAGCAAGCTTATTGATATCTGACCGTTCTAAAACGGAAAACACACATATACGCATCGCGAGATAAGAAACCACCTATCCTTCAAGTTGAAATTTTCGAAAACAGGTAATTGATTAAATTGTAGTTCCGCTAAATAAAACAGCGTTGTAAAATTTCTATTCTTAAATCAACAATTTGCAAATCATTAAAACGAACAAGTCTTAATTAATAAAAAAAATAAATCTAATGACTTCTAAAATCGATATAGAAAAACTGATAAATACAAACTAAAGAATTTTTAATAAAGAATTTTAACTAAAATAAAAACGTTACAGTATATCGTCCCAAGCTTCCTGAATCCGTAGCTGAAGATCGTGTAAGTTATCTGGAGGGTGTGGTAAATTACTCAGTCGCCTACCAATCATATCTCATACATGTTCAACGGCTAACAAATCAGGCGACCGAGCAAGTCATGGGATGGCGGCAATGTTAGCTTCTTCCAAAAACCGTGTTGTAGCCCTTGCCGTATGAGGGCGTGCATTATGCTGCTAGAAAATCAGATTTTGCAGCCCCTGAAGATATGGAAGCCCAACTGGTTGTAGCACATTAGCAATGTAACCAGCTGCGTTTAGGGTGCCGTCAATAAAGACCAAGAGTGACCTGCTACTATAACATATTATACCCCATACCATAACTCCTTGAGTAAGGGTTGTGTTGCGTTCCACAAAAAATGTTTGATTTTTACGTTCCCCACGCATCCGTCTGACTCTCCACGACCATCGTGAGCCCAGCCCACAAGCAAAATCGGGACTTGTCACTAATCACCATTTAATGCCATTCTTGCGCCCAATTAACCCTTTCGTTGGTCCCCTCTAGTCTGCGTAGACGGTGAAGTGTTGTAAGGGTAAGACATAAAAATGGACGATATGAACGCAACTCATAACATTTTATCCGGCGATAAACAGATGACATTGACATTCTGAGTCCTATACCTCTCATCCAATCAATTGCAATTGATCGAGTTGTTGAAAATCTGTCTCTTGTGACCAAAACTCTTCAGCGACGTTCTTCGCGATCTGTAGTCCTCCGAGGACGTCCAGATCTACAGCGACGATGTTTAACCCCTTCCTCGGACCATTTGGACCAACATCTCAATACCGATGAAGCATTTCGGTTTACACGACGAGCAATTTCTCTTAGCAAAAGTCTGGCCTCTCTCATACCAGTAATACGGCCACGTTCAAAATCAAAGTTCTAGGTGTAGCAATTTTTCTGGAAGTGAGTATATTTTGGATCGATTAAAAAACACTAAGTATATATCTTCGCTCGACATAAAAAGTACATATTCGCAAATTACGATAGCGGAAAAGTCAAGAGACTACCTGTTGTTTATGGTTCCTGGTCGAAGCTTCTTTTCATTTACAAGAATGCCTTTTAGCTTACACATGCTTCGGCGACATGGCAACGGTTGATAAATCAAGTTCTAGGTCCAGAGTTAGAACCATTCGTCTTTGTGTAGTTACACGACATTATTGTAGTGATGCCAACGTTTGACAAACACTTAGAAGTCCTAAAAGAAGTTTTAACTAGGCTATCACAAGCAAATTTAACAATAAATAAAGAAAAGTGCGAATTCTATAAAGAATAGCTTAAGTACTTAGGATGGGTAGTATCGACGAAAGAAATACATGTAGACGTAAATCAGGTAAAACCCATATTAAAACTACCAACCCCCAGAATAACTAAAGAAGTGACCAAACTCTTAGGCATGGCAAGCTTGTACAGGAGATTTGTGCCAAATTTTTTGTCGTTGACTGAACCTATCTGTCGTTTAGCTCGCAAATCAGTAAAATTTGATTGGACACCGGATTGTAAGCACTTTTTTAATAAAATAAAAAATGCTTTAATTTTAGCGCCGATTCTTACCTGTCCAAACTTTGATTTGCCTTTTGTACTGCAGACGGATGCTTGTGGATATGGTATTGGTAGTGTGCTAACGCAGTGTAATTCTGATAGAATAGAGACCGTAATAATTTTAATTCACAATAAATATTTTTCAGCAATTATTAGATGTCATACTGCAGTGTTCGAGGCAAAGAAAAGTTTGACATTTTCGGCATGACTACTTAGTCAACCTAGTTTTTTGTGTTGTTGACATAATTGGCATCTCTTTCGCTTTATGCTAGATTTCGGCAAATCATTTTCTCTGTTTATATTGTCAACCGTGTTTTAACTAGTATTAAGATTTTTTGCTAGAGTATCAATTTTTGCCTTTAGTGGTAAATGAATTCCTAAGGTGCTCGAAGATCTCTGTAGAACATGTTCCTTTATAAGCTCTTCGCCCAACCGTCTTAGAAAAACTGATGCCATATTTAGAATAGAATAAAACAATATCATAGGTCAACGTTTAGTGTTCCAAGCAACACTGTATGTTTCACAAAGCTTGTTATTTGTATCAACGCCATCTTTTGTTTTATTGCAATACGCAATTATTTCAGGTTTGTACTTTTCTCCTGTTGTGTTATCGATTACCGCATCATTACGATAGCTTGAAACAAGAATAACATTTCGCTTAGACTTAGGAATGTAAGACACTAAAATACATCTCTTTCTAAATCCAAAAATGCTTGATAAAGCCAGACGTTTTTTTGTATTCTTAAATTCTTTAGGAATTTCTAATTTATTTATTTTGAGTCCCTACATAGCTTAACCCATGGCTACATAGTTCTTCTACTAATTGTACATTTGAAAACCAATTATCGGCTGTGTGAAAATGCTAAACGTTGAACAATATCAACAGGTTTATTACTTCTGGTTGAAGTCCGGTATACACTTCTAAATTTGACATGTACCATACATTACTCGTCGCTGTATTATGCATTTGTTCTAAGTGCATTTTTACACTTTCGAGATATAACGGTTTTAAAGTGTGACAATGCAAAAATTCTACTGTAATCAACTAAAACCAAAACAAATGACTCCAAATTGCTTATTTATAGCTAGAATTACATTTTAGTTTAGTTTCCCATATCGCAGTTTTTGCAATTTTTTGATATAAAACCCTGGATATAGAACAAGTATTTATTAAGAAGTGTGCATTATAATATTTAATTCAAAATACCTAATCTAATAAGAGAAATAAAAATAGCACTCTGCTTTTTCATTACTGTACCACAATTTGCTTTTTGTAGTTCCATGGTTATTCTTGCTGCTCTCCAGACGGTTTTCCCTTATTTATTTTTATCTTCTCGTTACATTTCTTTGCACAAAGTTTTTTGGAAACAACAGCTATATCATTATTTTTTGTTTTCATCTTTTTAAGGGGTTCTTTCTTAGTTTTATTTGTCTTTATATTTTTGCTTTTCTTCACTCCTCTGTTATTCGTGTTTTCCTCGCTCGGCGGTTTTTTCTTTGCTTCATCTATCTCCCCACAAACTTCTTTAGACTGTTCTAAAAAAAAAAAAAATCCAGATCAACACCTTCCATAAACTTTGTTAAGAAACGTAAGTGTGATTGTTTATCTATTGATATTCCTGCATTCGTTTCTGATAATTGGGTTATGTTGAATATAGTTGTGTGGTCATTTTTTCTATTATCCTTCTTTTGTGAACGTCTTACCGGAGTAGATCGAACAATTTGGGTAACTTCAAAATTATCTTCGAATGATTTTTTGTAACTTAATGTGTAAAGTGACTCTGAGGTATAAAGAATATGCTTAATTTTGGTATACGGAATAACACTATATACAAATTGCTGAGGAGCGGACTGGAAATTTAGAACATCTTTTATACTCAAGCTGTCGAACCAAACTTACAGGACTGTATATATCTTTATGTCGCAAGTATCGTTCAATGACACTGTGTACTGTACCGCATCTACTTCTTGTAAATTTCCGTGTCCCGGTTCAGAAAATTTTTGTTCAATTATTTTACTTTTTTTGATTCCTGTGAGTGCAGAAAATTTTGTAATGCTATTGACATTACACTATTTTTATTTTGCGGCACACAACTGTCGGACTTCAAAATTATTTTCTCCAGTGTGGGATTATCCATTACCACATTGATCAATATTTTTATTAAGGCACTGGCTAAATGATTAGATGCTCTTCCGCAAATGTACTCGTGCCAAATACTACAGTAAGTAATTCCATTTGTTTTTTTCATGTAAAAAACTTTTAACACATTGCATTTTGGTAGAGCAAATACGTTTTCTAAGTCAAACGTTATAACGGCAACTGATTCTTGTAAATTACTTCTATCCCTATTTCTTTCCTGTCTACCTAATTCTTTTCTTCTTCAATGCTCTTCATAGTCTTGTTGCTGATTTTCTGAAAGCGTCTTTATGAGTTTCTATTTTTCACACTGGTCACATAAATCTTTTTTTTGTATAGCAAAGCTTAAGTTGAACTCAGTATTAAATATTTTAGAATACGTAGCTTTTTTAACTGGTGTTTTGTCGGTTGGAATCTGCTGCAAATATAAATTGTACATACGACTGATATTTATTGAGGAATCTAAATATTCTTTACTCGAGGTTGCTCAATAATAGTGAGAATCGAGGCATGCAAAAGAATTAATGTGATCTCGAACTAATTTTTTGTCTTCTTCTGGCACGCGCTTATTGTCATAATTGTTTCCTTTCAACGGTGATCTCGGAACATTTGTGACTTCATTCTGAATGTGTTTAAAAAAATGATAAATTCTTCTGAAACTGATGTACAAGGTATTTAAGAAGAATTCTTTACAAACGGTACGTCTATCACTATACACTTCCAAAAAATAGTTATACAAATACATTTTTGGAGGTTTTTTGTCATTTTTGACTTTAAGCCTTCGACGACTAACAGGATTTCGTTTAACGAACTTACTATAAAAATGAAATTTCTTTGAGTCAAATAATCTCCAAAATTGTTCAATTACCACAGCTTTTTCTTCGTCTGTAAATTTGGCACAACAATTGAACGCACAATGCCCATGACATTTGCTTTTTATTTGTCGCGCTGGATGTTGTTTTCCTTTTCTATCTACATATACGGGAAGTATTTTTCTCTTTTAACTTTACGAATATTTTGTTTCCAATTCTCTTGAGTTCTTTTTTTATTTTTCGTTTATTTTTATTTGTATCTTCTAAGATAACATCAACAACAGCATCTGTTTCTTTAGGCTAAGGATCAACTCCAAACAATATTATCATTATTAGTAACAACAGATATGCCACCAGAATCTATTACTTCTTCACTAATAATTATAGTCGGCAGCGGTCGTTCCTTGTTTAGAATCAATGTCTCATTATTATTGAAGCTTTCTTTGTTACTATAATCAACAGATTCATCATAAATTTCCTCCATATTTTCTATATCGTAAGGCATAGCTGAGCCTGTTGAAATATCGTAGGGACCATCACAAAAACTTACTACAAGATTGAAAGTTGAAAAATCATTTTTACTAAAAATGTTGTCCTTTTATGTTAAATCATACAAATGTTTACCATTGTCGGTAGACCCGATAATATCTTCCATTAAACTATAATATAAAGACGGTTACCGTAATTTAACGTATTCAAATTGTTATTTACTAAAAACTCACTTTTTTAAAGTTTCTGGCAATGACGGTGCAGAGGAACTAACAGCATCAGAATTTAATCACCCATTTTTGTTAAATCCAATTCACGAAATTAGCACGTTGTGGCACTTTTGAAGGACATAACGCAACTGCAGAATGTCATAACCTTACCATCCCCACTATTTTTGTCGCACATAGAACAACTGTTGACTTAAATGGACCTAAGACAACGGTATACATACTAGAATAAGGTCTGTTTTTGTTGTATATTACTTCAACAGGAGGTAGAACAAATAGCAAATTCATTTTTCAAATTAAAGAAAATAACATAGAACAAGATGCATATCAGTTCGATGTGGATATAGAACAGATAACATATTTTTGGATATAGGACAAACAGCAGTCTTAAGTACGGGAAATTAAAGGATGTAGGACATTTATTTATTGAATAACTACGTTTCTATCAAAGATTTTGTTATTTTTGAGAGAAGAACAAATAAATTCTACTAATGTTAAAAGTGCTCTTAACTCAAAACTGACAAAAAGTGGATATAGAACAAATACATACTAGGTCAACGTACTGTCCACCATAACATAAATTTATATACCATATTTCCTGGGTTTAGATGTCTAAATCCTTCCAGTTTTTCGTCTATGATAACATTCTCACCTACTGAATAATTGTTCTTACAATTGATTGTGAATTGTTCAAATATTTCTCTGATAGGAGCAAACCTATTAAGAGACTTTTGTTGTTTTCTTGGTTCGCTATTAT
The DNA here is from genome assembly GCA_035610365.1 of Aquatica leii. Taxonomy (NCBI): domain Eukaryota; kingdom Metazoa; phylum Arthropoda; class Insecta; order Coleoptera; family Lampyridae; genus Aquatica; species Aquatica leii. The sequence continues at coordinate 174,826,573 of CM069433.1, read as the reverse complement.
CAAATCTTAGGCACTTCAATAAAAACAAAAAACGCTTTTTACTCATTGTTGACCGAAATATTTCAACACCATTTCCAGTCGAGTCTCATAAATCAAGAGTGTTTAGTCTATGTGCGTGATATCGACCAATCAACGCACAAATTTCAACTGCAGTTGGCTTTACATCTCTTTCACAAGAAAATTTTATCTTTTCTTTTTCTATATACTGATTTGTGTAGGTAACTATTATATCAACCATTGATTTATTTACAAAGCATTTACAGGTTTGCATTATAGTGTCTGGTTGAACGTGCGTAGCACTTAATTTGCTGTTGATTATATTACGGCGACCTCTTCTTAGAAAATATGTTTTTTTTTTCCATTTCCAGCAAGTCATGTCATGTTTTTGCTTCTTTTGGCAATAAAATACTCTGTATTACTACCTGAACTATTTTCGATATCACCACCATGACATTTTTTAGTTTCAGAGTCATTCTCTCTTTCTTCTATTGCAGGAGTGTGTACTTCATCCACTTGTATATTTCCACCTTCATTCAGTTTGTCATCGCTTGACTCGCTTTCAATTATTTGATCATCACTATCACTTCCTTATTTCAGCAACATCATCAGGATTGTTTAAATTGTAGCGATCTTTTGTTAGTGACATATTACTGAGAGAAAAAAATTTCGGGTAATTACAATGATAAACAATAAAACCAAGCATTTTGCCTGATCTGAAAAATATTCCAATTATTTGCTTGCTTCTTACAAGTGAAAATAAAGTAATAAAACAACAGAAACAAATTTCAGAACCAAAACAAGCATGGTGCATTCAAAATAAATAAATAAATAAATAAACGCGCAGTGTATCTCTCAGAAACAAAACCGTAGCACAGAGAAAACCACTTCTTCTACAACTCAAACTACAAACTAGCGTGATTTCTCAAAAGATTTTATACGACTATTAGAATCTCTACCCTTATACAAGCATGCGTACAAACATAAAACATAATTTAGTAGAACCCTTGTATCTATTAGATACCGCGCACACCCAAGGGTTAATCAACCCAATTGAAAGTAGAAATGTTTCTAACGACACATAGTTTACAGTGATGCTACGGAAAGTTGCAAAAAATCCTAAGCGTTATGGAGAATCTGCGACAGCAAATTGTACAAGATAATTAAAACGAGACGAGCGAATGGCCAAGTTCGCTTAAAGAAGTAGCTAAAGGTTATCGCCGAGACGTGATACGTCAACACCACGACCCAATTTTAGCTGGACATATGGGAGTAACGAAAACTTTTGAAAGGATATCGAACAAATATTATTGACGAAAAATTTGATGTGATGTCCCGTTTGTCAACAAACAAAATCCAAACAAAGAAAACCTCTCGGATTGATGGTGACATATAACGTAGTGAAAAACCCATGGTTTATAATTTTAGCGGATTTAGTTGGTCCTTTGCCTAGAACAACAAAGGAATATTTGAATATTTTAGTGCCAATGCCATTTATTTGTATCTTAGTTCGTTAGAAAAGTCAGGATTATTTCTTCTCTCATTACTACTTTTTTAAGCGTACCAGTTACTTTGAATTCAATCCAGTGGTGCCTTAAATGAATTATCTGTTTACTCACCCTAGCCTACCTAACAGTTTGTTACGTGCAAAATTTTCATAACGTAATACCCTGTATATCGAATTAAAATTAGATTCCAGTTTTAACGCACTCTGCCGATCTTTCTGGTTGTCAACTGCGTGAAACGGTCTGTGTCGTTGTGAATTGACCTAATTCCAAAGATTTTAAGTACATCCACTGTGATGGACAGGAAATCATAAGTTAATTACGAATTTATCGTGATTTATTTAGCACAAGGTAAGACATTTGCATCCGGTTTGTTAGGATTCTTTTGTAATTTCTTTATTAATTTGATAGCCGTTTCGTCACGCTTCGACCACATGTTCGATTTAATAAAAGAACAATGAATAATTAAGACTATTGATAACTACCGTCACCGAACGCCTAAAATTCTGGAAGGCATATTATCTACAACGAAAACGAAGTCTTGACCAGCATTTGCCTTTGAGAGGTTATTTCTTATACGCCAGTCGACTGCGATGCCCACCTTTTCGTAACCGCACATAACAGCATTCGATACAACAGGTTTTTATATCATATTTCCTTTATTATTATTATTAACGATTTTGTAGCTTCTTATCTTCGTGAGTTATTGTGTTGACGATTTGCTATTCAATATCTCTTCCAGGCTAACTGACCGGAGAAAACGTTTTCTTCGCGTAGTAGGTACTGGATTGTGGGTAAATTTGTTTATTTATTTTTTTGCTGTCAGAAAAGTCACTCACGGAACTTTTGTTTATGTTAATTTCCGTAATTACGTTTATTATTACACTACCATTAAGGTAATTTCATTAATCATTTTGTGTGTATCGCATGCTGTGTACAAACAATATTTATTACAAAATTTTCTTCGCTATTCACTTCGACTTAACCTATGTATTGTGTGTTGCCGATACTTCTGGCATGTATGAATTGAGAATTAGATATACTCTTGTTAATACTCTACGTTACTAAATTAAAGTTTTTATACCTGTTAATCTTTCTTTTATGGTAACATACCTTTCTCTTTTAATTGTGGTTACCCGAACACCAGAGTAACAAGGATTACGAACCTAAAAATTCGTTACAAGTTTGGACCGTCTGTCTTGATCGAGGCAAAAGTGTTAATTATAAATGATCTGGTGCCCTTAATTATTATTCACTTGAACCTCCCCTATCTCCGACTGTGTAAGTTGGCCGTGCAAGGTTCGTAAGATCTAAAGCTTGTAACAAGTTTTGGCTGCCCAACTTCAGGGCCTTGATTTTCTTATATCGAATTTCTCATTCTCTATAATTCTTTTTGCTATTTTCTTTAATTGTGATTAGCGTAGCATTACTATCATTCATAGGTAGCTTATATTGTTGACTTTCTCTCGATTTGGTGTGTGCTATCATAATTTCTTCTAGCTTTATTGATTCTTTTGTCTTTTCTTACTTTTCCGTGGGTTTGATTTACTTTGTTTTGCTTATTAGATTAATTACTTGGTAGTGATACTACTTGTGCTTACTGTTATTTTGAGTTTTAGTCGGACATGTGGTAGCAAATTTCTGCTTTGATTGACTGCTTTGGTTAGTTTCTTGTTTTAATTTTTATTGTTTTCGATATGTATTACTCAGATGAAGAACCGCCACTTTTTACTTCATAAGACTCTGATTCGAAAATTAACTTGGCGGATTGGAATGTTACTTTTTCTGGTGAAGATCCTTCTTTACTTATAGAATTTCTTATTCGTATCGACGAGTTGTGTTTGTCTCGTGGTGTTTCACAGCATCAACTTTTTTGTTCAGCTTTTGAAGTTTTATCTGGCAAAGCCCTTCTTGTTTTTAGGGCGAATCAAACTTCGTTACGTTTGTGGAATGATGTTGAATGTTTTTACCTTGGGATTATGATGAGCGCTTGATGGATTCTATTCGCAGTCGTACGATGGGAGCTGACGAAACCATTGGTACTTACGTTACCTTAATGCAATATCTCTTCCTTCAGCTAGCAGAACCGGTCTCAGAGCAAATGCAGCTCAAGGTTATTTGTCGGAATCCAGCGCTGTTCTATCAACTTCCTTTAGCGTTGAGATTACATCTATTGCTCAGTTAATATCTTTAGGCAAGCGTTTGGAGTCTAACATTAATTCTCGTGATTCTTTCCACTTCTCGACAACAGAGATTGGTGACAAAGTTCAAGAGCCATCTGTAGTCTTTGTTAGTAAGATTTCTACTTCAGTCTCTTCTGCTATTCCTGCTACTTGTTCTCTTAATATTTCAACACTTTCTTTTTCTGTATCTACTTCTACTTAGAATACTTGTCTTCGTTGTCGTTCTCAAGGTGATAAGCCTTTACGTACTGTTCGTTCTCTTCTTTCTCTTCCTCCTAATTTCTTTTCAGTTTCTAGGATTATTAGACCTACTATTGATCCTTGGTATTTAGGTATGATATCTAAAGTTACTGCTTCTCTTCGTCGTTTCTCTCGTTGGTGTGTTGTGAAAAATCTTTTATGTAAACGTGTACGCATTTCCTCTTCTGATCCTTGCGTTTGGAAGTTAGTCGTACCATCGGACCAGCGCAAGCAACTTATTCAGGATCACCACCTTACATCTAATTGTGATCACCTCAGTGTTAGGCACACTTTAGAAGCTTTTCGCTGTCATTTCTACTGGCCTCATATGAGACCTAAGGTTGCTGAGTTTATACGTCATTGTTCTTGTTCGAACTCGCAACGTAGCAATCCTATTAGGTCACGTCACGTTTTGCCAAGTAAAACAAAGCTTTCCAACACAGGTGTCGCTACAAGGTCTACGCGTATACATAAGAATCGTGCTTTTTCTCCTGATGTAAAAGCCACTACTCTTACATCCACTTCGTCAACCGCTTCTGCTGATTCCTTGCTGTCTCCTTCTTCTAATTGTTCTCTTCTTTTTCATCGGCGTCGCAAGCGTCGTAAGTGCTAGTTCACTTTTTCGGCTTTCGACTTTCGACCTTTGCTATTGTTTTTGCTCTTTTCTTTTGGTTTTGGTGGTTCGAGCCTTTGAATACGTAATCGGTATCTTGTTGGTTATAACTTGGATGCTACCCAATTGTTCCTCTCATATTGCTGTCATCGATTTTCTTTTATTTGCTTAAGTTTCTAGTACTTTTGTTTTAGTTTCTTTCTTCTCCATCTTTCTTCAGGACAGACTACCTTTCCGTCTGTATATATTTATATCCGTTTAGTCGGCCTTTTTGGATTGGTACGTCATCTATAGAACTCTCTCCTTTGCTTTTGGATTTGGTTTTTCTTTTCTTGAGTTCTCTATTCCGCTCGTCGGCATTAAAGTCTTGAAGTATACTTTCCAATTTGGGACAGCAATTAGTATGGTTTCGTTCTATGACTAACTGATATCTTTTCTCTTATCTTTTTTTTTATGGGCGGTTGGTTGGGCATTGAAGGGGTGGTCACTCCCTTTCGTTTCTTCTACGGAGAGAAGAACGAATCAGACATTTACATCTTGTCTTATCTTTCTCCGTCTGTCTCTTTTCTTCCTTTCCTGTTTTTCTTACTTTTCATCTTTTTTCTTTTGCTTTGAAGGTTTGTCTTTAGAACAATTACCTCTTTTGCTTTTTCTTTTATCTTTTTATGTTCCCTTACTTTTTCTTTTTAATTACTTCTTTCTTTAGTGTTCACTGCAACTGTGTTTCTTTTTTTCTCTTTTTTTTTCAGTTACTTTTCGTGCTGTATTAGATTTAGTGGGTTTGTGTTTTGTTTGTTTTTGGGTTGAAGCTTGGAATAGACTGCAACGTCGCTCCTTGTACTCTATACTTCCGCTTAGTCGGCATTTTTGATGTTGTCAGTCACCGTTAGGATATTTCTCTTCTTTGGGTTTCTTTTGCTCTTGGAATATTCTAATCCGTTCTTTGGCATTTACATTCCAACGTGAGATTCCAACACAACGAGCACTGACTCATATACTCAATTGGCAAGTGAAGCTTTCTGTTCTTTATTCACTCTTACTTCTTTTTCTTTCTTTCTTTTGGTTTTGTTTTGTGGTTTGGATTTCTCTTGGATTGGCACTCATTTAGTGTTTAGCTTTTTGGTGACTTTGTTATTGTGACTCTGGGATTACTGATTTTTTTTCTCTGCCTTTTAGGTAGTCCGACTTGTGTCGACTTTTAATCAGAATCTTTTTTGCTTGAGATTTCTTCGTTGGTTTTCTTTGCTTAGATCTTTAGGGTTTGTTTGGTTTTTTTGGTGGAAGAATCTCATATCGTCTGTTGACGACTTTTTGGGCACAACTGCATTAGTTTTTCTTTTTGACTTTTCTTCTAAATCCGCGTATCACAATTCAACATCTGTTAGATACTTGATTTTTCTTTTACTTCTTTAGTTTAGTTACCTTTGGGGACTTATATTTAGGTTTGGATTTGTATTTGTGGGCTTGGGTTTTAAGGGATTTTAGGGCGTTGTCCTTGACCGTGGTCTTAGCTTCTTTTTTTCCTATACTTCTTCTTTTTCTCTTGCTTTGCTTAGGATTGTCTATCAGTGAGGTCTATGGGACTGCGTTGTTCTCTTGTTTTATAGCGTAACGACTGTTGTCGACTTTCAACAAGTACCCGTTCTGATACTTCTCTTCTGTTGGTTGAGTTTTTGTTTCTTTGGAGTATCACTCCGCTTCATGCGACTTTTAGACACATCTGATTGGTGATGCTTAGCAAATTGGGAAAACCTCTTTCATCTACGTTTCTTCTTGGGTTGGGTTTTATTGCATTTTGGTTTGGTTTTGGATTTTAGGGTTCTATCCTTGGCGTATGCCTAAATTTTTGTCTTCATTGTAGCTTTTGTTTTGTTATCCCCGCTCCACGCTTTTATCTTGCTGGGGGGGGGGGGAACTCTGTTACGTGCAAAATTTTCATAACATAATACCCTGCATATTGAATTAAAATTACATTCCGGTTTTGACGATTTCTGCCGATCTTCCTGGTTACTGACATGTTGCGGAATTCATTTTGAAGCTGTCAACTATGTGAGACGGTCTGTGTCGTTGTGAACTGACCTAATTCCAAAGATTTTAAGTACATCCACTGTGATGGACTAGAAATTATAAGTTAATTACGAATTTATCGTGATTTATTTGGCACAGGGTAAGATATTTGCATCCGGTTTGTTAGGATTTTTTGTAATTTCTTTATTAATTTGATAGCCGTTTCGTCACGTTTCGACCACATGTTCGATTTAATAAAAGAACAATGAAGAATTATTACTATTGATAACTACCGTCAGCGAACGCCTAAGATTCTGGAAGGCATATTATCTACAACAAAAACGAAGTCTTGACCAGCATTTGCCTTTGAGAGGTTATTTCTTATACGCCAGTCGACTGCGATGCCCACCTTTTCGTAACCGCACATAACAGCATTCGATACAGCGGGTTTTTATATCTTATTTCCTTTATTATTATTATTATTATCGATTTTGTAGCTTATCTTCGTGAGTTATTGTGTTGACACGATTTGCTATTCAATATCTATTCCAGGCTCACTGACCGGGGAAAACGTTTTCTTCGCGTAGTAGGGTACTGGATTGTGAGTAAGTTTATTTAATTATTTTTTCGCTGTCAGAAAAGTCACTAACGGAACTTTTGTTTATGTTAATTTTCGTAATTACGTTTATTGTTACACTACCATTAAGGTAATTTCATTATTCATTTGTGTGTATCGCATGCTGTGTACAAACGATATTTATTACGAAATTTTCTTCGCTATTCACTTCGACTTAACCTATGTATTGTGTGTTGCCGATACTTCTGGCATGTATGAACTGAGAATTAGATGTACTCTTGTTAATATTCTACGTTACTAAACTAAAGTTTTTATACCTGTTAATCTTTCTTTTATGGTAACATACCTTTCTCTTTTAATTGTGATTACCCGAACACCAGAGTAACAAGGATAACGAACCTAAAAATTCGTTACAAGTTTGGACCGTCTGTCTTGATCGAAGCAGAAGTGTTAATTGTAAATGATCTGGCGCCCTTAATTATTATTCACTTGAACCTCCCCTATCTCCGACTGTGTGAGTTGACCGTGTAAGGTTTGTAAGACCTAAAGCTTGTAACAAGTTAGCCAGAAAGTAGCTCAAAACCGTGGTGATTTATACGCGTGGTATTCTTTAAAAAAAAACTAAAGTCATACAAGGAATTGTCATAACATTACTACATCAACTGCTAAACCCTGAATTAATCATAATTCAGCCTTTAAAATCTTAATTAACTAATGAATAATGTACAAACTACCCACAACAAAATCAACTTACGTTATTGTTTTTCCACAAAATACGAGTTGCTTTCAGTAACCGAACATGGCCCATAACGTAGTAAAACTGTTAGAAAGAATGTGCAGTTCTTACAACAGTAAATGAATAACACAAATAACGCAAAAACATTATCTTGAATATATCTTTATTCTTGGTGTCAACAAAGTCAACAGATTGAAATGTTTTCAATTTACATCAATTTTTTTATATTCGAAAAGATCCATTACAAAAATTCAATAATTGGCTGGTGAGAACGTTATTATCATTAATGCATTTTATTTTTATATTTTTTGCTCGTATTGATACTATAATTTGATTTCTTAAATTAACCACCTGTTAATCAGACACTGTATAAGTTTTATTAGTTTTACCATAAGATGTTTGTTTATTGGCTATAAACTAATTTGACATTTACTTTAATTTTTTGGCGTTTTATTATTACTGTACTTAACCCCACATAAAAATTGAAATAAGAAAAACGCATAATATAAGATTTTGATTTTACGTTTTTTTACACTCTAATCTGATTAATTATCTGTTAAAATAAAATGTTTAATTTTTTTTTAAATAATTATAATTCTAACTTTAATTGATTCGATATAAAATCCAAATTTAAAAATCAATAGAATAAAAGCATCGTTAAGCGGACACATGTAATCTATTATTACAATAAATTTCGTTTGCTGGATGCTTTTGTTAATCAGTTTTTTCCCTAGTCTTGTTAACTAAGGGTGGTACCGCTTCAATAAACCGATTAACTCCGCCTCTTTTATCCAGCCAACTTTAGGTTTTCCGATAAATCGACTGGAATTCGGTTTCAACAGCAGATTTACTGTCTTTTAACTCAATAGCAAATGAATAAAACAGTTGATGTTCTTATATTCACTTCCGCCCTTAAGTTAAAACGCGATACCGCCACCTTAAAATAAAATATACCAAATTGTTCTGTCGGTATTTTTAAAAATATAAAATTTATATATAACAAGTAATGTAATGAAACAGAAACGGTAAAATTACTTTGGAACGTTTTTTAGCAATAAACGTGAATATTTGAAAATATATATTTTTACAATTTCATAAAAATTGACAAGCTTTGGCTTGGTAGTAAACTTACTTTCTTGGTAGAAGTTGTTTATTTTCGTCATAAATAAAGGTAGCCATTGATCGCTATAAATTTTGAACGCAAAGTGGCGATATTGCAATTTTGTAACATAAACTGAAAAGTTTTTGTTATTCAATACCTCAAAATGTTTATAAAAACTGAAAACTTCATTTACTTTTTATAACGCTATACATTTCGTACCTTTGATGTCTCTATATTATAAAAATTGAAAACCAAATTTTACTAGTAGAAAAAACAGAAAAGTATTTCATATCTAATACACGTGAAAGCTTGAAGGAAACTGACTTTGATAAATGAAGTGTATTGAAACGTATACCTACACACACCACTCTGCTTTTGTAATAACTTTTATAAGTACAAGAACTTTTCATTTAACATCAATAAAGTGTTTTTGTAGATCCTTTAAATTTATAAGGAAAATTCCATTATATTACATTAACCTGATCTAAGTAGGGTCTAATAGGCTAACCGACAGGATTATACCGTTAGCATTACAACGATGTGATGTGAATACTTGATACGAAAACATGTAAGTGACCACCATCTGCTTTTACCCTTTCCAACGAACATTCGTTTTCTACAACCTAATACCAACTATCGTAAGATATTCAAGGAATATCGTTTCTGACCAATAAACCGTAATAGCTCTTCTAATTATAATTGAAATGCAGGATGCATCCGTAAATCCTTTGCGGTTAAATACGCTGCGACTAATTGCCAATTTCTAAAACTGCTTGTGACTTGGTTGTTTTTCAATTTCGAGTAGACCAATTAGATGCATTAATATGCATTACGTTAGCAAACGCAGTTATTATTAATCACAACAGAATATAAAAGTACTCTCAAATATAACAATAATTTTTTTTAATTTAAGATGTCATATATGTTGATACAACTGGAAACGGTTATCCTAATTCTGACTTAATTAAGCATGTAATATATCTGAAAATTAGCAAATGTTAGATAGCGTTTACCAGTAAATTGTTTTTAAACAGTCGTCAGATCAGTCTTGAAAAGTTTACGTATAATAGTTAATAATAAATTGTTTAAATAGCTTTTTTTGTTAGAAGTTTCTATTAAAACAGTCAGACAGCTGCCAATCCTAGCGGCAAGATGCCGGTTTTCATAAGACGTTGTCCAGCAAGTATGAAGTAAGCGCTCGCAGGACAACGTTTCATCGACAATTTAAATAAAAGAATATTGATTCTCTCAATTGTTTAAGAATAAATATTCTATCACAAAAATAAAAATGTTTACTTCTTATTGTTAAAATAAAGTTTTTTAATTAATTGCATTTACTAGTGATTTGCTCACATAATGAGGAACCAAAAGAGATATGGTCTGCTCCAGTTGATACTCCAAGGAAAAGTTTCAAATAGAAAATGACCTGAAAAGCAAAAAATCTCTTCGTTAAAAAACATTAGAACTTGGTTTTCTATGTCTCCACGAAGACTATTTAGAGCAGTGGTCAGTAAAGTTCAAATTGCCTTGTTTGCCGCCAGCATCCGGAACGGATAGGCACATACAGTAGAAAAAGTGGTCGTAAAGACAATAGTTTTTTGTTTCACTTTTGTAACGCGCCTAAAATAACACATCTATATTAAAACTATTCGTATTCGTGTTCGTAGGAACATTCGTGTTTTGAAGGCGGTTGAGTGAGGACGTGTTTAATGTTATTGCGGATAAGAAGGTATAGGCGAATTTAGATAACGTGTACGAATGCGAGCCAGTATCGTGGTCTAGTTTAAGTGTCAATCGCGCGCTTTTGTGAACAGTGAAGTACATACTTTTTAATTTTATTTATAAACATTTTTTAATATTTGTGGCGGATTTTAATTAAACATAATTAAAGAGTATCATGTCAGGATCGAAAAAGAAAAACAAAATACAAGCAATTGTGCAAGAAGTTTTTGCAAGGAGTAAGCGAACAAAAAGAAGCCCGAGAAAGGAAGAGAGTGGTTGGTTATAAGAGGGATGGAAGGTCAAGAGGGAAAAGAAAAACGTAAAAAGCAAGTGGATAACTTGTTTAAAAATGAAAAAAAGACGCAGTTAAAATAGCGAGGGGGTTAATACTAGTAGAATTGGATTTCGTAGAAGATAAGCTAGAAATATTAAAGAAAAAAAAAGACTAACAAAAACAAGGATATTTATAGATGAAGATGTGACCCCAGTGAAAAAAGTAGAAAAAATTTAAGGGAGAAGGCTAAAGGAAGAAGGAAAAAGAACAAAAATAGGATTTCTGAAATTATGGGTTAAGGGAGAGAAGATGCACTGAAACTGAAAAAGAAAATAAATTAAAAGAAAAAAGACTAGAAATAAAGAGGGTAAAGAATTAAAAAATGGGGACTACCAGACAAAGATCAAGGAAAACGAGAAGAAAAAACGTAGGAAACAGGTCTAATTTTTCGGAACGTTGCAGGGGTTAAAAATAAAGTAGTTGAGTTTTGTAAGTATATGGAAGAGCCTGACAATGTTGGTTTAGTAAAAACGTGGCTAGAGGAAAATGGTTGGGAAATATGGAAAGTAAATTTATCAGAGGAATATAGATGGAATGTAAGGTTCGCGACAAGAAAAGAAAAAAAAAGGAAGTGCGCAAGGAGGAATAATATCGGGAGTAAGAAAAGAATAGGTAGTAAAAGAAGAGGAAAATAAAGATCAAGAGCAAAGAATAGTAGTAAATCAAATATTAAGGGAAGATCAGGGTAAATATACAGTGATAACAGTGTACGGTCAAGAAATGAAACAAACAATAAGGAGCTTGAAACAGCTACTGATTGAAGAGAGGAGAATTAATAATAAGTAGAAATGCTAACGCGAGAATTGGAAAAGGTGGTGGTATGATAGTAAATGGGGAAGAAATACAAAGAGTAACAAACAAGGTAGAGAGCTATTAGAGTTATGTGAGGGGAAGGGGGTATACTTAACGGAAATATGGAGGAAGGGGATAGAGGAAGATATACATATATAAGTAAGAGGGGAGAATCTGTAATAGATGATGTAATGGTTAGTAAGGAGGTTTTCGATGAAATATAAAATTTTAAAATGGGGAAAAAAGTTGATTCTGACCAACAGCCATTAGAAGTACGGCTGAAAGTTTAGAAAAAAATTAGACGGAGTTTGGGTGGACAAAAAGGTACAGATGGAAATATTGAGGTTTATGAGAAAAAAATAGAAGAGGAACAATGGATGGAGAAAGGAGTAGAGGAAGAAGTGAAAGAACTGATAAATGAAATAGATAAAGCAGTAGAAAAGAAAAGAGGTAGTGGAATAAGTAATGCAGGGAAGCCAGGAAGAAAGTAAGAAGAGTTAAAAAAAAGTGAAAAAAAAGAAAAATTGATATTTAGGAATATAAAAGATTAAGATCAGAATATAGAAAAGAGTGTGGTAAGAGAAAAGAACAATATAGAAAAGAGTTGGAAGAACATATAAAAATGTTAGAAACCAAAGGAGACATATGGAGCTTTTTGAATAAGGAAAGAAAAATTGGTCAAAAAGGAGGGATACAAACTGATATGAAAAAATGGAGTGAACATTGCGTATAAATCTTAGAGGGGAAAGAAGAGAGGAAAGGTGAATTCGAAATAGACAGGATAACAAGAGGAGGAAGCAATACGGCTATAGAGAAAAAAGAAATAGAAGAAGCTTTAAGAAAAAAAAGGAAAAGCAGAAGTGACGGATGGGACGCAAAGAAAACAATAGAAATAAACAGGAGAGACAACGAAAGAAAAAATAGGTAAAATTTTAGTGTAGATATGGTCTGGTGAAGGGAAGGGAATAATGTAAATTGTTTGAGATGTGCTAGAAAGAGGTAAAGATGGAAAAATTAAATATGGACAAGAAGAAAGAAAAAGGTGTTATGAAAGAGTTGGGTATGGGAGAGAAGATGTAAAAAAAATATAGGATAAACGAAAGGAAATAAAAGATGAGACAATAAGAGGAGATAAAGATATACAGGGGCAAGAAACTACTGCAAGAAAAAGAAAGGGGAAATAGAATGAGAGATATACAAATATAGTGATAGATAATATTTCAAGGTACATAAAAGGTAAAAAATGTTTAAGATTAAAAAGAATGGTAGCAAAGCTTAGATGCGGGAATGAAGAGCAAGATAATAAGTGTTGGAAGGAAGATAAAGATAGGAGATGTAGACTGTGTGGGGAGGAGTGGGAAAATATAGAGCACATGTTAAAGGAATGCATAGAACTAAGAGAAGAGGAGAGAAGAAAGTTATAGATTTTGGGAGAAGGAGGAGAAGGAGTGGGATGGATGGAAAAGGTACTAAAAAGGAAAAGAAGATTACATGTAGTGATTAGCGCTGGAAGGTTTAGGATTTCTTTTTTTGTTTTATGTAGTAGGATAATTTTGTGTTAAGTTTAAAATACAAATTCTTTGTTAAAAAAAAATTATGACAAATAAAGGCTATTAATTATTAAAATAAACACAGTGTTATTAGTACTAAGAGCTACTCAATTTTAATTTTCAAATCTATTTTTACTAAAATTCTATAAAGTGTTAGCTAATATTATTATAGTAGATTTTTCTGTTCAGATTTTCACAAATATCGGAAATTGCTTTTGTGATAAACAGATATCAAAAAAGCAATTGTAATAGAATTTTTAAAACGGTTACCCACGCTTAGATGCATCTAATAAAACTGTTAAATACACATTTTGTGACGTCAACATTTCTAGACGTTTCTAATGTATTATGTATGTAAAAATTGTCTATTACAGACAAATTTTTAGTAACAAGCATTTTTATGTATAGTAAGGGACATAGAAATCAAAACACCCAGTAATCATTCGTTTACTTGAATAACATTTTGTATTTATGTTTATTGCGTTAAAATATGTAAAAGATCAAAATTTTCTATAAAATTGAGTAAGTAGAACCTGAGTAAATAAGTAGTAGGTTGGGCCTCCATGCTGCGCTATGTACTCATTAACACGTCTCGACATACTTTTAATGAGATCCATTTCTTCCTAAGGAATCTCATTTCATGCTACCGGTACGGCGTCACAAAGGGTTTCTAGAGTCTGTGGGGGATGGGGTAAACTTTGCAATTGTCTACCCATATTGTACCAGGCATGCTCAGTTAGTAAAAGGTTTGGAGGTTTTGTTGGCAAAAGTAGCAAATGGTTACATTTAAAGTGGTTTAACGTAGCTCTGATTATATGTAACCGTGCATTGTCTAGCTGAATCAATCGATTTTAAAGAAAGATCGCGCTTTTTACTACGTCGTCTTTTCACTCTTTCTCGGCCATTGCATACGCAAACCGAATTGCAATTTGTCACTAAAGACTACCGTATTCCATTTCTTATTTCAGTAAACTTGTTCTCAGTAACATTGCAGTCAATTTTGTTGGTGCTCTGGAATGACCAGTAACATAAGGTGAGGACAGTATGAACGCAGCCGTAAACTGTGTGGACTTAAAAATGATAACGCTTTTTCTTGAACTGTAGCTGGGGTATATAAACTACTGCTCTTTCTCGTGTGAACAGGACAACCATACATGAGATCGTCGCTATATACAGAAAAAAATTGACACTAGGTCAAACATTAACTACGGATATAAAAAACATTACTAATCAACAGCTGGTTTAATCTAAAAATGTATTTCTGCCACCACTGCATATTAAGTTGGGCTGAATAAAAAAATTTGAAACACTAGATCAGAACGGTAAAAGATTATTGTATCTGAAACTGAATTTTCCGCGCGGTAGTAAAACAAAGATTAGAGTTCATATTTGTGAAACCAAAAATAGAAAAAGTTTGTAACGCACAAAATGTGGAAGTGAAAAAACTATAATTTTGTAGATAGTTGGCTCACTGACTGGTTTCCGTTGTTACGGACGAAATTCTCTTTACGTACGCCTATGTATTTCGACTTGAAATTAGATTCGGGTTTTGACGCCCTCTAACGATCGCTTTCTCGTTCGTTGTCATTTGGCGGAAAATCGTTATGCGGTGAATGAATAAGATGGTCTGTACGTGGTGAATATTCTGTTATCCGATAACATCCGGAAAAAAATGGAAAACCAATTATAATTAGTTAATTATCTAATTTATTTGAAGCGTTACAGGGTAAGCTACTGCCGTCATTTATTAAAAATTCGTTCGTAATTCTTTCTTCCTTTTAACAGCCATTTTTCTTTCCTCCATTTCGAACATTTTATGTTCTCGATAAGTGGATATTGGAATCTACTGCTAAATAAGTCATCACGTTACCGTACACGTGCGCTGGCGGAAGGCAATTTCCACGCCACGAAATTGAGGTCTTGCGAATCCTTCCCAGGGCAAAGAGTGCTACACGTGGATGACACGACGTTAATTATATTATCAGCCACCTATTTTTGGTCATCACTATATACAGTAGTCGATGCACGTTTTTTTTGTTTGTGATATAGATTTCATGAATTACTTAATACGAAATTGTTTTAGCCGAACTATCAGTTGTGAGTTGGGGGTTGTGACACGATTCGTGCTAATATTTATTACAGGCCACTGAAGAAGAAAAACGTTTTTCTTCGGGCTAGTGGATGCTGGAATTCGGGTGAGTGATTTGAATTTATTTTAGGTATACCGTTGTCACGAACAATTACTCACATACTTTTGTATTACAATTTAACGTTAGTGAATACTTATAACGTGTAGCTACCAATAGGGTATTTACAATCAGTGAAATTACTGTCTCGCATATTGTATGTAGTTGAAGGACATGTACTTCGGATCATTGTAATTGTGTGTGGTGGGTTGCCGATGTTGTAGGCATCGAGATCTTAACTTTTTTCTATAATTCTCTAAATTGATTTGTTACAAAAATCAAAGGTTAATATCGGAGTTAATAATTAGTGTAAACTCTTCTAGTCTCTAGTATCTCCGGCTTCGATGTATAATGACTTTTGATTATTATAACTGCAACTATGATAAATGTTAGTGATAGACCGAAAGCGATTAAAATTGTTAATTCTTTCTCTTGTGATTATTGTTCCCTACGAACCAATTTGGGCTACTCGAACAGCTGAGTAGAGGGATTACGAATCGTCTAGTTGTTACAAGTTTTGAACCATTCTGTTGTGAGCGAACAGAAGTATCATTTTGGATAAGCTCTGGCGCCCTGAAACATCTGTTATATATTTCTTGTGGACCTACCCATCTCCGACTATTATGAGTTTGGCCGTGCAAGGTTCGTAAAATCCTGAAAGCTTGTAACACCGTCGTAGATGGTTGTGAGTCAGATTGTAGATATCCAAATTATTTGGGTGAGTCGGTGCCTTACGCCACTTTTCAGTCAGCAAAAGTTGTACCTCAAAATTTCTTACACCACGAGTTGACTTTGTTAAAAATGCGAAGTAATAGTTTAATCAGTAGAATGTCCTGTTTATCAGTAACCGCGGTAAGCAAGGTACATCGCCATCAAGCAGGAACTCACAACGAAGTAAGTCGCTGGTAGCCAGAAGAAGAAGTATCACCCTGAAAAACCTCATAAAGTTCTGACAATTGAGTAAGTGCACTCTTTACTGCAGTCTTATCATTTTCGAAAGAGCACGGGTATTTACTCGGAGGAAACGTTCCATTTGCTTTTCCAGAAATATTCGAATCTAAACTTCTTGAAGCTAATTTGTATTGTAGCTCCCCTTTGTTTAGACGATTGATAATTAATTTTCATCGATTAGGCATTGTACATACTTATCCTAAAGCGCATCAACAAACACAAGCCCCTTAAAATAAGATTTATTACGTAGAACACCAAAAACGTGAACCCACTAACTAATATTCGAAACTCCAAAAAAAAAAGAAACAGAAAATTCCACCTACTATAGAGAAAAAGAAAAAAACCAACAAGCAAATAATGGATAAAGCTTCTAAAAGTACAGCTTTAGTTTCTGTGCAAGTAAGCACAAATGTCGTACCCTCTCTCTGAAGTAAATCAATTAAAAAAAAAAAGAAAACCAATAAACAGTACTTGTTCGAAATAGTAGATAGTCGACTCACCTTTGGCTAAGTACCGTCGTAGATGATCGTGACTTGGATTGTAGATATCTAATTTATTCGGGTGAGTCGGTGGCCTGAGCCACGATTTACTAGAAAAGTTTACTTCTGTTAATGAGATCCGTGCTGGCAAACGGACGTGTTTTTAACGTGTGCGTTTGTTTTGTACGTAACATAGTTTGTTTGTTTAATAAATTTTAATTTAGTAAAATATGTACTTTTGTCAATTTTAATATATGTCTAAGAGATAGTGGTGTCTGTTTTTTTTGGTGTTTTGATACTTTTTTTGCCGAAAGTTCGGTTTTTTAAAGTTTTGTGTACATCAATAACCGTTTTTTGCTGTTATTTTGTTGAGATAATGGCGATAAGCTAAGATTTTTATATTAGTCTGTGCACCCGGGTCCGGGCGATCGAACTAAAGTTATTCGAACCTTATCGGAACAGTAGTTTGCACGCTACACCGATAAGCGGTTTTTTCGAATACCAGTTGCAGATTCCGGTTGCTGACAGCGCAGTTGTGATTACAAGGAAAGAGTGATTTTTCAGACACCCCGCTTGAAGGGATTAGGGGTCGAATTACTTTGCACCCCCAAACGTTGTTGATGTTTTGCACCTTGTCACCCGTTTTAAGTTTAAGTCCGATAAACTTTGCTGTGATTGATAATTATAGCCAGCGTTCTTAGCTACTCGTTAGTGTTTTTCTTTTCTTTGTCGGACCATAAATAAATTAAGTATCCGCGTTTTAATTTTCTATTAAGTGATTCCCGCTAGCTCTTTTGTGGTTATACCGATAACGTTTTTTTTAATTGGTGCTGTTGGGTAGGCCTAGCAGGTGTTTTTGTATGCCACATCAGAAATGCGAACATTGATCAACTATCAAAAATCTCTACACTAATCAAGGCAGACGGGATGCTGATGGAGTGACAGGCTCCTGCTGACGTTATAAACTAACGAATACTAAAAAAAATTAGAATAGAAGAGGCATTAAAACATTCAGTGTCATTCGAAGACATATGGGCGATGGTTGAAGAAGAATGGCCGATGGAAATCTTCCGATCGACAGGAAACGAAAGTATGCCCGAAAAAGTTATAAGCATCTTAAAAAGTCGTACTTTGACGGCTGGAAACATTTTCACCACAAAAAACGTTGGGAAACAATGAGATACACGTTCGTGGGAGATCTGACGGCGGACAACAAAACAGCGTGCGCTGTCTCAGTTTTTTATGCGTTATCTAAGGTGAAGGATAGGGCACAGGCTGCGTGATTAATGCTGGAAGTGGTTGGTAAAGAATCTTGCGGAATTTGTATTCATGGAGTCAAACGTCACGCTGTTTATTTCGCACGTTAAATCACAGGCCCAGACTGAAAATCCAGACACGCAACTAGCGAGTTCATCTGGTAGGACAGACTCAATCCAATAAATCAAATTAATCCTTGACCCGTGAAGAGAATTAAGATCTTGCAAATTGACATAAGTAGAAGAAAAGAAGCGTAGGCACTGGTACCTGTTCTAGCGAAAAAACTTCAGGCAGACAAGGTAATGATAGCCAAATCCAACATTAAACAAACAATTTAAAAAAATTTAGTCATTGACAAAAAGTTGTAAACAGCTATCTACGTTAGGAACCCAACGGAGTCAGGGGTCAAAACTATAGCCAAAGACGCCTTAATTATGCTTCAACTCCAAAACATCTCTTTTTTAACTGTTACGTTTTACCAAACTCAGTCGTCCACAATCTTAAATCACTTATAGAAGAAGTCAAAAATCAGGGGCCAGCGGTTTTTGGTGGCGATTTCAACGGCAAAGCCACGGAATGGGAATTGGCTTAGAACAACTCCAGAGACATATTCTTTTGGAATAGATCGCAACCGACGATCTAGTAATCATCAACTCCGGAAATGCCCCAACGTTCAACTATGGCAATAAAAAGACACATATAGATATCACATTATGCTCGGTGGAGGTGGCTTTGAGAGTTATTTCCTGGAAAGTTAGCGACGAAGAAAGCCTGAGTAATCATCGCTATATTCAGTATGAAATACAAGTTAAACCTAAACTAACAATTAAGTGCTTAAAACAACAGAGACCACGCCGGAACATTAACAAGTTCGACCCACATAAATTCTTAAGTGCAATGGAAGCCAGGTTCTCGCAATAGCTCTCCAACAATGCTATGGTCTGTAACTCACGCCTGCAATAAAAGTATGCTCAAAACAAGAACTGGAATACAACATAATGCATTCTACTGGTGGTTCGAAGAATTAGATCGCCTTAGAAACATCTGTATCAATAATCGCGGAAAGGCGTCTCGGAGTAGAAAGGTAGGTGTGTTATCTACTGTCCTCGAAACTCTAAGACAAACCAGGGCCAATTATAAAAATGCTATCAAAAGAGCCAAAAATACAGCGTGGGAGGATATTTGCAAGGAACTGGGCAACAACCCGTGGGACATAGCTTATAAACTCGTTTCCAAAAAGTTTAAGCTAGGAAAAATCAGCCTCTCCTATCGGTTACTGAAGCAAAAGAAATTATTGAGAATTTGTTACCCAAACATCGTAAAATTACATGGCATCTCGAAGAGACAACTCATCCTTCCTCCTTCAACTTTGAGGAACTACGGGACGCTTTCCAAAATAGGGACAAAAAAGGCTCCCGGACCGGATGGCATCCTTAACAAAGTCATCAAGATTGTAGCCACGAACGAACAACTTTACAAATCCTGATCCTCAAAAAACAACATGCTTACAGGCTAATATGCCTTATAAACAATATAGCAAACTCTACAAAAAGCTTTTGTTAAAATGAATAACTGAAGATATCGAAAGACAAAGAAATCTTTCAACACACCAATTTGGGTTTAGGAAAAATAGATCCACTGTGAATGCACTAAACCGTAAATACAAGAATCGGCTTCGGCAGGGGAAGGCACTCGGAGAACCAAGCAAATAGGGGCACTGGTATCGATAGATATCAAAAACGCCTTCAACAGAGAACCCCTAATCAAAGCAATAGAAAGAACTATAATCAACCCACACCTAGGTAACGTAGTGGCAGATTTGTCAGATAAGTCAATAATTTACTTA
Organism: Aquatica leii; assembly: GCA_035610365.1. Classification (NCBI taxonomy): domain Eukaryota; kingdom Metazoa; phylum Arthropoda; class Insecta; order Coleoptera; family Lampyridae; genus Aquatica; species Aquatica leii. The sequence continues at coordinate 174,806,496 of CM069433.1, read as the reverse complement.
GACGACAAAAATAAATCGCTAAAACACCAGATGACGTGTGGGGTCTCACAGGGTTCCATCCTAGGTCCCATACTATAAAACATATTCTATAATGACCTCTTTAACCTTCTCAAACAAATTAAACTCAGGGTCTTTACTATGATTTAGCGATCTTCGGACAGGGATTCAACACACAATTCCTAAAATTAGCCATTAACCATACTTTAGAACTGATGGACTATTGGCTTGAGAGCAACATCCTCACGGTTGCGGTTGACAAAACAGAGGAGATTGCTTTCAGAGGCAAACGAATTATAGAGCCAATTAGTTTCACGCATAAAAGAGTCGAAGTTCCAACAAAAGATACCATAAAATACCTGAGGGTGATGCTAGACAAAAAGCTGAACTTTGGATCGCATGTCAAGCAAGCTGCTATCAAAGCAGACAGTAGAGCGGCGGCCTTGGCCAAACTAATGCCATATGTAAAAGGACCTTGTGCGCCCAAAAACAGGTTAATAATGTTGACTGTTATGTCAACCCTTCTCTACGCAGCTTTCAGATGGCATTCTGCTTCAAAGATTGGGAGATACAGGACTATGACAGAAAAAAAAAACAGCGTAAAGTGACCCTTAGGATTGCCGCCGCTTATAGGACGGTGTCTCTAGAAGCTGCTAGAATCTTAGCAGTCTGCGTTCCCATAGATCACCGGCCATAAGTGTTTCGGGAATTATCTATATGGTATTAAAAAAAAGAAGACCTATCGTGCTTCGTGTGTGAAGAAACTAACAATGATGCCAACTACACAGTTCTTAAATGTAGACAATGGCATAAAGAAATGAAGCTTTTAATCGATAAACACAATCTTAACAAGGACAACATTATTAAGTCGATGCTAAGTAGCCAATCGACATGGATTGCAAATAAACAGCTTAATCATAGAAACTATAAAGTAAAAAAACTATGTTAAGCGTGGATTCTGGAACACAACTCGCCTGCCATCGGGCTTGCACTCAAAGAGCAAAACACGATCTGAACTTATCTACATACATAATAAAGCCACAGTAATTTCCATCAAACGAACCAAGGTTATCGTAAGGAGAAGAAAACCTCAAAGTGATACCACCTACCATAACTGACCGAGGGCTGGGCCACTTGAACCTGCTGCAGCAATCCAACGCCTAAAATTTAAAAAAAAATTACAGTTGTAGGTAAAGAAATAATTTAATAAAGATTGTAGTTTGCAACAAAACTCTGGTCGCCCGGGTGTTTCATCAATGAATATATGAGCAACTGTAAGTAGCGTAAATCTAAAAGTTTGGAAGTATGCTAATGTCAATACAATTTTAAATATGGAATAATATACAGGGTGTTTCATCTAAAATAGTAAAGTTAGCATCTACTTCCCGGTATAACCGGAAGTGTGGATTTCTTGAAAGCATTTTAGCCGGATGATTCCTACCGCCAAACTTTCAGATATTTGCTACTTACAATTGCCCATATATCGATCAATTTAACTACCGGACGACTGTATATCACAAAAACAACGTGTTAAACTCTTGTGTAATAAGATCAGAACCGGAAAATTATAAGTTACTCTATTGTTTCTTATCAAATCTTGAATTTTTTTATCCTTTAGTTTCTCAAATCTTAATTAGCTACAAAAAAAATTTAACTGAAAAGTAGTTATCCGGAAGGACAGGTTGTCATTCTAGAATTCTTACTTATGTTTTTGATTATCTAATGCGCGTAAAGCCCTTTTTTTAAATAATAATTTTAAACAACTATAAATAATTTTATAAATATATAATTGACTTTAAAATCAATACATTTAAATCAGTGTACAAAAATAGACTAAATTTGACTATTTGCATTTAGAAAATAAAAACTAAAATTATGGAAACGACGTGTATTTTATGCACACGCCAAATAATAAAAATAAATCTTAAATTATGTTAAATCCGTATTTTAACAAAATTAAGAATTTAAACAACGAAACGTGTTAAACAAGAGAAGTTTATAATGAATTTAACCGAAAATACTTTTTGCGCGACTAAACAACTTCAAAGAAATTCTATTGGTGTGTCAAAACCAGAAATACATGTTGGGTAAGGGCTATCGAAAATGACAACGGAGGAACTTAAAATACATTTTGAAAGCAAAACAAACATTGCTTTACAGCCTCTTTAGGAATCCACGATCACGCAGAGAGAAAATTCTATTTTAGAGATAGAATGTGCGTGTCGCCAATTTTACTTCTGCTTAGAAATGATTTATTTTGTAATTTATTACCAGATAAAACTGACACTCGTAATGAACAATAATAGATGTAGAAAACAGAATATTGTAGACAAAAATGTTGTGTTAATTCTGTTAACGTTTTCAAAGATGTTCATTTTACACGTAAAAAGTTCACTGTTAGATAAAATAAATTAGCATTTTAAATTTTTTTTTACATTCATTATTAATTATTTTTTGTCCGACAAATAATTTACTACAAAAACAAATAATCATTTGCTGCAGCTTTTGTTTGTCTAAGGTAAACAACAAGTGTTAAGGTCTCATCCTCGAAGCGTATTCAATCTATCTCTTACTAATTAAACTTCTGTCTAATGCAGAACAATTTCTCTAATTAAGCATCTCGAGGCTTTTCTAACAGCTTAATTACTTAAGAATGTTTTTATAATTAGAAAACGTTTAGATAGATAACTATTGTTTTGAATTGGTTCATTAAAAATACATGTGAACAAAGTAATTCCTAGCAGTGGCATTATATATATAAACTTATACACGTTCATACATTAGTTATAATTATAATTTCAACTTCTCGCTCAAAATTATCTCAGTGACCTTTCTAAATTTATTGCAATCCATTGCGGAAACAGAAAGAGTCCCTTGGCAGCATTTATATCCATTTTCGGTTACTAATTTTTTTACGAACGGAATAAAAAGACACAATAAGACCGTGGGGAAAAGAATTATTAATAGTCCTCTGCGGAGACATTTTCTGAAATACTAAATTTTTAAGTAGACAGATTGAGTTAAACATTTTCTTTATTAACAAATTTTGTGTTGAGTTAATTCTAACATAATTTGAACTAAGTTTTGTAAACTTCATTGAAAATGTCTTCGTCAACTGTTGTTTTGTAAATAAGTTACCAAATTTAGTTTATGCGTTAGTTATTTATAGTTTAATTTTATTAAAACTAGTATTAGTATATCGATAAAACTGCAAAAAAAATAATTTGTTTTTGTACTCAACAGCATCTTTGAATAAACAAAATAATTGTAGTTTATTTTTGGTGGTACCACAAATAGAACTTTTTGTTTGTTTTACAAAATGTTATCAAGCACAATCAAAGATGACTAAAACAATAATACATTCAAAAAGTTATAAATAAAACATAAAGATATATCAACTTTCTATTTCTATTTTTTACAATTGAATAAGAATCTTTTGATACGAAAAAATATGAGAACGGTTCAATCTAAATTTGCTTAGAAAATGTCAACATGGAATTTAAATTTAAAATTTTATTTTTATATACCAAAAATAATAAAAAAACATTTATAGTTCAAGAATTCTAAAAAATTAGGTAAAATTTAAAAGCAACATTTTAGATCACGGCATGTATGCTTTTTTTAATTTAAAACATAATTTTTTAATTCTTGTTGTTATGTTATAATATTAGTACATTTTTGTTCAGTCGGTTTTTTTATAATATAATTTAATAGTTACATGTTTGCTATTTGCATTAGCAGTATATAATGGTACATAAAAAGAATTACAAAAAGTTTAATAATATGTTTACAGCTAATAACTTCATTCATTTTAGATTTTAAAGAAATTATATTTTAAATACTGTACTACAATATAAAAAATATTGTGACACCAAATTAAAAGAAAATGGTGTGGTTACCACCTAACTTTCCTATAAGGAATGATGAAGGAATGTCTACATATTTTTTTTAGGTATGTTGTCAAAAATCCATTTTGAAGTGATATGTACACGTTTGTATTGATTTCTTAGCATGCTATAATTTTTTTGAAATTTTTTCTCCTCGATTTCATTGAGATTATATCGACTAACACCCTTATATTTGTGCGCCTCGATATTACTTACGTCTTTAGTAAACGACTAAAAAAAATTGTCGCAGGCAGGATTCGAACCTAGGATTGTATGTATATGGAATTCACTTTAAATAATAAATCAAATATATAATAAACTGTTAATGTTAGAAAAAATTTGTATTTGAATAAATTGTTAGGAAGAATTAACTCTATAAAAAACTGTAAAAATAATTCGAATAATTTACATACGTACAAAATTATATAAGAAAAACTGGTAAAAATGACGGATACACCCACTTCCGGTTTCTTTATCAGACCCATTTTAAGAAAACGAGAATATATGAAAATCCAACTCCGTATATAAACAAGTTAAAAGAATATAGAGAAAAATTGTTATTTTTTAACGTATCTTGCAATAAAAATTTTTTGAAAAATAAAATTTACGATCGCTATACTTTCCTTATCGGAAATTAAAAAAATAATAATAAAATGATTTTTAGAGATAAATAATTTTCTAAAAACAATTGACGCATTTCGGATTTAAATTATAACCAAATATTTACTACTGATTTTGAAGATTTCTCGTCTCAACCTAGTTTATTACAACAATTTTTGTAATTTTTGTAATAAATACTTTATCAATAATACGCGGAGGGGTAAATATTCAAGAAAGTCATATATGTTTGATACTTCTGACGACAATATTGCCTTTTCTTTTTCTTTTTCTTGCGCCGTTGCCTTACGAAGGTTAGTGATTCAATTGAATATTATAACGCAGGATACGGCAGCTCAAAAAATTTCTGTTGATGTGCAGCCAAACTATCTGCGCAAATCTTCCAACCATCAGTTTTGCCTACGGCCGACTTATTTTTTTCATTAATTTGTACTTCAGTTACCATTCTATGACTTAAATATTAAGGTTTCTTTTTCTTGGTTGTCAAAAGGATCGGTGACTTGTCGTTAAGGTGCACGATATGTCACCAAAAATTTTGTGTTTCTAATTAAATGTTTTATTCATATCTTAATTTTTTTTCACTCCTCAGTGGAGCGAGCCTGATGAAGTATTCATCTAGAACACAAAACGTCGCAAAAAATTGAAGTAGTTGCTTTTGGTCCAAACTCCTAAAAGAAGGGATCAATAATTTGATCAATTGACAACTTTATGTTCAACACCCACATGTATCTCGTTGTTGGAGTTCTTTAATTCAGCATTGCCTCTCTTCTTCGTCCTTTACGTGTATTCAATTTTTGTAAGAATATGGTTATAGAAAAACACATCTTGAACAGAATTCTATTGCAAATCCAACACCTTACTACGACATAAATTGTTAATCGTGAAAGACTTTTTAGGATTGTTCTGAAACGTTTATTAGAATAAATTTGTGTAAGTTCCTAAATGAAGCGTAAAGCAAAAAAACAGATACTGAAATAACATAAGATACGGTTGGTATTCGGAAAATTCACAGAAAAGCCCCAAAACTATGTTTTTATTTAAATATTTGAGTAAAAATAACAAAATTTGCATGTATTATAAGGTTAAAATCAATTAAAAGAAATAACTTTAGGAAATCGACTAAAAAGTTTATCAAAAAGATACTCTTAAAGTTTACAAGAAGAATCGTCAATGAAGAATGTCAGTAGGAACGCATAATCACATTTAACTTTGTCACAGCGAACCTTACATGTATATATAGATATTAGCTTTTATTTCATTCAAATAGAAGTAGTAATTTTGATTATACCTTGTGTCCCACGCTAGGGGTACTCCATAGGATTTAACATGGGAAAATTGAAATTATTTTTTTTCTGCTTCACAAATTAAAAAATCGCAAAAATTTTGACGCAGATTTAAAGTGATTAGATTAAAATGTTTCTAAAAACATTTTTTTGATTATAATTTGATAATTAATAAATTAATTACAGGGATTTGAAATTCGAAATTTTTAAGGTTTTTAGCGCATGCGATTCAGATCGGCTATCTTCGGTTTTTAAAGTAATATGGAAGCTAAAATTAAATTGTAGCCCGTCATATCAACATTATGCAACTTTATTTACGAGGAAATGGAAATTTGAAAAAAAAAATTTCTGTGGCAGACTAGAATAAAAATAATTAATCAAACATAAATTTACATTTACGTAGGTATCTACGAACACTCATCGTGGTACCAATAGGTCGAACGCAGGAAGATTGCTCGAATAATCGTCGTGCAGAAAAATTCATTTCAATTGAAAATTTGTGGCCCTGTAAAGGGCCTTTTTAACATTGCCGATCCGTTGCTTAGCGGAACGACCACGGCGAATCACTCAGTTGGGTATGAGGTGTTCAAAAATGCCTCCTGCTTGAACTGTACAATAAGTTAGCCGTTCAACAAATCTTTTTTGTCTTTCGGCTAATTTACGAATGGTAATAGCTCGGCATATCACTTGAATTTAATCTTTTAGTGCCTCCCTATTTTCATACCGTTTTCCTCCTTTGAATAATTTTTCTTTTATGTAACTCCACAAAAAAAATCGCAGGGGTTTAAATCAGGTGACCTAGCAGGCCATGTAATGGGACCGTTCTTGCCTATCCATTGATTTGGAAATGTTTTATTCAGAAGCCCAGTGTTTAGTCTAGCAGTATGGGCTAGAGCACCATCTTGCACAAAACAAACTTGGTGATTTTTACCCGCAACATGATTTAGTTGTAGAAACACTTCTTTTAGTAAAAGGTAATGATATTTTATGGAAGTAAGTGTAGCTTCAATAAAAAAAAGGACCAATAACATGATTTTCCAGCAAGCCCATCCAAACATTGACAGTTTGTCTCTATTGACTTGGTCCATTTACTAATTTGTGTAGATTTTCGAGAAACCATGTACGATTATTTTGTCGATTTGGTCTTTCATCAAGTCCAAATGAACATTCATTCAAAAAACAAATGTTTTTTACAAAATCGCGATTGCTATTGTTCATTTCGGTGATTATTTCACAAAATCTCATACGAGCATAATAATCGTGTGGTAATAATTCTTGATGGCATTGCCAACGGTAACTTTTAAAGCCCTCCTGTTTGAGGTACCTGAATGCTGACGACCGAGGAACACCTACATTCATTTCATTTTCTCGCAAACTAACATCAAGATCTTGGTCTACAGCTGCACGAACTGCCAACTTCTGAGAATTGTCTTCATGATCGTGTAAGGGTGGTGGACGCTGACATTTACATGGTGGATTTACAGAGCCAGTGATTTCAAACAATTGTATCGTTTTTTTGATACTCTTTAAATAAGGTATTGGTCTATCTGCGAAAAAACCAGCAAAGTCTTCTCGAATTTGGACCTATGAAACACCTCGAAAATATTGTTTTACCACTAGAATTTTTTCTTTTACATTCATTTTCAAAGCTTGTAAAACAATTCTATCAAAACTGTCAACACTTCAAATGTTTTATAACAAATCAATGCTAACTTGATTTTTAATACCTATTTACTTAAACATATTTCAAGTTTATTTCATTTTGGAATCATAAGCTGGTTTATTAGCACGCAAATGCGGGCGCAATTTGATTTTTTTAGCCTACAAAAAATTTTCAAATGTAATTTTTCTAGTTTTTGTTCTTCAAATTTCCATTTCCTCAAAAATAAAGTTGCATAATGTTGATTTGACGGGCTACAGTTTAATTTTAGCATCCATATTACTTTAAAAACCGAAGATAGCCGATCTGAATCGTATGCGCAAAAAACCTTCAAAATTTCGAATTTCAAATGCCTGTAATTAATTTATTAATTATCAATCAAAAAATTGTTTTTAGAAACGTTTTAAGTGCCACTTTAAATCTGCGTAAAAATGTTTGCGATTCTTTAATTTGGGAAACAGGAAAAAAATAATTTCAATTTTTTCATGTTAAATCCCATGAGGTACCCCTAGCGTAGGATACAACCTATATAGATTTATAACTTTCATAATCAACAAGCTTTTCAATTTAAATCTCGAAACAGTCAATGGTGCTTTTAACCTGAAAACAGTTTTTTCTAAACGGAATCAGTAGTACATTTGCTGACGGTGGAAAAATACAAAAAATTAATTGCAGGAGTTATAGCCGTAACAGTGTTAGCTTAGAATTTAGGTTTCCACGGGTTGCATTTGTATTTTCTATTTTGGATAATTCCCGTGCTGTCGTTATTAAACAATCTGTGCTTTCGTCACACGTCGAAGTGGACATTTTTAGAGCCCGGAACAAACTGAGTTCTAGAATGAAAAAATGTATTAGTATTATCTTTATGATTGTTGCGACAGAACTAATCGCGAAACTGAAATCCAAGGCAAAAATGGCATTAATTTGATGCAGGTGGAGTTTCTTTCAGTACTCATAATATTTTGCGCAGTACAATTTGTTGTTTAGGATAAAATATTTATGCAAACATAACAGTGTTTAGATAAACCTAGTAATTTTGAAGAAATGCAGTTGTTCTAAGTTATTTTTATTATCTATAAAAAATGAGGCTCTGACTTAGTAAGCCAGGCAGGTAGGTATAAATTCAATTTGGTGCATACGAATTCGTTTGAGAACATAACAAAAAAACCAAATCTACATATACATTTACTTTTACTTTTTTTTTCATTGCTAAAAGTTCTGTAGTTTTAACATACATAAAAAAAGCTGGAGCCTTTCGTGGGGGCGTTAGCGGGTCCAAAGACAAATGGGGAGCATTATTACAGTCAAGAGGGCTTTCGCGGCGTACCTACCTATTTAGAAATTTATTATAATAAAATACTTTGAAAATACCTCTATTTTCATAGAAAATATATAATCTAGCCGTCTAAAATGTTTATCTTATTATTATGGCGCAAATAAACATTAAAACATTTATAAACATTAAGTATAATCAAAGACGTGATTTACGCAATCAAACATGTTTTGACAAAAATACGGAAAGTTGTAACAAACTTTTTGCAGAGCAAGTGCACCGGGGCATCCCAAACAAACAAAGGGATACAAGTTGTTGCGTGCTCGAAATCAAATCTTTAAAAGGCAGGGATAGCTCTTTTAATGTCTAATAGTTTTTGTGTGCTTCGTCAGTGATCCATACTCGTGCGTGACTAATAAAGTAAAGAAGTCATTATAACCATTAATTTTATAACTTTCTATAAATCGCTTGAAAAGTTAATGTATTGAAATCGTAACAAATTGTAAATTTCAAAGTCTCTGAAACTAAGAAGAAATGTCGGCACTACAATATTGAGTGTTTGAAATATGGATTTACGCAATCTCCCACAAACCAATTATTACCTATGTGTTTAATTGGCCAAAAAGTTTATTTCAAATGAAGCCATTAAACTTTCTAGCTTAAGAGCATTGTAATAAAATACATGCTGATAAAAAGGACAAAGATTCATCCTATTTTGAAAGACTTGAAAAGAAACCTTTAAAACAGGCAACTATATCAAACCTTTTTGCAACGTATTCTAAATAAGAAAATGATGGGCTTATGCCAGAGAAGTAACCCAAAATTATTCATCATAAGACACCATCAGATACCATGAAAAAAATCTTTTGAATAATAATACAGTGCAAAGAAGAATAGACGAAATGGCTATAGACGTTAAACATTACTTGAAAACTTCCAAATATTTTTCAACTCGATGAATCAACTTTACTAAATAACGAAGCACTACTCTTGGCTTCCGTCTAATTCATAAAAGAAGAAAAAATTTGTCAAGAGTTATAATTTTCAAAAAAATTAGAAACTGATACAAAGGAAGAATCTATATTTAATACTATGCACGTTTTTTCCAAGAGAAAGAAATTTTTATTCAAAATATTTTATCAGTTGCTACAGATGGTGCTCCAGCAATGACGGGTCGTCATAAGGGTTTCATGGCGTATTAAAACAAGCAGTACCAAATGTACTCTAGTTGCAAAAAATCTTAATAAACGCCTGCTTACGTCGCTTCATTACGTTATTAGAGCAGTCAATAAGATAAAAAGCAATTCATTAAAAGAGAGATTATTTGGGCAACTTTGCAGTAAAAATGATGAAGATTATAATCGCTTGCTGCTGCACACAGAAGTACAATGGCTCTCGAAACGTCTTTGTCTAAATCGCTTAAATACAATAAAAACAAAAAACCTCATAGATGCTTTTGTGGAAAAACTTCTTCTATACAAATCTAAGAAGAAGTGAATACAGCTACTTTCCGACATTATCAGCATTATCGGTAAAACAGGAAAATTTACTTACTTACTGCCAACACCTGAACGCTCTTCATGCTAATTTTACAGAGTGATTCTAAGATATTTTAAATATGAATATACCAAGCTGGGTTTTAGACTCTTTCGCAGATTCAGATACAGCAGAACCATCAAATTTAGAAGAAAAATTCGTAGAACTCACAACTAATGAAGAACTAAAAATAAAATTTAGAAATAAATACCAACAGATCTGGCTCCAAAAATCAATATCAGCTCTTCACCTTGGATTGTGGGAAATAGTACAGAAATTTTTAATAGCGTTTCCTCCATTATATTTGACTGAGCGTGAGTTCAGTCCAGTAGCTAATTTACTGTCTAAAAAAAGAAATAGACTGCAAATCACTGAATATGGTGATTAACTAAATTGTTAACTAAATTGAAACCCGACATTAACAAATTGTTAAAGCTCTACCAGTCTCAACCATTGCATTGATATTTATGTTTCTTAATGAATTTTGTTTTTTTATTATAATTTTTTGTACTAATTTTGATTAATTGTCTTGGCTTTGCCTTTGTGCAGTGCCCCAGTGCGGAATGCTCTGTGTATTGTCTTGCATTTGTTGGTTTGAAATAAATGTTTTTCTTATAAAATGTTTTTGTATTTTTAATTAATTAATAATCACACGATCCTTTGCCACGACCACAAGGAGCACGATTAGAGAGAGAGAATTAATTTTTAATTTGTGATTATAACAGACAGACAGAAAATTGGAATAATTTATTGTTATGTAAAAGGGAGCGTTGGAATTTTTTTTTTCTTGCAAAGGGTGTAGTAGTCCATGAAAAGTTGGGAACCTATGCTCTAAATAGATCCAACCTTTTCATAACTCGTATTGATTTTTTTTCGTATTTGTGCATTGGATGGAACATTGGTTGGTCGTCTTCATACACTTAAGCACAACGCATAATTTTGTTGTCTGCAGACTAAACATGTTTTTTAAATTGCGTAAACCGTACAAGAGCGTGCAACGGACTGGACGAGTGTTGTGGTATGACGTCACACGCAATAAACGCTAACTGCGTGGCGCACTTACATTAGTAAGTTCAATATCTCCTAAACTATTTGACGTATCAAAATAACTTTTAAACATCATTTTTTTATTTTCAGAATCCGAAGTTGTTATTCTTCATTACACAAATTTTGATTACGGCGTTTCACTCGACACTGTCGGTATTGGGTAAGTATTTTCATTAAACAACTGCCAAGTTGTAGAGTTGAACTAACAATAATTAACATTTTACAAAATTCGTTAAAAAGATTCTGATTGTTACAAGTTTCTAAGAAGGTTTAAAAGATGTTGAGAAAAACAGTAAGTTGCCAACACCTTGTTTTCTTATTCCTGTTTGAAATATTTACAATTTTTTTATGAAGTTCCAAGCGTCTGCAAAGATATTTATACTCGTTAGGATTTATTTTGCACGTTTCATGATTACCGATCGCCCCATTTTATTTAAAAAAAATTTGTATGTGTTGCATCCAATTTTCTCATTAATTTTACTACAATAATTGCGTAATATGCGAAAAAGTTTGACCCATAAGGTTTTGTGCCTCAAATTTTTTATGCACGCTACTGTCTTCAATAATTTTACCATATTTTATGCCATGTAAATTCAGAGAAATTCTATTGTTGATGTACTGTTCCAGTTTTTAAAACATTTTTGTGCACGATTGTTTTGACAAGATGCTCAATACTTATTTCTCACACCTATGTATAGTACTTTTTTAGTTTTGGTACCTATTATGCAGGCGACACCTGACAAAGCATTGTAGTTTTGCTTGCTCCAAGCATATCTACAGTAACTGTTATAATGAAAGTACTATTAAAATCTACATTACCGGAATCTTTAGCTAACTTTTCTTCTGCTTGATATATTAAATGTTACAATCATTCTATTGGCAACTAACTATGAGAATAGAGTTATAAAAATGTAGTAAAATGCACCCCACGCTTTTTACTCTGAATTGAATTATTCTGTTAAATTCCTCTTAAATTTTATTATAATTTTTTTTGAGGTGACAAATTATTATTGATTGTTCCACCTTCTACTACTGTATTATAAACTCTTTTTTAGTGTTTTTTTAGTTTTTTTAACTATTATCTATTTTTCATTTTTTAGTTTGATTTTTATATTATCTGTTTTAGTTCATATTCGTTATTTCCATTTCAATCGGTAAGATTTTGTGATTATAAATTTTTTGATCTTTCGTAATTTAGTTCCTTCTTTATCGACTATAATTTCAAGGCCGTGTTGTTTATCAAATTTTGTTCCGTAAAACCAAGAAATTGAAAATTCTGTCCTAATTATTTTGTTGTAAATAAGAAGCCTTTTTCTGAATCACGGTTATTAATATATTATGAATATTATAAATAATAGCATCTGTTTATTAGATTCGTCAGAAACTACATATGCATACAGAACAAACAAGGCGAGAACGCAACTATCTTGAAAAAGTCTTTGACTCTGTCGTGGTGAGACGAGTACCACAAGCAAAGTGTCCAAAACTGCTCGCCTGCGCAGTTCACACGCTCTGACTTTCTTACTCTCATGCAGAAGATCCGTAAAAAAATTTATTAATGCTGACGATCCTAATCAGGATAATGGAAATTTTTAATCGAATTATTGCATTGTCATCGGTCTTTGAGACGTGTGCAAAGTTTCAATTTAATCAGACTTACAGAAACCGGTGAAAATAGAGCTCAATGATTCCGTTAAATAGAGAGATACGGTTATAAAAGCGTGTTAAAAAGGAATGATAGGAAGAGAACACTTTTGACTTTTTACATAAATAAAAGACTGATAGCTGCTCACCTGAAGAAAGCTGCTGAACTAAGCACCACGTCAGGGTGGGTGGAACACGTATTCCTAAATATTACCCAACGTTTGCCTCCACATAAACGTAATTTGGTACATCAGGTGACAAAAATAGAGATAAAAGATGCAGTTATGAAACAGGCTCAACTACGCGGAGATAATTTTAGTACGGCAGTTGTCAACAGGATCCATCCGATAACAAAATTACTTAAAATTTATGTTTCTAACATTTTTTGTACGTCGTATGGTTTTCAAGCAAAAACGTGTTGAAATAGCAAAATAGATAAATAAATAAATTACAATTTTACTTTTGCGAGAATTATTTTATATGCAGCTTCTTGCTTTTCAACGTATTTACCTGGCAAATTATAGAAGCAGCTCTTCTTTGTTTTCTTTGTGACCTCAAACTTCCTTTTTACTAAACTACACGAAAAGGGCGTTCCTTATACCTAAACACCTAACGGTCCTCAGTTTAGTTCTCTGTCCAATGCGTGAGGTTATTTTTATTTTTGAGTGTTTTTGTTGGGATACAATCCAACAATTCGATCGCAATGTCTAGTGGTTAGTGTTTTATTTATAAAAAAGATTTGAGTGAGAGTGCAGTTAAAGTGGTCAAAAAAAAAGAAACGTTACGTGATGCTACTTAAAAAAGAAATGATAGAAAGAAATTTCTTTTAACAAGTAAAACATCTGTTAGCGTACATGTTTTATGTCAGAAAGGTTACATAAACAAAACAATAATAGGTGCTCACCTGAAGAAACTTGCTGAACCAAGCACATTGTCAGGAAAATTAAGAAAATTCTCTGAGTATTTTATTTCATAACACATTGTTTTATGGGTGGAACACGTATTCCTAAATACTACTTAAGTTCACAACAACGACTGCCTCCTCATAAACGTATTGTAGCGAATTTTATTATTAAAACTGATTTATTTAAACGACTAAAAAATATGTTTTACTTATACTAGAAATACGTACACTTGTAAATTAACCGAACTAATGAAATCTAATAATATTTATTAAAAACACTTACACTAATTAAGATAAGATAAAGTCCGCGAATAGCTTCACACACTTGTTTACACTAAAATCACGTACAAGATTATTCTGTAATAACTGTAATACAACATTTATTAGAGAGATATGAAGAAGATGTTATCATATCAAAGATCAAACACAATAGAATTGTATGTTTCAAACAAACTGGCCATAAAATTTTGACAAATGCGTACTACATTAAAAAACTTTATCACAACGGGGAAAACGTATTCAATTTAGCAACGTAAAAAATTAACAGGAGTATGTTTAATTTCTCAATTCATAAATGCCAGGAATATCGGCAACACACAATGCACCGGTTAAGTTGCATCGAAATAGCGAAGAAAATTTCGTAATAAATATTGTTTGTACACAGCATGCGATACACCCTAAATGATAATTGAAATTACCTTAATGGTATTGTAACAGTAAACATAATTACGGAAATTAACATTAGCCAAAGTTCCGTGAGTGACTTTTATGACAGCGAAGAAAAATAATCAAACAGACTTACCCAAATTCCAGTGCTTACTTGCGCGAAGAAAACGTTTTCCCCGGTAGCAGCCTAGAATAGATGTTGAATAGCAAATCGTGTCACACAATAACTCACAAAGATAGGAAGCTACAAAATCGTTAATAATAATAAATTAAATGAGATATAAAAACCCGCTGTTAGTTGTAATTACGAAAAGGTGGGTGGTAACGCAATCGACTGGTGTATAAAAAATAACATCTCCAAAGTAATGCCTGTCGAGACTTCGTTTTCGTTGTGGGTAATATGCCTTCCCAAAATCTTACACGTCCGGTAACGGTATATATCAATAGTAATTATTCTTCATTATTCTTTATTGAAACGAACATGTGATTGAAGCGTGGCAAAACCGGCTATCAAATTAATACAGAAATTACAAAGGAATCTTAATAAACCGGATGCAAAATATCTTACCCTGTGCCGAATAGATTACAATAAACTCGTAATTGACTTATAAATTCGTACTCATCATAATGGATGCACTTAGAATCTTAGGAATCAGATCAAATTTTTCGACACAGACCGTCTCACGTAGTTAACAGTTTCAAAATGGCTCCGCAACTTCTCAGTAACCAAAAAGATCGGGAGAGGGCGTCAAAACCAGAATCTAATTTTAAGGCGATATACAGGGTACTACGTTATGAAAATTTTTTGAACAGACTACTATAAAAACTCTAGACGTAACTTAAGTGTAGTTGGTGGACAAATTAAGATTAGAAAATAACACGTAACAAGGTGTCAGATAGTTTGTAACCACTGTCTCTATTGAAATTGTTACGATATTTAATAATTTTAATAGCATCTCAAACGTTTCTTGATTTCCAGTTCTTTGTTTCAAAAGTTGTTTAGTTTTCTCAAAGCTTATATCATGAATGAATGAATGAATGAGTGTCAAGTGCATGTTCGGCAATGACAGACTTAGTAAGCTAGAGTAAACGAATGTGTCTTCTATGTTCTTTTAATCTCGCATTAATAGTTCTACTAATTTTGCCAATGTATACCAGATCACAGGTGCATGGGACAGACTCTATATTGTAAAGTCTTTTATAGGATTAAACAAATTTTTAATTTTAGTTTTAGTGTTATAAGCTATTTTTATCTTATGTTTACTTAGTATTCTTCCAATTTTGTCACTTATGTTGGAAACAAAAAGTAGAATAACAAAGTTTTGGTTAATAGTTGAATCATCTGTTAAAGTAGGTCTTGTCTTTAGTCGAAGAAACTTTTTAAATTGTTCTTTATTAAAACTATTTCTTATACATACTTTCTGAAGGTGTTCTAACTTTTGTTGTAATTTGTCTTTGTGACAAATTATTGCTACACGATCTTATAAGAATCGTTCCAAGTTTTTCAGCTTGGTGATGGTGAGAATTTGCGTTTATGTATTGATCTGTATGTGTTGGTTTTCGAGAAACTGAATGTATTAAAGTAGTATCTGGTTTTCCTTCTATTTTTACATCAAGAAAAGGTTAGGAACTATTAATTTCTTTTCCAATACTAAATTTTATGTTTGGATGTTGATTGTTAAGGTATTGAAGAAAAATTTGTAATTTATTTTCCCCATGAGACCAAATCGCGAAAATATTATCTACATATTTAAACCATAATTTTGGTTTTTTAGGTGCAAATTTTAAGGCTTCTTCAAAATGTTTCATAAAATAATTAGCAATAGATAGAGAAATTGGCGATTTCATTGCTATACCATCAGATAGATGGTGTCAAAGAAACTTTTTAATTTTTTTGACCAAAGACAAGACCTACTTTAACATATAATTCAATTACTAACCAAAACTTTGTTATTCTACCTTTTGTTTCCAACATAAGTGACAAAATTAGAACAATACTAAGTAAACATAAGATAAAAGTAGCTTATAACACTACAACTAAAATTAAAAATTTATTCAATCTTATGAAAGACAAGATACCTTACAATACCTGTGGAGTGTACCAAGTCCCATGCACCTGTGGCTAGGTATATATTGGCAAAACTGGTGGAACTATAGATACGAGATTAAAAAAACATAAAAGACATCTTCGTTTAATTCAACCTACTAAGTCGGCCATTGCCGAACATGCACTTGACATTTTTCATGATGTAAACTTTGAGAAAACTAAAACAATTTCTAAAACAAAAAACAGGAAATCAAGAAAGATTAGAGAAAGTATTAAAATTATTTAACATCCTAACAATTTCAATAGAGACAGTGATTACAAACTATCTGACAAGTGGTTACCTGTTATTTCCTAATCTTAATTTGTCCACCAATTACACTTAAGCTACGTCTAGAGTTTTTATAATGGTTTTCCTTTAGATATTCGAGCCAATGCTGTACCCGTGAACTAGGCTTTAAAAACATTCATAAAACATCGGCCAATCTTTAAAATCGCCTGAAAATTTTCACAAAATTAATTCGGGTAAACTAGTAGAACGTTTTGAAAATGAATTCGAGATCTTTGGATTAGAAGTTTCTCTTCTAAATACTTGTTTACTAACCATTTGGATATGACAATAAGATTCATCAAATGCATTTAAAGCAGAATAATTTGGTACAGCCTCGGGATTATTTGTCAGTTGAAGATCCATAATGGAATCTTATATTTCGGAAAATTAAATTTTTGTTAGTTCGAGACTTTGAAAACGCATTTTAAAATTGTTTAGTTTATTCTCATTACTAATGCTAGCGTCATAAGTTAATTGTAAACGTGTAAATAACGTTTTCTGTTTAGCTGTTAGAATATTTAATTGCTTCTCTTCCTTTGAAATCGACATTATTACAGGTATCATGACTTTAACGTCCAAAAATACTAATTAGCAAGTATGCTAATTTAAGAAATAAAAATATGAACTTTATCACCTACAAGCTACAGTATTCTAAGTTTAACCATTTGAACAAAACTATGCAATAAATGACCACATTTAGTATACATGTTATTATTAATGCACGTATTTCCTTTATCACAAAAGTCGTGCACTCAACTATCTAAAATGTAGAACTAAAATGCCAATATACTGTACGAACAATAAAAATTATCAGTAGAAATTAATTAAGAATCAAAGGCTAATTAGGTATCTAAAATCCGGCTCGAAGGACCAAAATGTATGTAAGTGGACTGTATGAAAAAACTAACAATTAATCTTGGTTTGGAATTATAATAAAAATAGAGACAAATAAAACGGTACTTACCCCGTCCAGTCGTCGTTCAGCGTGTGGCTATGAGTTAATGGGAAAGGATACAAAGGATCATAAACCTTTCAGTAGGAACAACGTTTACAGGCATAAAACTAATTTTGTACTATCTAGAAAAATAAAATTGACTATCCTTATCACATAAATTTTAAATAAATGCATAATGTGGCACCTATTGCACAAAAATATAATTTACATGTACAAAACGACCCGAACATAATAATAACATAACAATAACCTCGTAATTACATAGTATATTTTGAGTATATGTGTAAAACAAGTTTAAAACAATTTTTAGTTTTTGCATTATAACTAAACAGTTGAAGTTTTCATATACTGCATTATTCATGAAAACGGTTCTACTCATAAAAGTATAAGCTCAAAGAATTAATAAATTACTTTGTGACACGAAGTACAGAAGGCACTTCCTCGTTGCATAAATCTTTAATGTAAGAATTTTAGTGCGTTAATACTATCTTAATTTTATTTGAATTAATTATAATAAAAGACTGCATCATTTTTGATTAAATTCATTCGCCTTGATACTTTCAGATTAAAATTTATCTTTGAACTGCATTAGGGAGAAATATTAAATTTTGCATAACAAGACTATCTTAAGGTTAAAGTTTATGTTATATAATTTATGTAAATCTTATTTAATGCCGGTTTTGCTTGCCAATTGGTACGGTGTAAAAGGTCAATTTTATAGCATTCCCAAGTACTAAACAGTGATAATATTTATTATTACAACTGATTTTAAACTTTAACTAAACGTCGTTTATTGATTTTACTGTCGACTGCTGAAAAAGCGCATTAAACGTGACATTAAATAACGTATTGTGTCAATTTGACATCGCAAACTAATTGTTTGACGGTTGTAGATTGTATCGTTAGCTTAACGCTACTTAATTTTACGCTAAATATTAGTGTTTATTTGCAAACATTAATAAATGTGGTATTACACACGTCTTTAATACATTTTATACTTTTATTTGCAATTTAAAAATGCTAATTGCTTATTATTTAAGTTGTGTTTATATATAACGATATTGTAGTTTTTAACAGCTGTTTAGTTTTTGTATTTGTAATGTCATACATAGATACAACTTTTAATTTACAGCCATATTTTTAATATTATTCAATATTAACATATTGAAACAAAGTTATATTTAACTTAATAATAAAAAAGATTTTATTCATTAAAGGTTCCAATCACCTTTATTAACATTCCAATTTATTGTGATTGGAACTTTTAATGAATAAAATATTTTAATATTTATTTTGTATAGTATATATTTTATATATTTCTTGAGTGTAATTTTTGTATATATTATAGATTCAATTAAAAAAATTAAAAAAAACATAAGATTTTATTGTTTTACATTTGACAAGAATAAACAAATGGTTTAATGGTGCAGAATCTTTTAACAAAAACTTTTTACAAAAATTTGTTTAAAATCATTATTATCTTAACCAAAACAAAATTTTTTTGAATGTAGCAGTTTGCCGTATACACTCTCATTCACAAAAAATGTTTCCATTTAGGACTGTTAAGGCCGATTCTCATTAGAGCATCAATAAGCAGCGCGTCGCAGCGCTGCGCGGCGCAGCAAAGTGTTGCAAGCAGCAGAATGTTGTAGGGGTATTCACACTTAAGCAGCGAAAATCAAGTCGTAAGCATTTAGTTGCGTTTTTCCCGGCGCGATGTATACAGGTGACGAAAGCAGTTCATCGTCGTAGAATTACTAAAAAAAAGTAAATTTATAATAATTCTTTGGCTTGCTTCAATTCTTCAGCCAAAGCCAAAGACGAATCATGCACAAACGATGTGGAAGCAACAATTCGGAGGATGTCCTGATGTGATGAATGAACGGACGCTGACACTGGAGGTACAGGCAATGTTAACCGTTGATTATTTATTACTGTTGACATTCCAGTAGGCACAGATGAAGTATTCTTAGAAAGCAACTGCAACTCTGCCGAATTCATAGCTTCAAAAACTGCATGTTTAACCTGGGCTTGCCAGTAAGGCGGAAACGTTTTAGTAGTTTTCCCCATGTTGAGGAAAAATTCTAGCAAAGGATCAGTTTCTTCAAATCTCCGTTTTGATTGAGCCTCTTTTTCTGCACGACTTCGCTTTCTGTCAGTTATGTATTCTTTCAATATCTGGGGCAACGTCTCAGTTGTCGTAGGAGTGGAGTTTTTTGTCTTGTTTCGAGCGGGACGTAGTTTTGAACTGGTGGTACTTGAGGATGCAGAAGGATGTGGAAGTGGGGTAGTTTCTCGGGAGTTATCGCAGGATCCAGGACTTAACGTGTCCTGAGTGGAATCATATTCATTGTACTCGTCATTGTTTTGGTCGTTATTTTCTTCAGCATTTTCTTTAATATGCATGTCATTATTTTCTTGAGTTAATTCGTCTTGTGTGTCGTTCAAGTTACCTTCTTCTCGATCTGTATCTTCCCTTTCTTCTTCAATACTTGAACGTGTTCTAATAATAAAGCCATACCTTACATCATGTTCTCGCGTTGCATTTTCAATATAAAAATACTTACTCTCTACTTTTCACATATGGCAAAAGAAAAGACATCGTGTTCCAAAATCGCCACTTTCTGGTTGCTTTGGCCGCCTGTCCGCTTTTAGTGGAATCTTTCGCAGCTCTTTGGAAACAATCTCTTAAAGTCTTCCACCGCTGTTTACAGGCATCCGCTTGAAATGAAAAATAAATAAAAACTAATCATATTCGTATAATTAATACAAATACTTATAAATAATATAACTTGTCAGTAGGCATTTTTTATTGTTACAAGTATCTGGCAACAGGTGCAGATTTTCAAACTTTGTCGTTCAACTTTAGACTAGGGCACTCTACTGCGCACAACATTATTAATGATACTAGCAACATCGTATGGGAAGCTCTCTGCAAAACTTTTATGCCACGACCAACACAACAACAACTGCAAGAGTGCGCGAAGAAATTTGAAAATACATGGAATTTTCCTAACTGTGTTGCGGCAACAGATGGTAAACATATTACCACACAAGCATCTGCAAAAAGTGGGTCTTTGTATTTTAATTACAAAAAAACGTTTTCTATCGTATTGCTAGCTATGGTAGACGCCAAGTATAAATTTATTGCTGTTGACGTTGGTGCCTATGGAAAAAACAGTGGCGGTGGAACTTTTAATGATTCTAATATGGCAAAAGCTCTAAGGAATCAAACATTTGGAATGCCAGAAGGTCGACCGATAATAGAAAACGGCTTCCATACGTAATTGTAGGAGATGAAGCGTTTCCTGCTAAAACATACCTCCTACGTCCTTACCCAGGACGCCAACTATCATAGGATAAGAAAATTTTTAATTATCGGCTTTCGAGAGCCCGTAGGACATCTGAAAATGCTTTTGGTATTTTTTGTCAAAAATTTTGAATTTTTCTTAATAAACTGCAGGTTCATCCAAAAAATGAAGATAAAATTGTGTTAGCCAGCTTATGTTTACATAACTTTCTTAGAAATTACAATATTTTTTTAAGTACGTTAGAAGACGAAAATGTGCAAGATAGAACTCCAATTCTTGAACATTTACCTCATGTAGGCGGAAGACCTTCTGCTGTTGCTATAGAGTTCGAGACAAATTTGGAGAATATTTTATTTCTGATGTAGGTGCGGTTCCTTGGCAGGCGCAACAAATTAATGTTGGAACTCTTTTTTAATATATTATAAATTTATGTTACTTTAATAAACCACCTCTTGTTCAGTGACCTATTGGTATATTTTGTATTTGAAACTTACACCTATCTAACCTCTGGACGTCACTTGTTACTTACCAGATTCATTTAGGTGTTTCCCGATTTCCCTCCAGATGTTATCCCTTCTAAGTTGATTGCTGTAATTTCGATTTCTCATATCATACAGTATTTTATACTCGGACACAATCACTATTGGTTTTTCCACTTTGTCGTCATTCAACTTCGGCATTGTATAATAATTATCACTTTTTAAAACGAAAATTATTAGGGAACAAATTTTAAAACTAAAAACAAAGAGCTATTACTACGGCAAATTCACATATATAATGACTTAAGAGTTAAAAATGACGAAACTACTGAATTCTGTTGCAAGCACATTCCTGCCTGCTGCGTATTGATGAGCAGCAAGCAGCGAAAGAATGCTTACCCGGCAATTCGAGCTTTGCTGCCTTCTGAGGTGACGCGAAGCGCTGCGCTGCGCTGTGCTGTCTTAGTGAGAACGGTTGCACTAAATAACCCGCTAACAATTATGAGCAGCAGTTTGCTGCGTCGCGCAGCGCTGCGACGCGCTGCTTAGTGATGCTCTAATGAGAATCGGCCTTTAGACACGTCCTATTTGACTGAAATAAGTACTTTTTTTCTATTTAACATCAAAAACAATTTTAGTCCAGTCAAATGGTAGTTGAAGTGGAAAGTTCTAGTGTAATTGTTTTTAGTCGTTTATTTAATGCTTTTTGGTGTGCTGAACAGGAATCTAGAGTCGTCCAACAAAAATTTTCTCTGAAAATGTGATAAATCATCATAAATTCGCTAAAAATAATGTTGTTAAGTGGTTTTGCTCACCGCATGTGTCATAAAAGGTGGCTACGTGTGTCACAGTTTCCGTCAAGCTTAACAGGTATTTTAATAATCAACTGCCAATCTCAACACTATCTTTGTTCCAATGTGTTTCGTTCCAAACAAATAGTGCCCATGAGAATTGGATGCATCGTAAATTATGAAATTATAAACATTTAGTTTGTGTAAATAATAAATTAAGTACTAACATTAGAATGTCTTCCGGGTTTGGGCCGTGTCATAGTTGCAACCGAAGCTGCCAACGTTTCGCCCACTTTCGTAAGGGGCTTCATCAGGGCGTGAGATAAATCGCAAAACTCAAACAAGCAATCGAAATCTAACTAAGAACTTCTCAAAAGTTAGGTTATCCACTTGTAAAACAAGCCATAACCTAAACTATGAAAAGGTAAGAAAGAAAACGATAACCTGAAAAAGCAAACGAAAATCTAACAAAAAACCACTACCGAGTTAGGTAATCAACTTGTGAACCAAGCCAGATTCTAAACTCCGTAGAAGTGACTTAAGAAGAAATGGTCTCCGTATTTAAAGGAAAAGGATCGTCACGGATGATCAAGCTCGACTCTGATTGGGTTACGGTTGCTAGGGGGCTTGTTTTTGATAAATGACTAATAACCGGGAACCAAAGAGGGGATAGTTCGAAACCATGATCGCGATTGAAGTTATTGGGGTGTTTGATGATTTCTATGCTTTCTCGGAATTTCCTGTTGAAAAAGAATGGAGATTTGGCAATCAACGAAACATTATCAAAATCTATCTTGTGACCTGTAGTAAAATGATGTTCAGCGACCGCAGACTTGGAAGTATACCTTTTTCTTATACAACGATCATGTTCTGAAATGCGAGTAATGACGGAACGACCGGTTTCACCAATGTAGACTAAACCACAAGAACAGGAATTTGGTATACACCTTGAGATGAAAGTGTAGGAAATTTGTCTTTGGGAGAAGGAAGAATCTGAGAGATTTTGCCTGTCGAGTTGAATATGAGGTTAAGACCATTGTTACGAAGGAGTTTCCCTATTTGATCTGTAACCTTGTGAATGTCGGGTAAAAGGCCAATTTCGGGTTGGATTCAGGAGTAGAAATGTCCTTAGGTAATCGAGTACGTGGATGTAAACGACGATTAATAACTCTATGAATATCTCGCTTTACATAACCATTGTTCACTAAGGTTCTAGTAAGATGACGGAGTTCTGAGTCTAGATTCTCAGGTTGACAAATAGAAAAGGCACGATGGACCAAAGATTCAATAACAGAACGTTTCTGTGCAGGATGATGATGAGACGAAGCATGAAGGTATCTGTCCGTATGGGTGGGTTTTCGATAAACAGAATGGCCTAGAAGTCCGTCGGGCTTACGAGTCACAAGAACGTCAAGAAATGGAAGAGAACCATTACTTTCGATTTCCATAGTAAATTTGATATCTAAGTGTTGATTGTTAAGATGATCAAGAAATTTAGACAATTCAAGATGACCATGAGACCAAACAATAAACGTGTCGTCAACATATCTAAACCATACTTTAGGTTTTAATATTGATGATTCCAAAGCAACCGTTTCAAAGGATTCCATAAAAATGTTAGCTACAACAGGTGATAGAGGAGAACCCATAGCAGCACCAGAAACTTGTTCGTAAAACTTATTATCAAATTGGAAGTAAGTAGAGGATAGACACTTTTCAATAAGAGGAACCAAACTCAAGTCCTTGCCATGTTGAGACAGAATCTGTTTGATGATAATAAGCGAATCCTTAATAGGAACTTTAGTGAAAAGTGAAGTAACATCAAAGCTCACGAGAAGATCTTGGGGTTCAAGTTTTATAGTTTCCAGACGTTGAATAAAATGCTGAGAGTTGAGGATGTGAGAAGAGGTTTTACCTGTAAACTCGCAAAGAATGTTGGACAAGAACTTGGCTAGCTTGTAAGTAGGAGATTGGAGAGTACTAACGATAGGTCGAAAAGGAATACCTTGTTTGTGAATTTTGGGAAGTCCGTATAGACGAGGTGGTTTAGAATCTGATGGGGTAAGTCGACGTTTAGTTTCAGGAGGTAGATTGGAAGATTTGATGATTTGGCTAACCTCGCGTTCAATCCTCGAAGTGGGGTTATGGGTTAGAAGAGCGTAAGTTTCCTCAGACAAAATAGAATTGATTTTCGTAACATAATCAATATGGTTCAAAACTACAGTGGCGTTGCCTTTGTCGGCTGGAAGAACAATAATATCAGAGTTCTTACGAAGACTTTTTAGAGCTGACTCTTCCGACTTAGAAATGTTGGATTTCTTCCTCGCCACATCTCAGATCCCATTCGTATTAACACTGGCAAAATCCTTGAATCATCTAAAATTCCTAAATCCAACATTTCTAAGTCGGAAGAGTCAGCTCTAAAAAGTCTTCGTAAGAACTCTGATATTATTGTTCTTCCAGCCGACAAAGGCAACGCCACTGTAGTTTTGAACCATATTGATTATGTTACGAAAATCAATTCTATTTTGTCTGAGGAAACTTACGCTCTTCTAACCCATAACCCCACTTCGAGGATTGAACGCGAGGCTAGCCAAATCATCAAATCTTCCAATCTACCTCCTGAAACTAAACGTCGACTTACCCCATCAGATTCTAAACCGCCTCGTCTATACGGACTTCCCAAAATTCACAAACAAGGTATTCCTTTTCGACCTATCGTTAGTACTATCCAATCTCCTACTTACAAGCTAGCCAAGTTCTTGTCCAACATTCTTTGCGAGTTTACAGGTAAAACCTCTTCTCACATCCTCAACTCTCAGCATTTTATTCAACGTCTGGAAACTATAAAACTTGAACCCCAAGATCTTCTCGTGAGCTTTGATGTTACTTCACTTTTCACTAAAGTTCCTATTAAGGATTCGCTTATTATCATCAAACAGATTCTGTCTCAACATGGCAAGGACTTGAGTTTGGTTCCTCTTATTGAAAAGTGTCTATCCTCTACTTACTTCCAATTTGATAATAAGTTTTACGAACAAGTTTCTGGTGCTGCTATGGGTTCTCCTCTATCACCTGTTGTAGCTAACATTTTTATGGAATCCTTTGAAACGGTTGCTTTGGAATCATCAATATTAAAACCTAAAGTATGGTTTAGATATGTTGACGACACGTTTATTGTTTGGTCTCATGGTCATCTTGAATTGTCTAAATTTCTTGATCATCTTAACAATCAACACTTAGATATCAAATTTACTATGGAAATCGAAAGTAATGGTTCTCTTCCATTTCTTGACGTTCTTGTGACTCGTAAGCCCGACGGACTTCTAGGCCATTCTGTTTATCGAAAACCCACCCATACGGACAGATACCTTCATGCTTCGTCTCATCATCATCCTGCACAGAAACGTTCTGTTATTGAATCTTTGGTCCATCGTGCCTTTTCTATTTGTCAACCTGAGAATCTAGACTCAGAACTCCGTCATCTTACTAGAACCTTAGTGAACAATGGTTATGTAAAGCGAGATATTCATAGAGTTATTAATCGTCGTTTACATCCACGTACTCGATTACCTAAGAACATTTCTACTCCCGAATCCAACCCGAAATTGGCCTTTTTACCCTACATTCACAAGGTTACAGATCAAATAGGGAAACTCCTTCGTAAGAATGGTATTAAACCCATATTCAACTCGACAGGCAAAATCTCTCAGATTCTTCCTTCTCCCAAAGACAAATTTCCTACACTTTCATCTCAAGGTGTATACCAAATTCCCTGTTCTTGTGGTTTAGTCTACATTGGTGAAACCGGTCGTTCCGTCATTACTCGCATTTCAGAACATGATCGTTGTATAAGAAAAAGGTATACTTCCAAGTCTGCGGTCGCTGAACATCATTTTACTACAGGTCACAAGATAGATTTTGATAATGTTTCGTTGATTGCCAAATCTCCATTCTTTTTCAACAGGAAATTCCGAGAAAGCATAGAAATCATCAAACACCCCAATAACTTCAATCGCGATCATGGTTTCGAACTATCCCCTCTTTGGTTCCCGGTTATTAGTCATTTATCAAAAACACGCCCCCTAGCAACCGTAACCCAATCAGAGTCGAGCTTGATCATCCGTGACGATCCTTTTCCTTTAAATACGGAGACCATTTCTTCTTAAGTCACTTCTACGGAGTTTAGAATCTGGCTTGGTTCACAAGTTGATTACCTAACTCGGTAGTGGTTCTTTGTTAGATTTTCGTTTGCTTTTTCAGGTTATCGTTTTCTTTCTTACCTTTTCATAGTTTAGGTTATGGCTTGTTTTACAAGTGGATAACCTAACTTTTGAGAAGTTCTTAGTTAGATTTCGATTGCTTGTTTGAGTTTTGCGATTTATCTCACGCCCTGATGAAGCCCCTTACGAAAGTGGGCGAAACGTTGGCAGCTTCGGTTGCAACTATGACACGGCCCAAACCCGGAAGACATTCTAATGTTAGTATAGATTCCGGCCGTGGAAACCTTCGCTATTACAATAAATTAAGTTATCATTTGCGTGAGGAATAAATAAAAATGCTTGCAGATCAGAAGATATTGACCTGTTTTATCATCTGTTTTCATTTGCATAGCTTCCTTTTCGCGTTGCTTGTGATTATTGTAATCTTTTGGTAGAGGGTGTAGTAGTATTTTAATATTTTGGCATTTTTGACTCCATAAACATACAATTTATTAAAACTACTGGACATCTAAACTGAAAAAGACATTCGCCTTAATAATCATCAACATGCGCATACGCGAAAACACAAAATAGAATAAATTAAACCTTTCACTAGTGACAGCAGGTGCGATCACATCTTCTTCTAGCGCTGGTTCTTTACACGTAGCGTGTTGCTACCTATATATAGTCCGTTTCAAACATTAAATTCAGTGTAGGTAAGATAGGGCAAACTAAATGATGATTTTCTTGACAACATTGCCGGTTTGCGACAGCAACCGTACGACCCAATGTCGTCGAGTTGACTACAACATACAATCAGAGGTTCTCAACAATTTCGTAACAACATTAGATGGAACTTTTTGTTAGTTTCAGTAATAGAAAATATTTGTATGTAATTCTTCAAATATTTAACTTGTCATGATGATGCTAAATAATTTTTCTTATTATTGTTTTTATACAAATAATAAATAACAACTTAAATAAAAATAATGAATTAGTAATTAGTACCTATAGAATGTATTGCAACGTTCGAGAAATTATTTGCAAACGCAAGAGCCTTCTAGAAGCTGTTATCCATTTTCTAGAAGATATAGCGAAAAGTAGTGAACACTCGAGAAGAATTCGCCGATCTGTATAAATACCGAAGAGAGAAATCGTAGGTCAGTTATTGCTGGAATGCGAATACAGCAGTGTTAAGAAGATTATCAAGTTGAAATAAATAAGTCGTTAGCACGCGTGTGAGATAAACCTACCGAGAATAATCGTGTACGTGATTTTTAGTGTAAACAAGTGTGAAGCTATCCACGGACGTTATCTTATCTTCGTTTAAAAGTGATAGTGTTATACAACGGTTATACATAAATTAGTGTAAGTGTTTTCATTAAATATTATTAGATTTAATTAGTTCGGTTAATTTAAAAGTGTACATATTTCTAGGATAAGTAAACGTATTTTTAGTCGTTAAAAATAAATTAGTTTTTAATAAATAAATCCGCAACAGTATATTTAAAAAAATAGAATTTTTGAATTTACAGATTGCTACAGTTACAAGGATAGTAAACAATGTCTTTTTAATGATTTTTTAATCAGATATTAGGAATAGAAAAGATATTTAAGAAGGTTTACCATAATGAATTGATTAGTTTTAAAATCAGCAGAGTTGCAGTCACTTCGAGATTATTTCTGTGTCGGTTTTCGTTTCGATAAGTTTATTCATGGCGCACGTAATTGTTCCACGGAAAAGCCGGTTACATTTCACTGTTTCAGAAAAGCAGATAATTATGAATATTATGAACTATCATTTGAACCGCCAGGCTAATGAATCACTATCAAATATAATAACGCTTGTTACGGAAATGAGTGGTGTTTCTGAAAGGAGTATTTACAAAGAAAAAAACTAATACGGGTAAAATTGTATCATCTTGTGAAAATAAGTACGATTAGAGAGTCAAGAGCGATATCCGTAGAATAGTGCACCAATTCTTTCGGGAAAATACGCCACCGACAATCAACTCTATTTTAGCTACAGTAAACACTGCGCGGCATTTGCCCAATTTTTCAAAGAGCACACTATATCGTTTGCTGTGCGATATGCACTTCCACTTTAAAAACCGCGGTAAAAAATCGTTTTAATTGAAAAAGCAGACATAATTTCATGGCGTTGTCGTTATCTACGCTCAATCCGTCGCTGCCGCGAAGAAGGCTACAACATCGTCTATTTAGACGAATTGTGGGTAAACGTAGTCCACAGCGTATCAAAAGAATGGGTAGACAAATCCGTTAAATCGCATAGAGATGCATTTGTTCGTGGCCTAACCACAGGCTTAAAAGCTCCTGCAGCTCGTGGTCCTCGTTTTGTGCTCTTACATGCAGGGGGTGATAATGGTTTTGTTAATGGATCAGAACTAATTTTTCTTGCAAAAAAAAACACACAAGATTACTATGACGAAATGGATGGTTCACTGTTTAAAAACTGGTTCAAACATAACCCGATTTCTAATTTGCCAGACAAAGCAGTTGTGGTGATGGATAATACCTCATATAATAGCAAGAAACTGGAGAAAGCTCCTAACAGTGGTTTTAATAAAGAAGAAATAAAAACATGGCTTCTTTCGACAGATATATTTTTTGAAGAAGATTATTTAAAAACTGTTGGAAGTTGTCAAAAGTTATAGGGCAAATTACGATCGACATATAATTGAAGATATCGCAGAACAACAAAATGTAAGGATTTTGCGCGTTCCGCCCTATCACTGTGAGCTCAACCCCATAGAGTTGGTATGGAGAGACGTTAAACGATATATTGCCGCACACAACAGAACTTTTAAAGAAGGAGAAGTTAGGAATTTAATTACAGAAGCGTACTCACAAGTTACACCAGAAAAATGGAAAAATTATGTAAAACACGTAATAAGAGAAGAAACGGCCATGTGGAGAATCGACGGCATGATGGATGATATTCAACCAATAATTATAAATATTAATAATACTGACAGTGACAGTGATATTATTTTTAGTGGCACGGATAATGCCAACGACGATGAAAAGTAACACAAGTTATCTATCATGAGTAATTTATAAATATGTATCTTATTTACTTTCATTATTATTTATTAAAAATAGTTGCCTACTATTTCTCCATTATGTTATAAAATGAATGTATCTAATAACTATATACAGTGTGTCCGAAAAGTATGGAATATATTATACAGGTCGATAAATATGCACTTTACACGAAAAAGTTGTAAATAAAAGTTGTTTATCACTTAGTTATCTACCACCTGGGAGATATCAATTTAAATTTTTGCTGTAAACAAAATTGCAACGAATAACACTTACATTTTTTTAAATGGCAAGGCACGTCTTTATTATACTCATTTGATAGAGTATTTTTTTCTCTTTTCAACCATATGAAATTTGAATACCTTTACATCAAAAAATTTTCAAGAAAAACAAGGACATGTCTAACAAATTTATTTTACTGAGCAGTATTAATTATGTACGTAATATGTAGTATTGAAACAATTGAATGCACTGTCACAATAGCAAATATTAAACTTTAAATATCTTTACATAAAATTGTTATAACAAAAAAATGTATTTAAACTAAACTTACAATAAATGTTCAAAATGTAAACCATTCATAATTTGACAGTGGTAAATTCGATTTTTAAAACCATCGATTGCTTTTGAAATCATATCTCGAGTTATAGCTCTTATCTCAACTCTAATGCGATTTTTCAAATCTTCAACATTATCAAGTCTATTTACATAAATGTTGCTTTTAATATAGCCCCAAAGAAAAAAATCTAGTGCACTTAAATCCGGCGAGCGAGCAGGCCATTCTATCGTACCTCTTCTGCCTATCCATATATTTTGAAAAGTATTATTAAGAAAGTGGCGGACATTAATTCCAAAATGTGGAGGTGCCCCGTCTTGTTGAAGCCATATTCTGTTATGAGGTATATCTGGATCTACTTCATGTGGAAATAACTCGGCCAAAGCAAGAACTAACTCAAATCTTAAGAAATCGAGATAAATATTCGCCGTTAAACTACCTTCAAAAAAATATGGCCCCAAAATTTGACTTCCAATCATTCCTACCCAGACGTTGACTTTCTGCTGGTATTGGGTGTGTCCTTCTAGATACCAGTGAGGATTTTGTGAAGACCAGTAACGTGTGTTTTGTTTGTTAATTGTGCCGTTTAAACAAAACGTGGCCTCATCAGTAAAAAGGATATTTTTATGAAAATGTGCATCTTGTTCAAGTTTGTTTGTTATTGTTTCACAAAACTCCAGCCTTCTGTCCAAATCGTCTTCAAATAATTCTTGAACTACACAAGCTTTATAAGAATGAAATTTTTCTTTTTTTAAAACGTCATGTACAGCCGATTTATTCAAATTATGGTCTCTAGCAATTTGCCGAACAGAAATTTGGGGATTTTCCTCAACAGACAAGAACACATTTTCTCGTTCCACATTACTTAATGACAAAGGTCTACCAGTTCTACTCGCATCTTTCACCGAACCTGTCTCTTGAAATTTCCGCCAAATTTTGCTTACCGTGGACTGCGAAATGTTTAGTTCTGGATGCAAGTTATTAAATAAATTACATACTTCGTCTTGGGTTCTTCTTCTATCTCCATATCCCAGAATTATTAAAATTTCAATTCTATGTTTCTCAGATAATTGAGCCATATTTCAAGCACTAACAAATAGCAAAGTGTGACAGTGTTCTAAAGTGCATTCAATTGTTTCAATGCTACATATTACGTACCTGATTAATACTGCTCAGTAAAATAAATTTGTTAGACATGTCCTTGTTTTTCTTGAAAATTTTTTGATGTAAAGGTATTGAAGTTTCATATGGTTGAAAAGAGAAAAAAAGACTATCAAATGAGTATAATAAAGACGCGCCTTGCCATTTAAAAAAATGTAAGTGTTATTCGTTGCGATTTTGTTTACAGCAAAAATTTAAATTGATATCTCCCAGGATAACTAAGTGATAAACAACTTTTATTTACAACTTTTTCGTGTAAAGTGCATATTTATCGACCTGTATAATTTATTCCATACTTTTCGGACACACAGTATAAAATAAATTATTAAACAGAAATCTAGTACAAACATTTGTTTGATAACCGCTGAAGAAAAGGTATTTCCAGGTAGATACTTATAGAGGATTATTGCGGTTAACTGCCGTTGAATACAAAAGGAGGATTTATTTGTAAGACTAACCTTGGGTTTCCACGCAAAGAAAAATATGACAATGCCGCTTGCCATTTAAAGCTGCACTGAATTTAATGTTTGAAACGCACTATAGGTTTTTGGCAGGTACCGACAAAGGCAACCACGGTAATTCGGTATCTTAAGACCAAAGCGTTTAATCTTTGATAGGTACTTCTTTTCATATCAACCATAGATTCACACCGACAGCGACAGCGTTTAATCACTAATTCTTCGGTACGTATCTTTCATACTAATTGCACTTCGCTTTATAGAAAAATGACCACTTTACAGCTTTTTTGCCACTGGTGATGATCCGGATTACTTTTGATCACATTTATTCAGGTGTAAAATTGTATGATGCACCCCATGCACCTTAGGTTTTTTCTTCGTGCTTTTCACTTGATGAGTGTCGGCTCACTTTCTTCAACCACACCCTTCTTGCATCTTTTTTGTACCTGCGCAGTGGCGTTCTCACTCAAAACATAACGAAGCCCGATTTACAACACTTCCACACATCCAGTGTCGATCGAAACAAATTTAAACAGCACTTGGAAAGTGTACTGTTGCAAGGTTTTTTGTGTTTGGCGGTGTTGTATGAATTGCATAAAAACATTGATCTTTCTTGGGTCTGTAGAAATCCAACCGAGGATCGTATTCGTATTCTTTTTTGATTGAACAAACAGTGGTGCAGCTCGAACATTCTGTTGCACACAAGAAACATCTTTATACAGTTTATGCATTTTAGAAATATTGAGATCTGGTAATAGGTACTGCTTTTGTGAATCACACCTACAATAATGTGATTCTATTCTAAGAAACGAGTCGATGTGCTCTTTCACTAACCGTATGGTTGCCGAAGTAGAGGCATTTGGTAATTAAACACCAATTTTCTTATTACTTATGTGTTAGGTACACCTACAACATGTGGAGTAAAAGTCTGTAGTCTAGAAGTAGTTAACACGAGTGGAAGATGGTACTAGCGTCCATTATTTTAATAGTTTAAAAGTGTTGTAGCTGTCGCCATCTCGTGGTTAACGAGCCCACGTATAGCACCAATTTGTTTAATATTTTACTTACCACATGTGTGCACAAGAAAATTATTGTATGAAATTATATCTAGCTGTGTTTAGCTCATTTTTACTGAAAAATGCGCTTACAACATTTGTGTACTAGACGATCGATTTATAAAATAAACCATCAAAACTGCGA
Source organism: Aquatica leii (assembly GCA_035610365.1). Taxonomy (NCBI): domain Eukaryota; kingdom Metazoa; phylum Arthropoda; class Insecta; order Coleoptera; family Lampyridae; genus Aquatica; species Aquatica leii. Next base: position 174,773,430 of record CM069433.1, on the reverse strand, counting down.
ACAAATACATGTAGGAGAAACAAAAAAGATAAATTAAAGATCGACTTAAATAACATTTGGACTACATTAAATACAGAAGTGTAAATAAAAGCCTAGAAATTATAAAACATAAAACCTATTACAGTGCAGTGTCTCAATTAAAGTATTAAAAAAATTTGAATAATGAAAAACAAAAAAAACCATTTTAGTAATACTTTATGCAAAAATAGAAAAAAGAATAAAATTTTTTATCTAAATCCACTTTATTTTAGAATTTTTTGACTAAGTAGAATTATGAATGACATTTTAAATTTGGCATACAAAACATTGTTTAATAATTAGCACAAAGTAAATATTATAAAATACATTTGGCAAAATACATTACGACCATTAAAAGCATTGAAGTGGATTTATACAGATAAGAAAGTTTCAAACGTGTCACACAGTCTCAATAGATAACTAAATTTAAATTAAACATGTTCTGAGAACTACAAGTGACAGCATATGAGACAGTGAAACTTTGTACCGCAACCGCAAATTATTTCAGGTAACAGCAGGTAAATAATTAATGAAATTGTTAAGTAGGCTAATCCATTTGTCTAAAGCTCAATCTACAAAGTTTTGAGTAACATTTTTAATGATACGAAGTAGAATACAAAATAATATATATTTAACTAAAAGCCATAAAAGAAGAGAACTTTAGTGTTAACTTAACTATTCTCAGAAGTGTCGTAATATACATACGTAAAGAAGTAAAACCTGCATGACACAATTAATGCATCAAATTTTTGTTTTCTTGTTTGTTTTATTACTTAGTTATATATAATAAACCGAACGTATACTTTCATAACAAGTTTTTTTATATGAATTTTATACAAATATGCATTTCAATATTAACTTAAATAAAAAATAAAATACATCGTCAACACATAAAAGTATCTAAAATGATTGTTACTGTTTAAACCTTTAAACAATATAAAATAGTATAAAATTTAGATTAAACAAAAATTAAAAAAAAAGTTATTAAAACGTATATTAGCACCATTTAATTTAATATTATTTTTAAGGCTTTTGCAGCAATTTTTGGGTTTTAAACCGTGTTCTATATTACATTTTAGAACAAATTTATTTTTAATTTAATCAATTTTGCAGTTTGTTAATTTTGTAGATTTTGTGTATTTTGTGAAATGTGTTAATTTTAATACAATGCAGTTCAAACTCTGAGATTAAGTATATTTTGAATTTAATTTTAAATCTTTGTTTTGTGTTTTTTCATTTACTAGAACCTTAGAATGTCATATACGCGTTTCATTTTTTCTATTGCTTTTCATAAGTAAACTAGGAAGTAGTAGTATATATGTATATATATATTAGTTTTTTCAATTCATTTATTTAACAAGTGGTAGATCTGACATGGTATTTTTTAAAACCATAATTTTTTAGGCATCAGAAATATCAGATTTTTTACACATAATTTGAAATTTTCTTTGCAACTGTCCAAATTATACCGTTGCTTTTATGCGTCCGTGTCATATCGTATGGTTGCTACAGGAGTGAGGTGATTGGGTCTTTTGCAGCGAAAAGTTTTCTAGAGAATGTGATCATATAGGTGAACTATCTTGTGAGCTACCGGGTCTTCCTTTTTTTGATGTGTGTTTTGCAATTTTGAAGAAAGCAAGAGTTTCAGCAATGTTTGATGTAAACTTTAACAAATCCATACATTTGCTGTTACTGTGCTGCCAAGCTCACAAAAACCCAGGAAAATATGCGAACTAATTTAAAGGACAAATTGTGTCGACCAATCATATAGCGCGATTCGATAAAGTACATTTAAAATTATAAGCATTTATTTATTAATTTTGTCGACATTTTGCTTTCTATTTACGTTATGTTGACTTTTCATATTACTTTTTTCTTTTATATTTAAATTTTCGTTTTGATTGTGAACAAATCTGTTCTTTTTAGAACAATATATTCTAATTTACCTTTAAAACAGTTGGTAAGTATTTTTAGGTTAAAATATTTCTAATTAATTTGTAACACAAAAAAAGTTATTTATTGTGGTTATAGCAAAAAACAGCAATAATTCAAATAAAATTTTGTATTACAGTTTAAATCCATGGAAAGCAGAATCCGAAAAGTCGTACATTCGAAAGCACAAAACATTATTCGTAATATCATGGATTATTTGATAAACAAAAAGCAGATGGTCAATGGATATATCCAATCGAAAGAGCTTCTGAGCTTGCTGCTGCTGCAACAGGGAAATCTTTAAGTTTAATCAAGAAAATTTGTAGAGAATCTAATGTTGCCGGAGACTCACTTTTAAGAAGTCCTGATAAGAAGCGTCGAACTGGTGCAGTAAACAAAACTGAGTTGGATGATTTTAATCAAGGTGTTTTAAAAAGATCTGTTCATGAAATGTATACAGTCGATCAAGAAGTACCTACAGTGAAAGTGTTAGTGAAAAAAGTAAACTACAACCTTTCTCTCTCCTCTTCTCTTAGCTCTATACATTCCTTTAACATGTGCTCTATATTTTGCCACCCCTCCCCACATAGTCTACATCTGCTATCTTTATCTTCCTTCCAGTACTTATCCTTTGTTTCTTGTCTCTGTATATCCTTATCTCTTTTTATTATCTTATCTTTTATTTCCCTTCCTGTCTCATTTATTTTCTCTACCGATTCTCTCGCGTATCCAATTCTTTCATAATATCTTTTTCTTTCATTTGTCCATATTTAATTTTTCCATTCTTTACCTCTCTCCAGCACATTTGAAGCAATTTACATTCTTTCCTTTCTTTCATTTGTTCTTCGTAACACATTGCTCTCTTCCCCGCCTGTTTGTTTTCTAACTTCATTTCCTCCTCTATTATGTACTCTGGCGTTTCCTTTTCTAATCCTAACGTCCAATTCCAGTATTTTTCTTGTACTTTCTCTAATTCCTTCCACCCCCATATTTCCGCTCCGTACATCATCACACTCTTTATTATTTTGTTAAACAACCATTTTCTTGCTTCTATTTGCTTCCCAAATCCCCTCTCTCCTATACCCCACACCTGACCTACTATTCTATTACATTTCTTTGCCAACCAGCTTATATAAGCCTCATCTTTATTGTCGTATTTGATTCGATAACCCAAATACGTCACTTCATTTACACTTTCTATTACTTCCTTTCCCCACTTCCACTCCACTCTTTTTTTAATAGACATTTTTATATACATTTTTATTTTGTTTTTTTTTTAATATTTGTGGCTTGTTTTAATTAAACATAATTAGTAATAATAATGTCAGAATCTGAATCGACAGGATCAGAAAGGAAAAATAAATGATAGGAAATGATGCAGGAAGTTTTTGCAAGAAGTAAGCGAACAACTGATAAAGAAGAGCAGGGAGTAATGGATATGTGTAGGGGAATGATTAGATAAATAAAGCAGATCAGGGAAGGGAAAAATTAGTATCTAATCTGAAAAAGATCGCGGAGGAGTTAAAAAAAGAAAGAGAAGAGCGAAGGGAGATATGCGATTATGTGAAAAAAAATAAGAGCATAGAAGAGAAATTAGAAAATTTGAAAATAAAGGTGGAAGTAATGGAAAGGGAAAAGAGAAGGAAGAACTTGGTTATCAGAGAAATGGAAGGTCAAGAGGGAATGAAATGAATTGTGACTGAAAAAAGGTATAGGAGACGCAATTAAAATAGCAAGTGGGTTAATACTGGTAAAATTGAATCCAGTATAAAATGAACTAGAAATATTAATGAAAAAAAGAAGGCTAAGAGGAACTTACAGATAATTTATATTTATATTATTTATAGATAAAGATATGACTCCAGTGGAAAGACAAGTACAAAAAAATATAAGGATGGAAGGAAGAAGACTAAAGGTAGAAGGAAAAAGAACAAAAACATAGTTTATGAAATTATGGGTTGAGGGAGAGGAGATGCACTGGAATGTAAAAAAATATAAATTAGAGAGAAGTAAGCCAAAAAACTAGTGATAAAGGGGGTAAAAGATAAAAAAAAGAGGACGACCAGGCAAAGCTAAAGGAAAACAATAAGAAAAAAAGGCAAAAAAAATAGGTTTAGTTTTTTGGAACGTTACAGGGGTTAAAAATAAAGGAGCTAATTTTCGGAAGCATATAGAAGGGTTTGACGTTGTGGGTTTAGTAGAAACGTGGCTGGAGAAGAAAGATTAAGAAAGATGGAAAGTAAATTTACCAGAGGGCTATAAACGGAATGTACAGTTCGCAACAAAAAAAGAAAAAAAGAAAAAGCGCAAGGGAGTATAATATCGGGAGTAAGAGAAGAATGGGTGGTAGAAGAATACAAAAATAAAATGCAAAAGCAAGGAATAGTAGTAAATCAAATATTAAAGGAAGATGAAGGTAGATATACAGTGATAACAGTATACGGCCAAGAAATGAAACAAACAATAAGAAAATTGAAACAGCGACTACTGATGGAAGAGGGGATAGAAAAATTAATAATATGTAGAGATTTAAACGGGAGAATTGGTGAAGACGGGGGTATAATAATGAATGGGGAGGAAATTAAAAGAATAACGATGGATAAGACATTAAACACACAAGGTAGAGAGCTATTAGAGTTATGTGAGGAGAAGGGGTGGACTATACTCAATGGAAATATGGAGAAAGGGGATAGAGGAGAATATACATGTATAAGTGAGAGGGGAAAATCTATAATAGATTATGTAATGGTTAGTGGGGAGGTTTTCGAGGAAATAGAAAGTTTTAAAATAGAGTAAGAGATTGATTCTGACCATCAACCATTAGAAGTAAGGTTGGAAGAAAGAAAGAAAAAATTCAGATACAGTTTGGAGGGAGAAAAAGGTATGGACAGATGAAATTATTCAGGTTTATAAGAAAAAAATAGAGGAAGAACAATGGGTGGAACAAAAAGCTTAATTTCAGATTCATTAGTAACTGTAAATTTTCCACCCTTAAAACAGAATGAATGTTTGTTTTCTCAGCAATCACGGAAAATATGTATGTATAAAAGTATTCAATTATAGTTTCATCGTTGCTGTTACCTGAGGTTCATCGACTTTAAAATGCAGTACTTTGTGACACAAAAGGTCAACTTTTCTAAACAAATTTGTTGTTTTTTGTGCGCCTTCTTTTCTTATCTGCTGTGTTCATAAAAATATTAAATTATATATCAAAAATTCCAAATAACTAACTTCAAATTACATACTTCTTGCAGTTTTAATTTGATTTATCTTTATTTGTACGGTTCGAATTACTACTTGCTTCTATTTTGCTACATTTTTCTGTCTTCTTGATTTTTTGTCTTCTTCCTTGTTCTCTGGAATATAACAGTTGCAGTCGCTAATATCTGCAAAAGTTATTTTGGCTACATTGTCTTCTATGTCTGAACTGTCAGCATTTACGGCACCAGCAGATTCTGCAATTGTTTTCAACAGAACACGGCAAAACCGAAAGGTAAGAATTGCATTGTCTTTTACTGCAATACAATAACGTCATAACTCACAACAATTAAAAGTTATTGGAAAAAAGATTTTTAAGTATTAGGTTACATTCACATCTGCTGATGTGTTAAACAAGTGTGTGACTTTATCTTATCTTTGTGTCAGTGATAGCGGTATATATAAGTTATACTGAAAGACTTTTTATTAAATATCCTTAGAATTAATTAGTTCGGTTAGTTTAAACGTGTATATCTATATTTTTAGTAGTTTAGATAAATTAATAATAATAATAAAATTTGTTACATTTGGTGTCACGATGCGCGGTCGCAATTTATAGTATAATTAATAGTAGCAATTTAATACCGCTCCCGTAATAAATAGTAACTTGTAAGTTAATTTCGTATCGTTTTAAAAATTGTTTCATTCTTATCAGACGTGGGACGATATTACAGTTGGTAATTCGATATAGTGTTTGTTAAACTTTTTCTTTTCTTTAAGTGCGTGATCGCGATATTAATTATATTCGTTCTTGTACACTAGTGGTTTAATATTAACAAGTCGATCGTTATTAAAATCTTATGTTATACAAAAACTGCATTTTAAAAAGTAGTGTATTTAAACTTTTTATTGCTGTTATATATAATTTATGCCGGTGACGCGTTTGCAAGCAACTAAAATGGATAAAAAACTATTTGAATTTCTTGAATCAATAAAAAATGGTCAAGAATCGATGAATAGAAAAATGGAAGAAAAGTTTTACAGAATTGAGGAAAATTCTAGAAGTCTAAAAGAAGAGATACGAACGAGCATAGAAAACCAAATTAAAATTGTTCAAGAGGAAATCCAAGCAGATATGCTAAAATTGAAAGAAGAAATTTGCGAATCTGTGAATGAGAAAATAAAAGCAATAGAGGACAAATTAGAAGACAGAATAGAACTGCTTGAAGAAAGAATGAACCAAATGAATTGTCACGGTGAAGGAAGCGTCACGAGCAAAGATTTAATAGTGGACCATCGGCAAGAATCCACTCACAAGTTCAAAGTTGTACCTCCAAATTTTGATAGTAAAGTTCCATGGTCAACCTACCACAAGCAGTTTGAAGCCGCAGCTACAGCTAATGGTTGGAGCAACAAGCAGAAAGCGACGTTTTTAATAGTGTCCTTACGTGGAGAAGCTCTTGGAATCTTGCAAACTGTTCCTGACCACCTACAAGAAAATTACGAACTTTTAATTTCGCGTTTAGAAATGAGATATTGAAATGCTCATCTTCAACAAATATATCAAGCTCAAATTAAAAGTCGGGTTCAGAAAGCTGCCAAAAGTCTTCAAGAGTTTGAGGCTGACATCGCCAGATTAACACGGCTTGCGTATCCTACAGGAGATTACCATTCAAATAGCATCGCCTATGGAGCAATTGCATAGCATTTATCTCGATGGCAAGATCAATGGAAGAAGCGTTCAGTTACTAGTGGACACAGGAGCGACGAAGACCATCATTCGTTCTGACATCTTATTGGAAAAGGAGAAGACATCGCCAGTAACAGTACGACTTCAAACGGCGACGAGCGAAAAAATACCTACTCGCGGACAAGTCAAAGTAACCATTGGTTTTGGAAATGGAGTACTCGACCATCAAGTACTGGTAGCCGACATCACGGAAGAAGTTATCCTGGGAATGGACGTGATAAAGAAGTGTGGGTTCCATTTGGATATGAAGAACGATGTCCTGAAGATCGACAATGAAGAAATTCTTTTTCATTCGTCAGAGAAGGTAGCCGTGCGAGTCTTATTGAGTGAAGACGAGATTCTACCTGCAAGAACGGAAAGTGTGGTAATGGCACGCCTGGATGGAAATCTCCGGGAAGACTACATACGAAAGCGGCTTAATTGAAAAGGGACTACTCGTTGGCAGAACTTTAGTACGAGTAAAAAACAGAATGCCAATAAGGATGGATCAACGAGGTTTTGCGTAGACTACAGGCAGCTAAACAACGTAACCAAAAGGGACCCAGAATTGACGATACGCTAAACACCATGTCAGGATCCCAGTGGTTTTCCAAGTTAGATGTAAAGAGTGGTTACTAGCAGGTAGAATTGAAACCCAAGGATCGTGAAAAAACAGCTTTTACGATCGGAACTGATTTGTGGCAGTTCACTGTGATGCCCTTTGGCCTGTGTAACGCTCCTGCAACATTCGAGCGTTTGATGGAGACCATCTTGCGCGGATTGTCTTGGAAGACGTGCTTGGTTTACCTGGACGACGTGATCGTGTTTGGAAGGTCGTTTGAAGGACACTTGAACAACTTGAAGGAAGTGTTCCAGCGACTACGCGGGGCTAACCTCAAACTGAGCCCAAAGAAGTGCCACGTATTTAAGAAGGAAATGCAATATCTTGGTCACGTCGTAACGAGAGATGGAGTAAAGGCTGACCCAAATAAAATCCGAACTGTGCAAGCATGGCCAAGACCAATCGACAAACATTAGGTCCAAAGTTGTGCACCTATTATAGACGATTTGTACCCGGATTTGCTAATATTGCCAAATCTTTGACGAAACTGACGGAAGAAAGAGCACAATTTAGATGGAATGAAGACTGCGAAAATTCTTTCTATCAACTAAAACAGGCCGTTGTCACTTCGCCGATTCTGAGTTATTCAAGAGAAGATGGAAAATTTGTTTTGGATACGGACGCAAGCAATCTGCCCATAGGCGCGGTCTTTTTTCAGGTTCAAGATGGACAACACAAAGTTATCGCGTATTTTAGCAAGGTTTTGTCCAGGTCAGAAAGGAATTATTGCGTTACTAGGAGGGAGCTGTTAGCACTCGTCAAGTCTATCGAACATTTCTACAAATATTTGTGTGGACGAAAATTTTTACTGAGAACAGACCACGCCGCTTTAAAATGGCTACTACAGTTCTGTAACCTCGAAGGTCAAGTGGCAAGATGGATCGAGAGACTGCAAGAGTATGACTATGACACAGAACACCGTGCCGGAAGCAGTCATCGGAACGCTGATGCCTTCTCAAGAAAACAATGTCCGGCGGACTGCAGCCATTGTTCGCGACTGAAAGAAAAAGTCGAATGCCGCCGGAGAACTGCTATGGTTGATGATGAGTAGGAACCTGAACAGTTACGTCGCGAACAAGAAAACGATCCTGAAATAAGACTACTCCTAGACTGGAAAGAAAGCGGCCGACGACCAACCTGGGAAGAAGTGAGTGCTTTGGGCAAAAATATCAAAACGTACTGGGCGCAGTGGGACTCCTTGATAGTAGAAGACGGTCTTCTTAAACGATCCCTAGAAAGTGCCGACGGCACGGGAAACAGACTACAGTTGGTAGTGCCGAACAGCAGGGTGTCAGTAGTGACCAAGAGGTTAGACGAAATACATGAAGAGGTCCGTAAAAACACACAAATTGCCAGCGACAGGATGAAGACTAGATATGACGTGAAGGTACAAATTGGTGGGTTTCAACCTGGCGATATGGTCTGGTTGTACAATCCTCAAAGGAGACGTGGTTTGTCGCCATAGCTACAAAGGCAATGGTAAGGCCCCTATGAAGTCAAGCAGCGTATTAATGACGTCATATATCGCATCCGAAAACCGCCCAGATGCAAGCGAAAAGTAGTCCACGTCGATCGTCTAGCCCCGTTTGCTGGCGATAATAATAAGCAGCAGAACCAGGAATCCAATCGAAGAAATGGAGTTCGAGAAGTTTATGAACTTATACGGAGGTTTTGGAAAGGCTAGGTTCAGAGTTGCCACCGAGGAACAACAAATCTGTGGCGAACATTATGGAATCTCAAGAGGGAAATGGAGTTCCACCGTGTAAAGAAATTGGCAGTACCCAAGCTTGGTTGTGGCTTAGATCTACTGAATTGGAAGACAGTTCAAAACATGTTGGAGGTCGTCTTCTGAGGAACAGGCGTTCAAGTGTTGGTCTGTAGTTACTAACCAAGAAGAACATGGGGCCAAGAAAAGTCCATTGAGTGTTACTTTTATGGTCAAGGAAGCTGCAGAAATAGAGGAAGCTGCTGCTATCCCCACGATCCTTCCTACTGGTGACGCATCCAGTCTTCTGTTCTAGGACAGAACAGTCCTAAGAAGGGGGCAGTGAAACGTTCTCAAATTCAAGAACCTTCTCGAAGTTGTTATCCATCTTCTAGAACGTATACCGAAAGATATGGAACATTCGAGAAGGATTTTCAAAACGTGTATAAATACGGAACATACAAATCGTAGGTCAGTTATTTCCGTAATGCAAAGACGGCAGTGTTAAGAAGATTACTCAAGTGGAAATAAATAAGTGATTAAGGCGTGTTATAAATAAATCTACGAAGTACGTGACGTGTCAGTGATAGCGCTATATATAAATTATACTGTAAGTGTTTTTACTAAATATCCTTAGAATTAATTAGTTAGATTAGTTTAAACGGGTATATATTTTTAGTAGTTTAAATAAATTAGTAATAATAATAAAATTCGTTACAATAGTTATGCTTAAAACAAATCAACGATAATCTAACAAAAAAAACTGAAGCGTTGTGTAATCAGCAGCCTACACCCAGAACGACAATTGACGTCAAAATCACTGCTGTTACAATACATTTTACACACACATGAGCTGAAAGAAACTGTTTTATTAGTTTGTTTTAGATTCTAAAAATGTTCACTGCGGCAGTGGCAAAAGCTCAGCTTGTTTTTTTTTATTTTGTTTTATTGTGTTTAATAGTGAAAATTATATGTTTAAAAAATATAATATTTTATTTTTAGAAACTTTAATAAAATATTACAATTGTAATAGGTTTCTTTTGTTATATTTATAACTTTATTTAAAAAAAATTAAACTTATAAAGTATTCCGTTGTGCAATAATTTCGTAGTAAAAACAATTAATATAAACTTCTATATAAAACTTCCTACGTAATTTTATACCATAATTTAATATAAAATATTCCATTAGCACAAAGAAAAATCAAAGCACTTATTTAAAGAGAATAAGCGTAGGTTGTGTTTTAAGAAAGATTTATATAAAATAAAGATTTTGTATAATTATTATACAGATTTTTAAGATAAAATACTCAACCTATTAGTTAAATAATTTTAATAAGATTTGTATTTTAACAAATTAATAAAAATCAAATATCGAGTTCAAAAGTACAAATTTGGTCGTGTTTAGTTTGGTAAATTCTAAAATAGAGTGAATAGAGTTATACCGTTTCTAATTATTTGTTTTGCAATTTTTTGGCTTAATTTCATAAAGAATTATTAAAAATGTTATCTATACCTTAAAAAAATAACTTTTATTATTCATCGTTTTGTATATATTTTGCAATGTTTATTTTAAATCCAGTTGGTAGTATTGGAGTTTTTTTCTTCCAGTTATTTCACGCGGTTGATTTTACACGTAAACTGCAAAAAAGACGCATGTAATTTTACATGTTCAGCAAAGCTTTTTAAATCTGGAGCCATCCAGTAGTTTCATGCCAAAAATTAAATGTAAAATAAATCAATACTTATAAGAAAAATCCCTGAGGTGTGATGCACATTTTCAGGTTAAATTTAGTTTTCTTTTGTCAGTTCTAGCATTTACTACTAATATATATTACATGATCAACGCGTCGTATTGATACTTTTGATCGTCTTTGTGAAATATCTGTAGCAATTGTTGAGTTCATTGTTTAAAACAAATGTATTTACGCAAATAAGTTATTCGTCGCAACTAGTTTTATAATTAAAAAGAATTTCGAAAAATCTGACATATGGTTGTTGTAAATTTTTTTCATGAGAATCTTAAATAATGAATGTGTTACAAGCTTTTTATGTTTTACGAACCTTGCACGGCCAACTTCCAATAATCGGGATTAGGGGAGGTTCAAAGAAAACAGGAAATATGCTTAAGGGCGCCAGAGCTGATCCAAAGTAACTTTTCTATCTCGCTCAAGACAGAACGGTTCAAACTTGTAACACGATGGTAGGTTCGTAACCCTATACTCGGCTGTTCGAGTAGTCACCGTTTGTTATTAGCTAACGACGAGCCAAAGAGGAAGGTATGTTGTCATAAACGAACAAGTAACCACAATAACAACTTTATTTTAGAATCGTTGATGATTATCACAGGTATATCGAATTCTCATTACAGAGATGCCAGTAGTATCGGCAACACACAATACATAAGTAAATTACGTTGAAATGGATAGCGAAGAATAGTTTGTAGTAAATATTGTTTGTATACAATATGCGAAATACACAAAATAATTAGTAATACGGCATTACTGACAATCAAACAGTGATAATAATTACTGCATTAATATTAACCTATCGTAACAAGTCGTGGTAGTACACCGTAGGCGAAGCATACAAAGGAAGTAATAATACGACCTTATTGATAATAAAACAGTGAGACTAATTACTGAATTAATATTGCACTAACGTTAATTAATCGTTGGAAGTACACAGCATGCGCAACTCAAAATAAGTAAAATTACTACCTAACTGGTAATACAACAATGTTAATAATTACGGAATTAATATTAGCAAAAGTTTCGTGAGCGAGCTTTCTGACAACGAAACAAAATAAATAAAACAACTTACCCCTAATACAGGAACTTCCACTCGAACGAAGAAAGCGCTTTCCCCGGCAAGCAAGCCTGTAAACACTCTTAAATAGCAAGTCGTGTCAAACCAATGCCTCACGAAAGTAAAATCTACAAAAATGATTACTTATTGTTAACGAAAGTACATAAAGCATAACCCGGTTGTCGTATGCTGTTATACCCCGTCGAAGACAGGTGGTTTCGCAGGTATCTGCCGCCTGAGTAGAATCTCGTCGAAGTGTAATTAGCTTCGGTACATTAAATTTTAACCATACGTCTTATGAATCGGATTATACTCGTCCGACGAAAGTATTGTTCGAAATTAATTCTTTATAATTCGTTATCGAATAGGAACAGATGCCAGCACGTGGCGGAACGGCTATCAAATTACGAGAAATTACAACAGAGTTTTAATAAATGACAGCCATTAGCTTACCCGGTGACGACTCAAATGTATTATAAGCGTAGTACACTTATAAATTGATCCCCATTACGGTGGATGGTCTTTGGAAATTATTTGCAAGCACCACCGGCCATTTTATGCAGTTGTCAAGTTAAAGAATTCGTCGTAAATGACAGTCACGCGAAAAGATCGGTAGGAGGCGTCCAAACTGAAATCTAATTTCAAGTCAATATACACAGTCGCACGTAATGAAAATTTCGTACGTAACAAATGCTTTGAAAATCCATTGTGCAGTTTTCCGGAAAATCAAGGTCTTTAAATAACCATTCTGAAAATAATTATGAAAGAAAAAACGTTATTACAAAAGTTGTAAAGTAATGTAAAAAATTCCCAAAAACTTTTTTGTGAATAAAAATGTAAAAGAAAGTAGAAGGTATCAGCAACAGTAGATACTCCAAGAATCTTATATATCTCAAAAACGTTCTAAATCCAAAAGCTGGAAAGGAAATAATTATTAGTTTTAACAAGATCTACAACTTGCTGTTCTTTATCTAGTTTTAATAGATACGCCCTGTATAAGTAACTCTTATATTAAAGTAATTACAAAAAATATCAAAAGTATCTATAGTAAGTATTGCTGGTAAATTTAGATGTTTAATGGTTTAGTAATCAAACTTATTTATTTACCAAAAAAGTAATAAACGGGAAATTTTAAGAAAAGAGCCAATTTTCAATAAATCATTGTAATTAAATAAATATTTTTCAAATAAAAAATATTTTAATTCTTTGTTTCAAGTTTCTTTTAAAAATATTGACTTTCAATAAATTAATGATTATAAAAAGTATCATAAACTGAATCATACAAACATGAACAATTTCATTTAGTAATTTAATTAGTCTATTAGTCAAAAATAATACTTGACATTAACTCTTATTGTTCCAAACAATTTTTTCTAATTTTCCGATTCCTGAATATATACTAATTATTAATTTCCTTAATAATTTCAGTTAAAATCTCTTTATAGTTAAAGTTTAATAAAAACCAGTTTATTTAATCAATATTCTTAAAGGAAACGTGGAATTCATTAACTTCAATACTTTTCCGGAAATTACCCGTTTATTATTTTGCTGCGTAAATAAATATGTTTTTTATGCAGCCATTAAATATTCGAATTAACCAACAATACACACGTATTAAAGTAGATATTTTTTGTAATTACTTTAATATGAGTTCTTTATAAAAGGTGTCCTAATATTTCGTGAACATAGAGCTACAGTAGGTTTGTGGGATCAAAAAAAGTCAAATGGGATAAACTTGCCTACAAACAAAGTACAAAGTTAAGCTGTGAGAGAGCGTCAAAGTTGAAAGAATATTTTTTAATAACCCGAAAATACTTTGTTCGATTTTTTTTTTAATTTAGTGTGGGCACATTTTAATGAAGGGACTACGTTTTTAAATATATATCAATTTAACAAAATTCCGGGAAGGGCAAAAGCTACCCCTACCGTTCGATACATTAAATGGTACCTTTTTTGTAGATCATAAAAATGCTTTAATTTTTTTTACAAGAAAGATACATTTATTTGCTGTATTTTATGTCTTTTACAAAAATGTTACATCTCTCTTGAGCAAAAAAAAATTTTTGGTGGATGATTTCTGACTATTAATAACGGGGGTTGTTTTTTTTTCTGATATGTTAGTAAATAAAATGCACTGAGTTAATTATTTATTACCAAGAAATCAGTATTCCGTACTCTAAGTAACAAACATAACATCACTGTTCGCGTACGCCATCTTCTCGCATCTTACTTTGCGCATCTCACGTAGGCTGCTCTAGTCGACCTTCGGACAAGCTCAGATGGCGAACATTTTTTTGTTTTGTTTTGAATAAAAGTATTCATTTTGAGTTTAGACTTGACGTTCCTTTGAAAGAAGTTTATTTCGTTAATTTTGTGACTATTATGGAGTGCAGTTTTAATTAACAAACTCATATGTTGCTAGTACTTGGTTTTTGTAAGGGTAACTGTCGCAAGAGTGTTCGTGTATATCATCAAAAGTTTTTTAATCGACAGATTCCGAACCGTCAGACTTTCGCAAATGTTTAGAGGCGTTTTCGGCAAACTGGTGGGTTAAAACCTATTAAAATTGAGATGCTGGAAAACCTTGTCAAGCTATATCTCCTGATGCAAAAGAGGGAGTTCTTGAAACTATTCACAATAATTCCGAAACCAGTACTATACTATTGGAACATCAAACTGGGGTGTTTGAGAGCACAAATAACAGGATTATTAGAGAATTCATACTTCCTGAGTACGGATCTCGTATGCAGAATGCTCAATTGATTCAAGAGTGTAGTGCGGCCGATTCAGACTTCCAAATGAAATTTCTTTTTGTTTACTGACGAGTCTTGCTTTACACGACACGGTATCACAAATCTTTATAATAAGCATGTCTATGCAGATGAAAACCCTCACGCTGTTAGAGAAACGCATTTTCAGGCAATTCAAAATTAATGTGTGGATTGGATAATTGACACCCACTTGATTGGTGTATTTAGATTACCAGTTCGCCTTAATGGTAATAGTTACTTGCGTTTCATTTTTCATGCACAATGGTGCACCACCACATTTTTCTCGTATTGTTTGAGAGTATTTAAACGTACAATACCCAGAAAGGTACATCGGCACAGGTCAAGATGTCTCATTCATTGGCCACCTCGTTCTCAGTACCTTAATTTTTGTGATTATTTCATCTAGGGAATGTTGAAAACTAATTGTGTGTTAAGATTTAACATGCTGAAAACTCTTTACACGACCAACGTTGATCAATAATATTCCAAACTATTATTATTGCCGAAAAAAAAAACGAAATCCGTGAACACCTTAATTTACGTAATTGGATATCTCTAAAACCAAAAAAGATATAACATTTTTGCAAGAGACAAAAAATGCAACTAACAAGTGTATCTTTCTTGTAAAAAAAATATTTTTGAAATGTATCCAAACCAAATTTTAAAAAAATCTAACAAAGTATTTTCGGGTTATTAAAAAAAATAAAAATATTCTTGCAACTTTGACACCCCCTCACGGTTTACGAAAGTACTCTAATAGATACATAGATAAGTTTAGGCCATTCACCTTTTTTTTGATCCCACAAACCTACTGTAGTTTTATGTCTACGGAATATTTAATTAATTTTTCAAAATTCAATGTGATGTTGTTTTCTGTAATTCTTTATCTGTTTTTTAATCACATATGGGGACAATAATAAATCTTATATATGAATTACATACATATATAATTAAACTAAAGGCGTTTTGAGTTTTAAGTACGTGAAAATTAAATAAAGTGTAAAAATGTGTTGTAGGTTATTTATTTATCTAGATAATTAAAATGTTTATTGCACACTTAGAAGTTGTTTTTTTCCTTTGCCCATTTTTACTGTCCATGACTGAACTAGCAAGAAGTTCTAAATTGTAAGAAAGTTTTACTTATTGTCACATTTTGATGTCGACCCTATGTACGCGACTGAGTATACGTTTTTTTGTTGTCACATCGAATGTTTAGTAAATTAAAATTGCGTTGTTGATTTCTCATTACTGTGATACCGCATGTACAAATATTTGTTGACTTTATACTTTTACAGAAGTCGATGAAAAATAAATTTACTTCTTATTAGTTTATATACGTGTTTCTACTTGTATTCTTTCAGTGGTGTAGAAATATAAACAAACACCTGTAGACTATCTCGTTCTGGTGCTTTTTAAACTGGTTATTATAATCTGCACATCGAAGACAGGCTGATTTTTCATTACTTTACCCACGCCACTCTCCGATACCAGAACTGCCGTTGCTCTTTTTATTGTCGGTTAAGTTTCCGCGTAATTAAGGCACTTCAGGTAAAAGCATGTTACTGGAACCCAAACTTGCCAAAGCATTTGTCTTAAAATGTTACAGAGTCTTAAAAATAAATAAAGGGAGACTAACGTTTGTTTAATTTAATGTTGAATAAAGTTTGTACAAACTCTTCAGATCAAAACAATTTTTTATTGTATTTGTTGTTTGCAAAACTGTATCTCCGTAAAACGTTGATGTTGCTATATAAATATCATGATACCTATATATTTTATGAAAGATATAGAAAATACCCAGTAAACACAAAATTGATAATGTTTAGTAACAGTTTCAAAACAAAAAATTTATGATTCACTCTTGTTTCAAACATAAAAGAAACCTAACTGCAATAAAATAGCTATAAGTCCATCGCTGTTTCACTTATTTGAATCAGTATAATTTCGGTATTTTAAATTCAAATCTGTTGCAAAATAAATGTTGCATTCGGTTTACGTTTTAAAAGCTTCGTTCTTGAACTGATACTAAATGATCGATACATGTATGATTTTTTTGTTTCAATAATGAACTAAAACAATTCTTTCAATAATATAATAATACATTTTTGAATGCACGTTTCAAGTTTTATTCCACAATAAATATTTTTAAATACAATATCACATTGAGTTTTTTACATATTGCAACTTTCTTTGATGTGGTCTTCTCACGGAAGCCTCGAAAACTGCATCAGTTACTGTTGAGTAGCAACTTTGAACCGCGTCTGTAACTTAGAAATAAATATTTCATTTATATACATACATAATCATAGAGTTACACACAATTAATTACATTTTTTTAATCAAAAACAACACAAACTTAATATAAATATCACTTTAGCAATCATAAAAAAGTTATAAAAACACCGTGAATACCTTTAGTTGTACATAATCGTATAGAAAACTTAAAGAATTGAACTGTAATTATAAATCCTAAATCAGATTTACGCAATAATCTACCCTAACGCAACCATGTGTGTTAATTTACATTTTTTTATACAAATTAAAACAGGATACATAAAGAACAGAAATGATAATAATATTAACTACATTTATGGATTATTATAAAGTGTTTCGACTTACCGTTTATTGTTCCATTTCGTAATTGTACACACAGCATCACTTATCAAACGACAACCGAATAAGTGAAACAAAATATCAACTTGCAGCGCAAGCGTTGACGACACTAATCAAAATGATAACAACGACTAATGCTGACTAATCACAAAGTATTCGTTTTTACTAGAACGATTCCACTGTTTTAAAAATAATTCAATCTTATTTAATCAATCTTCAAACAATTCTAGTTATTCAAAAAATATTCGGTTTTAATAAATCAGTTTTTAGACGGTTGCTGATTATGGGAAAAAATTGCAAGTACTGAAACGGTTTAAAACTGATTGTGAAAAATCGGAACTCTTTCAATTTATTCACTGTCAGTTACACGTAAATGATATAAAAATGGAACTAACACGAAACAACGTAATGAAACAATTGTTTCAATTTTGTGACTGTAACAGTTTCAATCCGTGTGTACTGGGTAGTAAAAAATTCCAAATACGACGAGACTAAAATATTTTTAATAATTTGAATGATTGTTATCATCAATTTCGTTTTTGACCACAAATTTTGCTCACCAAGTGACCTTGCCAAAACGTAAAAAATTGGTAATTAATTTATTATATAGTTTGACTATAAATGCTTTATTTCAAATAAACCTAAAAATTACCAATTAATTATTATGTATCTAATTCTGCATTGAAATGTAATGTTACGCTAACTGATGTTGTAGACGTTATAATAACATTCATTTATTAGGTATTACATAATATTTAAGAGTTTGTTTATGCTAATAAATTAAATTGTAGAATACAGTGTATTTCATAGTATGTGATTTATTGTCTATCCAATATTATTTATGATATCTAAATAAAACAGTCAAAGACAGAATATAAATTAGAGCGTCATGTTGGTATCATCATCGTATCTATTACAAACTCAGCACGATAGAAATGTCGCATGTATCGAACATTACGTATAACAACCCCTTGCTTTTTATCCTCTTTCGTGCCATTTGCTTAGAATATGTTACATGCTGATCGCAAAACACGATACTTTAGAAAAAATTACAAATATATGCACATCTATTACAATAAAGTCATATTATTACGATTTTACTTATTCTTGTTAACAATTTTATTGCATAGTGTTTATTAACTATTTACATTTTATATATAAAATTAAAATTTATTATAATTATCTCAAACAAAACTGCGTAGGTTGCTAAAAATTTGAAAACGTACTGTATTAAATGTACAATTAATATTAAAACTGACAAAAAATGTGATAAATAATTTTCAATATCATTATAGACGCCGTTTATAATTTATATTGATTATACTATCTTGTAAAATGAAATGTCTGTGAAAGAAACATCATTTTTCTATTTTGACATAAGAACTAGCAATTCTCACAGTAAAATCCGTGTAAGAATTATCAATTTCTTACACGAATTTTGGTAATGTTAGTTTTTTTAGATTGGTATTTCTGCCTCATAAGTTGACGTTTCATGAAAAATGAATCAAAATTATTGAAACTTAACAATTGAAATTCAAATTTTGATGCTAAGATAAAATAAAAATGTCCTATTAATTCAATTATTTACTTATAAAGGTATAAAGAGATAATTTTAAGTTAACACATAAATTTCAATATGTCAAAGTGTCAGTGTTGCCAATTCAATAAAATATAAAAGTTTCCCAATGTTGTTTTGAAATTAAAATTATACGAAAAGTATTAAATATTGTATCAAAATAGAGAAAATAGTATAAAGGACACGTCATAGAATACGTTTCAATGACTCGACCGCTTCATAAACTCGCTGCTGCGCGGCTGTTGTATGAAACCCGGTCTCGTGATTAAACTTGTAACTTCTGTAACTTGTGTTTTAATATACTATTCTATAAACCAATACATTTATGTTATTATTTTGGTTTCATAGGTAAAGCTTTGGAACCTTACTTGCTTCTAAAACATTCTCCGAACACATTGATACCATTGTCAAAGTGTTTAATCTGAACCTTCTTTAACATATCTAGGTTTTCTCGTAGACAAGAATGGTTTGCGTACAGATAAAGTTGACGCAATCGTTTCGTTTCCAACTTCTACGAATTCAACAGAAATTAAAAAGTTTTTACGAACGGCAAGTTGGTATCGGAGGTTTATTCCAAATTTTTCTAGTATTGTATCTCCCATCTTAAAACTTATAAAAAGCCATAAAAAGAAAAAACTGATTAAGTGGAATGATAGTTCTGAATCTTCTTTTTCGGAACTTCTGAACCCGTTTTAATGATCCCCGATTTTAGCAAACCATTGATTATCTAATGCGATGCCAGTGATGTTGGTACAGGAGCAGTTCTACTCCAAGGAGAAGATTTGGAAGAAAGAGTCATTGCTTATGCTAGCCGTTCTCTAACAAGTTCTAAAAGAAATTATTCTGTGACGGAAAACGAATGTTTGGCCTGTCTATTCGGCATTGAAAAGTATTTATCTACATTTTAAGATCATTACCAAACAAAGAAAAGGTAAATTTAACGTGGTACCAGACGCATTGTCTCGAGTCCCTGCTTCTACTGCTAATATAAGTTTTTTAAATATTGAAGAGTCAGATTTCTGTCCTTGGTATAGAAACCTGATTGTTAAGGTTGCTGACGGTCCTGTAAGGTACGCGTCTTCGCGAATACAAAAAGACATACTTTTCAAATACGCATCGAACAAACACAATATCACTTCGAACTTGGTTGAATGGAAATTTGTTGTCCCAAAAACAAAACGGTTAGATAAATTTAATGATCAGCCTACAAGGATTCCATAAAAATGTTAGCTACACCAGGTGATGAAGGAGAACCCATAGCAGCACCAAAAATCGGTTTGTAAAACTTGTTACCAAATTGGAAGTAAGTGGAGGATGCACTTAATTAATAATAAGCGGAACCAAACTCAAGTCTTTGCCATGTTGAGACAGAATCTGTTCGATGATAATAAGAGAATCCTTAATAGGAACTTTAATAAAAAGTGAAGTGACATCAAAACTCACAACAAGATTTTGGGGTTCAAGTTTTATAGTTTCTAAACGTTGAATAAAATGCTGAAAGTTGTGGACGTAAGAAGAGGTTTTACCTGTAAATTCGCAAAGAATGTTGGACAAGAACTTAGTCAGCCTGTAGGTAGGAGATTGGATAGTACTGACGATAGGTCGAAAAGCAATACCTTGTTTATGAATTTTGGGAAGTCCGTGTAGACGAGGTGGTTTAGAATCTGAAGGGGTAGGTCGACGTTTAGTTTCAGCTCACGTTCAATCCTTGAAGTGGAATTACGTGTTACAAGAGCATACGTTTCCTCGGACAAAATAGAATGGATTTTCGCAACATAATTAATTTGAAAAAAGAAGTATACTGCAGGTAAAATTAGTTGGTATTTGTTGGTTCACACAACGACTGTTGTCAATTAAGCATTGATCAGACCGTCGTAAAAGAACGACCAACTGAAAACGTAGTAAGTAGTCAGTATAGTTGTGAAAAACAACACTAAAAAAACGATGGACAGCTGTTTCGTCCTTTTGGGACTTCGTGGAAATTGCCACGAGGTGGAAACACGAATTAATATTCACATATGCTACTCGGATGCTTACGAGATATAACTGCAGTAGTTCTTAGTAATAGTTGTGAAAACACATTTGAGTTATTACGTTGCTGAGGAGTCCCAAAAGTACGAAACAGCTGTCCATCGTTTCTTTAGTGTTATTTTTCACAACTATACTGACTACTTACTACGTTTTCAGTTGGTAGTTCTTTTACGACGGTTTGATCAATGTTTAATTGACAACAGTCGTTTTGTAAACCAACAAATACCAACTAATTTTACCCGCAGTATACTTTTTTCTTTAATATTTAGTACGTGGAAATTGCCACGAGGTGGAAACACCAATTGTTATGATTAATTTGTTTCAAAACGACAGTACCGTTGTCTGCTGGAAGAACAATAATATCAGGGTTTTTACAAATACTTTTTAGGGCGGACTCTTTTGACTTAAAAATGTTCGATTTAGGATTTTAGATGATTCCAGGATTTTGCCAGTGTGAATACGAATAAGATTTGAAATGTGGCAAGGAAGGTGTCTTATAGAAGCACATACAATATCTTCTTTAAGAATACGTTTGGGAGCAACAGCAAAATTCAAACCCTTAGATAGATAATTTTTAGGCACGCTATATAATGATAGTTCAAAATCAAAGATAAAAGAATACCCTAATAATTAAGATAAATAACAAAAATTAAACTATCCGAATCCGGGCCTAAACAAATACCCTACCTGTTTCAACGAGCGTTAGAATACAATGGGCATTTGCAACAGCACTTGATGATTACGCATTGAACATGTAATTTATTTTGCTTCCGCGCGCTCCGTCTTAAAAATGAATACACCTTAGTAATTATTCATTGTTTATTTTTATATGTACACCCAAATTCAACAGATTCTTAATTTACAATTGTTTGATGAAACCTAAATGCCCTGTAACGTACCGTTTGGGGAAGTGAAAAAAAAGGATTAAAATCGTAGATGTATGGCTTACCGTTTGGCTAGCTTCGTTACTGATGATTGTAGGTCGGATGATTAGACAAAAAGTACTCTTGCGATAAGCCAATGCCCTTTGCGCCACCTTTTCTTGCGGATGAGTAACGTACTGAACGTCTAAGCTAGAGGAAAGGAAAATCCATACCCGCAATCCCCAAAGGACATCACGAAATAAACATCGTTTCCAATCAAGAAAATGACAGTTACGTTTATTAATTTTTAATTTCTTTTTTTTGTTTATCTACGACAACCGACCTTCATAAAAGAAGAGAAAAAGCAGGAGTCAAATCGTCGTCGTTTACAAAATCTTTACTGCTCATGTGGTTACGCCACTGGTATAGTTATCCTTATGATACAAATACAGAAAATACAAAACAAGTTGTTACCGTTGCCACTTCCCTAGACGATTCCACCACTACCTACGCTACTTCAGCCAATCAGAACCGTCGCCCTACTACTGCTACCACCACTACAACACCCGAGGGCAATTAGAAGATTTAAAAGAAGATTCCCGAGCTACGGAAAACACTCTCTCTTGGAGCAGAGTCAAAGTCACCTCGCTGACTACGCGAGGAGGCGGGAGCCGCAAAAGTCTAACTTGCTTAATGGACACTTGAGACTGGGTGTTCAGCTCCCGCTTCCCTTGCTCGCCGCTGTCTCAACGTCACACCCGTGACGACCACATCGCCGCCCGCAACCAGGTCCACGTCGCCGGACGTACCGCCATCGCGCCGCCGTTGGTCTGTTCTGCGTAGTCGTTGCCTGCCCGGGAACCGCCGTCCGCGTCGCACGCCGCCTACAGCCGTGTTCGCACCCTGAGGCCGCCGCTGCCGTCGCAGCACGCGCTGTAGCCGTCGACCACCGCCTTCCTTCGCCGCAGCTGCGAACCTACGATCAGCCGCGCCACGCCGCTGCGCTATGGTTTCCGTGACGACGCCACCGCCGCATTCCTTTGTTGCTGGTCCACCGCCGTCCACGAGTGTAGTGACAGTGACCATCGTTGATTTTACATGTAGTTTTAAGCCCATTGTACAGTTAGTTTTAGTTCATTTATTGTCATTATTTCTTCATTGTAATATATTATCATTCACCCTCTATCGTCCACCTATTCATCGCAATGGCCCACCACCGGACCGCTAATTACCGCTTGCCGAAGCCGAACGACAACGTTATTTCGCTTCCCCCGGTAACAAAGTCTAAAGTAGACTCTGGAAGCAGATATATTTTGACATACCGCCGCAATTCACTGGCGGTAGCAATAGTTAGATACGTTCGCGTAATTGATTTGATTATAATCCGCCCGTGGCCTTGACGTCAAATTTGCGAGTCAGATAATTATCTGAGATGTATCTCCCGTAACATCACATCAATTTCGGCGCGTACTTCCAATCTCTTTACATTTATTATAATATTGAAATTAATGAAAGCTAAATAATATTAAAATGTATGAAAGTTAAGTAATAATATTTAAGTTTAACAGTTAAATGATAATCTTGTGTACTGAGCAACAGATAAAAATTCACTAAACGCACACAGTTGAATTGTTATAGCGAGAACCGATTTGAAAGACCTTCAACAGCACCGATCAAGTTATGGTCGATACAGCGTTCGTTTCCTGATTTGTTCACTGTAGAAATAATGTAAAAGTAAATACCTTTTAGGAACTCCGCCACAATTAGACCACTTCCAACGTACAGGGATATGCCATTAAAATTGAGTTACCAAAGTATGTCATAATTATTCCAGTACGCCATAGGACTTAATTAACAGAGAACGCCATCGAACTTAATAACAGATTACGCCATAGGATTTAATTAATAAAGTATGCATAGAACTTAATTGACAGAGTACGCCATAGGACTTAATTGACAGAATACGCCGTATGACTTAATTGACGAAGTACGCCATAGGAGCTAAAGCAACAAAAAATAGCTTGTGTCTCGATACAACTTTAACCACGTATAAATATACTAACCTACAATATGTGCTGAACAGAAATATATCTGTGCGGCTTGCCCTGACTCGCATATTCAAAAGATTGATTTCAAATTTTACTAGAAACTACTACTACTAGAAAATAGGTTAAATCCTGTCTTTTACGTTATTATTGATGTTTTTTAAATTTGATTTTTTACAAGCAATGCTATCAATGTACACTAGGAAATATTAAAATTATAAAGCTTCAACTTGTTTTGTTTTTGTGTAATGAAAAATTTTATGTTTGTTTATAAGGTTTGAGATAGGAAAATTACAATAACGTTTGCATTTATCATTGGATGTGTTACGCCCTGAGCAAATTTTCCTAAATCCGGTACTGTTTCATTTATTTAAGTTATACGTGTGGGAATTTGCTGTTGTTGCTAATCTCACGCTTTATTTCGTTACATTTTAAAGTTGATAATTTGTAATTTATGATTAATTAAGAGCGTATTATCTTCGCTTAATACGTGGTTAAATTCTGCTTTTTTGCAAGTCCTTATCAAGATTATTGTTTAAACTATCAGTTACTCGAGCGTTCTCACGAGTTTGCTGACGAATTTATTTTGTTATCTTCTGAAGTCATTATGACCTTAGGTACTTCGTTTCCTTTTTTGATCAGTTCCTGACAAACTCTTGTTGAGATCACTTCAAAAATTTACTGTACCTTGGAAGTACTAACGTTTACTTAAACACGGTGATTTTACCGGATATTACGTTGAAACCTTCCTAACTTTTAGTATATCTACGGAACCTGTTTCTTTCCTAAAATTACTAAAAAACGTATATTTACGGCTATAAGTTACTTTAAATTTTAAAAGTGTACTTAGTTTTCTTAACGCTGGATTATTATACCCAGGTAAAGTACTTAGTTTTTGCTTTATTTAGTTAATCTAACTTCGCTTCTCTCCCTTCCTCTTTATAGCGGTTTTTCTTCCAACGAAATTGTTATAATTCGTATGAACGTCTCCTCCAACGGATTGTTTCCTCCAAGTGTAAGAGTTCTTTCAATTACCAAAATACTCCGTTCATCTGTAAACTCTACTAACGCTACGCTGAGAAGTCAACTTTGATTGCACCAACTGACTCTAAGTGAAAAAAAACCAACCGTTAACCTTCGTTTTATTGTGAATTAATTCATATTTGTGCAAATCTCAAAGATTTGATTTTCTACATTGAACTTTTAATCAAAATCCTACTTGCTTGATCAACTTTAGAAATTCAAAACCTTTTCTTTATACTTTAAAATTTTACAATTTTTTTTGCTATTTAAAATTCACTTTTGTTATTTAAACTTTGGCTTAATTTACTTAATTTAATTTTTCTTTGTTTCTATAAGAAGTTGTTATCTGATTTACCTTGAATTTTGTTGACTTATAACGTAATTGTAACTGATCTATTAACCTACATAAATTTGGTCACGCCTCCCCTGATCTACGAGATAGTAAACTTGAATCTAACTCTAATTCTCGGCTGTTATTTGCCGACGGCCAATTGTTTGTTTTAAATATTTTATTTAAGGAAACTTTGACTGGAAATACCGTGCACGGAGTTTCATCAGCGAAGTAATAAAAGTAAGATTTTTTTTTGTATTTCAAATTTGTAATTACTGTCTTGTCGAATTCCGATCGCTGCCCCAAATTAAAATTTTTTTGTTGTTGTTTGTTTTGCGAACCTAACGTAATTAAATTAGTTTTACTACTTTTGTTTAAACACAAGGTAATTTAGATCCTGTATTTTTGTAATATTTGAAATCCATTATCGATTCTTTTACTCAACTTCACGCATATTTTGTTTGCATAATTCAAAATTGAATATTGTAGTGATTATTTTGTAAATTTCCATTTATTCTAAATTCATTATATTTACATCAAATTTACTGATTGCTATTTATTGCTTAAGCTTCCCCGTTTTTTTAGCAACCCTTCGCTACTACTAGAGCCCTGTTAAACTTTTACAATTTACTTAACAGGACCGTAACTAAACAAATTGTGTGGCGCCCATTTCTAACAATTTCTAATCACTATTTGACTAATTTTATCTACCACGACATCTTTGATTTAAATATTCCCCTCACAATTTCTAACCAACCCCATTTTGCCTACAAGAACCGAGCTACTGCGGCCATCGCTCCATTTAAATTTAGTTACCCATAATTCTTACCGTAACAGATGTTTACCAAAAACTGTCACAACCATCGTGTATTATGGTACTTACGTAATCACTTTTTAAAATTGCGAAAAGGTGAGCGGATTTTAAAAAAATTGGATTTTAATTTTAATACTTTTCCCACCAAATTCCGTCTTTACCTGAGTTTTGTTAATCGTTTATTTTTTGTGTTTCGTCATTCTTATTCTACTGGTTTCAAAATTAGTTGAAAATCGGAATGCTGTTATTTAAGTTGGCTATTATTGAAATACCTTAAAGTGACTTTTTGCTAGGGTACTGTACAGCCTCAAAAAAATTTAACCATTACAGCCCAAAGGTCAGTGATTGTTGAAATATTATATATGTATACTTTGATAACGCGCTGTACAAAACAACGCATGAAGTACGTGTTTTAAACGTAAACTTTATTAAGATTAAAGTAGATATAATTTTAGTATATGACAAACATTTTTTAAATTAATTATTTATGTATTAGAGTATCAAATAGCATTAAACTAATTAAATCGTTAAGTATTCTGTGAAGTACAAGATCTAAGTCTTACTTAATAAAATCGTTAATAATAATCGAACACTCCAGTTATATGTTTAAATGCATTTTTTGAAAAATAAAACTTTAATGATTATACTTGACCGTAGATTACCGTCAATCCATAAAATTTTTCCAATTTTCTTTCATAGAAATACCAACATCCGTTCAATCGACGCAATTGCAGCAGCAAACTAGTAAAAATAAAGGTGCTTAGTATAAAAGAAGCGTAACCAATACTTACGTAAAAAGATATAAATCGCAAATCCTGTATTATTAAGGAGAAAATAAAATAAGATTTTGCGAGGAATCAAAATCGAATTTATTTCGCAAATAAAAACAGCAATTTTACATTATAGACTTGTTTACACCCACTTTTCTTTTTAGATTTTCTTTGATAATTTTTTATTTTTAAAATTGTGTTGTTTTTACATTAATTACGCAAATAAATGTGTGCTTTGTATCAACAAAAAAGTTAAGTCGTAATTTGAAATAAAATAATGAAGTGTGTGAAAATAAACGAATACTCGAATTTTATTACATTAAATCCTGTGAAAGCACAATGCCCAGTTTAAAACAACAATACTAAGTATTTCGATTAAATTTCTCATTAGAGTGAAAATAGAAAAGCTATATGAGAAGCAAAAGCAAAGCTCTCGAGTGAAATCCTTTTCTAAGAAGAGAGTTGCATTACTGTCTTTACAGCTATTCGGAAACCGGCACCGCAATAAAAAGTTCCCCTTCTAAATTTCTTTTAAAAGCTTCGTATTTACTTGAAGTTCTCACCTCCCGGATAACTCACATGTTCAATTTCCTTCCACTTGGAATTTGTGATCAATTTAGTGAAAATTTTTATTGTTTGAGAGGTAAAGCGAGAAATGTGTAATTGCCTTCTTTGAATATTTTGAAGGATGCTTGAATTTCGTTTTGAAAATAAACAAACTACGGTTAGGTTTTGTTAGCTGATCCGATGCAAATTAAGATTGCCATCCTTCTTGTTGTGTTATGTATATAAACAATCTTTACACTGATTGCGGCATCTGATAACAGCGTTGACTGATATCTTTGACAAAGACATTGTCGTGCACCGACTGAAACTTAGATAGCGTCGTTTTTAGTTTATTACAGTGACATGCTTATGAATGCATAATAAATGGTATAAAGTGGTAGGTATGCATAAGTAATGAGAACGAGGTATTAAAAGGTAAAGAGACTTATAATAGCATTTACTGCGTTTATGAGTCTAGATAGCGACAAATTTTAACTTAATTTACTATTGATGTCTCATCTTTAATAAACACATATTTGTATGCACATATCTCTACATGCCTAAGCAATTTTCTTCTTAAACCTACGAGTGGCATGTATTTGAAGTATTCAAAAGTCAACTGCAATTAGCGCGTATTAATTGTGAACTAGATACTTTTTATAAATAATTTTTAATAAAACAAAACTTGTATAGACAACAAAGAACAGTTTTTTGCACAACTAAACTAAATAGAAACAGAAATACAACATGTGCCTATTTGTATAAATTTTTTAAACTAATAAAAGTAATTCAATTTTTTATCATGAAATGTTAGTTGTAGTTTTTATGTTGTAGTTTTAATTTTCAAAAACAAGCTTTTATTAGAGCTGATTAATAGTAATAGTGTTTTATTAATTAACTAATAATTAATAAACTAAAAATTAAATACATTAAATAAATAAAAGTTTGTAAGACAGGTAATAGCAACATTTTACGTAGAGGGTAACGTGATAACGCCGTTTTGATTACTTTTATATCTGGAAAGTCAAGCAATCAACCATATTGCATAATCAGTTCAATACTAAAATAAATCTTTCCCAACACATCCGCTAAAAGCGTAATCGAAGTAACTAACTCAGCAAAAAAAAACTACTTACAATAATTAGCAGACTACCTCTGACCCAACGCTCAACACTCGTAAAAGTGATTTGACAATCAGTAGCGTGTGCAAACCAGTCCAGTCGTTTGTTTTAGCTTAAAATATTATTCTTGCTAAAGGACTAAATAACGACAGGTAACAAATAATTAAATTTTTTAATTTGTGTATCATACTTTCTAAATACTAAATCTAAACATCTTTTAACTTTCTTAAAAGTTGAAAAATGATGTACACTTAAATCTCCACTCTAAGGAGAATTGTCTAAAAATTAGACTATTAAAATGTGTTTCTAATAATAAATAGTAACGACAACTTCAAAAGTATCAAATAAAAGTATTTTTACATCTTTAGAGTGAGAAATGTTTTGTTTATCTTGTTACCAACTTTTTTACCGACGGGTCCTGTTGGTAATAACCACGTCGTTACGGTTAGCTCAGATACCGTTGTGTGTGCGTGGTTAAAAATACTATAATAAAAAAGATAAAAATAAAGGTACCGTTTTGTTGTAGTAAAAAAATTTTTGGTTTTTGGAGGCACTAATGATACATACAAACCCGCTGTCTAAACAGTTATTCACAAAAAAAAACACACAACTTTTATGATTATAAGCGAATTTTGGCTTAGACCTCGTCATAGTTAAACAACCAGACTTAGGCTTGGTTCTAGTCTCTCTTTTAGACTCAAAACAAGAAGTAGAACTTGACCTTTGCCGTATTGTCGTTCGTGAACTCTGTTACGTGCAAAATTTTTATAATGCACTACTCTGTACATTGGTTTAATTAAAAATTACTTTTCTATTTCTCGACGCCATCTATCGGGCTCGTTGGTCTCTTCGTATTGAGTAGGCGATATCCGGTGAGATACGGGCATTTTGACTTTAACATCGTTCATGTTATAACCTATGTCTGCGTGAATTAAAAATCGTTTTCTCAAAACATCCACGTGTTGGGACACGATGGGTAATAAAAGTCTTCTTATTTAACTAATTTAATCCACGCAGGGTAAGTGGCTTTTGTTCTTTCTTTGATTAAAGGTAATTTTGATGTCTTTTCGTTAGCCCCATGTGCTACCTCCTAAATATGGGTATTCTTGTCGTAATTTAAAATCTACAACAAAAAATTATAATCGGAAGCTGTAGAGCTAAGCACGCTGCGATACAAAGGCAGAATTTCGATGCGGAGGCAATTAATCCCAGTAATTAATATCACCTGGTTCGGAAGATCCTAAGTACCGGATACGATTGAATTCTCTTCGTAGGCAATAAATTAATACCATCGTAGACGAAAATACATTGTAACAGTATACGATAAGTGTCGGTTCGATTACTTTCCTTTAAATGTTTCTTTTACTTGTAGTTTGTGAGTCGCTAGGTAAACACGATTATTTTCAGGAAGTTTAATTACAGGAAGCCAGTAGGAAAACGTTTTCTGAAGGTAACCCTGAATTTGGTAAGTCAATTTTGCTTAATTATTCGTTGTCGCTACGGTGATACTCACAACTTACTATATTTACTGATCGTACGTTCAAATTGATTTGTTGCTTATTATTGTTACTCAATTAGTTTAAGTAAATTACTATCGCATGCTGATTACGTCAACGGTCAATTATCATTATTAATGTTATTTACTGATGAAGATTTTTATATGTTCTGATGGTTACACGTTTGTTTTACGTGTAGTGTAAGTTGCCGATCCTACTGATGTTCTATTTTCTATATTCTCTCTAGTACCTGCTTATATTTGTACTCGGACTAAGATTATTCATTGTCATGCTATTGTTATTGATTCGAATTTTAATCTATTTATCCTTATAGAGTAATTAAAGTGCAATTGTTGTTAACGATTTAGTTTCTTTTTTCGTTTCTTCCAGCCTTACGAACCTTAACAATTTTGTACAAGCTTCGAGCCTCCTGTGCTGATCTAGCAGGAGCTATTTCTGCAAAGAACAAAAGATCTGGCGCCCTTTAAAATAAAGTCTCTTGAACATCCCCTCTCTCCGACAGGTATGGTTTCAATCCTACAGTGAGTTGGCCGTGCAGGTTCGTAAATTACAAGAAGCTTGTAGCAACCCAAACAAACTGACGTTTTGCAAGACATAGCAGCTTGCATCTTCAGAGTGGTAAATGTCAGCGTCAAGTTCTACTTCTTGTTTTGGCTCTCAAGGAGAGACTAGGACCAAGCCTAAGTCTGGGTGTTTAACTACGACGCGCTCTAAGCCGAAAGACGCTTATAACCATAAACATAACAACCGCGAAAGCTTAAGATTTTATAACAAACAACTTTGTTATACTTATTTTTTGAATGGATAACAGAATACTACCCCTTTCTTTTAAGAGGTAACAACTGTAACAAGTAACAATTAAAAAAATTTAATCAGTAAATGCTACATAAACTCAATCACTTACACATTAACACTGTATGCCACTACTAGTGTTTTTGTCTTCCAAAGAATATTTTAATAAGATGAAGTGAATTGATGTGGTTTATTATAGGCAATACAAAAATTCCTTTGGATGTTTCAATCTTCTGTTACTAACAGTTTTTGTTGCACCAGAAATATGTCGTAGACAACTATAGCTCTACTAATTTGAATTTCTTTTTTAACACAAAATTGTACGTTTGGATGTTAAGGTATTGCAAAGAAATTTGTAGTTCATCTTCACTGATATGTATTTTTGTGGGGTTTTCCTACGTTGCACGCTGCGCAACGTAGTGAGTGGGGAAGGCAGAACTCATGCGGTATGAATTGCTAATAAACGTGTAAAATATTCTTCCGGTGTTTAATTAAAAATCATCCAGGGTATTAACATACGTAACAGTGGCGACGAGGATGGGATAGTTCGATAGTGTAATAGCGCGAATTAAAATGGCATTAAATATAAATCCGGACATACATGTGCAAGTTAGAGACGATAACGGTAACAATGTATCCGCGAGTGTGCATGGTAGTTTACATGAATTTGATCCTAATGTACACAAATGGGACTTTTTCTTACGTAAAATGAAACAATATTATTCTGCCAATAATATCGATCAACCGGGTAAGCAGCGTGTTTTATTTTTTAACGCATTAAGTGATAACGCTTTTTCATTAATATTGGACCTTTGTATGCCGGAAAAACCGGAAGAAAAAGACTTCGACGGATTAATTGAACTATTTAATAACCATTTTAATCCTAAACGTGCAATATTTGCTGAAAGAGCAATTTTATAGTGCGCGTAAAGAAAAACACGAATTATGTAGCGATTGGGCGGCGCGAGTCCGTAGATTAGCCACACATTGTAATTTCGGGAATAATTTAAATAATATCATGCTCGATAAATTCATTATTGGTTATAATGATGGTAAAATCAAAAACAAATTATTTTTGAGTGACGATAACATTACATTCCAAGAAGCGGAAAAGCAAGCTAAAACATTGTTACGTGCAAATTTTTTCTAACGGAATACCCTGTATATTGAATTGAAATTAGATTCCGGTTTTGACGCCCTCTGCCGATCTTTTATTGTTATTGTTAATTACTCCCGTTTTATTAAAATTTGTTTGTAACTCCTCCTTAATTTGATAGACGTTTCCCCACGCTTTGAACACATGTTCGTTTCAATAAAGAAATGATGAAGATTAATTATTATTGAGAAATACCGTTACCGAACACTTAAGATTTTGGGAAGGCATATTCTTCACCACGAAAACGGAGTCTCGACAAGCCTTACTGTGGGAGATGTTATTTCGTGTATACCAGTCGATTGTGTTATCAACCACCTGTTCTAAATTACTACCTACAGCATTCGATACAACGGGTTCTTATATACCCCTTTTATGATTTATTAATACTGATTTTGTAGCTTCTTATTCTTCGTGAGTTAGTGTGTGACACGATTTGCGATTCAATATTTATTACAGGCCGCTAGCGGGGAAAACGTTTTCTTTGCGAAAGTGGACACTGGACTTCGGGTGAGTTTATTTGCTTAATTTTATATCGCTGTCACATATTTACTACGAGATTTTCTGTAATATTCGTTTCGACCTGACTTATATGTGTATTGTGTGTTGCCGATATTGCGGGCATTCATGCACTGAAAATTTAATATCATCTTGTAAATCTTATGTGTTACGAAATCAAAGTTTTCTACACTTGTTATCCTATACTTTTGTTAATATTCTACGTTAACACATTAAAGTGGTTATATTTGTTAATCTCTCTTGTTATTTTTTCTTTCTCCTGTAATTATCGTTACCTATTATTTAATTTTGGCTACTCGAACATCAGAGTAATAAGGATTACGAACCTCAAATTCAGTTACAAGTTTGGACCGTCTGTCGTGATCGAGGCAGAAGTGTTAACTTGGATTAGATCTGGCGCCCTTAAGCATACTTTCTTTGAACCTCCCCTATCTCCGACTGTGTGAGTTGGCCGTGCAAGGTTCGTAAGACCTAAAGCTTGTAACAACATATGAAACATTGGAGGCGACGCGATCAGGTCGTAAGGGTGACGATCAGGGAGATTTTTTCCAAAGGCGTTTGGGAGGTCCATCAACGTCGGTGGCAGCTACCAAATCGAAACCTGTGGACGTACACCAAGTAGGTAAAGAAACGAAAACCAAGCTACAAAAAGGTAAGAAGTCATATTTTAATAATTTTCGCAAAGTAGGTAAATGTCATGTGTGCGGACAAAACTCACATTTGTCAACAAACTGTAATTACAAAAACTATCATTTCCATAAATGTGGAAAAAAAGGACATTTACAAAGTGTTTGTAGTAGTAATACGTCTCAACGTAAACCAATAAACTCTCATTTTGTGGACACTTTGTACAGTTTAGACATTGATAACGAACAATTGTTGCCGATTAGTAATTTGAAGGATAAATTACGTGTTGAAGAACCGATTTTAGTGGACGTATGTTTAAATGATGTGTACCTGCAATTCGAGGTGGACACAGGATCTGCGGTATCCGCGATGAATGACTTTTTATTTTATAAACTGTTCCCCGGCGCGCATTTAAACAAAACGGACATTACACTAAAATTTTACAGTGGTGAAAACATAAATCCACTAGGTGTTGTTTTAATGACAATCGAAAGCTCAAATGGAAGGCAGCCAATCCATATTTTCGTAATTAAATATGGGGGACCGCCAAATTTGGGTCGTGATTGGTTCAGCAAAAATCAGCACATCTTAAAAGCAATATAGAACGTACATATGTTTGGGAGTGACATTGACAAGCTTATTAATCAATATCCTCAAGTCTTCAATGACAAAATAGGGACATTTACGGAAGCAGTGGTCGATTTAAAAATAAAAATGGTCACAGAACCAATTTTTTTAAAACCCCGTCCACTACCATTTTCGTTGAAGGTAAAGTGGAAAGCGAAATTAATAGGCTGGTTGCTGAAAATATTTTATCCCCTATAGTAATGAGTGATTGGGGAACACCCATTGTTCCTGTACTGAAGTCGAACGGATCGGTGCAAATTTGCGGCGACTACAAGATTACTCTAAATCCGTATTTAGAGAATATCAGTTATCCTGTGCCTCGTATCGAAGATTTGTTCTCTAAATTAACGGGTGGGAAGTATTTCACGAAAATTGATTTAAGTTCGGCTTATCAAAGTATTGTTGAGCGACCAATCCAAATCGTTCACCACCATAAGTACACACTTAGAGTTATTTGCGTATAACCGAATGCCCTATAGAATTAAAACAGCCCCCTCAATATTTCAATTGATAATGGAGAAAGTTTTAATTGGGTTGGAAGGCGTAACGTGTTTCTTGAATGATATCTTAATTTCCGGACGAAACAAAGAAGAGCATCTTCATAGATTGGATTTGGTATTAAAGAAACTAAAGAAATATAGCTTAACAATTAGAAAAGAAAAATGAGACCAAATTACAATTGAAGATGAACTGCTAATGTGGGGACACAGATTAATCATTCCAGGCAGATCTTAACCAGATCTTTTGTTTGGTGGCCTTCGTGCGACAAAAATGTTGAAGAATATTGTAAAAGTTGTGTAGCATGTTCAAAACACAGAAATATCCCACCAAAAACTGAAGTAATCGAATGGCCTAAAACTAAACAACCTTGGGAGCGAATACATATAGTTTTTTTGGACCATTACATAATAAAATGTTTATGATTGTAATAGATTCGTACTCAAAGTGGATGGAAGTAAATTATATGAAGAATATTACCTTAGAAAATACGGCGGACAAGTTACGAGAAATATTTAGTCGATGGGGATTACCTAAAATCGTCGTAACTAACAACGGACGTTCATTCTTGTCCGAAACTTTTAAACATTTTCTATGTATGAATGGAATCAGACACATAACACCACCTCCATATCATCCAGCCACGAATGGATTAGCGGAAGTTGCGGTGCGTACAGTAAAAACACACGAATGCAGAGCGATTTAAAGAAACAAATCGGTGGACATCTTTGCTGCATTAAATAGATTTCTACTACACTATAGGAATAGTATTCACACCAGCCAGTGACTCCAGCCGAGATGTTAATTGGAAAAAAATTGAGAATGCGGCTTGATCTTTTACTACCAGCTGAACAGAAGAAAAGTCAGTATTGGCGTAAGGAGGAAGGAAGTGCCTACAGAAAGAGACTACCGAGGAATTGTGCGGGAGTAACAAAAAGAAATGTAAAGTTTCATGAAGGTGAGAATGTGTATGTGCGCGATTATAGACGTTCTAAACCGAGTTGGGTACCGGTTAAAATTATAAAACAGAATGGATCTAGGAACTATAAAACGATTACTAATGAAAATCTTATTTGGAGAAGGCTTTCGGATCAAATAATCAAGGGACCTTCTTATGATTATGATGATGAATTAGATGATTTGATACCTCCTTTGATTGTTGATCCCAATGACATCATTGTTAATAACGACGATAGATTAGAGGTGGTTGGGAAATCTGCAACGGAGTTTAGTTCTAAGGAACCTATTTGGGAAGCTGAAACCATTGCAGATGCTCCAAGCACTAGTCATGATTGTGCGACAAGACCCATCAGAAACAGAAAACCGCCTGACTGGTTTCGTCCTACAGACAGTATTTGAAATATGTGTGGGAGGAATTATATGTATTTTTGTGGGTTTTTCCTACGTTGCACGCTGCGCAACGTAGTGAGTGGGGAAGGCAGAACTCATGCGGTATGAACTGCTAATAAACGTGTAAAATATCCTTCCGGTGTTTAATTAAAAATCATCCAGGGTATTAACATACGTAACATTCACCATGGGACCAAATCGCAAAAATATCATCTATATATTCAAGCCACAATTTTGATTTTTTAAATGCAGATTTTAAAGCTTTTTTATAATAATTAATAAAATAATTAGCAGTAGATAGAGAAATTGGCGATCCTATTGCGACACCATAACAAAATGAATGATGTTGTCAAACAATGTTCAAATAACATGATAGTATTATTATCAAACTGTCGGCGCAAAAGACGTAAAGTATCAAGTATTGGTACTTTAGTGAACGACGAGGAAACATCAAAACTATCCATTAAATCATTTCAAGATAAAGTTTATTTTTTCCATTTATTATTTAGTTGCTCAAAATTTAACCATTTTTAATTTAATTTGATTAATATATGTTGGTAGGTTTATTCATTTTTATAACTTTTTGATTTTTTAATTCATTTTTTAATTCATTTTTCAGATTTCTATTATTATTATTTTTTAAAAGCTTATATAATATTTGAAGTTTGATTTTTCAATTCTAATGTAAGTTTATATTTAATTAAGATTCGATTTTATATTTTTTGATTTTATAGTATACGCCTGAAGATGACTCTGTCGAAACATGTAGCGTTTATTAAAATATAAAAATTAAAATTAAATATATTAATGGGAACGTTTTGAGAATATATATAAAAATAAATAATATAACATTTCAAGATAATTTCTGTTAGTAATTACTTCAATGAAATGTTTTGTGTTCTTTATAAATGAACTATTCAAGCCAATATAAGGTTTTAGTATAGAATTTAAATACTTAGATAGTTCATAAGTTATTGATCCAACACAGCTAACAATTAGTCGAAGAGGTGGATTTAGGTTATGTATTTTGGTTAATCCATAGAACCTTCGAAGAAGAGGATTTTGTGGTGTTTTTTAATGGTCTGAGTTGATAAATTACTTTTTTTCAATAATTTCGTAGTTAATAATTTGAACTTGTTATTGGGATTTGAAAGTAGCTTTATGTAAGATGGGAGATCATTACAATAAATACACCATTGGCTCTAAAAAATCATTTATACGTTTTATTCTGAAGCTTCTGTCTAAAAAAAATTAAAACTTGTTTATCATTTAACTGCTTAAAAAATTAACACAAAATATCAAAATAACGTTCTGCGTTTAGCGCATTGCAATCCATAAACCAACTTTCAAAAGTTGTAATCATACTCTCTACAAAAGTATTTAATTGCCTAAGTACAATAATTTTGAGTTTTTTCGCATCCACTTAAACAAAACCATCGTAAAGTAAGTTAAATCCAACATATTGTTATTCTTTAAATGTTGATTAAGTCATTCACACAGTTGTACACGTTGGAAGAAGTTGAAGGCACGTGTTTTTAGTGAACTGTAGCCTTGTCCTTTTTAATAGTTTTTACTGACAATCCTAAAAATTGTATGATTATAAATTAAAAATTAAACAAAAGTATACCTATCTCTGCAGATAATTTTGATACCGACTTATTAGAATCTTGTTTGATGCAATTACAAATTTCTTTGACAACGATAAATTAGAACTTGATTAGGTTGTCCTAAAGTGTCATCACTAAAGTTTGCTTTGCTTAAAGTTTGATAAATTGATCAATGTGTAAAAAGACTTTAAACAGAAAATTACCAAGTTCCATTGGGATTGTGGGTACCATTTTAAAAATGGGTCATTAGAATAACGCTGTGTTGTTTAGGAGTAAACATTGTGAAATGTTGTTAATATAAAATTACAAAAAATAGATAATAAAATTGCAGCTCTTATTTAGCATTTACTCACAGAAAACATAAACATTTACTCTTAGATAGAGCATTGAATTTATTCTACTTGTAGACTTCTTTTTTCTTTGTTCTTTTTTTTTCTTACTTCTTTGTTGCATGCATTTGTTATGGTTTTTACTATTTGTTTTGTGTTTTACTATTTGTTAGGTTAGGTTAAATGTACTCAGAAAATTATCTTCTTTTAATTATTTTCGATGTCATCTTGTGTTCAATTTTTTTCTTTTTTGGTATTTTTGTTATCAATCTGGTAATAGATATAGAAGTGTCTCTTGTGGGTCTCTTTGTTACTAACACGCCAACCTTCTATTTTCTGGTTTCTTTCTTTTTTAGTTTTGACCCTTTGTACATGAGGCAGCTGGTGCTACCAGACATATGACCTTCTCTCTCACAGAAAATGCATTTTTTATTGTTCAGGCATTATATGATCTTGTGCTCTTCCGTCCCACAATTCAGACAAATATCTGTTCTATCTGGCCGTAATCCCAACATTTTTTACATCTGATTAAGAATATCTGCTTCTCGATTTTGCTCTAAGCCAATCCTAGTTGGAGCAAACCTAGATCCACTAATTTCTAAGCATCTTTTTTCCCTAACGCAACCATCACCGCCGTTGTGTACCTGTTCGGTCTTATGTTTCCAATCTTAAATGTATTATTATTTTTGATATCAATTTTTTTCTTTATTCCTTCCTCAATTCTTCTTTCATCGTCGCCGCGTTCATACTTCATATTATATTATCTATATATATAAAAATGTTATGTTGGTTTGTGTACGCTTTAAAAACTCAAAAAGTTCTACACCGATTGAGTTGAAATTTTAACATGATATAAAATCTGCATTAAGGATTGTTTTTATCTATTTTTTGCATCAGTCACATATCTGCGACCGCGAGAAAAGAGTTTTTTTAACGATCAGCTGTGTACCAGTGACCGCGCCATCTGCCATAAGCGAGGAAAACACTCGCTGACAACCGCAATAGTAACGACGCAGTCACATGAGAAACAATTTCGTTCCCAATTACATTGTTTATTTACAAAAAAATTTGCATCTGATTCTGATTATTATACAATCTAAATTAAATATTCATTTAAATCAAGAATTTTTGGTGTGATAGTGTTGTGATCGAACTGCGCCTTTCACCAAATCGTAAGTAGAGGTTATATTTTACATCAAAGATGGACAGTAAAAATATTATTAACTGACAGGCAAAATAAAAGGACTTATTATAATTCAAGTGAATTTCTAACAGAAGTGAGTGGTTATATCTTTTTTATTACATCTAACACGTGGACGTAATTATATTATTTAGTAATTATATTATTTATTTTGGATTAACCTCACTTTTAATGTATATAAATATAATTACCTTAAATGTCAACCATTCAATCACAATGTGCCACTGCAAAGCGTGGCAGGGTACAGCTAGTATATAATAATAATATATAAAATAAATTGTGGTCTACATGAACTGAAAATGACCCTCCCAATGCACGGTATAACCGTACAAGTTCAGGGTAGTTTGATTTTCAAATTTTGTTCTTAAATTTATTACTTCCACTATTGAAACGTCTCAATAGACCAAAAGTTATCCTTGGTGACAATCTGAGTTTTTACTTGAATCTTAAAGTTATTCAAGAAAGTAAGAATAATAATATTCGCTTTATCGCATTACTATCAAATACTAAAGATTTTCTCCAGCTATTGGATGTGGCGTATTTTTGTTCAATGAAAAAAAACTGGAAAGTTTTAAACAAACCGAAGGAGACTGCTCACGTTCATTTCTGTACCAAATGACGAATTTCCTTGTCTACTAAAAAAGTTAATGGAGACATTAGCAGAGAGAAACGTAGAAAATTTAATGGCGGGTTTTAGGAAAACAGGACTTTATCCTTTGAACCAAGAAGAAGTTTTGAAACGCTTGTGCGGCCGTATTGTTGCTGAAGAAGTAACTGAAGTTATTGGAAACAGTTTTATGTAACCTTTTAGCAACGCACCAGTAAAAGCAACATGAACGAGACAATTAAGAAGAAAAAACGACTGAACGTTCCGTCTGGGAAAAGTATAAGCGCTACAAATTTTCATAATATTAGTGTTGTGGATCTAGTTAAAGATAATGGCATTGTAGACTTCGATGAACCTCACCCTTTTTGTTGCGGTACGATAACCCAAGCTAAAAACAAGAAAACACGTGAACGTCGTTATTTCACAGATACCAACGCCGACGAATAGGAAGTCCAATATGCAGAAAATGATGACAGTCCGTGGACTGAAAAATTCCCTTCAGATGAAGACAGACCTGTTGATGATAGAAAAGAGATACATAAAAAGGTAAGACATTACGTCGTTGTGAAATTTGATGGGAACTATTTTCCAAAAGAATTTACGAAAACTATGAAAAAAGAAGCGCAAGTAAATTTTATGATACTTTTTGGAAGACATTGGAAATGAATACAGAGAAAATATGAAATATTTTGTAATAGCATTGAAATTATTATGACAATAAGTAAACCAGTGCAACGAGGAAGACGAGAATTATTTGATGTTCCAGAATTGCATCGCCTTCTTGACTAGATTTTTTTACTTTTATTTGTATACATAGTGTACTGTTTCATTTTTTATTTTTAGTGTTTAGTAGTAAAGTTTAACAAGTTTCGTTTTTTTTTGAAGTTATATTCTTGTAATTTACGTTCTAAAGCAGTTATATAGAACAAAAGTTCATTTCTTTATATTCCCTATTTGGTATTAAAGTTTCCGTTTCTTAAATATGTTTTCTATCACTAACTGAAACTTTTTAACAATCCTGTTTTAGTATTTTAGCGCTCTAATGATTATTAAGAGGTTTTTTGTGACAATATTGCAATCCAACGGCATTTTATATAAAAAAAATTAACAGATATCGCAAATCTTGCAACTATCGGAAGGTGTTAAAAACAAACACAATAATACATACGTAATATAATGAATAAAGTTTATTGCGATTTTCAAAAATAAGAATGCATACATATATAATAAAAAGATTAAAAAACAGAAATATCTTATATTCTAGGTGCATATTAAACGAGAATAGAATCGTAGGATAATTCACCAATTGTTTGTATTAAACATTTGTCCATGAAATGGCTGAGAATTGTTTCTCAACGCTGGAAGATGATGAATCAGTAACACCAATGACATATGGAGAATTTTTTGTGATAACAAATGATGAGCGAGACCGCTTATTATCAAGAATTGTTGCGTGCTGATAAAACGTAGTTTCCCGTGACATATCTAAGGAGAAACCCAATCCGTTATCTTAAATCCATGCACTTGAACAAACATCATACGTGTAAATAGACCGGCCTCATAATTAGTATTAAAAACTCTAAACCCAAACACTTCCGGCTGTTGTTTCCAATTTATGGTTTCAGTAGGATGTAATAGTTTAGTACGAGTTGATTGCAAACTGGAGGATGTATCTTTTATTTAAATTTTTTTTTGAGAAGCACAAAAATTGGTATTTTGGGCTAATCTTTTCAAATCGTTAACAAAATGCTCAATAAATCGTCATAAATTCGCGGTAAGAATCACAACGTAAGCAACAAAATCTCAAAACATCGAAGTTTATTTGACAGAATATATTTTCAAAGCAAAAAATCACCTTCGCAAAGCTCAAATAGTCGTATTCGCTCAGAAGCATGTTATGCGAGAAAAGGTCGAACAAATTGAGTCTTACGTCCACTGACTGTCATTTTCTGCTGGCTTAGATACGGTTAAAAGCATTCGGATAAATGTAAAATTTAAAGTTTCCTCTGGACACAATCAATTTTAAAGATAAAGTGGAACTTTCAGAAACTTTGCCGGATTAAATAAACAATTTATATCGCGTGATACCTTGTTTCACAATACTCTAATTAGTTGACACGCGTTTTTAAAAAAAGACAAAATGTTTACTTGACTTTACCAGAGTTTTATAACGGTTCACAATTCAACAGCTTCTAAGATTATGATACGATTCGAGCTACGTTGCCACATCCTTTCAAAAGTAAAAGTTTCAAAGTGGAGATTTCACCTTTGGAAATGTGCATCCACAGTTTAAAAACTGTTTTTTTTTCAACAGTTTGTCGCGTTTGCGATTCCCTGTCATATCTAAAGAAGACTTACAGCAGACTGTACTTGCAATAAAAACATTTCGCGACGTGAAATGATTGACATGCATTTTTATTACATTCTCTAGGTGTTCTTAGCGTGATCTTTCGGCGCAAAAAAGTAAAACTAATCTTATAAACGACCCGTCAATTGCCAAAGACAAAAAAAAAAGAAAATATTAAATTTGCTCTCTCTCCGTTTACAACAAAAAAACAAAAAACCTCGTTAAACGATAGAATTAAATTTGAATAGTTATTCTCAATGTTCTCGCGTTAGACAGTATCTCAATTCATCGTATATCTCGTACAATAATTAAATAAAAAAATTTACAAACGCATATCCAAATAAATTTAACTAATTTCTGACATTTTAAAAGAAAAACTCCCGTATGCAACTTTTTTCGTTTTTGCACCGCGTCAGGGTATTTAAAACCTTAGTTTAAAACTCGCTTCTTTCTTTGTACGCAATTTTGAATTTATATCCTTTTCTGATTGGGCAAGTTCACGAATGCTCTTAGTACCATATTGTAACGAAACGAAAATAAAGTCCACCATTTTGGAAAAATTGAAAACAAATTTTAAAATGGTGCATAGACTTTTCCCCCATCCTCGTATATCCCACCAGCGCCAAAACGATCCCCGCTTTAAAACCGGCACTGTAAGAAGGGAAAAAGGATATAAAAACGGCTGCACCGTCGAGAAGAGCATCTTTCCGTCGTCGTTCGAGCGGCGTCTCTGAAGAAACCTCGGACATCCTGAAAACCGCCTGCCGATCCTGAAAACTAACCGTAAGTTAACCTGTAATCCTGTAAACGATCACCGCCTGTACCTGGAGCATTTGCTCAACCTGATTGAATCCTGACCGGTTGTTACAACGATCGAAACCTGTGTTTCACCTGTCGCAATAAATTGCGAATCATTTTCCATTAATCCGTACGTATATTTAGTAAATTATTGT
The DNA here is from genome assembly GCA_035610365.1 of Aquatica leii. Lineage (NCBI taxonomy): Eukaryota > Metazoa > Arthropoda > Insecta > Coleoptera > Lampyridae > Aquatica > Aquatica leii. The sequence goes on along the minus strand of CM069433.1, from coordinate 174,730,788 downwards.
GTTTTGGAGTGTTGTATTTGGTTATCCTGGTTAATAATTGTCGAACGCCTGAAGTTGTCTGTTCGTAGAGTACCTTAGTGCTCGCCGTAGATAACTAAAGGGTTATCCTTGTTAGTAATTGTCAAACACCGGAAGTTTTCTGTTCGTAGAGTACCTTAGTGCTCGCCGTAGATAACTAAAGGGTTATTCACTATTACTGGATTGTTACATACTGCACCTTGGTCGACCCGGATGAGTAGCCCTTAGACATTTGTTCGTAGAGTACCTTAGTGCTCGCCGTAAGTGTTTAAGTTGATTTTATTCATCTCTCGAGTTGTACGACACTAACTTTATGTAACTCATGTTAAAAACCTCATAAATACATATTGAAGTGTATTTCAATCCATTTTCATTCTAATTTCATTTGCGACTTTGGCAAAATAATAGAAAACGCCAATATAATATTAATTGCCGTTTGATCTACGTGAAATCAATTAAATTTGGTTCTTAATAATCCCCCGCATCGACCTGTAAATTCCTGAAATCGTATTTTCTTACGCACAGTAATTACATTGTATTTAAAACGCACCTGAGGTCAACGTACAAACAATTCGACGAAGTTGTATACAAACTAATCTGTCAAATTTCCCCGGCACTACCTGTTGAATGTATCCCGATCCACACACAGAAAACGCACCGCTGGCAAGGAGATTTGCGTTAATTTAACACCGTAAAACGCTGGTACAAAAACCGCATTTTTTAATTGTGTTTTAGCGTCAACGTTAAGACAGGGTCGTGTACGAGCCCACAGAAGGCGCTGCCGGCGCAGTCGATGAATGAGATATACCGAGCCTTCCCGAATTAGTTTCAGTTTCCTTTTTCATGTATTATTTGGTTGCATTGTTGTTTATGTTATATATTTTGTTTAGTGTAATTTGGAATTTAATTTTGTTATTTACTGTATGTAATAAAACGCAAAGAGATATTTATTTTGTTATACATCTTAATTGTGTTATTATTAATTTCTCCACTTAGCTATCTAGGGTATTGTAAATAAAAATTACAACCCAGGACCGGTTACAATATCTGAAAATTGCTGATAACTTTACAGTAAAATCGTTTATGAGTCAAACTAGTAATTACTGATAGTTTTTATTATAAAACTTTATAAATCAGATTTATTAAATTACTACTACGTTTACGCATTTTAAAATTTGAACATAAATTATAGGTTTAGTCGAATACATGTGTGTTTCGGTCTAGTTGATTTTGGTGACCACAGCGGTTTTGTTGTAGATAAGGGTACCTTTGTCAGTGTGGTAATATCTGGAGTTGTTTTTCTTGTAAATCATCCTGCATCGAAACCGCCACAATTTTTGTATTAAGATGATTTGCTTAATTTTCTTAGATTTATTCCGACAGCGGGAAAACAAATCAACGTACTAGAAGGACACCTGCAAACTATGGTGAATTTTTGCTGGTAGATTTTTCGAACACATGTGTTTACTGCTGCTGCGTCTTATAGAGTTTTTACACTGTCGGACCGTCGCCCCCAGGGTTCACATAGGTTGAATTATGTGCTCAGATAATCAGCCTAATGCTATATCACTTACCTTATGAATAGCGATGTCGTTATCTAGCCGAATCGTTATTTTTGTAATCGGTATGCTGTATAACTTATAACGGTTCCACTCATATCGACTCACGTTATCCACTCTTGTTATTTTAAACCATAACGATTATGATATAACGGCAGCGTTTTGGTAGCCGTTATAAACATAACGATTGTGATGTATAGGCTTGAGATTTTTTTTGTATGAAAAAATGAATTTTGGAGATGTTTTGCGCGTTGCATTATACGAGGAACTAAAAAATGCAATCAGGAAAAGAGTCTTTTCGGTTTTACCGTGTATTTAAGAAAGTAGGGTTAGAAACGTATTCTTTCATACAGGCAAAGGAGCATTTTAGGCAAAAACAGCGACCCGTTTGAAGTAACTACGTAAACAAAATGTATAAAAAAGATGTAAGTTATGTAAAGGTGTGTTTTGCAACTCAGTTTTATTTCGAATTAATACAAGATGCTTATACTTTTACGTATTAATTAAAGCCATTATTCAATAAAAAATTGGGGCTATCGAGGGATGATGTGCGTCACGTAATAGAGATCGTAGCAAACATTTGAATTTTATTTCATACCAGGTAGTTTAAGTATGGATTTTTTTCTATTTCAAAATCTACCGGCCAGATGTTTTACGACGGCACGGCGCGTGCCCTATATCCTATTCACTCTTATACGTTCGGCGGTCGTATAGCACTTTTTGTTTTTTTAAAGGCGATACTTTTTTCCAAAATAGTGATTGCAAGATAGTGAGCGACATTAATTAAAATACTGATACAGCAAAACTATTTTACCAGTGATTGTTATGTCTGATATCTGAATCTGATAGAGATTGGTCGCTAAGTATAACAAAAGTTTTACATCAGGCTGAATAAAGTAAACCCAATGAGAATAACAAAAAAACTATTACCCTAAAACGGGTAGAGGAAAGTTGCACATATACATTTTTATAGAGGACAAAATTTACTATAAAAAAGTCTGCGGAAGGGTACAATTGCTTTCTATAGTTTAGAAGATACAAGTGTGCAAAGTTACACGATAATGTCTTACATTGCATAGAGATTCTGTAACTCTTAAACCATTATTGTTGTTTCATCTGAGCGTTTCATCGTTTGGTTACACGAAAAGTGTAACCATAAAAACAGTAACAAAATAACCTAACTTTACGGTACTATTTTTTAGAGTAACTTTGAAATATAAGCAATAAGTTTATAAATGAAAAAATGCTAATGAAAAATTATATAGACATGTGATTTATATAACATTATTTAAAACAATATTTAATTAACGTTATATGTTATTCACGTTTAATTTAGCACAGCAGATGGAATATAGAAATAGTTTTAGTTTCCCGTTAACCTTCATTGATTTATTCGTTTAATTAGCTGGTCATCGCAGCAACCGGCCTTTTTGGCAAACTATCAAAACAAATATTTCATATAGCACTAAAATTTTCAAACAATAGGGCGTAATAATTCAACATCAGTTTTAGCTTTCTAAAATTCACTAAGAACGATTTTAATTTTGTACATAAATATTACATTTATAATTACACCGAGATGATAATCAAAGCAACAACAAATATAATTTAACTTCTATAAGACATTTTTATGCAATAAAGTTGCAGTGATATACATTTTGCCATAAACTACTACACCAAGAGCATTAAAACAATTCCATGCATTAGCAACTACTCTCAACAGTAATTCACTTCTATTATGATGGGAGTATTACAAGCACTTTAACAATGTGATTATATTCCACTCTTATGAAAACTAGAAGCATCTTTGCAATCAATGCATATAACGTGCATAGTTTTATTACAAAAATGTAACAAAAACCAAACGGTTAAGAAACAAACATAGTTTTAACGGCGTTAGTTATATTTGTTTTATTGTAATTAAAAAAGGCATTATGCAGAAAACTTTTGGTGATTTCATAATGTAAAGTTTTCAGATATTACTTACTGCTTTGAAACGCATTTTATGCTAACGAGAAACGAGACTATATTAAATTTTAAAAAGATAGAAGGGTATACCGTCGGGTTTTCGTTAAAAAAACTTTCGAATATGAAATTTCTTTTTAGAAGAAGCGAAATTTTGTTAGTCTAAACTGTTTAATTTTGATGTTATCTTAAGTATACAAATTCTTTCTTACTTATTTAGAAAAATATTTGTTATAATAAAATACTTCTGAAACAACATTTCTACAATGTTAATTAAAAGGTGTGTGTAAAAAATAGCTTTTATCTTTATTACAGCGCTAACTGTTGTATTAAAGTTTCTGTTAATTATTTCTCTTGGCATTAATGACGTTCTATGTGATAATACTAATAATAAAGTTTTATATAGAAATTGTTCTCATTTAAATGCTTGTGACATAAAAACAAAAGAATAATTAGAAGTTAGTGCATTCCTTTGATAAAGTTTTATGTTTATAGTATGCTTTTCAAACGTATTTGTAAACAATGCTATAATTATTACGCTTCTTTTGTATTTTAATTAAATTTGCTTTGTTACAATAATTTGTACTAAAAAACATATATCTAAAATATACATGAGGTGTCATTAAATTATTTTATGTAGAATCATTTGGTAAACAAATAAATATTTGGTTTCTTTGTATACAGGGTGGATCAATAGTGTGTCTCAAAATAAAATATCCTTACTATACAAAATATAAAAAAACTTATTTACAAAAGCTATAAGGTCTTTAGAGTTTTGCATTTTAAAAGTGTATATTAATACGTTTTTACAATCCTCTTGAGGTCACTTTACAATAACATAAGTTTATAGGCATTTTAAGTTAGTTTTTACAAAATTATCAGTAGTTCAAAATTTTTTTTGCAAGTTCAATTTCAAAATCTTGAATTAAAATGATATTTTTATATGAAGCTTAGCACTATTTGAGGTATCCACAAACGTTTCAAACGCGTAATTGTGTAATGTAGGTTTTGTGTCCAGAGAACTCCCTACTCTTTTGCCAAGACTGTCAAATTTTAGACAGCACTTTTAACTCACTGCAAGACCATCTACGAGTTCTGCACTTTTACGCCCGGGGCAACCTTCACCTTTAGATTGTTTCACACGAATATGCAAGTACATTTCTTATATACCGTCAAGGGTTGGAAACATGCAGGATTATCCCTCTTTTGAAGATTAACTACGACAAACATTAGGGAAATTTATGCTGTTAAGTCGAAGGGAAACGCTGCGCATTTGCGTTCTTAAATGATTGGATGCTAAGGAGACCTTTTACTTGTGTTAATATAATATGCTCATTTAGATTAGGTTTAATATTACTTTTTAGGTAACTCAAGTACGGAGATTAGCTAATGTCCTACTGGATAAAACCTAACTGTGACTATTACTATTTCATTTTTTCTTCGATTTGTACTTCGGTGGTCATGTCGTTTATGACCGTACGTGCATGTTAAGTTAACACAATTAATATTTTTGTGTTTCACGAACTCATAAGCAGTGCGCGTTGAGTCTCGAAGGCTTAAATTGTTTGTTTGTCTACAATTTTAGGATTTGCAAATATAAATTCAAACGTTATGTTTATGTAAAAGTTTAGACCGACAGGATCAGTTTGTTGTGCGGTGTGTTGCTCACTATTCGACGCAATTTATAATTCATTCAACCTACATATAAATATTGGCGAAAATTTACCTTTATATACTTTCTTCATCTTCTGTGATAAAATAAATATTTATATTCTGTGTTATCACTTCTGTGGTATTATTTATTTTTTTCCAGCTACGGGCAGAGTTACGTGCGAAATTTTCATAACGTAATACCCTGTAAGTCGAATTAAAATTAGATTCTGGTTTTGACGCCCTCTGCCGATTTTTTTGGTTACCGACATGTTGCGGATTTTCATTTTGAAGCTGTCAACTACGTGAGACGGTCTGTGTCGTAATTTCACTTAATTCCAAAGATTTTAAGTGCATCCACTGTGATGAACAGAAAATTATGACTTAATTACGAATTTATCGTAATCTATTCGGCACAGGGTAAGATATTCCGGTTTATTAGGATTCCTTTGTAATTTCTTTATTAATTTGACAGCCGTTTCGCCACGCTTTGATCACATGTTCGATTTAATAAAAGAACAATGTAGAATTAATACTATTGATAAATACCGTTACCGAACGTTTAAGATTTTGGAAGGCATATTATCCACAACGAAAACGAAGTCTTGACCAGCATTTACCTTTGAGATGTTATTTCTTATACACCAGTCCATTGCGTTACCACCCACCTGTTCGTAATCGCAAATAACAGCATTCGATACAACGGGTTTTTATATCTCATTTAATTTATTATTATTAACAATTTTGTAGCTTCCTATCTTCGTGAGTTATTGTGTGACACGATTTGCTATTCAATATCTATTCCAGGCTACTACCGGGGAAAACGTTTTCTTCGACCAAGTAGGTACTGGATTGTGGGTAAGTTTATTTAATTATTTTATCGCTGTCAGAAAAGTCACTCACGGAACTTTGGCTAATGTTAATTTCGGTAATTACGTTTACTGTTACAATACCATTAAGGTAATTTCATTAATCATTTTGTGTGAATCGCATGCTGTGTACAAACAATATTTATTACGAAATTTTCTTCGCTATTCGCTTCGACTTAACCTATGTATTGTGTGTTGCCGATACTTCTGGCATTTATGAATTGAGAAATTTAATATACTCCTGTTAATCTTCTACGTTACTAAATTAAAGTTTTTATACCTGTTAATCTTTCTTTTATGGTAACATACCTTTCTCTTTTAATTGTGGTTACCCAAACACCAGAGTAACAAAGATTACGAACCTAAAAATTCGTTACAAGTTTGGACCGTCTATCTTGATCGAGGCAGAAGTGTTAATTCTAAATGATTTGGCGCCCTTAATTATAATTCACTTGAACCTCCCCTTTCTCCGACTGTGTGAGTTGGCCGTGCAAAGTTCGTAAGACCTAAAGCTTGTAACACGGTATCTCCCTAATTTAATCTTTCATCGTCTTGGCGCCTTTTTTTAGATTTACGTTATAATTTTGAATAACAAAGCCTGCGATTCCTCTCCAAAGAAGCTGTGCTAGCCGTTGCTTTGTTTTGTTACAAGAAAACCAGCGCAACCATTTATTCTTGGCGGTCCAACTCAAAGAACCTGATTTTCTCGTAACATGTTCTTATAAAATGTAATTTATAACTTAAACTTAATTAATTAATTAAATATAACATTGCAGGCTTCCGTTTTACAAAAAAAAATCGTTCTGAGGTGTATATTTGTTTATTTATCCACCCAAGTTCAAGTCCATCACTTCCGTTAACGTGCTACGATATGCCTGGTACGATATCGCAGGATCTAAAATAGAAAAGATGGCGTCTAATACCTGTTACACGCGCGAATATCGTTTTATCCTATGTGTATTCCGGTAATTTTACTGTAAATAAATGGTGATTAACGGGTTTACAAAATTTTAGATATTGCAGGTACGGACGGTAGCTTTATTCTTTTTAATCGGCGAGCGTTGTTCTTGCGTGTTCGTGCGATTACGGTATCGGTGATTGGCGTAATTAAAATACGGTAGCTGGACCTGGTTTACTAGTCTTAATCGATACAAGGGACTCTTCTTGACAACTTTAAATTGAGTGAAACTTAACTGGTGAATGAATGTAACTATAGGACCAATTAAACAAAATACTCAAGGCCTTTGGATCAGTGTTGAATGCAATAAATTGGGATGACTGAAATGAATGCGCGTGACCAGGAAAATTATTTTAAAAATGCTAAATTACTTTGAACACGTACCGGTAGCAAACTTCCAAAAATCTCGTTGCGTATTCGTTTATTGTAATTGATTGTTTTAATGAGGGAGTTATCCCAAGTCATCTGGACTTTGCCGACGGGCTTCAGTTTACCCTCAGAAGGTTGGAATAACTTCCTATCGTACTTCCGGGGAAGACACGAACAACCGGACAAATACGTAGAGGTTTACGCCACCGCCAACAAATAAACGAAGACACAAACAGGTATAAACAATAAAAACTTACTGAATTGCGAACTTGGTGTTGATGAATGATTTAGATGAGGGGATGCTGGTGAAATTGAATTAACTCGGTGTAGCAGCAGGTAAGACGTCAAAAATTAGAATAATCCAGGTACGAGCGGTTGTCAATGTTATTTGGGATTTCAGGCATGTAAGCGTTTATGGTGTGAGGACCTCGGAAGAGATTTTACCGGAGACGGATCTCGGAAAATAGGTGCCGGGGGTTTTCTAGCCGATTTTGTCTCGTTTGACTGCTCCTAAAAAGGGTAACGCCGCGCGATTAGTCCTTGAGTTGGTGGGGTAAACTCCAAACGGGTAAAGTTCTTGCGTACTAATTGCAGAATTGCTGAACAATTTTTTTGCATTTACAAGACCAGATTTCGAATCATTACATTAATGTTAGGTTTTATGTGGTGAGCAATAAAACCATGAATTACGATTGTTTGTTGGTAAGAGATTTTATTTCACAGCCGTCAATTCATGTTGAATTTGGTAGCAATGGTGTTATTGTAAAACCAAAAGGTGTTGGAGATGATCAAAATGGTATTGATGATTTAAACAATATTATGTTAATTGATATTGACCACAATAATTGTAAAAAGTTGTTGAGTTGTTTAAATGTTAGAATGATGTTAGCCATGAGATTGGTATGCAAAGTAGAATAGAATTTATTAAGGTATTTGAAACTTGAATTTATGCAGCCACCGCGAGGGTTGTGTCAAAAATTTCAGTACAAAATGCCAATCTCCTTTGTTTATCATTTAATTCTTGCTATCGTTAAATATGATATGGGTGCATCTTAATTACTGCATTTTGTCGTAAGATGTAATATCGCTACTTGGCTTTCGTTGTGATAGTTTCCGTACTCGTTGTGAAGAAAAATTTCTGCAATTTTACGAAAACTTATCACATTGGTCGTAATGGGAAAATTTCGTTTCATTGAGGACACTATCGCTTTGGTCATATAAAGAAAGCTAAGAAATAGTACTAAGAAATTATTTTAGTCTGGTTGTAATTAGATGGTTACAATCCTATTCATCATAGCGGTTTGTATAGGAAGGTTCTTAGTTTAATTACTACGTGGTGATTTAGTTTTAAAGCTCCGGGTAATTTTAGGGGTCCAGATAATTTGTGCACAATTAACGATCTTAAACTTATCGCGTTTTATTAATCCGTACAATTATATCATTTATCTGTTTTCTGACCTCATAATATGCTTGGCGAAACCAAAGGGCAAGCAATACATATATTTATAATTTAATTCATTTATGTAGTGTACTGCCCAGATGTGTGTTGATCTGAGAATCTGTGTACTAATATTCATATTTGTTCTAAGATCTGAATGCCCATTGATCAGAACCTTTGCCTATTAAGAACACTATATAAAAATGCTGAAGTAGGTCATTGCAATATGGTAAGATTTTCAAATTGTTAGTGTGACATACTTAGTAATAATAAAATAATTTTTTATGTGCATCTTGGTAAGGGAGCTTGGTTTCCCATAAATTCTTTTGACAATGCATTATCTAAAAGGAAAGACACTATATTTATAAAACAAATTGCATATGATATGTTTGGTGAAGACACACTCATCAATTTATCGGTTACTGGAACTGCATTAGATGCTACCAAGGTGTTAGCGATTAAAGGTATTGCACGCAGATAACATTTTAAAAACCAGATTGACAAAATTATTATTTTTTCTTAAATATAATGAGATATAGAGAACAACAAAAAGAAGAAGACATAAGCCATGAAAATGTAATATAAATTATTCACAAATCAATTAGATAAAAAATCAAAAGTTACACGAGACCACAAGGAAATAAAAACTTAACCAATATTAACTTAGTTAATAGTAAGTTTAAATATGTATCATCTTAATTTATTAGGTTTTAGATAAATCTTTAAGCAAAGCAACATTTATTGAATTTTTTATTTCTTTAAAATGAATATTTTGTTAAAAACATGCAACCATTACATTCAGTAATGGTTAAAGCGGGTGCTAATTTTCTTACATAACGATAAAATAAAACAAATGGAATTATTGCACGTTTATTTTGGATTTTGACAACTATACTCATTGTGTGCATCACTCACATTAACACTGCAACCATCACTGGTTGGTTACTATTGTTTGTATCAACGTCTTTTATTTCAATTTTTCATTTTTCAGCTGTTATTAGCTTGGGAAATTTTGAATATAACCGACCTATTTGTTGGGATTAATAAGGAATCCTTGATTAAAATTGAAATAAAATGTTTTAATTTCGAATTCACAATAAAAATATTCATTGATATTGAATTTTTGTTTGGTAATTATGTATTAGAAAAGTAAGGGTTTTTATTGGTTTTAATGGGTCTATGTGCATTAGAGAGTATTTACCGATAAAAGACTAACGGTTTCTAACGGAATAGCATAACAATTATATAAGTATTTTCCTATTGGATTATAATAATTTTAAATGGGTAATTACCAGAACAAAAACCTATATAAAAATTTATTGTATCCAATTTTTAAAAAAATTTTTGGTTTCTATGTGCCATTTTTGGTAGGGTTGCCACTTAATAGTAATTTATTACAAAACGTGATTTTACTTTTATCCTTTAACCGCTAACGTGCCGAATCCTCACACAATCGCTAACGAGCGGTCTGACAGACCCCCATTTGTTTCAGCTTTGAACTCGGCTTTAAATTAATAGTAAAAATAAAACATTATTTAATACTAATAACAGTTTATTTACAAATGGTATTAAACTTAAAAACACATATTTGTACATAAAAAAACTGAAATTCAAACAAAAAATAACAAAAGTGTTTAATTTTACTCGTTTCTTGCTTTTGCACGTAATCCAGGTAACGTAATAACAATGTTATGTTTTCTAGTTCTAACATTTACTAGCGGTTCCTCTTTACGCCTACAAAAATCGTGGTTTCACCCCTTTACAATAATTAAATTACTTACCATTTGAACTTGTTTCTTCCAAAGTAAAACTCTTCTTTGTTTTCAGTAGCTCCTTCTGGTTCATCCTCTGAACTAAAACCTTCATTTTGGAAGTAATCTTCATCGGAGCTTTCTTCTGCAAATTCTTTCACATCTTCCTTATCACGAAAGTCGCCGTTGCTTTCTTCAAATTCTAAATTCTCGTCGTCTAGATTCAATAAATTTTGAGCCCAATTCACAAATCTGGGATCGTCCGGATTCATTTTGTCAGGAATATTCATATTTGTACTCATTTTTACACTAACACCGTAAGATTTCTAAAACTTATTATCGTCACTTAACCGCTAACGTGAGGTCCCAGAGACCGCTGAACGCGCTTTACTCTAAACAAAAGGCTTTATACTGAAAATTACGCAACCGTCCACTTAGCCGGCTTACACTCAAGTAGATCATTAACTGGTAGAAAGGTATACAAACACCCACTCAACAGAAAAATTTGTTGCGAAAGTTGTAACTAAAACAATAAAGCCGGGGTCTCACAGACCGCACGTTAGCGGTTAAAGGTTATTTATTGAATAACTAATTTAATGGGTTAAGGGTCTGTTGTCCTAACAACTAATGAATATTTGTGTAATAAATTTCATCTTTTGAGGATTTGGTGTTTTCTTCTAAGACGGTATTGAGTAGATTTCATTTCCGCATATTCAACATGATTATGTTGCTTGTTCCTGTTTATAAGTAAACAACCAAGATTTATAAATAAACAGGAAGATCTTTGAAGATCTTTGAGATTGTATATTAATTCGAACTTCCTTTTCTCGACTTTGAGTTAGTTACGCGCCTATGAATCTCTAGAGTTGGATGGTTGACTATAATAAGTACCGTTTTATTTTAATTTAGTTTTCTTATTCTGTGTAATTATTATTTTTTGCATTGGCAACTTGGACTACTATTATAAAGACAGATATTTTAGTTTGATACACCATGGATATTATGTTATAAGCATTAACTTTAATATTCAAACTATGTAGTAAATTATAAAAACATTGTAACGTAAATTTACAAAATACACCGTATTGTTTATAATAATTATTTTGAAAAACATCGTAAGTCAAAATCTCTGAGACTGACTTTGAATACGTAGAGTTATCTGAAAGTGGTTCAGACGATATTGACATTAGCGATAGTGTTATAGAGTCGGATGTTAGCTTATTAGATGAAAGCGGTCTTAGTTCTGTAAGAATTTTTTATAAACTTAGCATAGATTACGCTAATCCACCTCCTCCGCGATTTCCTTTCTTGGCGATCTTGAGCAGCATTTTCAGTGCAACAAATGAATTTGATGTTTTAGATCATTTCAAATAATTTTTTGATGACGATTTACTAAATATATAAATATAATAGTAACTGAAACTAACAGATACGCTGAGCAGAAGCTTAAAACCGGCTGTTTTTCATATGGCAGTCTTACGGTGAGCGATATTACAGTATTTTTGTTATCAACGTACTTCAAGGACGTGTAAAAAAACCTGATGAGAAAATGTATTGTTCATTGAATAAAATATTGTCAACACCAATTTTAATCAAAGCTAATACCCCTAAGAAGATATTTGCAGATAAAAAAGTATTTGCATCTTACCACTAATGACGACTGTGATCCTAGAACTCATTCTAACACAAAATTGAACAAAATTTGGTCTATACATCAAAATGTATATAATAAATGTTCAAATTTATACGTGCCCAAAAGAGACATTTTAGTTGACGAGAGCTTTATATTATAGGAGAGTACGCTTGGTTGGAAGCAATATTTACCAAGTTACAGTAAAAAAATCAGCTGGTTATTAATCAGTTTTTATGACCCAGTAATTCCTACACGAGTGAGGGGGAGACAGCCTAGAACAAACCGTTATTTATAAAATCATCTTAACATTTAGCTAAAAAAACTACTGTTATTAATCAAATTTGCATAACCATCAAATCAACGCCTTTTACAGCAGCTCACTCTGTTAACTATCATTTCGCAATTTTTCGCAGAGAAAAAAAGTGGGCGTCTTAACAAAACCAAACTGCTCTTAAAAAATTAGCCTGTTATTAATGATTTAGAAAAAAGGGCCTCAGCTCCCAGACTATATTGTTATAGTAAACCGAAAAAAAGAGAAAAACTAAGAAGAAAAAAGTAAAGAAACATCAAGTTTTTTCAATACGTGGTATTTGACTGTTTGTGTTTTTTTTTCAAAACAAAAAATATTTATTTGAAGAGAGTGCCGTGCAGTATACAAAAAAAAAACAATTAAAAAAATTGAAAACAAACACATTTTTGAAACTTTGAGAGCTGAGATTTATTATTCTTGGGTGTTGACAAAAGCGGAATGTTAATTAAGTAACCTAACACGAAAACAAAGATTTTTGTGTACAAAATTATGTTTATTTTTTAATATAGTCTTTCAAAAGCCCAATAAATTTTTTTCAACATATCCTATCGCGACAGGAATCAAAATAGCGTTCTGTCAAGCTGAACTGTTTAAACTGAAGTTTTGTTTCTGGGGTATAACTATAAACCTAAGTCGTTGCATAAAATCAGAATGTTTTTCTTAAAACAGTCCTAACATTCGTGTGACAGTTGCATCAAGATGTTTGTCTAAAAATACTTGAAGCGATGCAAGAAAGAGAGCAAAAATGCAAATTAAAGATCCCAAAATAAAATTAAAATTAGACTGTGACAGAATAACAATAGAACAAAAAAAACAAAAACATAAAACCAAAAATAACTGTAATAAGAAAACTAGACCGCTCATGGTAAAAAGCAGAAAAAACGACAGAGAAACGAATACCCAAAATTGGATATAATTCGTAATGTGGTCATAATTGAATAATAAAAGGAACACTACACACTATAGCGTTAAATATATTTGATTCATAACAACCTAGCAACTTTAATAAAGTGTCGTACACGTGTTTCGACAAATTACTTGTAAAAACTATAACCAAAAATACATAGGGTAAACCAGAAAATCTTTGAAAACTTATAAAAAGCAACTAGCTCATGGCAAATATAAAGAAATAGATAAATCCAGTGTTGCCCACATATGTTTGAAAATAATCATAAAATAGATGACATCAAATTAATTAAGAAAATAAACAATAGAAAAAAACTAGATCCATACGGGAGTTTGGAAATTTATAAAACAAATGTTTATTGATGAACAACGATGGCTACGGACTTATTTTAAACAAAATTGTAAACAAAAATTATGCGTAAATATAGTTTCATACTAATATTCGCGATAACGGCACATATCTACTTCTGATAAGTTTTTATTACTTTTTTAAAAGGTAATAAAAAACACAAATACCGTTTTCTAGACTTTCAGTATGGTTTTCTTTTTATACACTATAAGCATATTTATTTAAAATTTATTATTAATTAATTCATATATTATTTCGTGATTAATTACTGTTACGCTAACAAAATAAATTCTGTATTGTTTTTAAGTATAATGCCTTAAATGCCGTGAAAATCAGCTTTTGGCAATTTGAATTAGCAACACGAGTTTCAAGTATGCTTACTCTAATAAACACAAATAAAAAAAAAACTAAAAATTAAAAATAAATAACTTTACTTCAATTTATTAAAAGATAATTCCTTTTTGAACGGTTTTGAAATTTTGTTCAATCCTAAATTACGAACGCAAAGCTTTCTATCTCAGATACATATTACAGAAAAAACAAAACATGTTGCGCTTTGAAAACTATAATTTCAGATTATTTTATAAATAATACAATAGTGAAACGTAGTACATTCTGAATCTAAAATTAGGCAACTATTCATACACATAACAAAGTATATGGTTGTCTACCGTAACAGACATTTAAGAAACTGGCCTTTGCTTAGGCTTATTATAGAACACTTATTAAAACAACAAAACATACAAATGTTTACTAATTTGTTAAATGAGTAATTGGTAATACAATGGAAAATAGTTTTAAAATAGCAATTGCTTCATTGTTTAAAGAACGTTATTACACTTATTATTAATGTTAAACAATTTTTTTGTGCATAAATTCTGCAAATTTAGATGCATTGATTTTAACATACGTAAATCAAATTCTTATTTCAAACACAAATAATGTAAAATTTTTAATTATACATTGTAAAGTTTTTCTTTATGTTAACTTTCTTTAAAAAACTGCATTAAAAAAATATAAATATGTATATCGATTCCTATAACACATTAAAAGTAAGTATAAATTTTAGGAAAATGCTAAATTCTGAATATTTTAATTTTAGACTTTAGTTATTAAAAAATTGATGTAAGAATAATTAAATCTATCTTTGTTATTTGTCAAAATTTGTCATTTTTCTGATTTTTAAGTGCAGTGAGCGTTTTTGTAAGAAAAAATCTGAGTTGCCCCCAAGTCGCTCCTAAAGAAGTTTACATCGCAATCAATATGTAAACACAACGACATTTGTTATTTAGAATTTTATGTTTTTTTTTTAAATAACCCAATTTGTGGCTTTAATAATAAAGAAAATAGTAATTTTAAACAGCCTGTATCATATGTTAGCAATTAAAATTTTAAAAAACTTTAAAAATGGTCTAATTTTATAGTTGTGCAAACCGCAATCTTGAAGTTGTCCTAAAAGAAAAACAAAAAACCACGTTAAAATAATCTGTTCTTTAAGAAAGAATGAAAGTAGTAGAATACCTGCTCTTAAATCGCGGCTTAATTAAACCGCAAATTAAACCGTTAAATTAAACAGCGAACTAAATTAATTACACTGGTCTGCATGAAAATCGGCCCTGATACCATTCTTGACGATTCGTATGTAAAATGACCTCCTGAATCCAAAAATGAGCTCCGTTTTTATTTTGGGGGGACCCTATTTTTATTTAATTTTTTGCATTTTTTTTTAGAATTTGAACTTATAGCCGTTAAACATCCCAAAGCAGGTAATAAAATTTATACCAAAGTATATGGCAAAACTGTTGCTATAAAATGTATATAGAAACAACAATAAAATACAAATATATAAGAACAGTAAAAAAATATCAATAAACTGTTAGGAAGATTCACTGCACGACGCTGGCGATCTCAATACGACATGCAGGTTTGAACAGGAATTTTCAACAGGCTTAAACTTGCATTACTCTTCTCATTATAGTATATTACATAGTTTGCTTAACTGCTTCGATCAGTACATCTATAGCTGTTGCAGAGTTAGCTTGTCGACGTTTTAAACGTGCTGGATTTTGTGTTCATTTTTGTTCATTTGTGTAAAACAGTAAAACTACTTTTACTCCGGATTTTTTCAACTGACTAAGTGTGATTTGTGGTTAATGTCGGGCGTTGAATTACTGTATAATTATGCCACGCAAGTGTAAAAATCATCCCGATAGCTTCTGCTATACCTGCGGGGAATTAACTTTAAAAGCGCAACGAAAACCCCTTTCTCCGCTTGTTAAAACAGCTTATAAATTGTACTTTGATTGTCAAGTTGGCGACCAGGACAAGACTTGGGCTCCATCAGTTTGCTGTACGACTTGTTACAGTAGTTTGACCAAATGGCTCAAAGGTACCCGTAAATCAATGCCATTTGCTGTGCGTCATCTTACAGATTGTTACTTTTGTATGACTTCCACCGTCGGGTTTTCGAGCAAAAGTAAGCATACAATTCAGTATCCCAATATTCCGTCAGCTCTAAGACCTGTTCCTCATAACGATACTTTGCCAATCCCAGAGCCCCCAAACACTTATACTCTAGAGCCGGAAATTGATTTGAAAGACTCTGAGTCACAACCTGGGACTTCGAATGATACGTTCAATGATGATGAAGAGTATTCCGCAGATTTAATTTCTCAAAAACCTCACCTCCTTACTCAATCGGAGTTAAATGATCTTGTAAATCGAAAAGAAAAATGAGTTTGGCTTGCATTTCAAAACGTATGTAAGAACTTCCTGGGTAACCACAAAAGTAAAGATTATGTCGCTCACGTCGAGGAGCTGCTTTTAGCGTACAACGACGTAGAATGTAACATGTCTCTTATAGTTCACTTCCTTCACTCGCATCTGGACTTTTTCCTTGAAAATTTAGAAGCAGTCTCGGATGAACACGGGGAACGGTTCCATCAAGACATCGCTAAGCTGGAGAAGAGATTTTCAGGGAAGTAGAATGCAAGCATGTTGGCGGAGTACTGCTGGTTTTTGAAACGAGAGAGCTGTACCTCAGGGTATAAAAGGAAAACAAGCACCAAGTAACGATGAATATCTTTTTATTTATTACTGTTTATAGCTAGAATAGTTCTTTTTTCCATTTAAAATAAATTCATGTCCATATATTTATTATTATGATAATTATTATAATTATTATTATCGTTCGATAAATAAATTATAATTAATTTATCGAAAAGTGGTAAAATTAGAGATTTAGGGTTCCCTCGAAAATGGTGGGTGTCACATA
Organism: Aquatica leii; assembly: GCA_035610365.1. Taxonomy (NCBI): domain Eukaryota; kingdom Metazoa; phylum Arthropoda; class Insecta; order Coleoptera; family Lampyridae; genus Aquatica; species Aquatica leii. The sequence goes on along the minus strand of CM069433.1, from coordinate 174,713,739 downwards.
TGCGTAGCAAATTGTCTAAATTTACACTTCGAGTGCGTTCTTTACATTTAGCTAAAGTCTGTAAAATTTAACATTTTCAGTTTCGGATTAGCGCTTTATTTAACACCGACATATATACACTATTGCCGTTTCCTTCTTACATGTAGGATTTCATCAAGTAAAGCGAGCACGTACATTAGTTATCTGAATTAAGAATTATACTACACGTTTGAAAGTATTCGTCATAACAACCATTAGGTTAGAAAGAAATACCAAATAAAGCAACCATGCGCTTTCTTAAACACATTTAAAAATTTTACAAACAAGTTTTGAATGAATAATCCCATTCAAAACAATAAGTCCTTAAGTAAGGCATTGGCCAAACTGCTGCATTACACGCCTTTTGTTGTGCACTCTATGACACACTAAAAAAATTCATTTTCTGGGAAACTGGAATCACTATATGTTTGTAGCATGTATGTTTTACATTTGCATTCTTATGTTCTGATTTTGAACATCTATGTATAATTTTAGCAAATCTATTATTTGTAAGTGCATAAAGATACCGAGCCAAAGTTGTTATTTTGTAGTTATCGGAATATAGATATAATTTTGTCACTATTGATGCTACAACTTTTCAAGAAAATAATGTAAAAAGTCAATAGACACAAAACCTGTATTACCACAGTTGCGGTGTAAAAAAATCAACACATTCTGTTGAAAATCAAAATCTAATACTTTACACATGTTTGTGTAAAAATAGTTTGTTTTCCTCTTAGGCATCTGTTATTCAGTTATTAGATTTATTTTTACTTCTTAATTTTTTTTTGTTAACCCGGGAACTACTGATTTTGCGTAACTAAAATCAATAGTCGAGTTATTTTAGGTAGATCGTGATGGTCTTTTATTAGTGTCGTATGGATTAATATTTTACAGTTTGTTAGATTTTTATGATAATTATTATTTATTAGGTTGTTTTTTAAAATGTTTACGGTTTTGGTATAGAGTTCTGGAATATATAACTAATGATTTTATTTTTCATAGATTTAATTATATTAATTTTTTAATGGTGTGCATGCTTTAGAAAAAATTAATAGTACGATTAAATCCCAAAAGCTTTTACGTGAATTTTTCACCGATAAGCCCGTAAAAGTGCAAAATGATTGTAAATTTACTACCTAGTTTTCTATAGTAACGCTACCCATAACTATATATCCTAAGGAACTTTCTAAAACTGTCGGTAAACCTAGCGGTCCAGTAATGTTTCTAAATCATGAAATATTAGCAAATACCTCTGTTCCTAATATTTCCACTTCCACTTTGCAAAAAATTTTAAAGTTTTAATCAGTTAAAGGAAGACTTCTAAATAATCTAAATTTATTTTTATATTGGGCATGTGACTAGAAATTTTATCGACAACAAATAAATCAACGTTCTAGTTCATGTCAGGATTAACTCTTGACTTTATTATTGATTGTGTTTTACTATCAACTGAACTTGCAATATCACCTAAACCAGAAACATCGATTAATAAACACAATTGAATTATTTTTCATGTGTGATCTACTACATCCACAATTACCGTAGAAAGCAGGACGTGTACAGGTGGCTGTTCAGAAACTAGCGAGAGTATTAACTGTTGCGTTTTCACTATTTTGACTTGGCTTTACTAAGATAATATGCGGAGTACTAGTGCTATCAGAACTACTACTATAATTATTTCGTGAAACGAATTTTTGAAAATGCAATAAACTATGATGTCTATTATGGCATTTAGTATAATTAATTTTTGACTTGCAATTAACCACTTTATGAAACAACGAATTATTTATTTAAATAATAATTATTTCAACAGGCTATCTCATAACGTTAATTGGTATTTAATTCTAAAAATTGAGAACATCTATAGAAGGCATGTTCGAAAAAACCTGTACATAACATTTTTTAAATTTATTAGTAAAAAAAATATTAATTATAAAAGCATGAACTACTTTTGAATTTGAGTTATTGCTCAGATATTGGTTAGAATTACCAATTTTGAGATTTTTTTGTCACTTGACGAACATTTCGTCCCACGAACTCTTTAAAAACTTAAAAACTGTTAGATCAAAGGGTTGTAAGATATGGTTGGAGTGTGGCGGCAATTTTAAAATTATTATGTTTTTCTTAACCGCAGCTTTAATAAGTCTCTCGTCTATATGCAAGCTATGCCTATCAAAAAAGCACAGGTCTCTCTAGATCAATATTTGGTACAAAAGTTGTTGTGAAATAATTTAAGAAGACATCTGCTTCCATTCAACCATTTGATGTTGCACCGTATACTGTATTTGGAAAACCTGTACCCTCAGGAGCAATCCACTCGTCTCACAAATTCTTGCCCTGTGGCTGCTGTTATTTAAGCTATTTATTATTTAATTTGGTAAATTCTTTTTTACTAATCAAACGCAAGTTAACCATTTATCTTTTAGGTTCAGCCAGCGACATCCTACCGGACAACGTTGCCACTCTTATCCTTTTTCTTACTAGGCTGTGTTGCCACGTTACTTATGCCACTTACATCTCCCTTTTTTTAAATTTATTTAAAGATTCATCTTACAGGGTGCTTTTACAATTCTTCCACTTCTAGTTTGCATTTTGGAACCAGAAGTTTGAGAAACATTTTTACTATTTGGTATACTTATGTTTAATCTATATTTATTAATATTACAATCATTTTCAATCTTATCTGCTAAATTAGTTCTATTGTTAGTTGGTAGTGCATGTAATTGAGTACTCGTATTACTGTTGACCGGGTAATCATTTTTACATTTAATTAAGTATTTTCTATTTCTCAGTACAATTTTACCAGTGCTCAATTTGACAACATATACTTTAGGATTAATTACATCTATTGTTATATCATCTAACCATCTTTCTCCTTTAAAATTTTTAACTTTGACTTTATTCCCTACTTCTAACTTAGATAATGATTTGGTTCCTCTATCATAATAGTATTTCATCTGTTCTTGTCTAATCTTAAGTTCATTCTTTATTTTAGTCACATTGGACAATTTTGGTTTTAATAATGTTTGTTTAATTGGTAAAACAGTTCTTCATCTACGATTATACAGTATTTGTGATGGACTTGGTAAATCATTAGAAATTGGTACATTCATACAATCTAATAGACTTAAATACAAATCTGTCTGGTTTAGTTCTGATTTTTTAATTATTCTTTTGACCGTTTGAACAGTGCGCTCAACTTGTCCATTACTTTGTGGATTATGAGGACTGGAAAGTGTATGGATAAACGTCCATTGTTTGGAAAATTCTTTAAAATGTTCAGAGTTGAACGGAGGACCACCATCTGTTATTACTGTTTTTGGAATACCATGTCTACTAAAGACTTGTTTAATTGATTGTATTACGGTATTCGACTTTAGCGATGAAATTTTACTTACTTCTACAAATTTAGAAAAGTAATCCACAACTATAATATAATTTAAATCATTAATTTGAAAAAAATCTATTCCTACTTTGCTCCAGGGTAAATCTGGAATGGTATGTGGAATTAATGGCTCTTTATTGTTGTTCCTACTATACGTGAGAAAAGTCTCACACGATTTGACCATGTTGTTAATGTCATTGTACATACCTGGCCAATATAAAATTTCTTTAGCTCTTAATTTTGACTTTTCTTTTCCTAAGTGACATAAATGAATTTGTCTTAGCATTTCAGGTCTTAAAGTTTTAGGAACTATAATTTGATTACTTTATCGACTGTTAAATCGTTTCTATAAGCCCAATATATTTTTATATCATCTCTTACTGATTGTTTATTTTGTGGAAAACCATGAATAATCAATTGTTTTAATTGTGATAAGACTGGATCGTTATTTGTCTCGGTTTGAAATTTTACGTACTTTTCTTTCTTCTTGACATTTTTGCTCAAATTCTACATGTACGTCATTTACAAATGCTCTAGACAGGGCATCCGCAACGTACAATTCTTTTCCTTTTTTGTAAGTTAAATTAAAAGTATAATCTTGTAACATAATTAACATTTTTTGCAATCTTGCAGGTGCTTGCGTTAAAGGTCTCTTTGAAATAGGAATCAATGGTTTATGATCTGTTTCTATTGTTACATCAGTTCTACCATATATGTAAGGACGAAATTTGTGCACGCATAAACAATTGCCAGCATCTCTTTTTCAATTTGCGCGTAATTCTTTTGACAAGTTGTGAACGCTTTTGACGCATAAGCAACAGGTTATCCTAATTGTAATAAAACTGCACCGCAGCCATCTTTCGATGAGTCGCAAGAAATTACAATTGGATTTTTATCAGAATAAAATTGTAAAACTGGTGCATTTACCAGTGCACTTTTGAGTTGTTTAAAAGCGCTATCTTGCTCTTTCTCCCAAAAGAAATCTACGTCATTTCTAATAACTGTTCGTAAAGGTTCAGTTAATTGAGAAAAGTTTGGTATAAACCTACTTAGATAATTTACAAATTCTATGAACCTTTCTATATCTTTTTTATTTTCTGGTTTTTTCATATTACTTATAGCATCAATTTTGTCGTTATCTACCCTAGCCCCATCATGAGAAAATTTGTGACCCATGAATTTGACTTCATTAACCCCAAATTTACATTATTTAATGTTGAATTTTATGTTATTAAATTTTGCAATCTCAAATGCTTTTTTTAAGCGTTTGTTATGTTCATTAATGTCATTGCCCCAAATTAAAATGTCATCTATATATACAACTATTCCATCTTGACCATCATACATTTGTCGTAAAACTCTTTGGAAAATCTCGGTTGCGCAATTTATCCCATAAGGCATCCTTGAAAATCTGTACCTCCCAAAAGGAGTGTTGAACGTACAAAGTTTACTGCTACTGTCATCTAATCAAAAAAGTCATTTTTGTGTAAAAAAACAAATTTTTGACAATGAGTAAACTTTTAAATGATTCTTTATTAATAGATACGGTACCTACAAGCATTCTAGAAGCGTGTAGTTTAGTAAGTTAATGTAACTATACTGAGTCTTATCGTGTTTGGCAGTAGATGGCGTTTTACATACTAACTTTATACTAAAATTTTTCGGTAGGTAAATACTACAGAAAATGCTAAAATATAAATAATTGCGTCATTTCGATGAATTTGTCAACGAATTCTGATTTTTATCTCAATATTATTGGTAGACTTTCTTCAGTATCTGTTAATCGTTTTTCTTTTCGTAATTCTTTCTAACATTCTTAATTTAACAAAAATCATGGGGATGGTAAATTTCATTGATTATTTTTTTCAAGTTTTTATATAAAGTACTATCAAAACAAAATTTAGGTAATAATACAAAAGAAAATGGCAAGAAATACAAATTGTCTATTATTATTCATGCAAATAAGTAAAAATAGTAAAAAGGTAGTTTAATTTGTCTATTTGCAACACTTATAAACCACAAAACGGAAATGGGTTTACATAACTCCCAATAGACTCGAAAGGGTTAACTCGTGAAACCATTACGTTAGATCGTTAGACAGAACTGTAAACGACGATTATATGTTGCATTTAAACACAAACAATCTTAAAACGCGATTTTGCGAAAGGCGATTAAGTTACGTTATTAAGAAGGGGTCAATATTGGTTTATTAGAAATTGCATGTAGTAAAAGCAATACGAGTTATAAGTTGTGTTTACTAAATACTGGATTTTTTTGCTTTTGAATAATAACAAAAACGAATGTATTGTAATAATACACTCAACGACAAAATTATAAAGTTAATAAATTGATTAATATAGGAAATAATTACAATTTTCAAAAGCGTAATCCAGATATATTTTTGCTTTAGTATATAAAGTAAAAATGAGAAAGATATGAAAATGATGTAATGTTTACATTATTTTTATATTTTTACCTAATAACGTATCTTAAGCACGTGTCAAGACGACAGCTGTGTAAAGATCAAAAGAAGGTTAATCAGAAGAATACGTAAGAAGGGTCCGTGCTATACGTCTTTGATGGCAAGGGCCCTTTTTTAGATTCGAGGCAGCTGCATATACGGATTCTGAAAAGAACTAATTCTTCGTAGCTCCCCTGTCCTTGATATACGGCTCCTTAGTTCCTATTTTTGCCCTTCAAAGATAAAATATTGAACCATATTTGTACTCATAAAAATCGCACATAATGAAGTTTACGGTTCTGGTCAGGATTAAATTGAGAATTTTTTCTGGAACAAATCCAATATACAATATTTTTAACGTCTACACGTTCCCATATAATGCACATAAAAGCATTATCTATGTGAATTTGGTGTTCCGTTATACACAATGTATGAAAAGCAAAGATACAGAGTACACCTTGATTTATCCCAAGGGAAACTAACCTAACTAACCAGTTTCTCAGGTGAATTTGTTAGAAGCAAAATCTCATGTGAATATGAATATACATCGTCCGTTAGCGGAATTAACGTATCTCAAGAAGACAGATAAACACTGAATATATTCAAATGATACATACACACTATAAATGTGGTAACGTATTTAATTATACATAGCGTAGCGTGGTTTTAGTTTCGATTCGTACATAATTATATTTAAGGAATAAAATTGTAGCAAAGTCCTTTAATTAATTTTTTTTATAGTTTTGTTCAAATAAAACTTGACATTTAAGATTTTTCCAAAAGTATAATATTTTATTTTAATTAAAAATAGCATTTGCCCGAGGTGTACGTACTTGAGTAAATATTGTTCCTTGTTTTAGCTACTGAATGAAAAACAAATACGTTTATAAAATATTATTGTTATACTTGTTTAATGCTTGTTAACTCAACGTGGTAATAAGCTTTCTAGAATTTAAATTATTCGTTTTAATATACTATAATTTTTTTTAATTCAAAAATAAAGTATGTTGTGAAAAAAAATTATACAGGGTGATTTTTTTTATTGGTGCATTAAATGTTTTTCTCAGCTTTGGTAAACGTCAGAAATTTAAAATTTTGCACACTTTTATAGTATGTTTTGACCTATTTTTGTAAAATAAGATGGCGACTTTTGGTATGCCGAAAGTGACTAGTAACTTTGTTATTTTAAATAGAACTATAATTTTTTCTTTACAGTTTTAGATTCTTTACTTAAATTGCTGTAATTTTGTATAATGTTATGTTAATCTGTTAGCTATGGTTAGTGAGATATTCAACTGTTTGTAACGTCTTGTAAAGTGTATTTTATAAGTTGATAACTTGACAACCGCTTGACACAAAGACATAAAAAAAACCTCAATTTGCGACAGAAAGTGCGCTTCATACGTGCAACAGTTTGCGATTTGCGCAACTGTTCTACAAAAAAAAATAAAATATCAAACTTAAAAATGGTTTAAGGGTAAATGTAGCACCAAACGATGCAGAATTAAATTTAGTGCTAGTTTTGTTTAATAGTCCTATTGTTTTTAATTGACGGTTTTTGAGTAATAAGCAATTTTATGTAAAATACAATGTTTCAGACGTATTAAAGTAATTAGTAGGCTATGCAAGTAATATTTCTTTAGATAAAATTTTTAGTGTAACAAAAAATAATATAGCAACAATATGTTCAATATGTTCTCTATTTGTCTGCAAACAAGTTTGTATTCTTTTTTGCACCCCTGTTGTGGTAGCTTTTATGAATTCCTTAAAAGCCTAAGTTTATTTATTTTATTAAATATTATATCAAAGTTACAATTCTATCATAAACTCTGTTTTTAATAACACCCCCCAAATCAATATCTAAAGGTTTGAGGTCTGGTGATCGAGGTGGACACAACAAACGTCTTCTGTTTCCTATCTAACGGTCTTCTAACTTTTTAGTTAATTGCCTATCTACATCTCTGGCATTGTGGGGTTGTATTTAGTATCAAATATTTCTATACCGATTTAAAGGAAACTCTTCAATAAAAAAGGTTCTATATAGTTTTGCAGAAGTTCACCGTATCGCATACTATTTAAATTATCCTTGTATAACACAAATCTAATTTCGTCAAACATAATAAAGCAATAACAGTTTACGCTGAATTTTCTTTGGTAGTCAACTTCCTCAAAATATAAGGATTTTGCCTGTTGCGATGATTAGCAATTCCCCGTTCAGTAAATTTTGCTTCGTCACTCCTAGTAACATTTCTAAAATGTTGGGAATTTCTTGCACTCTTAACATCATCTCCTCGCAGTAACGAATTCGCTTTAGTTTATCTTCTTGTGACAATTTTTGAAACCGCATAAATGAATATGGATGTTTTTATGTTTTCGCAAAATTTTTTTGTATTAGCGCATAATTTAATCCAGAATCGGCTGACGCTGATCGAATTGAAGACCAAGGATGCGCTTCAGAATAAGCCAGCACGTTAATTTCAGCTTCATGTCAAAGTCCAAATGATATTTCCTCGATCGGCCAATGTTGAACCAAATTCAATAAAATTCTTGCTTAATGTTGCAAACTTTCTAGCTGTCATTAAAAGCAAATTGGGAAATTTTTCGTTGAAACGGCGACACGTTCTGCCAATGATTCGATTACACGCTCCATAACGCACAAATAAATTAAAAATTTATTCTGAAGAATAACGAAAACGGTAATTATTTTTTACGTTTTCCATCTTAATATGACATAAATAAATTTTTTGAAAAACGTCAAAAATAACTAAAGAAATATTTCTTTCACAGCCTACTAAGTATCTTAATACATATGAAAACATGAAACATTGTATTTTACATAAAATTGGTTATTACTCAAAAACCGTCAATTAAAAACAATAGGACTATTTAACAAAATATGCACTACAATTTTGCATCGTTTAATGTAAAGAAAGTAGGGGTGTTACATTTGAAAAAAAAAGTTATAACTCTTAATGCATTTTAAGTTTAATATTTTATATTTTCTTTTTGTAGAATAGTTACGCGAATCGAAAACTGTTGCACATACATAAAATGTCGCAAATTGACGCTTTTTTTATGTTTTTGTGTCAAGCGGTTGTCAAGTTATCAATTTATAAAATACACTCTACAAGACATTATTTTTTTGCTAACAGTTGAATATCTCAGTAACCATAGCAAACAGAGTAACATAATCTTATACAAAATTATAGTAAATTAAGTAAAGAATCTAAAACTGGAAAGAAAAAACTATAATTCTATTTAAAATAACAAAGTTGCGAGTCACTTCCGGCATACCGGAAATCGCCATCTAGCTAAAAATATTTTAGAAAAATAGATCAAAGCATACTATAAAAGTGTGCAAAATTTTAAATTACAAACGTTTACCAAAGCTGAGAAACATCTAATGCATCAAATAAAAAAAATCACCCTGTACATAAATTTGATTTTTGAAAAACTTTTAAAACAATATTTGTGTATAGATACTTACTTTTTGAAAACATATATTTAAATACAAATTTTTTGAAGATGTTAGTGAAAGTAATACCAACAAAACAATAAGAACATTAAAGACATAAATACGACAATTCCTATAGTCAGGCGTAACATATTTTTTGATAATCAAAATACTACTACTAAAAAATAAATTACGCTTCAAAGTAAGCATTTGCGATATATTTTAAAAATAATAATTAACGCCATTCTCTATATATTTTTCTACCATTGTTACAATTCTTACTGCACCTATATATTATACAACAACTTTTGCGTGTTTCCAAATTCTTATTGTATCCAATTATTTATTCTTACATCTCGTCTAACCTGGTATTGGTCGACTTCCACAGATTTTCTAACTTTTCTAATTTCTAAGTCAGCATTTTGTTTAATCGATAAATTGTGCTCCAAACTGTTATTTTCTAATACCAAGAGTCCGTGCAACCTACTCAACGCATCGATGTGAACTATGCGCTTGCCCGTCCTATGCTCAATTACATAGTTAAAATCTTTGCAAAAATAAAACCCATCGCATTATTCTCGGCACCACATCCTTTTTGCTAAAAGTTAATCTTATGCTGTCACAGTCACTTATGCTTTTAAATTCAGTCCGTTTTAAATAAATTTTGAATCTTTTTACTGCTTTAAAACTATTGCTAGACATTCTAGCTCCTAAATGCTATATCTACTCTAACAATCAGTTGTCCATTTGTTGAAATAGCTGACTGAATGGAGCTTATTATGAGTCTATCGTTGAAATAAAACCGCGCCAAACCCGTGATTACTAGCAACACAATGCAACTCCGTATCGGTAGAAACTAAGTATATCGCTAAAACTTGTCTAGATATAAACTTATTCTGAATGGTTTTCATCGCTCTTAACTCATCCTCGCCAAATTTAAATGTACTGGCTTTTTTGACTAAATTAAATAAAGGTTTCGCAATAATAATGAAAAACCCCTCGATAAATCGTCTAAAATAGCTTGCCAGTCCCAGAAAACTGTGCATGTCCCGTGCATCTGTTGGAACTGGAAAGTCGATGACCGTTTTGGCATTATCCTTACTTGGCTTAATACCCTGTGCGTCAATCTCGTATCCCAAATACTGAATTCTATTTGTAATAATTTGAATATTTCCAAACGCAACTCTAGTAAACTGTCAATAAAAACTTTAAATACTTTTTGTAGTATGTGTATATTCTCATCTATGGTAACATATTAACACCTCCCCTTTAGCTACCAAATCTCAAAATACCTCGCTGACAAAACGTGCAAATATAGCTGGATTCTTGCAGAACTCAAATAGTAATTTCATGAATTCATACTGACCGTGCGGGGTGACAAACAAAATAAATTTAGTTGAATCTACAGCCATGTTAATAATAATAATAACGCGTCTTTAAGGTCCAATTTACTAAAAACCATTTTACCATGCATCGCGTCAAATGATCATCGATAAGGGTAATGTGAATCTATCCCTAACTACAACTTTATTAAACTTGCGAAAATCTACACACAATCTTTTAGAAACATTTTTTTGAACTAAGACAATGGGCGAAGCGTACGAAGACTAACTGTTTTTAATTATACCTCTATCTAACAAACCGGATACTATTTGATCAACTACCCATTTGTCAGTGTAAGCAAGTCTACAAGGACAATAGAAAAAATGTTTATGAGGATCTGTTTCAATCCTAGCAGTGTACTAAAATTCTAGACGCAACTCTCGTATTGGCTGTATAATTTCAAATACCTCAAAAAACTCAATTCTACTTTTCATGCCAATCTCATAAAGTCACAACCTTTTCACAATCATTGTGGTCAATATCAATTACCATGCGAAGTAATAACATTCTGCTGAACTTTCATTGTTTATTATTTTGAAATGAATATACACAACGTTTCGATTGCTGTGGTATCTGCAATCGTCATCAGGTGAATACTGACGATTGCAGATACCACAGCAATCGAAACGTTGTGTATATTCATTTCAAAATAATAAACAATGAAAGTTCGGCAGAATGTTATTACTTCGCATCAAGCAACATTGTTTAATACATTCAATCAATTACCATAATATCGTTTAAATCTGATCATCTCTAACATTTTTTGGTTTTACAATAACACCATTGCTACCTAATTCAACATGACTTGACTGCTGTAAAATAAAATTTCTTGCCAACAAACAATCGTAGTTTATGGTGTTATTGCTCACCACATAAAACCTAACATTAACATAAAACCATTCAACACAAACTTACTATGTCTAACTTAGCATTATTAATACCTGTGAAAGTTTCACAACTACGATAGAGAAGCCTGTACTCAAAACAAGCCTTTATCAGAGAGATTCCACTACCAGTGTCCAGTATTTCTTTTACAACGCGTCGTTCGTCCACAACCATCGTAGTGCTATCCGGTGCTGCTGTTTGATTCCTTGGACAATCTTTTCTAAGGTAGCCAATAACATTACATCCATAAATTTTTTTCACTTGACACCTCGAGGCCAAATGTCCATCTTTACCACATACAAAACATCTTAACGCTTTTCGTGTTCCTGTTGGAACCACTGATGCTTTTGCAGAAATTGCTGTCACATTTCTAGTTACATTTGGTTTTAGCACATTCCTCTCAGTGTTAGTTAAACGATTTATTACATCCAATGGGTTCTCCAGTTTTGTAAACCTAGTCATCCTTGATTGTGACTAAAGAATAACATTGTCAAAACCATTTATCAAATATGCAATCAAACATTGAGTTAATTTTGTTTTCACGGAGACGAAACATCGCCAACATTGATACTCACAAAACTTCATAGATTAATGCAACACGACTCGGTTTTGAATGAAACTAATTCACTGCAATTCCTTTTATCTTAGTCGTTAATATTGCAACACTGTTTTAATTATTTAAATTGTGTGCCTGCTTGACCAATACTGCCCTTTCGAACCATGTAGCAGTATCTTCACCACAGGATCTACTAAACTCTGAAATGAACGAAGCTATTTCTGTGGTATTCACTTTTTTAGTGAATTCCCTTCCTTCATTATCGCAACAACCATCGGTATTAAATTTTGTACAGTAACATTTAATTCCATCTGCTGCCTTCGTGCTGCCTCCACGCCTTCAGTTGCTTGAGAAGTAAATTCACCAACATCCATCTGCTCTTCCGATTGCTCAATGTAGCCAGGTGTTTCCATCTTTCTGTAATTACAGTCAATCTTGGTTAAATACACTCTAATTTTTTAGAATGCACACAAGCTCAATCCTACACCTGAATTTGTAAAGCTTCAAACTAACGGTTTGCGATTTATTTTAAAAATAATAATTGCTTTATTTGACTTATCACCATTCTGTATATTTTTCTACCATTGTTACATTTTTTACTGTACTAATATATTATATATCAAACTTCGTGTTTTTACAAATTCTGATTCTAATTATTTATTTTTATATACGGTAAGTTGTTCTTATTGTTCCTCCTTAGATCAATTTAAACACTTCGAATGATTTCAGAGCTCTTCGATGAGGAGGGATATCAAAATACTTTAAGCGTCTAAGTACTGACTACGTTTTGTGCGGCTGTGTACGCACTTCTTCAGGCCTTTATTTATTGAACAGTACGGTTAGTTACATGGCTCAGACAATAAAGTAATTACTTAATTTGATAATTCTTGAGTTATATCAAACTACAATAAATTGACACTTACAGGTAAGACTTATACAGTGGTGTGTCCAGGACTACACTTCAAAACATGAAGAAATAAATTGACATAAAAATTAGAATAAGACAAAAATTAAAACACTAACAAACGTAAACGTGACAAATTTATAAATAAAGTCAAGGTGATAAAATTTTTAGCCGTAACTCGGGAATCTTTGCATCACCTCATTGTGATTAAATTGTTATAAATTGTGGTTAAATGTTGATTTTCATTATTAAGATTAACGTTGTTATTATAATTTGTGATGTATATCATTTTAACTATCAATCTTTTTTGTAATTAGGTTTGATATCTAGAATTAAAGGATTGTTAAAATAAAAGTTATGCCCTGTTTCAACATGGCGTAATGCTAGAGCTGATTTAGATTTCAGCCGACATTGTCAAAAAACAAATTTTCTTGTTCTTCTTTTACACTCTTTATCTTAAGCTAATCGTAAGACCCTTTTCTTTCCATTTTTAATTTTTTATGCATATACATGTTATATAATAGCGACAGCCTCTACGACCGAAGTTTATACTAAGATAAGCACGTCTCACGGGCTCAGACAAGTTTTAAAATACATTTTTGCAATATAAGCACTTAGTTTTTGTTTTTTGATTTAGTAAAATCATTGGTTTGAGTACTAATATAAAATGATACAAAAACTGATGTCATTATTCTTTAATGTCATTTTAGAACATTATGATTTATTTTAGTTTTTATGCAAGACAGAAAACTGTTACGTGCACAAATTTCAAAATGCACTATCCTGTATATTCTTGTTTGAATTAAAGTTATTCTTCTATTTCTTGACACCATCTATTGAGCATCGTTGGTCCCTTCCGTGAAAGTAAACGAAAAGGCGTCATTTTACTTTCACGTCGTTCGGTACATAAAATATGCCTGCTTGAAATAAACTTGATTTCTTAAAAAATCCACGTGTTGTGACACAATGTATTATGAAAACATCTATAATTCGTTAATTTATTCAACGCAGGCGCTACGTGCTACCTCCCAAATGTGGGTTTCCTTGTATGTACAAGTTTAAACATCGACGATGGAAAAGTTCTAAAAGGAGGCACTGGACCTACGAATACTGCGACACAAGGGCAGATACGATTAACATTTCTATTTGGAGACAGTTGACGTTTAACTAATACTACCTTGGACGAAAGTGAATATGTAACAGCATACGATACGTTTCCGTTCTCTTACTTTTCATAAATGTTACTTTTTACCTGTTGTAGAGTTTGTGAGTCACCAGGTAGACACGATTATTTTCAAGTAGCTTGATTACAGAAAGCCAGTAGGAAAACATTTTCTGAAAGTAAACCTGAATCTTGGTAAGTCAATATTTGATTTTAACTATTTTCTGTCGCTACGGTGCTGCTCATGAATCATATTTGCTAATCGCGTCGAAACTGTTTAAAATGATTTGCTTCTTATTACTATTAGTCAATTAGTTTAAGTTAAATTGTTATCGCATGCTAATTAGGTCAACTGTCCATTATTATTGTTAATGTAACTTACAAAGATTTTTGTATGTCCTGGCTGTTATACTTATGATTTGAGTGTATTGTGAGTTGCCGCTACTTCCGGTGTTTTAGAACCTATGTATACTTGTACTTGAACTAAATTTACTTACTTACACTGATGCTATCAAATTATCTCTAATTGTTATTGATTCTAATTTTAATCATAAGTTATTCTTCTAAAATTAATTAAAGTACAACTGATGTTAACGATTTGGTTTCTTTCTTCGATTCCTCCAGTTTTACGAACTTTAAATATTTCATACAAGCTTCGGGCCTCTTGTGCTGATCTAGCAGGTGCTATATCTGCAAAACGAGATCTGGCGCCCATTAAAATAAACTTATGACTTGGACCTCTCCTCTCTCCGATATGTATTGTTGCAATCCAACAGCGAGTTGGCCGTGCAGGCTACGTAAATTACTAGAACCTTGTAAGAAAACATTTTTCTATTTTTGTAAATATTACTAAATTTATTTTAAAAGCACCATAGGCATTTAACGTTAAATAAAAAACAAAAAAATTTATAAATCTAGAGATTCTAAAGTAAATTTATCTTTGGAAAGTATAACATTGCCGCAAGTCGTATAAAACATAATTCGTAAGAGTAAAAAACTCAACTTAACTGTTTGCAAAAACGTTGAACAAATATTTAGAAAGAAAGAAACGCAATACGAATTTAATCTTTTATTCAAAAACTCTTGTTATACTTAAGCAGGTTTTGTTGTATTTTTCTTAAAAAAAAATTAATGACAAAACATTTATAATTACGCAACCTTTAAAACAAAATACATGCCGTTATATTTTATTTGAATTTCTGCGTTTTAACAAAACAAAAAATTACTTGAAATTTTAATTTTAATTAATTTTGGAAATTAATATACACGTTAACTCTAAGTTAAGGTAGGTATGTTTTTTATATTACATTGTTTTATATTACATTATAAAACACATAATAATCTTTTTTAAAAAAAGGGTTTATTGTTTATCCATAAAAATACAATTAAGCATTTAGAATTTAAATAATTTTATAACTGCATTATGTTAACTTACGGTTTCGAATAGAAACACTGTTCTGTGTCAAATATCAAAAGTGACAAACGTTTATTTGTCTAACGTTGTACAAATGCATTCAAAATTATTTGTTATACTTTGTGCAGCATATCTTCTTAAAAAACTTACATTTCGTAATATCACCTTAAACTAAAACAATTGTTAGTAACAAATTAAGTTTAGTGTATTTTGACTTAACATATATAAGTATTTTTTTGTCAAAAAATATGTTTTTTATAATGTTTATATAATAAACAGTAAAAGAATAACTGTCAACTAATAAAAGTCAAATTATTTAAATGGTTTCTGAAACGTGTAACACAACGTTATCCATTCAGAAATCTGCTTTATAGAATAATTTTTTGATATTCTTCATACTGCACCATAGCTACATTTCTTACAACTCTTATTTTATATTTATTTAATCAACTTGTTTAGTGAAGACAAAATTTTTAGTATATATAAGCATGTAATCAATTACAAAATTGATAGTTACTACAATTGTAAACATTTACAAACACGACTAGTAGTATGGTTCTTATCAAATCAATGTTACTGGATATGATCTGGTCAAAGTTATATTTGTTTTGTATTGTATTGAATCTATGATCAATAGTCATCATACGTTTTGCTTTCAATTCCATCAAAATCGTTTCCACTTTCAGCACGTTGATTCATAAACAGTAATTCTAGAAAATATATACTTTTCGTATCTACATAGATTAATAAGAAACATTGAAATACTAAATCCATTTTCAACACAACATTAAAGTATTTTTAGATGTTTTACTAGTTAAAGCAATCATTGCTCAAACTACCCATAAATAAATCACCAGAGGCTATAACAAGATCATCTAATGACCGACGTCTACGATTGGCCAAGAACTGTTCAACTACAAATGAACCATCTTTAAGGTTGGCATCCTCGTATACTTTGTAATGTTAAACTGCGTTTCAAGTTTTCAGCGAAAATACTGAACGGATTTCAATGAAATTTTGCACAATGGAAGATTACATAATTCTTTATTGTCTGAATCAATTTTATTGATAACGTTTTGTAATTATCACAGTTAATTACAAAAATACATAATTTTACAAAAAAAGTTCAGTCTGTAAGTTACATTATACACATTGCAATGGTCAAAACAAAAATTTATTTGGACTTTTGGTTTTTCTGAAATCTTGAAACGCAATTTAATGATTTTGAAAGAACTCGCGAACTCCGCCTTTTCTAAGAAGTGATATGCATTTAGACCAATCACGTATAGTGACATCAACATTTAGATAAGATATGAATTCAACAGGAAGTCCTTTCCAAGGTATATAAAATATAGGTGATCTAATTAAACGTACGACTAAATTCTTATAATTTGTTTGCATGAAAATCAAAAATAACGTTGATCCATGTTAAAAACGTAATTTACCTCATTGCGTTTTGTACCTTCTTGCACGTCAGTTATTATTCCAAGTTATAAGCTAACCTCTAAAAAATCATTGGTAACTTTCTCCATATTAAAAAAAATATGCACGTAATTAGAATCGTTTTGAATGGAATTTTTATGATATGCGCTGAATAAGTATTTATAGAATGAAACAAATAAAAAATTGAATTAAATTAAAAAAAAATGTTTTTGTTCGAGAACGCGTTGTCGTTAGTTTTTTTATCGTTAGCAAATTTTAAAGTTGAATTGTTTAAAAACTTGGTGTCGACACATATTTGCTAGGGTGTTTCGTTAAATATTTAGTGAACGCTAACTTGTCTAAGCTTA
The DNA here is from genome assembly GCA_035610365.1 of Aquatica leii. Lineage (NCBI taxonomy): Eukaryota > Metazoa > Arthropoda > Insecta > Coleoptera > Lampyridae > Aquatica > Aquatica leii. The sequence continues at coordinate 174,696,324 of CM069433.1, read as the reverse complement.
CTGATAAACTCAGTCAAGTTAGCCCCCCACTTTCATTTTTTAAATTATATATTCCAGTGCTTAATTCTTAATTAATAAAAATTAAAAAACAAATTTGGGGGCTAACTAGAACACTAGTCCCCCGTTTTTTCACTTTTTTACAATTTTTTTGCGTATTTAATCCTGTTTTTTGTGCTCAATTGAGCCTCTATTATTTTTAACTGTGCATGTTTAATTTGAAATTGTTAATGACATTTCATTCAATTTTTCTTACAATATTTGTTGGTCGTCTAAATGTGCTCGTTTTATGCAAATATTGCTAACATTAAACTCATTTAAACTTATTTTTAAGCAAAATCCGGAAGTTTATATGTGTACAAGCTCACTGATTTTAAGTTATTTACACTATTTCTTGCATATTTAATTGTGCTAAATTGTGATAATACAATGTTTAACTAACTGGGTTTTATTCTAAATAGATCGTGTATGATTTAATTTTTAATGGAATCTAATCACTCTTAATAAAGTAGCTAATTTATGGTTAAATTTAGCTATTCGTTGTTCTGGTTTAGCAGTCTCTTGTTGGTTAATTATCTATCCATTTTATAGTAATTATTAAAACAAAATTAATGAATTTAATATTAGCACAATTGAATAAACAAAATAAATTGTAAACAAATTTGATCAAGTTGAATCCGAATTTTTTTATCGATTTAGCTAAGTTTAGTGTAACATTTAGCACAAAACGAGCACAAGTAGATGAGCACAAAGAATTGTAAAAAACTGAATCAAAAACGGGAGACTGAAGAAAACGGGGAGGACAATTAACTACACTCGAATATTGTTTAAAAAATGAATAAGGCTACTTTGACTGAACTTAATCAGTAAGTAACTCAGATATACAAACTTAAAAGTTTGCTTTCAACTTGCAATTTACAAAATAAGCTTATTGCAAGTTTGTCATGTAGTAACTAGATGCTGAATTCAAACTTGCATCGAACTTACACACATGTTCAAGCAAGTTTGCTGTAAACTTGCAAAATAAGCTTGAAACAAGCGTGCAGTTGATACGTGCATTGAATTAAATTTTTGATGAAGTGCATGCTTTTAAGTACAATACAAATAGCGCATGAACTGCTTGTAAAAAAAATTCATTTGCAGCCATTACACATTTGTAAGTTCTGTTTGCAAAAATACCAACGAAAAGTAAAGGCTGACGCAATCAAAAGAAATAACTTGAATGGTAATACTCAAAGTTAGTATATTAATGTTTTGTACATTTCTGCACGTTAAAAAAAACAAACTAGGCAATAGGTTATTCAAACTGTACCACACGGCTATTGTGACCAAAACTACCCTACTGTAACCGCGTGTGTATTTGGAGTCTCACCAAAATAAACATGTTTTAACAATTTTCTCCATAGTTAGTTTTCGTACGGTTAAAAAAACACAATAACTGAAGTGAAAAAAACTATTGTGGCTAGAGCGACCGTTTTTGTCTTGGCATTGTGGCAGTCAACGTGTTAAATGTAAATGGGTTTTAATTACGAACAAAGCAAAATAAGCTTGATGCAAACTTGTGTGGTAACTAGAGTGTTTGATTCAAGCTTCTTTTTCTTCTACTTGCTGCAAGTTTATATCCTTGTGACAATCATGAATCAACTTATTCTGATATCTGAGAACTTTGTTGGATTTTGCCTTTTTAAATTTATATTGACTAAGAAACCTACTGACAATTAATAGAAAAAGTACTCATAGCTAACAGCTAACAAGCACTTAGTTGACAAGACTTTTATAGTTTTTGCATCCAACGGGTACTATAATATGTTTTTCTGTAAAATTGTCATCTTTTTTAGGACATGGCAAAAATAGATAATAACTGTTACTTATAATAATGTTAGATATATTAACTTAAATAACACATTTTGTAACCAAATAAGAAGTATTTTTGGTGCGACACAATTGGGCAATAAAATCTGGCGCATTTAATTTCAAAAAAATTCAATAAAAGTGACCTTAACTGACCTTTTGTGTTAATAAGTTATTTTAAGTTACTCGTAAATAACAAAATGACAGTTGAAACGATGCTTATGTTAATTACGAAAAATAATAAAATAATAGTCTGACACTATTGCGAATAAATTAATTAAAATTGAAGCTAATGTAAGTAAATACATAAGCTACATTTAATTATGATTCGTAATTTACTTTAAAATATTTTGTGTCTATTATGTTTCATTGTAAAACGACGACAAAAATCCAATTCAAATCCGAGCTGAAGACAAAACAAAACAATTCTGATAAGGCGGAGCGTATTATTTTCAAGTTTAAAAACGATACTGTTTCCATCTAGCGGATCTCATTCAACACAGAGCCGAAGGAGGCCAACCTTAACAAGTTAACAAATATTTACTGTTACATATCAATAAATGCAAGCGATTATGATCCATTTCTTTATAACTCATTTTTATGTGCAGCAAGTTGATGCAGCAATTAAGTCAATGTAGATATTTCCATACAATCCTATAAAAAATAGCTTTTGTTTTTGATTTACAAAGTTACAAATAAGACAAAGTTACTTTGGTTTTAGTAATTTGAACAATTATACAAAATTGACCCATGAACATAAAAAAGTAATTGCAAAAATTACAAAAGTTATTCTATTAAAACTATGCGAAATGCTACGGCCAAACTTTACCAAGACAAACATTACAATAAATAAAAATGTCATTTTAACCCATTTGTAAGCATAGCACTAAAAAATGCAATAGATCCTTAAAATGCAAAAAAAAGATGTGGCGAAAACACCCCAGAACAAGCTTTTTTCTTTGAAACTGTCATAGCGGGGAGGTGAAAAAGTACATTTTTTAATTAATTACTTTTGGAAAATGTTTAATGCTGATTGTACTGAATTAAGAAAGATTTAGTACAACACGTTCTTCACAAAGATGTGGCGATCAAAAATCTACAAACACTTAATGACCCACGCCAAATCTTCAAACTTGAGACAGATGTTTTGTTAGACTACAAAAAATTTATAAAAAACAACGTAAACACATTGCAAAAAATAACTTTTTTTAACGTTTAACCTTTTTTAGAATCAAGGAAAGAGTTCGTCAAATAGAACCGAAACTCCACTGTAAAACTTAGATTAGATGTCAAAAAAATAACAATTCTCACAAGCCGTTTTACAGTTATCTTTCTTATGACAAAACCAGGAGGTCAAAAACAACAATTATTTAAAATAAGTGGCAATGGTAGTGCATCAAGTTTCCATAACTGTCTATTCACTTAATTTTATTATCATGGAGTTATTTGTTTAAATTTACTTAAAAAGTACAAACTTATCTACGATATAACACTATATCTATGTTATTTATTTCGTGCGTTTTGTTTTTTAATATTAAAAACTGTAAAAAGATAGTGTGCATATTTTTGTTTTGTTTTTGGAATTTGTTCAATCAAAAATTACTTGACCTGAAATTTTTGTCTTTAGTAAAATTTGATTGTTTTCAATATTTAGGCGTCGATTTTTTAAAACAAAAACGACTGGAGCAAACTACATAAAGAAACCTAATTCGGGTTTTTGTTCTCGCGAATCTTGATAGACAACAATACTTTTGTAAACCATTGAATTTTACAAAAATGTAAAGTTTTATGATCTTACTGTTCATAATATTTTTTTCCTTTGATCTTAGACTATTTTAGTGTACTATAAAACTACCACAAGATTGTCTAATTGGAATTTTTAACGAAATAAGAACAATGCTAAATTGCATTAATAGTCATAAGTTAGAACGAAGTGCGACTTTTAAAAAATCCAACTAGATGTTTAGTGCGCTGTTTATATTACAGATTTTAGAAGTTATTCATTTAATTTTAAGCTTATTATATATTTTTTTATAGATATAGCTATTGAAGAGTTCTGTGATACGAGTGAATGTGAACTTGATAGCTGTTCCAGAGCCAATATCGCTTGTTTCTCTTTATTTTTTATTTTCTTGTATATATAGCATAAGTCTTACCTAAAGTACAATAAATTGATACTAATGTTAATGTTAAAATATTTAATACCTAGATCCACAACTAACCAAAGTGGGCGTAAAACTAAAATTGGACCATTGTTCTGGGAAAAAACGGAAAGAAGCATGAGGGAAGGAAGACAGCGACACACAGAACAGCGGACTAGTAAAGGAAGAGAACTCCAGAGTTTTGCAGCTGACACAGTAAAGAAATCATACATGATTTTGGTTATACGTCAAAGACGAATCAGGTTTTGAGTTCGTTCAGATAAGCTTAACGACATGGTGTTATAAAAGTAAGAAGGAGAACAATTCCTAAGTATTTTAAAAACAAACACCGACATATGAAAACGTAAGTAAATATTGATATCAGTACCGAGAAGTTTCGATAAAAAAGAAGAGACATGCTCGCTGAGCTGAAGATTGTTCATATAACAGATACAAGAGTTAAATGTAACGTTAAGGCAATCATGATACATTGAGTAAACATTAAAAAAAACAGGGTTACAATAGAGAAAGAATAAGAACATTCAGGAAAGAACTAATTTGTGACGAATACATTCTGAAATCAGTTTTAACAGCGTACGGAGGGAATAAAGAGTAGAGTAAACCCGGCGATATAATTAAAAAACCGAATCTACCCAAGAAACACGGTTATTAAAGATGACCCCTAAATACTACCGAGACAAAGTAAATATGACTTGAAATTTCATGGGGCTTAACTAAAGGTCATTGAGCTAACACCATTTCCTCAATGTTATGGTTAAGATTTGATAATCCAATCTCGGGATCAATTTTATTGACCTCACTAAGACTTCCATATCACCTGCAAACAAATGATATTTGCAGGCATTGAATTAACTAGGTAGAAAGAAAATAATAGAAGCGACAGGATTCTCCATGTGGCACACCACACGTCAATGATCGGGTTGCCGATGATTTACCGTACTGGACTATTTGAGTACTACGAGTAAGATAGGAAAACAACATTTTGCAAGGTGACGAGAATAGTGAATAGTTGTTATATAATTTTGTCACCAAAAAGAGAAATGTCAATTGAGGCAAAGACGTTACTTATGTTCAAAAGCGTTTTTGTTGTGTGTACGCTGGTCAAGGTGTACGCAGAAGCCCAATTAATTAATCATTATCGATGGTTTTAAAAAAAGCATAGACATGCAGAATCTTATCTACGATTACAACTTTAGAACTAGTAATAGCAGCGTCGCCAAAATTTACGCAATTTCTGTCAGAAATTAAAAAACATGTTCTTCGCATTTTTGTAAAAACAAAAATAGAATATTTGGGTACCTGAAATGAAATGATCTGAATCAAGAAATGTTAGAGTCATTAATATCGTATAGTAAAGTGCACGCTTAATAGAATCACATTGGCGCCTGGGATTTTAATAACAATAACCGAATAATAAGAATATCTGAAAAAATTTAAAAATATTCCATTATTTAAATTTATCGACATGTGTTTATTTATTTGCTTTAAGCTACTAAAACATTTTCCTTACTCTGCTTAACGCCTATTTCCATACTTCTTTTCAGTTTTTGGATTGCTTCATATTTGTAGTAATTGATACTCATAAATTAGTGAATTTATTATTAATTTTAATACAATAACTTTATATAAGGACTGACGGAAGTATATTAAGTATGTGTCAGTACTATTTCCATAGTTTCACACATCCCGTTGCCAATAGCTCTTATTTACAACATCGTTCCTTTTATTAATAAAGAAACCCACAAATTTAATAGTAATCTTTCAAATAAGAAAGCGCATTGATAAATACGCCTTGACCAAGTTTGCTTAAATTTATCATGAACAGTACTACTATGTGCATTTTCAACATTAACATTTGATTCATTATTGGCAACACTGCAACGAGTAGGGAGAACAGAATTAATTTTTTCGTTAACAACCGGTATATCAGTTAATTTTGGTAATTTTAATTTGCTTACTTACAATATCAGTATTTGTCTTGGGTTGTAGTGACGCAGTATTGCATGGCAGTTTCTCACGTTAGACTTTAGACCAGTGATTCCCAAAGTGGTCTATAACGACCCCCAGGGGCCTATGACAACCTGCAAGGGATCTACGTTAATGAAAAAAAAATTTGGGGGTCCATGAAATGAAAATGGGCGTCTACGATAATGGATCTCAACATACACTGATAGTGTCTATTTACTTACATTTACTATCTTATAATATAAATACATATACATTATTTATAAAAGTACCTACGAAGTAAAAAAATTATTATATATGTTTATAAAATGGTGTAAGTTGTAGGATGTAGGCATTCGCTTTATGGTCGTAATACATTTTGAACTTGTAAAAACCTGCACATAATGATATACCAGTATCATCTTGTTACGAGTATACGTGCAGTCTCAGAGCTTTGCGAACTTGCACAGACTTGTTCAAATCGTCACTCTATAAATACGAATGTCAGACAAATACGTTTATTCGTTTCCTGAATCTTGAAAAAGAAAAAGTTAAGAAAATGTTTAAAAAAATATAAACTGGTACTTTATTACACAAATTATAATGAATCAGTGTTAGTTTGTTTGAGAGTGCTGGAGAAAAGTAAGTACATTACTTTTTTATTAAATTTTAGTTTTGTAGTCGTAGTTACTAAATATAGATAAATTACGCCAATCATGACTTTAGTAATTAGTAGTTTAATATTCAAATCATGCAAAATTACACGAGTAGTCCTCAATAGTTTCGTTTTCAAAGTTTTAGCAATCGTTATTATAATTACAGTGCAATTTCCGTAATCCGAACTATTTGCTGCAAGGAGATGTTCGGATTATAGAATGTTTTCGAAAAAATCTAAAAAAAGACAACTGTTTATACATTATTAACATACAATATGTTACTACTTTGAAAGATAAATTAGGAAATTTCAATACACACTCTCATTGGTTTTTGTTTTATAGAATTTAAATGTTTACATATAGGAAACATATTTAAAAAAAATATTTTGGAATTAAACTACATATTTTAGCCGGTCACATAAATAAATATGTATGTGTGTCAATATTTATTTATTTACGACCTTATTAGACATTTATTATTCTTTTATAAATACATATATCTTAGCAAATAACGTCAAAAAAAAAAGTAAAAAAAAATTACTTTTGTCCATTGGTCGTTACACTGTGGGCCAGTTCGGATTACTGGAATGTTCGGATTACGGAAGTTCGGATTACGGAAGTTCGGATTATGGATATTCCACTGTACATACTTCTCTATATTAAAATTAAAATCTTGTATTATTGCTAAAGTGGAACCCGTAAATTGTTACACATGACAGCCGAATGTACGTAGAGATAAATCGCATAACAATTTGTTATTATAATATTTTATTTTAACATTTTTTGTCATGTTACTTTGAAATTTTCTTAAAGTTCCATCATATCAAAACCTTAAGTAACATTCATAACATTCCTCTTCTCACATTCATTTATAATGACTCTACGTCTATGCCTGCCATAAAATCTAAAACCATACGATTTAAATTTGACTTTGATTTATTAATATACAGCTGCCGGACTTTATATCTTATTTAAATAGATTAATTTTGCTCACAGATGACTGATGCCATGTCCGAATCTAAAAAGAAATATAGACAGTACAAGGTTGATTATTTGAAACTTGGCTTAATTCCATCATTGTCGGACAAACAATTGCTTATGTGCCTTTTATGCAACAAGTTTTGGGCAATGACGCTATGAAACCATCTAAGCTGCAGGATCATCTGTGAAGATGTCACCCTGATAAAACAGATAAAGATTTAAAATACTTTCAAACACTCAAAGATAAACTTCAGAAGAAACCCACGCTGGACAGAATGTTCGCTTCGACGTCACAAAGAAACGATGATGGTTTGCAGGCGTCTTACAATATCTCGCTACTTATAGCAAAACGCGGAAAACCGTATACTATCGGAGACAAGTAATTTTACCAGTCGTTGAAGAGGTTTTAAAAACTGTTTTACACAAACCTGCATCTGATATCATTAAAAGAATTCCCTTAAGCAACAATACTGTTGAAAGACGTATTGATGAAATGAGTTCTGATATTGAAAGCTTCTTGTGTAATTATTTGCAAACGACCCATTTCTCTATACAACTGGACGAGTCAACTTTACCTGGTAATGCAGCATTATTATTGACATATGTTCGTTTTATTATTAATCAAGGAATCTACGAAGAACTGCTCTTTGCAAGAACTTTGACAACCGACACTAAAGTTGAATTAATATTTCATGTTTTGAAGGATTACTTCATTGAAAAAGCAATCCCTTTATCAAATATAATATCAGTAGCTACAGATGGAGCACCTGCCATGGTTGGACGTTATCGTGGATTTATAAGCTATTTAAAACAAAATGTGTCAGGGGTGTTAGCAATACATTGCGTCAACCATCGACAACATTTTGTTGCTAAAAATTTGAAAGTTAGATTGCATGAATCTCTTCAATTAGTCATTGATCCAGTAAACCGAAGCAATGCGTTAAATACGCGGTTATTTGCGCAGTTGTGTGAAGAAAATGACGAACACCTTCATCAATTACTCTTTCACACTGAAGTACGCTGGCTGTCAAAAGACTTATGTTTGACAAAAATGTTTGCACTTTTTGAGACTATTTTAGAATTTCTAGATACTAAAGATAAAATTTAAAAAGATAATTTAATGAAGTAAAAAAACAGACATTGCTTATTTTACAGATTCGTTTACAAAATTCAATATGGTTAATTTGCAGTTACAAGGCGACAGTCTGAATTTGATTAAAACAAAGTCCATCTTATCAGCGTTTTTTGCCAGAGTTAAACTAATGAAGCAAAATATTAGACGGGGCAAATTTTCCCAGTTTCCCAATTTGTCATAGACAAACTACCAGGAAAACGACGTTTCAACCTACGTTCAACATGTAAATGCCCTTTATTCAGATTTTAAAACTAGCTATGAGGATGTTTAACTATAGTAATAGCACCGTGGATAATCAACCTATATATGGTGACATAGAAGAAAAGAATGTCATAATACAAGAAGAACTGACTGAACTAAGTACAAACGAAGAACTTAAGGTTCAGTTTAAAAACGGATATCAGCAATTCTGGCTGCAAAACAACATACCCGTTACTTATCCGGTATTATGGAATATAGCAAGGAAATTTTTAATTTCTTTTCCATCGTCATACCTAGTGGAAAGGGGGTTCAGCGCTGTTACCAATCTCCTAACAAAAAAAAAGAAACAGACTGGACATCATTAGTCGAGAAGATTAAAGATTAAACCTTACAAAATTGACGATAAATGATGATAATTTATTATTAACGCATCAGGTTCATCCTTCTCACTAAAGACAATTATTTATTGCTTAGTTTAGTATAAATTACAAGAAGCGACAAAATGTTTTTGATGTAAATATAACAGTTTACAATAAGTAGGACTAAAATTAGTGTAACACGTAATGTACAATTTTAATAAAATTAATTAATCATAGTCTAAAGAAAAATAATCTGTTTCATCTTGATGTTCATCGTCACCTATGTTTATAATAAGTTTTGGAACGGTTTCACATATTAATTCTTGTTCGATGTAATTAACCTCTACTTGATCAACATGAGCACAAACACTGCCATTTTGTTATTACAATTTTCCTGAATTTATCTTCTGCCAGTTTCCCCACATCATTCAATTAAAAAGTTGTGTTAAGTACAGCCACATGATTCTTTACCAATGCCCATATTTTCTCAATTGGATTGAGTTCTGCATGGTACGGTGGTAATCTCAGTACCGAATGGCCATGATGTGCTAGGAGCTTATCGACAACATACATTTCATTGCTTAGTTTATTATTTCGAATTTTAGCATACGACTCAATTTTTCCCGTTCTGACAACTTATGTTGCATAGCATCTTTCTTCCACGTAAATGTTGGATTTGGCTCGACTGTACCATTGTGGTAAGATTCATTGTTTAACATCAAAACAGAATTTTTGTCAAGATTCGGAAGAAACTTTTAACCATTTTACAAAACGTTTTTGGTGCATGTCGTCATAATAGTTTCCGGTTTTAAGTCCAAACTTAAAAATTAACAAAGAATTTTCTACAAAACCTTTCTTGCCTCCAGCATGTAGAATTATCTCAAACATTGTCCTTTGGCCACCGGTGACTTTAAGCATTTCTGACTATCGTCATTCCAACTTTTAGGCACTGTTTCATCACTGTACACAATTTTTCTACCTTCTTATTTATACTTTTGTAACTTTCGTAAAAACTCAATTCGTTTGGCTCGAATTTCAAACTTTTCGGTTAGCTGCTTGCAATTTTATGCACTAATTTTCTAAATGAAGATAATTTTCTTTGAAAATTAATGTTCCTTTTTTTTAATCTTCAAATACAGCTTTCATTGTTGACGTTTTGTAATAAATGTCTACATATGTGTATATCAGTCTTCTAATGATTTCCTCAAATTTTTCTACAGATGATTTTAGGTTTGGTTTGTTAATAGTTTTTCTTGGTGAAAAAAATGTACCGCCTTCGGCTGTTTGATCCGTTTCTTTTATAATTCTCTTCTCGGTACTTAATCCAACTCCTGTAGCGGCAGCTAATCTTCCTTGAAGGCTGTTTAAAGGTAATGAAAGTTGCCCTTGTTCCTTTTCGTTTAGCATGAACTTGTAGACGTTGTAAATAATTTCACGTCTTGGACTGCGAATAATTTTATTTGTAGCCATTGTATACACTAAAATTTATGAAGAAAAAATTAAACTGTAAATATTTGAATAAGTTTACTTATAATAATACTCTTAGATTCGATATAAAATCGTCTTAATAAAGACGAATGATAACAACATTTTGATATAAGCCGATTACAGCTCCACAATTCACGAGATCCTGAAAAACTTCTAATACAATAACTTTATATAAGAAATGATGGAAATATATTAAGTATGTGTCAATACTATTTCCATAGTTTCACACATCCCGTTACCAATAGCTCTTATTTACAACAATATTGTATTAAATTAGTGTCCAAAATAGCAATAATTAGACTGACAGTTGTTTTCTCTATGGATATGTCTCTAAGTCTGTGTGCCCTTGCAAAACAATTTTAATATGATGAATCAAAAATACGCAGTATACTGCGTTTTTGTTCATTGAAAAACACCATCCTTGCAAATTGACTTTTATTTTGACATTTGCATGTAGTTTTTGTTTCTATGAAAACACGATTAAAAACTGCATTTAGGCAATTTGTTTGAAGTGTCAATATGTCATATATTAGCGGTTTCAAAAAAATGCAGAACGCGATCCTACAAAATCACGCCCATAAGAAAAAAATGGCCTATTTTCAAAATACGCAGTTTTTAGTTATTTTTTAAATTACGAACCGTTCAAGATAACAATTTTTTTAGCAGATACTGAATCAGCGTCTAATTTAGCAAGTTTTCCTATATTTAACCTAGTTTCCATCTTTTATTGTAAGCGAGATATCCATGTTGGAATTCAAATTTTAATCACATTGTATACAAGACGTACCGTACCACCTTAAGTTTTAGTAATGGTCAAAAATATTGTTACATTTTTATAGCTAAAACAAAAGCTAGAATCATCAGAGCAATAAAAAAAATTTTTTTGGTTATTTATTATTATGTAAGTAATATATACAATAGCATCAATTTAAAACAAACATTCCGTATAAACAGTTTTAGAGATTGAAACAACGCTATAAACTGTATTTGAGTAAAATCAATTTGTGTTTTTACTACATTACCTTATATGTACATTTAGTGTGAATTTTTTGCAAATTAATTTATACATTTAAAAAAATGTAGTTACCAACTAATATATTTTTTATTAAATAAGTTACCATTGCCTACCTTATAAACACTAACATTGTGAAAGAATTCACTAGACGCGATTTAAGTCATGTAACGTGATACTAACAATATTAAAATTATTGGTACCAGAATTGTATTAAAACGTAGTTATTTTATCATCCCTACTAAAAATAAAACCTGATTTTTATAAAACTTTAATCATATATAATCGTAATTTAAATTCTTTTCAACGTGTGAGAAAATTACTGACCATGTAAAGATACGCCGTTTAGGGTCGATGCAAGCTGAGGTATTGCATGTTATGTACAAAATCGTGGGAATTGCGCTTTAGGGGTGGGCTGCTATTCAGGTGTACACCTAAGGGAAGAGAAGACCCTTTACAGATTAAGTGTGAGAATAGATTTTAAATTTCGTGAGATATTTGATATCTACAAACTTTTAATCGCAAATGCTTTAAACTTAATTGTTTACTTTTAGCTTTCTTAAAGTATACACGTAAAGCAAACAAAAACCTAAATAGAATAACTTAGAAGATAAATCTGAATTTAAATCGGAGTCATTATCAAAGTTAAAGATGTGTTGAAAAGTTTATCCATTAGTAACAGTCACCTTCAACTATTAATCATTTTAAAATTCTACCTAAATTACAACTTCTGCAACAGCTGAACTAACCCAATCGTCTTAATGAAACTTTAATCTACTCGTTGGAAGTTTCACTCGTAATTACTATAAAAATCCTATTTGAAACGTTGACATATTTCTCGCGTAATTAAAGAGAAAAAAGGCAATTTATTTTTAATAAAGGAATTAATGACGAACCAGCGTACTATTATTGATAACGTGTGTCCAGTATGTATAAATTAATTAAACTGACGTATATCGTGTGTTTGGGGGTCCATAAATACATATTCGAACAATGAATCTTAATGTGTTTCAAAACTTATAAAGGCACCACCATAAACACTGATTTTAATTCAGAATTGTATTTAATGCTACAGTCGAAAATAAATTATACTAAAAAATGACAAGATGTTAAGTGATATTTAATCAACACAATTTTAACGTGTTATTGTTTAAGTTTGAGTAACTTTTAAAAATTCATTATTAATGGCGTTACCCTGTAGGATTAATTAAACTTTTTCAGTAAAGGTATTGTAAGAACATGTACTTATCTCTAGTAAAACATACGTAATTAGGTGCAAAAGTTTGTTTTATTTAGAATATTTCAAATTAAATTGGTTTTACATTTGTTTTTTATTTGTTATTAGTTTTACGTTGTTTTTATGTTGTATGTAACTGCTAAAAAATACTTGCGTTATTTGTCTTTTTGAATTCGAGTTTCAACGTTTAACGCGAAGTGTCGATCGTTGGTGTTCTGTGCGATTATTTAAACACGTATTTATTGGATTTAGTTTATATTTGTTTAAATTTATAGAAGTTTATTAAATATAATGCAAGACACCTCAGGCGGTGAATTGCCGCTTGCATCGGATGATAAGTCAAATAGCGTAATTATTAATTATGATCGGGAGCCGACTTTGGCGATGGGGTACGCTCGTCAGTTCTATAGGACTGAAGAGTACCGGGGAAATAAAAATACCCGGGGTGGACAAAAACCAGAAACAACGCAGCGTCTGCCCCATATTGGGCGGTTGCAGCGGAGACTACGGAGGCGGGCAGCTGCGTTTCCAGTATCCCTCGAGAGTGAAGATCAAGTAGATCGAAACAGTCTATAGAGATAAATCAAAGTCAGAGATGAGAACCATCAGTACGGCAATGACACAGCGGTGTGGACGGCCACGTAAAACCACACTAAATTATTTCCCTGGATATTCATAATGGCTTAAACACTTAAAAAGTTGGCCCTTAGTCCCCGGCAGGTCACAGACCAAAAAGGGCTAAGAATCTTCGGGTCAGTCAAGAAGATTGCTACATAAAACGTCCGAAGTATGTTTGAATCAGGCAAAATAGATAACACAATACAAGAAAAAAGATGACTTAACATTAACAATATTGGTATCAGCGTGATACAATGACCAGGACAAGGAAGAAGCAACATTGATGATGAAATCGTATACTATTCTGGTAACCACAAAAATCAACACCGAAACGAAGTTGCAATGATCGTCACAAAAAAAAATCGACAAATCCGTAAAACATCTTGTACCTTACTCAGATCGTGTGATGTTACTACTGATACAAGCAAATCCAATAAATATCAATGTTATTCAAGTATATTCCCCCACTGCAAAAAAAGAAGAAGTGGTGGATGAATTCTATAAACAGATCAACAGAGTATTTAGATTTGTGAATAAACACGAAATATGGGTCATAATAGGAAATTTTAACTCAAAAATAGGCAAAGGATGACACGACCATTATGTTGGGGAACATGGGTTGGGCCAAAAAAACGAAAGAAGCGACAGATTAATAGAATTCTGCAAAGAAGAAAGTCTTGCGGTTACTAACACTTATTTTAAGTTAGAGTCGAGAAGACTATTTACTTGAAAACTCTGTTAAAACGCACCCCGGCTCCGACGTCAATTCAGATCACACCCCGGTAGTTGCAAAAATACGGCTCAAACTCAAAATTGTTACGAAAAAAAAACCTAAACAAAGAATAGACGAAAGTCTATTAAAACTACCAGGAAAAGAAACGATGGTCGCACAGAAAATTGACACAGCTCTTCAACAGCAAACTCCAAACATATCACAAACAAGTGATGTCAATAGAATATGGAATAATATAAAACAACCGATCGGAAAAATTGCAAACCAACTCCTTAAAAAGGGAACACCTGAAAAAAAGAAACCCTGCATAACTAACGAAACACTTAACCTAATGCAACTAGGGAAGTTAACAAAAGGCAGAAGCGACATCACTAAATACAAATCACCGATTAATACAAAAGAAGATAAGAACAGCCAAGGAGTCTTAGGAGTCAGACCCCTGCAAAGAACTAGAAAATCCTAATGCAAAATACGACGCTAGGAATATGCAAAAGAGGATTAAAGAAATTACAGGAGAATATCGGCGCAATACCAGTGGTACACTAGTTGATTAAAATGGCAAGACTGCTATATCTGTAGAAAAAAAAACTAAAAGTTTGTAACCATCGTTTAAAAATCGATTGGTTGATTGAGTAATGTTTGATAACGGACACAGTATTTGGATTGACGATTTTCATTTAATGTATTTTGAATTTGGTTTAATGTAAATTTTAGATTGAGTTTAATAAGTTATTTTACGATTTTAAATTCGAAGTTACAATGTAATTGTTGATAAAGTTTTGTATTTTGTTACGCGGTAAACCATCTGCTTTCGCGATTTTGCTTATTGAATGTTTCACTTGGATTGTTGAAAAATTCCAGTTGTGATTTATGTTTTCCTTCTGAGATATAATCGTAATTAAATCTATTTTCACCGTTTGTTTATTTTAAGTTGGTTTATGAGTTCTTTGTTCGAGTACATTCATACTTGAATTTCTTTATGTCAAACGTTTAGATTACGTGGAAAGAGTAAGTCGTTATCTTAATTTATTAGGCAGTTTAAATTCTTGTAATATAATATCTTGTCAAATTGACAGTTTCACGTACAAGCGAAACGCTGTGTCCTAATTATATAAATATGACGTAATATGTTTGTTTGCCTCTTTATTGCACCTTTGCGCGAGAGAATTTTGGTGTTTGAAGTTTCGAACGCAGCCTTTGTGGAAAGGGCAGTCGACGAAAGTTGATATATAGATGTGTTTTTGGAAAATGTAGTAGTGGGAAGTTAGTTGGTTGACGGCCGGAAAAATGTAGTTAACGAAGGTGATAATTCACCTGTTCTAATAATTACCGTGGAAGTAAAAGAAGATGGTGCAGTGAATTTAAGTGGAAAACTTTCCTTTTTCGTAATTACGGTTAATTAAGATCACTGTTTTACCTAAATTAATATCGTATGTTTCGTTACGTGAATTTGTGCGTGAGTTTGTTTCGCAATCTCATATCTTTCGCCTTTGGGGCGGATTAATAAATCTTCCACTGGTAACCTATTGTTTGGGAAGCAGCTAAAGTCCATCCAAGGTGTTAGCTTTCAAATCCACTGGGAACCAAAGTTCAGCCGGTGTCACCAATTAAGAATTAAGGTATTTATCGATTTTGTTGTTTGATCGTGCAGTGTCCCGCGATTAAAAATGCAGTAAAAGCTTTCAATTTTGAGTCAATTGAAATTACGACTAACGTTGAATTTAATTATTTCAATGAACACGTATAGTGTTTGCGCAAAATTAAAATCAATTAATTTTGTTTTGGTGCGTTTGAGAAATAATTCGTATTTCGAATATATGATAATGTAACGACTTATAAACTATATTTTGTTTAGTTCGAATTAAAGTTCGGACATATATATGTTATAAACTGTATTGTTTTTTTTTGTGTGTGTTATTTTATTTGTTTGTTATAAATATGCGGTCAAGATCTTGAGATTTAATTATATTTGACGTCGAATTAACGCTATTGTAGTAGCATTTCTTTTTATAAATTTTAATGTAATGTTTTGTGTGTAAATTATTCATTTTTGTTTGCTTAAGATTATTTCATTTCTTTTTATTCAAATTTATTGGATATCAATTAGTACTTGTTATTTTATTTTGTCTTGGTTTTAAATATTCAATCAATAAATGTTAAATTGTTAAATGTAAAGAGCTTTTTATTCATTTAGCCGCCGCATACGTAAAATTTTGTTTAAGTGTTTTTCAGAATTGTTATAACCCAAGGTAAGTTCTGTGGTTATGACCAACCGGATGAGCTTTCAGGTAATCAAGGGTTTGAAAGCTTCCCCTTATAGAAATCCTTGATTGGCGCCCTTATCGATTATTTGACGATTTTACCGTTCTAGTTCCATTTTTACGACGATCGCGTTTCCAATTTTTCACGGAATTTTAAATAAAACCCACCCTTCTCCATTGAGCTAGTGGCACAACCCCCCGTTTATGTTACTACATTGCAGGCAGTGACTTTGTGTTAATTTTGGAATGTAACATAAATAATTTGGCGTCTCCAACGTGTGGCCTTTTTCGAATTTTAGTTTGCCTGTTAAGTTTCGTGATTTTTGGAAGATTTTACCGTTTTGTAATTTCATTTTAAAATGGGTTACAAGTTGATTGTTGATCGTTTATCGCATAACGAATTACGTTATGAAATTTTGATTAGAGGTGGTGATGCATCTTTAGGTGTTGTCGTATTACGAGGTTTACTCAAGAATTTTCTTATTGAAGAAGCTACCGGAAAATTATCTCGTCCCGTGTATCCGTTCGATTTTAATGCAGATAAATTAGCGATCGTGAAGGTATCGATGAGCTTAGAAAATTAATCGATTCATTAAAAATTACTCCGACTACAAAAATTTCTTCTACTATTGAAACCAAAATTAAATATTTGTTAAACCGTATTGGCAATTCAATTCCTATTCAAGGTGACGATTCTCAAGTTAAAGATGAGTTTTTAAAAGATTTAGTTGTTTTAATTTCGCAGTATGAACTTTTGGATAAACAAATTGTTGTTTCAAATCCGTCTACTTCCGCCGATGAAGTCATCGAACCTGTCGTTCAACCTTCTGTAGTTGATACCGCTTTACCGACGTCTTCTGCTGTTAGTCCAAATTTTATTAGTCATGTTAAAAGTGTTTCAGTTTCAAAATGGAACTTAAAGTTTTCAGGTGACGCAAAGTCAATTTCATTGAACGCATTCTTAGAACGAGTTGCCGAACTTCAATTATCGCGTAACGTTTCAAGCCATCAGCTATTTTTGGAGTGTACTGATCTTTTTACAGGTCATGCATTGATTTTTGTTAGGTCTATTCGTAATTCAGTAAATTCTTGGGAAGACTTAGTTAAGTTTTTACGCGAACAATTCCAGCCTACCGATTATGACGAACGACTTATTGAAGAAATTAAGCGTCGCACTCAAGCTAATGATGAACCTATGGGTATTTACGTTGCAATTATTCGCAACATGTTTTCACGTCTCGATGAACCTTTTTCTGAAGAAAAGCAGTTAAAGATTTTATTAAGAAATATTTCTCCCGTTTATCAAACTCAGCTTGGTTTGTCGTCAGTTACTTCAATTGAGGAGTTAATTAAATTTGGTCGTATTATCGAGGACCGCATGCAAGCTATTGAAGCTTACACGCCTCCATCTCGTAGAAAGCAGGACATGGAGCCTGATCTAGCTTATGTAACATCTCAAGTTAAGGACATTGCCGTTTCTCGTTCTTCAAATAACGTTAGTAGTGGTGAAAAATCTACACCACCTGTTAGACAAAATTTACGATTACCATCTTCTAGTATCGCACCTTCTTCACGAAGGTTAGCTATCGTTAATGCGCCTGCTTCTTCTAATCGAAGTAGTCCGCAATTATGTTGGAATTGTAGGAAGCCTAACCATCGAGCTGCTTCTTGCAAAGAACCTAAGAAAGGTTTATTTTGTTATCGTTGTGGAAAGCCTAACGTTACGGTCCGCACTTGTTCTAAGTGCTCGGGAAACGAGTAAAGGACGTACTAAGAAGCCGTTTAGTGACGTCAGAGGTTAAAGTTAAATCGGCTGTCTATTTTAATAGTTTACATTCTTCGAAGAAAAAGAGTTTTGTTAAGAATAAAGTTGTTTTGGATTATGTTTTAGAGTCTGCTGAGTCTGACGAAAGACCTTTTGTCTATGTTAAAGTTTTTGGTCACGAAATTTTGAGTTTATTAGATAGTGGCGCTTCTCGCACTATTGTTGGTTCTAAGGGTTGGGAAATTTTTAGTCAGTTAGGTTTAAAGTTAAATAAGTCAGTTAAAGTTAATTGTATTGTAGCTAATGGTAAATCAGTACAAAGTTTAGGTTCACTTCTCGTCCCAATCGAAATTAAAGGAAAAATTGTTGTTTTGGAAGTTTTAGTTGTTCCTGACGTTCCGCATAATTTAATTTTAGGCGTTGATTTTTGGAAACAAGCAGGTATCGTTCCTGATCTTAGAAAAGGTGAGTGGCGTTTCGAAAATATGGACACCATTTCACAATTGGAAGATAAAGATTCCGTTATTAAGTCTCGTCTCGATCTTTCCTCAGAACAGCTCAATCAGTTAGACAATTTAGTTAGTAATCATTTTTCTTCTACGAATGAAAATTTTGGATGCACCAACTTGATCGAACATCAGATCAAGACTACTTCCGAACCAATTAAGCAACGGTATTACCGAGTTTCGCCGTTTATCCAGAAACAAATCGATCTGGAGTTAGAGAAAATGTTGAAGTTAGGCGTTGTAGAAAAATCAAACAGCGCTTGGTCGAGCCCGATCTTATTGGTGAAGAAGAAGGACAACTCTTATCGCTTTTGCGTGGACTTTAGAAAAGTCAACAAAGTTACCGAAAAGGACGCTTATCCTTTACCTTACGTTTCGTCTATTTTAGATCGTCTTCGTGACGCTAAGTTCATTTCATCTCTCGATATTAAGTCCGCTTATTGGCAGATTCCTTTAAGCGAAGAGTCTAAGCAGTACACCGCTTTTACAGTTCCGAACCGTGGGTTATTCCAATTCACGCGTTTACCATTTGGTTTAGCTAACGCACCAGCTTCTTGGCAGAGGTTGATTGATCGAGTTTTAGGTCCCGAATTAGAACCTTACGTTTTTGTTTATTTAGATGACGTCATTATTTGCGCTCCTTCCTTCGAGAAACACATGGAAGTGTTAACTGAAGTTCTTCGTCGCCTTAGAGAGGCTAATTTGATGCTAAGTAAAGACAAATGTCATTTTTGTAAACCTGAACTTAAGTATCTTGGTTTTATCGTCAATTCTACTGGTTTGTCGGTTGACCCGGAAAAGGTCGATGCAATTTTGCGTATTCCAGTTCCCACTGGTGTCGCTGAAGTGAGAAGAATTATAGGCATGGCCTCGTGGTATCGCCGATTTGTACCAAATTTTTCGACAATTATCGCTCCATTGACGTCTCTGTTAAAGAAGAATTCCAGCTTTAATTGGACTAGTGATTGTGATGAAGCATTTCAGATCATTAAAAATTGTTTAGTTTCCGCACCTATTTTGTCTTGCCCCGATTTCAATGTTCCGTTTACAGTTCAAACTGACGCTTCTGATTTTGGTCTCGGTTCAGTTCTTACACAGTTTATCGACGGTGAAGAACGTGTTATTTGTTATAATAGTAGGTCGCTCACAAAGTGTGAACGCAAGTATTCAACTACCGAAAAGGAATGTTTGGCTGTCCTGTGGTCTATTGAAAAATTACGTCCCTATCTTGAAGGAACAACATTCACTGTAGTTACCGATCACGCATCATTAGTCTGGTTACATAATTTAAAGGAACCTACCGGTCGTCTAGCACGATGGGCTGTTAGACTGCAGCAATTTGACTTTACGATTATTCATCGTAAAGGAAAGGATCATGTCGTACCTGACGCATTATCTCGTTCAGTACCGGCTATCGACAATATTACTACCGATTGTGACATTACCGAACCTAAGTCTTCGGACAAATGGTTATCGAAACTTATGGAACGTGTACGTTCAAAACCTAACGCTTTTCCACAATGGAAAATTAGTAACGGAAAGCTATTCAAGCATGTTACCGTAGACTATCCCGATCTTCGTTCTGAGAATGACAATTGGAGAGAAGTTGTGCCTAAGTCTAAACGACTCGAAATATTGTCAAAGTTTCACGATGAGCCTACCGCTGGACACCTTGGTATCTTTAAGACTCTCGAACGAATAGTTCCGCTTTATTACTGGCCTAAGATGAAGGCTGACGTTATTCGTTACATCAATGGTTGTAAAGTTTGTATCACGCATAAGCCAGAACAGAAACGTCCTGCTGGCCTTATGACCCGTCATCCTGTTGTGGACAAACCTTGGCAGTTGATCTCTACCGATCTTGTTGGACCGCTACCGCGATCTAAGAGTGGTTATTCGTATATTCTTGTGGTTGCAGATTATTTTTCGAAATTTGTTCTATTTTTCCCGTTACGTTCCGCTACTGCAGCAGCAGTTACTAAACGTCTTGAAGAAGATGTATTTTTAATGTTTGGAGTTCCTCAGTATCTTTTGTGTGATAACGGCACACAGTTTCGTAGTTCAGAATTTACAAAAATGGTTTCGTCATATAAGTCCAAAATTATTTTTAACGCTAATTATCATCCACAAGCGAATCCAACAGAAAGAGTCAACCGAGTCATGAAGACAATGTTATCGTCATATATCGAAGACAACCATCGACATTGGGATAAGTATCTTGCTAAAGTAGCATGTGCTATTCGTACCGCTGTACATGAAGTCACCGGCTTAACGCCGTTTTTCGCCAATTTCGGACGTGAAATCTGTCTCGACGGATCACGTCATGGAAAAACTACCGATTCAGACCCTATCGACGATCTAGCTTTTGCTGATCGTACCTTTTTGGCCGAAAGAGGCCCAGCGTTTAGAGAAGTTTACGTCGACATTAAGAATCGCTTGAATGCCGCTTATGTCCGCGCTAAACATTATTACGATTTACGTCGTCGTCCAGCACCTTTTGAGGTGGGAGACACAGTGTGGCGAAAGAATTATGTCCTTTCTGATGCATCTCGATATTTCTCGGCCAAACTGGCACCTAAGTTTATCGGTCCGTTCTACGTGAAACGGAAAGTTTCGTATCAGACCTATGAGTTGTCTGATGACACGGGAGCATCAAAAGGCATATGGAACGCCAAGGACTTAAAATTAAACCCGACTGGGGATAAATAGTTTTAGGTTGTACCGTTTGAGTATTTTTCTTTTGTTTTTTTTTTTTTTTTTAGGTTAGTTAGTTTCGTTTTTGGGTTCCGTGTAGAGACGGACTAAGAATATTTCTCTACAGTGGGGACACCACTTGTCGTAAGAGGCGACTAAACAACGGTTCTTTCATTTCCATTTTTCTTTCTTCTACTATCTTGTCTGTCCTTATCTTTTATTTCTGTAGTGTTTGCGGCTAGGTGCCATCGCTCGGTGAGGGCAGTAGTTGTGGGAAAAACGCAATGCGCGGATCTCGTGAAGCGCAGCGCGCCCTCTTCTATTGTGCAGCATCGAGTGATCTGTGTCGAACCCAAACATATGCTACCCTTCTTATCGTTTAGGTTTTCGTTCCGTTTAGTTTCGTTAGGGGTTCTCGATGATTGCGAGATCGCGAGAACCATAGGCTTAGTTTCGTTTTATTTTTGCGTTAGTAGTTACATTGTCGTTTATGGTTCCGTTGTGGTGGGTTGGGGTCATTTGGTCAAACCACAACGGCTGGGTCTCGTTTTTTTTTTTGTCGCTTTGTGACCATGTGAGGGTTGGGTTATGGGTTTTCGTTTCGTCTTAAGTCTATTGCTTATAGAGTGATTTAAGAAATCCCTCTTTAAGTAGGGGAGGTGTAACCATCGTTTAAAAATCGATTGGTTGATTGAGTAATGTTTGATAACGGACACAGTATTTGGATTGACGATTTTCATTTAATGTATTTTGAATTTGGTTTAATGTAAATTTTAGATTGAGTTTAATAAGTTATTTTACGATTTTAAATTCGAAGTTACAATGTAATTGTTGATAAAGTTTTGTATTTTGTTACGCGGTAAACCATCTGCTTTCGCGATTTTGCTTATTGAATGTTTCACTTGGATTGTTGAAAAATTCCAGTTGTGATTTATGTTTTCCTTCTGAGATATAATCGTAATTAAATCTATTTTCACCGTTTGTTTATTTTAAGTTGGTTTATGAGTTCTTTGTTCGAGTACATTCATACTTGAATTTCTTTATGTCAAACGTTTAGATTACGTGGAAAGAGTAAGTCGTTATCTTAATTTATTAGGCAGTTTAAATTCTTGTAATATAATATCTTGTCAAATTGACAGTTTCACGTACAAGCGAAACGCTGTGTCCTAATTATATAAATATGACGTAATATGTTTGTTTGCCTCTTTATTGCACCTTTGCGCGAGAGAATTTTGGTGTTTGAAGTTTCGAACGCAGCCTTTGTGGAAAGGGCAGTCGACGAAAGTTGATATATAGATGTGTTTTTGGAAAATGTAGTAGTGGGAAGTTAGTTGGTTGACGGCCGGAAAAATGTAGTTAACGAAGGTGATAATTCACCTGTTCTAATAATTACCGTGGAAGTAAAAGAAGATGGTGCAGTGAATTTAAGTGGAAAACTTTCCTTTTCGTAATTACGGTTAATTAAGATCACTGTTTTACCTAAATTAATATCGTATGTTTCGTTACGTGAATTTGTGCGTGAGTTTGTTTCGCAATCTCATATCTTTCGCCTTTGGGGCGGATTAATAAATCTTCCACTGGTAACCTATTGTTTGGGAAGCAGCTAAAGTCCATCCAAGGTGTTAGCTTTCAAATCCACTGGGAACCAAAGTTCAGCCGGTGTCACCAATTAAGAATTAAGGTATTTATCGATTTTGTTGTTTGATCGTGCAGTGTCCCGCGATTAAAAATGCAGTAAAAGCTTTCAATTTTGAGTCAATTGAAATTACGACTAACGTTGAATTTAATTATTTCAATGAACACGTATAGTGTTTGCGCAAAATTAAAATCAATTAATTTTGTTTTGGTGCGTTTGAGAAATAATTCGTATTTCGAATATATGATAATGTAACGACTTATAAACTATATTTTGTTTAGTTCGAATTAAAGTTCGGACATATATATGTTATAAACTGTATTGTTTTTTTTTGTGTGTGTTATTTTATTTGTTTGTTATAAATATGCGGTCAAGATCTTGAGATTTAATTATATTTGACGTCGAATTAACGCTATTGTAGTAGCATTTCTTTTTTATAAATTTTAATGTAATGTTTTGTGTGTAAATTATTCATTTTTGTTTGCTTAAGATTATTTCATTTCTTTTATTCAAATTTATTGGATATCAATTAGTACTTGTTATTTTATTTTGTCTTGGTTTTAAATATTCAATCAATAAATGTTAAATTGTTAAATGTAAAGAGCTTTTATTCATTTAGCCGCCGCATACGTAAAATTTTGTTTAAGTGTTTTTCAGAATTGTTATAACCCAAGGTAAGTTCTGTGGTTATGACCAACCGGATGAGCTTTCAGGTAATCAAGGGTTTGAAAGCTTCCCCTTATAGAAATCCTTGATTGGCGCCCTTATCGATTATTTGACGATTTTACCGTTCTAGTTCCATTTTTACGACGATCGCGTTTCCAATTTTTCACGGAATTTTAAATAAAACCCACCCTTCTCCATTGAGCTAGTGGCACAACCCCCCGTTTATGTTACTACATTGCAGGCAGTGACTTTGTGTTAATTTTGGAATGTAACAAGTTTGGCAAGAATACACTAAAAAACTATTTGAGAACAATAGAAACTTATGGGGCAACGCACATATCTCAAAAACTGGCCCAGATATAACCAAAGAAGAAGTATTATATGTAATTAACAACGCAAAATGCAACAAGGCAACAGGCTCTGACAAAATTCCTACAGAATTGATTAAGATGCTAATGGAAGATTAAATTTAACATATTAGTGAATCTATTTAACCTAATATACCAAACCGAAACAATACCAAGTAAATGGTTGATATCTACATTCGTGACAATTCCTAAGCTGCCTAATGCCAAAAAATGTGAAGACCATCGCATGATTATCCTCATGAGTCACACTTTAAAGCTGTTTCTGAAATAATACACAGACGAATATATCAGAAATGTGAGGAAGATATGAAGGATACCCAATTTAATTTCCGTAATGGTTTTGTAACATGGGAAGTTCTTTTCTTCATAAATGTTCTAATCCAGAGGTGCAGAGATGTCAACTAGGATGTACACCTTTGTCTTATCGGTAGGCCTTCGTTCGTGTACGCCACGATAAGTTAATGCAAATTCTAAATGACATTGGCTTGATTAGTAAAAATTTAAGAATAATTGGTAATTTGTACTGGCACCAAAGAGCAAAAGTAGTCGTAGAGGGTACCACAACTGAAGAAGTAGATATTTGCCGGAGAGTCAGGCAAGGATGCGTCCTCTCTCCATTATTGTTCAATGTTTACTCAGAAGCAATTTTCAGAGAGGTCCTGGATGAGAGAAAAAAAAGGAACAGGGACAGATCATTAATAATCTGCGATACGCTGATGACTTTGTATTACTAGCGGGAACAGCAGAAGAACTACAGCCGAGCACAAGTGTGATATGAACGTTAAAAAAACAAAACACATGATGGTTACAAAAAAGATAAATACTGCAAACATACCAATCAAAGTCCAAAATATAGCAACTGAATGGGTCAAAACTTAAGTATCTAGGGTGTAACGTCAATGACAAGTGGGAGCAACACCAGGAAATAAATAGTAGAATAGAACAAGCAAGAATTGTATTTGAGAGAATGTGCCAACTATTCTCGAACAGAAACTTAAGCATGAAGCTCCGTAAGCGCATGGTCAAATGTTACATATTTCCCACTGTATTAAATGGAATGGAAGCTAGGACCCTGACAGAAGATGTGATAAGAAGGATTGACGTTTTTGAGTTATGGATATATAGAAGGATCCTAAAGATTCCTTAGACAGACCACGTTACCAACGTGGAAGTTCTTCGTCAAATGGACACAACACCCCAATTAATGCTCACAGCGAAAAAACGGAAACTGGAGTACTTTGCCCATGTGATGCGCAATGAAAAGTATCGTTTGCTTCAACTCATAATTTAGGGCAAGATTATTGAATTTAATTTTAGGCAGCAGTTACATTATTTATAATAAGCGTAGATGTTCAACATTAATTTTTATTCTTAAGAATTCTCACATTTACCAACCATCATATATTTTGCTTATCTCATATTATATCTACAACTTACAAGGTTGTCACGTTTTTTTATATAATTTTAGATGTTGTCAGATTGCAGAATTCTCCTGAATTCAACAAAGATTGCCTCCAGGCAAGGTCCAGGTCGTAGACGTACATCGTGGTTTAAAAATTTTCGGCAGTGGTACGGGAGAAGCACTACATCTTTATTCCGAGATGCGGTGACCAAAATTTGAATTGGCTAAATGATCGCCAACCTCCGATAGGAGAAGGCAGCGCAAGAAGAAGAAGAAGATTTAAATAATACATATAAAATTGCGGATAACGGTCCAACATATGTTATAGTTGAACCTTCTGATAATAGCATTACTCGATTATCACCTGTCCGTGTAGGTCATTGCTTGTTTAACAATTCATTTTTAAAAATGACATCCTTGATATCAAACCCGTCGGCCGTGCTAAAGTTAAAATCATCTTTAAAACGTACAATTGTGCAAACTTTCTTATTAATCATGACGTAATAAAAGCTAATAAATTAGTTGCAAATACTTAAGTCATAAAAAAGCCATAATTAGACAAGTAGATATTTTCTTAGAAGAAGAATACAGTCTAAATAATTTAATTAGTGATAGAAAAGCTAAGTTTTGTTAATAATCTAAATAAAAACACTTCTATGAGCAAAATATGAAAATGCGTCAACATTATCAAACAAAAGTAAAATAAAAAAAAGCACCCTTTACCTCTTGGCCTAATTGACCAAATATTTGAACAATTTGCTTCATCTTACGCAAAAAATGAATTAAACTCATTACAATTAAATCTAAATGATACAGTTAAATAAAAATTATTTCAAGAACCCTTTAGCATAGAAGAACTAGACGTAGCAACTAAAACTTCAAAATCTACTGCACCAGGAAAAGATCAGATAACTTATACAATTACTAACCAACTCCCCGAAGTAGCAAAAAAACATCTGTTAAACATATTTAACGATTGGTTTGTTAACAGAAAATACATAAAAAATCTTAAAAACGTAATGATCCGACTCATCCTTAAACGAATAAAGATAGACAACTGTAATCCTGATACAGACCAATTTCGTTAATGTCATGTATAGTTAAAACATTTGAAAAGTTAAACAAAAAACGATTTGACTGGTTTCTTGAATCTTATCAATTAATAACAAACACCCAGTACGGATTTCGAACAGGAATGGGTATACTTGACGCGGTATCTCACATAGTTACAGACATTAACTTCTCTAAAAAGGATATTGGGTTTGTCTTTTTTTAGATTTAAAAACGGCATATGACTGAGTAGATCTCTTAATACTTTATACTAAGATATGTCTATATCTTATTTTGTAATCAAACGATTTATATCAAAGACTATCTCAATCAATTACATGGTCCACAAATATCCAACATAGGGCTTCCACAGAGTTCTGTATTAAGTCCAATTCTTTTTAATATATTTTCAGCTAGTTTGCACGGTATGTGTGATAACTCAATTACGTGTATTCAGTATGTCGATGACATTTGTATTTATTAAAGGAAAAAGTCTTACAAAGATTGCTTAAACGCTCTTATAGACATATGCAGCTGGGGTTGATAAATGAACGCCAAACCATGGACTAACAATGTCCCCTGAAAAATCAGCCATTATGGTA
The DNA here is from genome assembly GCA_035610365.1 of Aquatica leii. Classification (NCBI taxonomy): domain Eukaryota; kingdom Metazoa; phylum Arthropoda; class Insecta; order Coleoptera; family Lampyridae; genus Aquatica; species Aquatica leii. The sequence continues at coordinate 174,669,000 of CM069433.1, read as the reverse complement.
ATTACTAGACATAGGTTGCGTACGCCTGAAAATATAAACCTTTCAGGATATGTTATATTATTTGTCAGAGAACATATCTTGGCATTTTTCTTGCCAATGGGCACAAATGTGAAAAAAATATCAACATTCTTAAATGTAAATTGTAAATCGATCGTATACAATACAAATGTCCGAGAATTTGTGTCGGAAGCATGAAATCTACACCTACTACAACATTACTAGTTAAAAGAATAGAAATGGCGCTAAAATATCGGCGTAAATTTTTATCAATTATATTGATATAATAAAACTAAAATCTTGCAAATTTGACTTATTGAAAGCTTTATATCGGTTACGTACTGAAAATTTAATTAACAAATTCTGGAGAATTAAAAGATCACCTCCCTTAACAGACGCAATTCTTGAAACCAACAGCATATACGATATTTATAAGATGAATCAAAAAAGACCTATTTACAATGTTAATTATTATACACATTTGCTTTGTAACCTGCGTTTGTTTTTTTTTAGTACTAATTTTCGCGTTGCAATAAGTTTACCTGTGGGTTATGATGTTTTATTTATTCTTGTTTTGTTTTGCCATAAGACCAAGCTATCAAATTATTTTAAGTTGTTTTGGTCGCTAATTTACTGTCCTTTGTATTCATTTAAGAATACATATATTTTTTTTTATTATTATTCTTTGAAATCGGTCATATTTTACACTTTAAAGGTCAATGCATTCATTGTGTTCGTTTCTTGAAATTATGTAATAGCTATTTTAATTACGTTCTAAATCGTATTTTTTATTTCTGTCATAAGAAATTTGATACATTTTTAGTAGCTTGATTGCCTCTTTGTTTATTCAATGTTGAATTTCGGAGAATTGTTATTGTGTGTCCATGGGAAATTGCTAAGTTGACAATCTTCGTATTTTGGTTACAGCTTAAGCACGTATTGACTTTATTTTAGTTTTATTTGATTGAAAATGTATATTCGGCGTTTTTTTTTCTTATTGGCTTCGTGTAGTTGAACTTGCTTTTGATTTGACAACTTGAATTTGAATTTTATTAGGCGGAAATTAATTATTAATTTCGGAAGTAGGGATTAGTTTCAATATGATTATTGAATTTTTTTTTGAAAGGAGTGAAGTAAGAGCTTTTGAGCAAGCAGGTAGTGGAGTTAGTTAGTTGGAAAAAAAAATTACGGAATAGTAAGCGTCCCTCAGAGTGGAAGTTCGTGTAGCGGTGACGTACAAAATTGTAGAGTGAATTTGGGAATGTACCCAAAACAAACAGTTAATTCTGGATAAAAAAGCAGCCGTTTAGACTCTTTGTACGTGCCTTAAAAATGCCGTGGTGACCCGTTTTGAGTAAAGTTGAATACGGTTAACCAATACGCTATCATAGCGGATAAATTAATTAAAAGAACAGACAATCGCATTCCTTCCTAATTTCATAAATAAGATTTCCTGCTTTCTTTTGGGATAAGTAAATCGTGTGAAGAATTAATGTAATAGTGAGCCATAAGAAACTTTCCTGAACAATAAATTATTGCAATACTGAGAATTATCTGGATTTCTTTTGGTGCTCAAAAAAAAAGTAAATTTGTAAGAAGATTATCTCAATTTCATTCTGGAATTCCAATTTGGGAAAATACAGCTGCCGACGAAAATAATCCACACACAGGCATCCCAGCAAATTTATGTGCTTAAGGTATTGTAAATTTTATTTACCTGTAAGATTTTGTATGTTTATTTCATGTTGATTATTTCTCCCATCAAGAAATTTTGTTCATTTAAGTATTTTTTTTTAATTTAGAAGGCCGGTAAGTTATTTTGGGACCCAATTTTTTTTAAAGTAACAAAATTAGACTTTGCAATTGCAATCAATGCAATTTTGTAGCTTATTTTAATTAAAAATTATTTTTGTACTTAAAATTGTTTATGCTTTTGTGTTCAATATAGAGATAGTCGATACCTTATGTGTTTCTCTTGGATTTTGTTCTTGTGTTTTCTATTTCAAGACAAAAAAATTTGTGTAAAGCTTGTGTGTATTCCGAAGCAGTTGTTTAGTTCTATTTGTGCACTAAGAAACGAGATTATTATTGAAGCAAGATTTTGTACAGTAATAAATCCAGATTGAATTGTTACTATTGGGTCATAGAGGGTTTAAGATTAACGTAAGGGGTTGTAATTGATTTTGGGGGTCCCGGAAGATCCCAATCTTAATTCTAGTCCTTGTAACCCATAAACCACACTGCTTTGTCTTTCTTCCGGGTGGCGCTCATACCGACTTGGACTTTTGGACTGTTCGACACTCTCATTAAAGTAAGTAAGCCCGTCCATACCACCGCTGTAGCTAGGTAGGCACCCAGTTGTGTTATAAGAATTTAATAGGGTTGTAACAGCTTAAACCTAAAGTCTTATTCCCCCAATATTCTAAAATTTTACTGATAAATAACAATATAATGAAATCCGTCACATATCACCGACGAGCAACTAGCGGTGGCCTTTTTAGCATTTATTGTCTCTAATAAAATTGATAGCAACTCTAGAGAAAAATTTAAGCAATCTCACTCTAATGAAGTTCTAACAATTAGTAAGGTTATCGAGTTCTTAAAAGAAACAGTTAAGTTTCTAATAGACATAGACATAGACAATGTAGTAGAAGGCAAATCGGGGAAGTACTTTAAACCTTTTAAGAATCACGAATGACGAAATACTTGCAACCACTAACAATAAACAGAAGATTTTTTCTTGTGTGTTGTGTAAAGGGCAACATGCTATTCAGCATTGTGAAAGTTTAAAAAAATTAAACCCTGAATCACGTTTACAAAAAATTCAGAATTTGCATCTTTGTCGAAATTGTTTGCAACACGATGAAAACAAACCCTGTAGATCTAATTTTAAATCTAGAACTTGCAATAAACCACTTCACACACATGTCGAACTATCAAAAACAGATCTATTACTCTACTGTCGACATAAAAGTTTACGTTTAAGATTTCCGAGGTCGTATGCATTTAGTTAAGGGAATTCTGGACAATGGTGCACGGCAAAATTTACTTTCTAAAAGGTTAGCGTTAAAATTAAATTTACCTAAAGAAAACGTATCGTTTTAAATTGCAGGACTTAACTCCGCCACCATCAATCTAACTGACTCCGTACGTTTAGAGCTACAATCCGTTCACAACGGTTACCAACTAAACATAAACTCTAATTTAATGTACCAGATAACATCGACCTATTGATAGGAACAGCTCATTTTTATCATCTTCTATGCAGCGAACAAATCTCGCTGGGTACTAATCTTTCAGTCTTGCAGTTAAGTTAAGATATTTAGTGACGGGTTGCCTTAATCCTATCCGTACTACAAAAACGAACGACAAAATCTCATTCACAAATCTTTTTTTTTTCTTTTATCAAATGAAGAGCAATTCTGCGAGCAACATTTTTACGATAATGTTGCTAGAAATCATACGAGACGTTTTATAGTGTCTCGTTTGATATTGCATTTTTTATATTTACTTCTTTAGAGCGTCGTCTTCTAAAGCATCCTTAATTTAAAACTCTTTATTCAGATTTTATGACAGAATATATTCGTCTACAACATGTGACGCCTCTGCCTATGGCTAATAAAAATTTAGTTAAATATTTCTTACCTCACATTGAAGTTGTTCGCGAAAACTCGTTAACCACGAAACTAAGAGTGGTATTTGACGGTAACGCGGTTACATACAAGGGTACATCCTTAAATGATTGCCAACTTTTAGGTCTACTTACAAAGAGTCTTTATATTCTATTTTTCTTCGATTTAGAAGTTTCCAAGTGCAGTAGTAGCTGATTGCAAAAAAATGTATAGGCAAATTCTTCTTAATCCTGTTCAGCGGTGCTATCAATGTATCTTGTGGAGAAAAAACCCTCAAGATGCCCTTCAAATTTACAAACTTAATACTGTTACTTATGGATTAAAAAGTTCTTCGTATCTTACCACTAAATCTTTGCAACGCTTAGCCTTTGAAAACATTTTTCAATATCCGGAAGCTGCTCAACAGTTCTTATCTCAAATGATGCAATAAGATTACGTGATCAAGTTAGTTCGATATTGACTCAAGCAAACATTCCGTTGAGAAAATTTTTATCAAATGATTCTGTTGTATTACCAAAGGAAGATGAAAATTCTACTGGATGTTTTACAGTTCCAACTCAAAATCGCGAAAACACGAAAGCGTTAAGTGTGAAGTGGAATCCAAATTCTGATACTTTATATTTCTGATTCATTCTAGATTTACCACATTCTAAAGTTACCAAACGTATTATTGTATCTATGATATCTAAATTATTTGATCCTTTTGGCTTGGTTTCGCCATTAATTGTGCGCGGAAAGATTCTAGTACAACAAGTTTGGACATAACGGTTAGATTGGGACTCGGAGCTTCCTCCGAAATTTTCGATTAAATTTGTTTCACTAACTAAAAAACTGCAACAAATTAACAAGGTTTCAATTCCTCGAACATTCTTATTGTTAAATCAATTTGACATTCAATTGCACGGCTTTGCAGACGCTAGTACAGTGGCCTACGGTACTTGTGTTTTCATCCGTTCCGTCAATTCTAACGGAGTGCGAGTTTCACTTTTGTGTTCCAAATCGCTATACTCAAACAAGCATCCACCATACTCAAATCGCTCTTGTTTGGATAAAATCAATAACGAACAGATTCAAAGTTTTTGTAGCAAACAGAATCGCAAAAATACAACAACGTTCCTACGCAGTACAGTCCAGCGAATTTAATTTCTAGGAGTGCAACAATTTCTGCTATGGGCGGTGAAAGTCTTTGGCGTAAAGGTCCCCAGTTCTTATGAGAACATGAATCGAAATGGCCTTCTCGAGGTATATCGGTAAATGATAGCTTACCTGAATTAAAAAATCAAATTAATTTATTAGCCAGTGTACCAGAAAATGATCTCATCAATAAAGTTTCGTCATTTACCAAAATTTTAAGAATTTGATCTTATGTTAGAAGGTTTATCTTAAATATTAAAACAAAAGGCATAAACCGCAATCGTAGTTATTTAACTACATCTGAGATAAATGATTCTTTAATGGAAATGGTAAAATTCGTCCAAGCATCATGTTATAAAGAAAAAATAAAAAAGTTAAGTTCAGCAACCCTAATAAAATGAACACCTCTCTTTCTCTACTCCGCCTCTGCGCACTGCCTCTTAATATTGCTTAACTTCTATCTCTCAACAATAAAAATATTTTTGAAATAATATGTAATTTTCTACATAAGATAAATCAAATGATATAAAATATACGAAACAGAGTTGTACAAACCATCTGTGGCAAATGACCTTTTTTTAAAATTAGCAAAATTTTAACAATCAAATAACAGTAAATACACAAAAAATACAAAATCTGCTTCTCTCAAAAATGATACCGATAAACAAAAAGTATATATACAGGAGATATATTACAGAACATATGCTATTTTTCATAATGCCATTGTAAATCGTGTGTTTTTGAGATTTCAATAATAGGATTGACAACATTGCAAAACACTACAAGATTTTACTAATTTAATTTTAATTAAATTAATTAAAACAGTCAGCAAACGGATATTAAAAATGTTTTTATATTATATCAATTCATACAAGAATTTATAAACATTAAAAAAGCTTTTGAGATACAAAATCCTTTAACAAAAGATTGTGGTAAAACAAAAAAAAATGTGACAGTAAGTATATACATTTTTGACATTTGTGTTAAAATATCATTCATTTTATTTTACATCAAAATTTTTGTATACGTTAAAATCATAAAACTAAAAAATTATTATGTTTGGTGTCTTTCAAAACAAGTAAGTAACGATAGTGAATTAACTGCTTGTCGATTTTTAATGTAAATTAATTAAATATTTATTTAAATTTGTAGAGAACTACTTTACTCGCTTATCACTCTTCTCATAATACCAGCGGATAATTGTGCTTGTGGATCAAAGAAAACTGAAACACCAAAGAATGTCGGTCGTAACTGTGCACAGTAAGAAACGTTTATCTTAAGCAAAATTGTGTTATCATTTTTTATATTTTTTAGTACTTGTACTTGTGCTCGCGGTGGGGTCGTGAGCAATTCTCCTCTAAGTGCCGGAGTCGGAAGGTATTCTTTTTAAATGTTAGATTATATCTTATCAACTAAAAAGCTTATACATTTTTAAGAGATATCTTAGCAAAAGGTGGTTCAGCAGTCGATGCAGCAATTGCTACTTTGTTATGCGAAGGAGTAATGCTTCCTCATATAATGGGAATAGGAGGCGGTTTCTTGATGACGTTGTATGATGCCAATAACAAAGTAATAAAAACTTTAAACGCTAGAGAAACTGCACCAGGTGCAGCAACTGAAAATATGTTTGAAGGACAAGTAGAATTATCTGAAAAAGGTATTATTTTTTATAAACAATTTAATTTATACTATAATTAACCGAAGGTGGTTTATCTGTTTGTGTCCCTGGTGAAATACGCGGGTACTGGTGTGCTCATCAAGAGTACGGCAAATTACCTTGGGCAGAATTAGTTAAACCGGCGTCAATTTTTGCCAAATACGGGTTTAAGGTAACATCTTTTATGGAAGGTGTATTTGCAGCAGAAGAAGAACAACTAAACGCTGATGAAGAATTAAAGTATATCACATATTATTTTATTCTTGTGTTTCATAATAAACATTGTATAGAAAATTGTATATAAACCCAAAAACAAGCAAACCTTATCAATCAGAACAAATTATAAAAAATGTAAAACTGGGAAAAACTTTGGAAAAAATAGCTGAACACGGCGAAAGTGCTTTATACAATGGTGAATTGACTAATGATTTTGTAGACGACATTCAACGAAAACATGGAATTATATCCCTCGAAGATATGAACAATTATGAGTAATGTTTTTTTTTAAATTTTGTTGTATACATTTACAGTTTTTTTTAATATTTAGACCTCTGTGGGATAGACCACTAACAACAACTTTACCAAATAATCACACTTTATACACAGTTAATTCTCCGGGGTCCGGTGCAATTTTAATTTTAATGCTTAACATCCTTGATGATTGTCTCGACTTGAGAAATATTAATACTGTTGATAATTGGCACAAAATTATAGAAAGCATGAAGTTTGGATACGGAGCCAGAACACATCTAGGAGATTCAAGATTTGTTCCTGATGTCGAGACAGTAAATACAATAACATTAACAATTTTTACATTATTATAATATATTACAGTTAATAGAAAATTTAACTTCTAAACCATATGCAGTAAATATGAGAGACCGTATTAGCGAAAATACACAATCAAATCCGGATTATTACGGTGCATCAAGTTACAATCCAAATGATCATGGAACTGCTAATATCGTTGTATTCGCATCAAATGGAGATGCGGTATCGGCCACAAGTACAATAAATCATAAGTAAAATGAATTTTAGTATTTGTATTTGTTACAAAAATGTTTATTTTAGTTTTGGTGCAGGCTTCGTTTCTGAAAGCACTGGCATAATACTCAATAACGAAATTAACGATTTTTCCTTACCTGACGCTTACAATATGTACGGTTTACCTCCTTCGCAGGAAAACTTTATTGCTCCTGGTAAGCGTCCCGTATCATCAATGGCACCGTCCATACTATTAGACAAATGCGGAAATGTTGTGTTAGGAATAGGAGGAGCTGGAGGTTCTAAAATTACTACCGAAGTTGCTTTGGTATTTACATAACTTTACAACTGCTAGATTTAGATAACGTTAAAATTTTAGGTTATTTTAAGGCATATATTTTTTCAAGAACCGTTGGGAGAAGCAATGTCATCAAGACGCCTTCTTCACCAACTTATTCCTATGCACATCATGACAGAATACGGTTTTTGCGAAGTATTTTTTACACAACTATAAACCTGTTCGTAAATCTTTTTATTTACAGAAAATACTTAAAGGTCTTATGAAGCGTGGGCATAAGCTCGACATTGCAATTCCAGATGGATTTGCAGCAGTAACGGCTTTGGCAAGAAAGAGAAAATCTGTATACGGTAGTTACGATCCGAGACGTGGAGGACAAGTTGCATTACAATATTAAAACTTATTTTTATTATGTTAATTATATTAATTTACAAGTGGCAATAACTTAATTAAAATAAACTACAAAACAGATATTGTTTTTATTTTTTATATAAAAGTTTGTATAGAACTATAATAATTCGTGTAAACAATAAAATTGAGCATTTAATTAGCGTTATGGTTTTTTTTTAGAGTAACGAACATAAAGTATGCGTCGTTTTATAAAAATTTAAATAGACCCATTTACAGACTATTTTTTCTTGTTGAAACTCAAATTACAAAAAACTTACTGTAATAGTAATTTACAAGTAAAATCTTTCATTTGTTACAGTAAATAAACGCTTAAGTTATGTTTTACATTTTATGGATTTAGATTTTTTTACAATTAAATTAAAATAAAACTTTTCAAACGCAGAATTGATGTTTTTGACATTTTATTTAAAATTTAAATTTATTAAACATTATTTTGTGTGTATTAAACCATGTTAAATTTCGCAGTATATTTCTACAGTTAAGTTGTGACAGTTAAATCGAACCAAATCATTGCCTTGAATGCCAGTTGAAATATTTCAAGAACATAAGCTTTCATTTTTGTAGCTTTGTTTGTATACTCTATATAAAATTTTCTATTAAAATTATTTTTTATTTGGTTGATATAACCAGTCTATATTATTTTAAAAGTTGTGTCTAAAATAATAAGTTTTTTTACTAAAAAATACACACATGAAACGTAAACGTTATAAGTTTAATCAAAAGTAATTAGACAAAACTAAAAGTTGTAAAATATTGTAACAAATTTTAAAACTAATTTATTTATAAAAAATATTTACATGTTTTCTAACTACACGAAATTGTTTATCTGAAAGTGTAGGCACTACGCTGGAACTCCGTTATATTTATCTCGAACACACGCGTTAGTCACTTATTTATTTAAACATCTTTTAATAATACTTCCGTTTTAGAATAACTACTATGATTTTGTTTCAAAATTAAATGCCAATATTAATGGAGGATGTTGTTACAACAAGATGGCGTACCACCTTATTTGAGTGTAAATGGGAAAGAATATCTAAATAACAACTTTTCTGTCTGGTGGATTATCTATGGTCATCAGACCTAACCCCTCTTGACTGTTATCTTTAGGCACACATAAAAAGTTTAGTGTATTTAAATAAACGACATACCAGAAATGAGTTAATTCAACATATTATGGCTGCAGATGCATCCATACAAGATGACTCTTCAGAGATCTACTTTTTCATTACATTTATTTTAATTTATATTTAGTTATACTTTATTTTTTCTAGTAAGTAAAATAAAGATGCGTTTTGTATGTTAACCAGAGTGACCAAAATTCTTGTTCTCAGATCCCATAGCTGTCATTTAAAATTATTGATAAAATGCATAACGTTTATTTCTATGACCTAATTTTTAATTTTGTAACCACAGTAGTGGTGCAAAGAGAAGAAATAACAATGACGCAAAGCAACAAAATAATGTAAAGGATGAGATCAAAATTTATATATATATCGCCGGTTTACTATCAAAAGCTCTTAAGCCAGTGTGGAATAATTTTACAAGAAAAACATTTCTCCTGTCTTAAAATAACAAAACGAAAGTTATTACAATAATAAAAATATTAACTCAGATTTGTTGTAATAAAACAAAATACATTTTTTAATATTCTTTATAAAAAAAGACTTGAAAATTATTGCATCAAAAAACTTAGAACAAAGATAGACATAGGTGTTTTTGAATTAATATAATTAATCAGCAACGTATGGCAAATCCCACGTTTTAACTGTTGGAGATGGTCAAACTTAGTTTTCCTAATAGGCGTCTGTTCTTTGTATATAGATTCTATGTTACCAAACTCTGCAGCTCTTTTTTTTAATTGCTGTTTTTTTCAGGAATGTTCCACTCATTTGAAAATCTTGGTTTTTAACGAATTGTTTCGTCTAGCCTATATTGTATTACACAAAGATCTTTCACGGTTGAATCGCCTGTTTTAAAACCGGGACGGATCAAAGTATAATATTTATCTTGGAAAAGTTTTTAAAAAATCCATCCATATTGCACCTCGTAGTATACTTGTGTTACAGTTCTGCGAATATCCTTGATATTAAGCACGTTTTTAATTCCAAACGGGTTTTAAATATAATTTACTTGAGAAGGCCTGACAGTAGTGTGACTTCATCTTTGGTAACTGCTGGAACAATTCTTTCAAACAACTTTTCTTTTTTTCAAATTTTATGCTCTTTCTTTTGCCCTCGTTACTATTAATAAGTGACACGTCTGTTTGTAAAGATTGTGCCTAATTTTGTAAAGTCTAACTACCTATACACAATGTGTTTATAAACATAGTTTTGCATATTCTAACAAGTTTTTGTTCTACGTGATACCTCATCATCGGATGTTTCTTGTCTTTGGGAGAGACCGTTTCTACAAGACTTGCAACATATACTTTTCTCTGTTGCCAATTCATGTTGCGCCAGAACTTTTTGAAATTGTTTTGTCTGTATTCTTTAGTAAAAATTCCACGTTTAATTTTTCTGTCACGTGTAATATGTTTACAATTGCATCTAGCTTTAATTTTACGAACATCTCGGTTTTTCTTTGCAACACATTTTTCATTTTTATCTTTAGACATTCCTTTAAAGGCATAACCTTTTTTTTCTGTTTGATTTATGAACATTCCTACTCTAGGCATATGCATCAGGCTTTTATTTTAGACATAAAAGTTTTACCATAATACGTACATATTAAAAATTCTTTTATATTTTTTTACGCTAAAAAAATCTTAAATCAAGTTTATGTTTTCTTCCGTTTCTACAACTTTCTTTGTCTATCAGGATTTTTCTCATATCTGCATCTTGATGCCTTATTTTTTGTTTCTTGTTCAAATTTTCCGTGTGATTTGACTTGTCTGTAGTACTGGAAGTATCACTAGCTTAATAGCATTTATCACCTCGATTATCATTTTCTACTAAGGCTACTTCTCCATGATGAGGCTTCAGGTCATTAGAGATGTGATTCTTTGGGATATAATTACAGTTCTTTGAATTATTACCCATAGTAACCAAGAAAACTAGATACTGTCCTCTAGAGGTTAAATTAACCTTTAAAAAAAACTTAATATATTAGAGTAAGTTAATAGACAGTAAAATAAATATTTAATAAAAATTAAAGTTAATCTGTTACGTGATTGGTTAAATTTTGGTGAACAACCAATCAAAATTGAGAATATTGAATTTATTATTATTTAACTTAACTTTGATTTAATTTGGTTTTTGTAAACTCACTCTTTGCTATTAGCAGTAAGACTCACGTCAGCTGTGTGCGTAAAATAAAAATATAAACAAACTGGCATTTTTGGTCCTCTTTCCAGCAGTGTTTCCTAGGAAACGGACCAAAAATCCCAGTTTATTTATTCATCACCCAGGACTGAGAATGAAAATCAACTAAATTCAATTATATTAATTTATCAACAAACTTATTTGTTTAATAATCTAATAACTACAATCAAACTCCTAACTATTAAATGGCTACAAAATAGTAACCATTCACAAAGCATCAAAATCTTGTAAGTCTACTGAACAGAATAAACCACTAAATTAAGTAACATAAATGCATAAGCAATGTAAAAGAATTATAAATTACATAAAAATAGACAACTCTTACCGTATTCTTTGTAAATTTGTCCATGTTTGTTTACCGCACAAAACACACTTTACTTCAGTAAGATTAAATCACGCTGCGCACATGACAGACATAGGAGGTTTTGAGCTTAGCAAACAATGGTGGCGACATAAGAGGTAATGAAAATCCTGCTAGATAGAGCTTACAATAACGTTAAATTTACAAGGATTTGTAGAAACGGAGTTAAATTAATGTGGAGTCCCAAAAAAGAGACAGTAATAATTCTTTACCACGTTGACCAATTTCGATTATCTTTTTTTATTAGAAAGGGGTACTATAAATTTAAGCAAGTTCTGACTCTTAAATTTAGATCGACATGAAATTATCTTAAACGATGTACATTTTCAAAGTTTTGAATGACTATAACTAATCTAGCTTGTTGAAATTGAAGCGGAAGTTCAAGTATGTGGTAAACGACTAGTTGAATAAATCAGAAAAGTATTTATTTGCGTGTAAAATGGAAATTGTGTTGTTTAATTGTAACTAAATTGATCAAATAGTTAATTTTTGACATAGCCTACCTCTTTTTTTTGTTGTCCAAGCGAAAGTCTGCTTCTAAGATGTCATTCTGCATAATGCAACAACAAGCCATTATGTATATTGGGATCCTACCTTGGCGCATCTAATTTTTTTTTTAACAAATTAAATTTTGTTTCTATAGTGCACAAGAAAGTAGTAAGTAATTAAAATTTTTTGCTGGCATGCAAAGTGTTGTCATATTCTTATGGCTGGGTGCTTTGTATGTACGTTTCGCTGCCCCAATATTTATGATTATAAGCGACTTTCTGCTTAAACCGCGTCGTAGTTAAACACCCAGACTTAGGCCTTGTCCTAGTCTCTCTTTGAGAGCCAAAACAAGAAGTAGAACTTGGCCCTGTGAAATCCCAACATTAAATCACTGAAGTGCTTTAAAGCTGCTATTAAACCAATGACATCATCATTTTTAAAGAAAGTTGTATTTGTAATTTACACATGTGAGATAAACAACCAATATCATTTTTATTTTAAATAAATATTAAATGTGCAGTTCTTATTACTTGATATGGAAATTCCAGCAACTTTCAACTTGTAATTACCTGCATCGGTTATTGCAGGATCGTCAGGATTAACTGTTAATAATGATGTAATAGTCGTCCTATTAACAACTCCATCAATCCACTTCAAAACTTTCAATTATGTTTATTATAGATTCTTCACAGTAACTAGCAGCAATTGTGAAAGATCTCAAACCTACTTGACGTTATTGAGTTTTGAGAACCATAGAGTTCCAAGCGATATTTTGTACAAAATGCGTTTTTGTAGAAACCTGTTGTATCAAACATTCTGCATGTTCATAGATGACGGCAAAATCGAGAAAAAATATCGTTTTAAGTACACGTGACGCTTCATTGTTGCAAGTGCAATTTGACAGTTACAGTACTGATTTATCCGCGATGTCCTCTGGTTCTGAAAGAGAATCTTGAAAAGATTTTTGCAGCTTTGGTTCAAAATATGCTCAAGAACATAATGATAAGAATAAAAGGTAATTTAGCATCAACTAAGCAACCATACTGTAAAAATATAATTCTATTTTTGTGCTGCCAACATCGCAAACGTCAATATTCGTTCGTTAGTGTAGTTACGTAATGAACGAAAAAAGTTTTAGGGTGGCAAAATGAAAACTAAGAATCTACATAAAAATAAGTGTTCAAAGTCAATTAATATATTAGAACGAGTATACGACAGGTGAAAAAATCATTTTAAAAATCTAGAAATTCAGTTAAAGTTGAAGAAAAACGATGTAGTACCAACATTATATTTCTGTAGGTTTTTATCTTATTTTTCCAAAAAAGAATGTAATTTTATAAAAGCTTACGGAAAAATAATGTACATTACTCTTGTCGAAAGGATCATAGCATAACCCACTCACATGCAACGCTCGGCCGTACGGCCTCGCGTCGCATTAACGTTCGTTATGCTATTTCTTACTTTCGACTCTTGTTACGTAAACTACTATTTCATGCATTTAAATCAAATACTTCCGACATTGAAACCAGTAAAACTACCAACAAAAATTAGAAACAAAAATCATGTGAAAGTAAAACCTCAACAGTGAAAAAAAGGTAAATATTTTGATTTATTAACAATATATAAATTCCCTAAGCAAGTTATTGTATTTTTGCAGATTGATTCTTAATGAATAAACACAAATTTCTTTTTTAATTTATTACAGACTATATCTAGAAATTGGCGAGTCGTCAATTACAGTGTTAAACGTCTTTCAGGATCTCGTGAACTGTGGCGCTGTAGTCTGCATATGTCAAAATATTGTTATTATCCGTCTTACAAACATTTGCCGGTATATTTTTTCTAATCTATCTTTGCTTTTATCGTTGTATTTGTTGTTAATAAGTCTTTAGGTATTATTATAAGTAAATTAATTTTTATTTAATAAATAAATATCTAATTATTTTAAATTTTTATTGACGTGAGTGCCTTTTAAATAAACTAACATTTTTGGAATTCAGATAGACTTGTCACATTTATGACTTTTAGCATATTAATTTCGATTTTCGACTCAAGGTCACAGTTCACGACATAATGAAATGCCTCTACATCAATCTCCGATTCAAACTCATCTGACAAAACACGGAGACGAAAAAAAATCCGCAAGCATGGAAAAAATATATAAGAGAAAATTATCAAAAAAGATTCATATCAGTGTATGATGAGCTATCGTCTAAGCGTTTCTCTTGTTCTAGTTCGGCAGAGAGAAATTCTGATTGGTAGAATATGTTTCGGTTGACTCGACACACGCCAGTTGCCTCAAAACCATTTTTAGCATAAGCACCACTCTGCACTTTAAGGTAGGCTTTACCAAACACTTCAGCTACATCAAACTTAGTAATTGCACGTTGATGTTGCCTTATAAAGATACGGATTTCCTCGGAATAAAAAGTCTTTAAAGGCCCGATTATGGATTTGTCCAAAGGTTGCATTTTGTGAGACGTATGCGGTGGTAAGCTTAAAACGGTCACAGTTTGCTTTTGCCAATTTTAAAAATTCAAGGTTTCTTGTGTGGCTATTGTGTTCATTCAAAATTAGAACAAGATCCTCTTTTGATGGTTTTACTTTATGAAGGAAATGTTTAAACCAATCCGTAGAAACTGAGGTTTGAATCCAGCCACTTATATGGCAAGAAAACATGGTTCCTGGCGGGGCACCTTTTTCGAATGAAACGCTCATATTTTTTCTCGTAAATATCAAACAATGCGGAACGAAAGTGCCACCAGCGGAGGGTAATGTTACTACCTGCCGTTTTCCCTTCAAGGATATAACTGCATTTGGACGGAACGATACTTAAGCCAGTTTCGTCTGTGTTAAAAACTCTGTCTGGTGGATAGTTATGTTCAGCCATTATTGCTTCAAGGAGATCAAAAAATCTGCCAACAATCTCCTGTGTAAATCAAAGAGCTCTCGCCAGTGAAGTTCTAGTAGGTGTTCTAATTGTTAACCTTGGGTGTCTCTGCACAAAACACTTCAGCCACTTTCGTCCAACCCGTTAAATATGCTCAGAAAATCTGTGGTCAATTCCGTTTGCAACTGCTAACTGATATGCCAATCTCTTGACGTCCATTCTTGTTAACCCAAAGTAATGCTTGTTCATATCTAACAACTGCCTTAGGAGCTCATCTTCCAATTCTGATGAAAACACAGGTTTTCTTTCTAATTTATGGAATACAGTCCATATTTGGAACGTTTACATATACCATATTAGGCACTAACCTGACATTAAATTAAACCTTTGTTTTTTACTAAGAAACATAAAATTAACCATAAACAACGTTGACATTATAAAATAAGACATTAGAGGGTAAGTATACATTCAAAGAAATTCAATTAAACTGAAAAGTTTCGCTAGAAAATAAAAAGATACTAGTAAATAAACTTTCAATCACAACAGAACGTGTTTAGCGACAGTGTGATCTAAACTAATGGCGCCGTGGCTACCAAAACTCTGCTGCAACACATAAATGCGCGTTAGATGGTGTGTCAGTCTTCAGTTAGTAGATCGCACCAGTAGTTTTAGAAATAATTCGATCACCTCTTCCATATTTGGTCACTTTGCTCTACTAATTTCTAGAACAATTTTCTTCTGTACAAGCAAATTTTAAAACTTCTATATACGTTTGGAATACAGTTTTGAGGTTGTAGTAAATTCCCTACGGTTGTTTACTAACAAACATTTCTAAAAAAAATTTGCTGTAAAGTATGTGACGAAAATATAATTTATAACGCATTAAAGTGTTTCCAGTGCTGATAAGTTTAAAGAAATATTACAAAACGGTAGTCAAATCGTTTTCTTAATATTATTTTCACCATCATATTAAACACTTTTTTAATTATATATTTTAGTTTGTAATTCCACACGGTGCAAAATTAATACATTAACTAGCCAAATTCCTGCAGTAGTTTTTAGTATTAATTTTGCTTGTGATACTAAAAAACAAACTTTAAATTGTTAAACATTGTGTTAACAATCACTACTACTATTAATAAAAATAGTTTTAATGCAAATTATAAGATAAAATCCAAAATAATAGTATTAAAGGTAAAACGGTAGTGACTTAAAGAGTACAATTTTAACGTAAACAAAATTTATTAACTGAGTAGTTGTCACTAAAAATTTGACAATTGAAGTTTTTGCTGCAAATTTAAAGTAAATTGTATTGCTTAATCGTAATTGTTCTTTAAGTATTTTTTAGTGTAATACTGTCTTTGCTGCAAAATAATAATTAAAAGCGGATTTCAAAGACAAATTTTAAAAAAACTTTTGCAGGAGGTAAAATAAGCAAATGCCACAATAATTAAATAACGACAAAAACATTAGAAAGAAAACGACATTATTGAAAAATTAAATAAATCTGACACATCAAAAGATAATAAAAAATTTATTTTCATATTAACTCAAAGTGATTTTATAAGTAAAAAATTTTTTTTTTAATATTAATTTATTGACACAATTCTCGATTTGTATATAACACGATATTTTGATTTTTTTATAGCTTAAAAATATTTGTTTTTCCAACGTTAAGTTTAAAAATATCAAATTTGATATTTTTAGTATGTCAGAAGTAATTATTTTAATAATTTAATTTTAAAATTGTCGATAATTTTGTTTGTGTTTAACACAATCATTTCCTTAAAATTTATTAAAATTTATGACGTTTATTTAATCAACATCTTTTTATACTTATTTAACAAAAAAGTAATCAAGTTTTTTAATTAAATGAAAATGTCCTCTGGCATATTTGAAATAAAATTCGGCTTGAAAACTGCTAAAAATGTATTAAAAAGATAAGACAAAACACCCCTTCGAGTTCAACTAAATTAAATATAAATGTACATAATAAAATAAAATAATATGGTAAAACTAACTTTAAACAATCAAAATAGTGCTAATCTAATAGCTGAAAAATATTATTTAATTTGCAGTAATAATAGGTTTAGAGCCTTAATTTTTATAATTAATTGTACAAACCTATGGCGTATTAATAAAACTACTACGCAATTTCTTATTGCGTATTAGTATCACAGAAAAAATTCCCACACAAGGAACCCGTTGACGAAGTTCCCCTAAGAAAAGGTGCGCGCAGCGGCAAATGACAACCTGTCTAAAATATATGTAAATTTAAAAAGGGACCACAAGGGATTTTAAAAAGAAAGTTCAAAGTTTAGGGCAGCTTTGTTCCTTTATTACATAACGGGTCGTCTTTGGGATTCACTTTTTTGTGGCGGGAGAAGGCGAATGTGAGAATATTAAAAGGTGGGGTACTTCATAGAAACATATATAAACTCCATAGTTTTTCCAAAAACCATTCAATACTTGTTGCTGTTAGTTGACTGTTATTACATAAACTAGAGCGCCTTTTAGGCGTCTCTAGTTTGTTGTTTTGTTAAGTTTGTATTTGTTGAAAATTGTGAAAGCTTCCACAACCAGCAACAGATGAGCGAAAATACTCGGTAAGATAATTATGAATTTTTATTTTTTAATTCGTTTTTGTGCAGTAATTGTAAATTCCTAATTCCTAATAACCACAAAGACAATTAATTGAAAATGTAGACTTCAAAAGAAAGGTGTATTCCTGCAAAAACTCAATCTCATTAAATTTTTTTGTAACGCGAAAATCTATAATCGTTTAAAAACGGAGAATCGCATTTTCTTATAAAAATAAAACAACCGACCCAATTTACTTGAAGAGTATTCCTTTATCTACATAGCAGGGTGTCCGTTTATAGTACAAAGCCGGCTTTCATTCCTTCGATCTGACAAAGCCAGCCAAATCTTACAACATGCAAACTATCTTTTATACAGACATGTTAAGGTGATTCGTTTACTTAAATACGAATATTCTTGAGAATGTATAAATTCAGTAATAGTGTTTTTCAGCTTCAAAATTCAGATGCTATTTTTGTAGAATTATATATTAACGTTATATCGTATTTAATTATAAGATCAAATAACAATTAAATGTTTATAATGTGTGACTAAATCATTTTTCATTGTTGCAGATGTTCGAAACAAAACGCAAAACTGAAGTTTTCGCCTCAATCACAAATAGAGGTGTGTGATATAAGTAACAAATGGAAGCAAAACCTGTTACTGTTAACCACAAGTTAAGTTTTGGTTAAGTTTTCGTTTTCTTTAAGTTTGGCAACATACGTTACGTTTTTTTTTTCTTTTTAATCCGTTAATTGTTGTCTGTTAAGCCGTTTCGTTTTCTTAATACCCGTTTGTTTACTGTTATTGTTACGTTTTTTGTTTACTCTTATTATCGTTTGCATAAAAAAAAATCTTACAAATTTACACCAAAACACAAGTTTAAAATAATTTGTTGATTGTTATCAATTGCTTGTTAAACACAGTTGTTATTGTTACGTTACGTTCATACTGTTAAAACATATTTGTTATTTGTTGCACTATAACTAGAAAACTACAAGAAAATTAATTTTCTAAAACGAGAAAATTATAAAAATATTAAACAAAAATGTATTATAATGATGTTGGTAATAGTGTAATTATATTCAACTATCTTTCCAACGATTTCAACGAAAACCTAATGAGAAATTAATGTTCTAATAAAATTTTACGTCGCTATTACTATCACCATTTACTGTAAACTCTTATTGTTAGTCTAAGTTTTTACTCTAATCGTGTGTGTTTTTTTTAAATTTTAGATTAGTGTACGTATACGTTTTAGAATTTACATTTTTTTACTTAATTAAGGGATGATTATACCGGTGTGAATAATCGATTAGTTTTAATAAGTTAGTGTTAATTTTTTTTAATTGGTTTCCGTGTGCCTTACTTATTAATATTTTTAAAGTGTGTGGCTTTTGCATTTAGTTTACTTATAGGTGTATTTGTTTTGTAAAATTTTATCTATTTCAAAACGCCTTTATTTAAAACAACCATTTTTATAAATCGTTGTTTCAAATACATGTTTGAAATGATAAAATTTATATTTTGTTTGTTGATTATTTTCGTTAGGTTTTTTATTAAGTTTTAATTTCTTAGCTGTAATTGTTAAAATGAAACAAAATGAATCAGGGGACTGTACACTTGAATTAAAGTACAATAACCACTTTGCAAGAATGCGATTAGTTCCAAACTACCATTAGCTACAGACAACTTTCTGAGATTAATCACAGAGCTTCTTCAGAAAATTGTTATCGTTATATTGTTATTTGTTTTTGTTATTTTTATTGTTTTATTATGTTGTTAAGTTTGTTGTTGATTTTTATTTGTAAATATTTGTACATAACTTGTGTGTAAATAAATAGCGAGTGTGCTTTTTGCATTATTTTTGTTTTTTTCATTGAAGGAAATATAACAAAATAACAGCATATAGTAAACACACAAAGAAGTTAATACAGTTATTTTTATTTAGATCAAGTCAAAGTATAACAAAGTTATAAACGTTAAAAGCGAGGTTAACGATATATTCAAGATGATTAAAACGCATACAAGAAGTCATTTAAAAAACCGCAAGAATTTTTTTTTGTTCACTAATGATTAGAATTGTCTTTATTTTGTATAAAATTTTATTGAAACAGTATATATGAGCAATAATTAAAAAGTAATTGACTCGTTTCAGTAATAAAATTAATTTAAATTTAAGGTTTAATGAAAGAACAACTTTGTTCGTTTTTAGACAATGTTTTATAAAATATGAAACTACAGTACGACACCAAAATCAAACTCAAATCAAAATTTCAAAAAAAATAATCTAATAAAAGTTCATCGATGTGGGAAAGAATCAAAAACAGAAATAAAAAATTCGTTTTGTGCATTAGATATGTTGAATTTTTACACAAAGTTTCTATTTAATCATATATTATTAATTACTTCACTGCTTACTTGAATTTTGCATGTATCACAACAGTCTTAGTAATTTCGTCGCAATACGTCGTTGCATCTTACCGCTTTGTGTAATCGTTTATTGTTACGTTGTTACATCATTTGTCCTGATTGTCGCAAGGAAACTACACTCACTTTTTGGCTATCCTAAGTGAACTACGTTCCGATCAAACTATCTTGACACAATAACTTCATAAATTCGGCGCACGTTGTTGTTCTTCTAAGACCCTCATGATAACATCGTAAGTGTCTCTAATTTTTTTCTTATCCACGCGATAAGGACCAAGAATTTACTTCTTAGCTTTAAACCAACACCATATTGAGTCATTCCATATAAAAACGTCTGAAATAAAAAAAATTGTTGCCGACTCATTTTAGATTGAATTTTATTAGATACGGCACAGGCTATAAAATCCAGTACTGTACTAATTCATTCTATTAGAAATGCTTACATTAAAGTTTCTAAGTTAGTATATACTCAAAATGGTTCTTGTCCAGCAAATAATTCAAAACTAGATTCGTTTAATTGTTTACCTCGTGTTGATATACCAGTATTTAGTGGGATGTTGGAGGAATGGCCCAATTTCATTTCGTTGTTTGAATCGTTAGTAGATGCCAACTCAAACCTCCCAGAGACTACAAAATTTCACTGTCTTAAAACTTCTTTAAAGGATGATGCTTTGGCAGTAGTGTCGAATTTCACTTTGGAAGCTAGAAACTATGCTTTAGCATTAACCGCTCTAAAAAACCGCTACCAAAATAAACGAAGATTAGCATCATTATATTTGGATAGAATTCTTGAATTTAAACCTTTAAGCAACGGTTCTTTGCAAAATTTAAATTCGTATTTGACAGTTCATGAAAATAATATGAATGCATTATTAGCATTGGGAATCACCAATATTGCAGATTTTTTCAAGTTACAGTTAGCTTTGAGGAATTTAGATCTAGCATCACGCAGGTCATTTGAAGAAAAATCTTCTTCCCAAACAATTCTTACTTATGCGGAACTGATCGATTTTGTCACAGAACGTAGTCGAAAATTAGCGCTAATCGTTCCGAAGAAAAATATTTCCCAAAACTGTACGGGAGTAAAAACCAGTACTACTAAGGTTTATAACGTTAAACCTAAAACTAACAAGAAATTAAAACCTAAAGTTGTAGCTCAGCCCATTTCTAGATCAAATGAAGTTAATCAGGTATCGCAAAATGTAAATGAAACAAAACATAATACGATTGCGGGCAATCTGCCAACAAATCGATTTAAATGTTTTAATTGTTTTGGAAACCATTTAGTTATTGACTGCGACAAACCGAAGTCGTTACTTTGTTATACATGTCGCAAACCGGGAGTAACCAAATTGAATTGTCCCAATTGTAACGTTCATCGTTCGGAAAACTAATCCGGAATTCTGTTTTAAGAGTCGGCCAGATTTCCGTACCAGACTCTACAAAGAGTTTAAAAACAAATAGCAGCTCCGCAGTTTCCCCCAAAACTTGCAGAACTAATTGTTTGTTAAATACTCAATCTTTTATCAAGGTCGTTGATGGACCTATTTGTGATGTTGTTAATTGTAATAATGTTGTCAATAATAGTGACCCATTATTGATTGGATCTGTTACTAGATCACCCTTGTCGTTGGTAGAACAGCATTCGAAACCTGTTCCTTCTAACATTGTTGTTGAAAATTTTGTTTCTTCTGAAACAGGGTCGAACTTGGTATTTTTCCCAGTTGAATACGGTGTACCAAAATGGGGTTCTGATACATCGGTAATTATTGAACCTAATGCAAAAACAATTCGTATTGACAAACATTATTGTTGTGACTGTTGTAAAAGTAGTTTTTGTACTCTTGGTGATAAAAATTGTTGCAAAAGTGGTGGATGTGGCAAAATAGAGATTTCTCACAAAGAATCCAAGTCAGGTATTGTCACCAATAGTTCGTTGTCAAATGTGGAATTTACTAATAATATTTATACGATGGTTAAAGCGGCTAAGCAATGGTTTATTTCGATTGTTTTAATAAATGTTGAAAGTTTCGTAACCACATATGGTACTTTTGATTCAGGGTCCAGTTTGTCGTATATTGGCTGCGAAGGAATGAAACTTTTCAAAAGTATAGGTTATACTCCTCTCTCTGTTAAACCGTTTTTAGCTGAAATGGCAAATTCAGAAGTAATTTCGGTTTCGCATATGTACAACGTTCCGGTGAGAATTGGGAATAGAAACTTAAATTTTACATTTTATTATCTACCGTCTCTGTCGGCAAGATTGCTATTAGGCTTTGATAACATTTCTAAAGCTAAAATCTGTACCACTTCACACTTAGATTCTTGGTGGTTTGAAGACGAACCCCAAAACGTGTTTGAATTTTTTTTAAACATCCCGAATGAACAGATACAGCCTAGTTACGGAATAGTTCCTTTTGCTAAAAATGAAAGAGAAGTTTTGGATAAAATTGTAACAAGTGGTTTAGAAAAACTTGAATCTTCAATAGATTTAACATCGAAGATTTCTCATAAAATCGAAATTGGTGATGCGGTGCCTATAAAACAAAAAGCTTATCAATATTCACCCAAAATCTTGGAAGCAATGTATAGCGAATTAGACCGATTATTGGAAAAAAAGTTAGTCGAACCATGTACTTCACCTTGGGCTTCGCCGGTGGTTATGGTCAAGAAGGGTGATGGGTATCGGTTTTGTATAGATTTTAGAAAGATTAACGCGTTAATTCGTAAAGATGCCTATCCCTTACCAAATATGACACACCTTTTAGATAGTCTTCGTCAGGCGAAATACTTGTCGAAACTTGACTTACGTCAAGCATTTCACCAAGTTCCGTTGGAAGATGAGTCTAGTCGCGATTTGACAGCTTTCATTGTACCGGGTAGAGGTTTGTTTAGATATCGAGTAATGGCATTTGGTTTATCAAATGCGCCAGCTACTTTCCAAAGATTAGCAGACCACGTATTTGGGCCTGAATTGTATCCTTATGTTGTAGTATTTTTGGATGATATTTTGATTTGTACTCCAGATTTCGAAACGCATTGTAGCATGCTCAGCGAAGTATTTAACCGATTGAGTTTAGCCGGATTGAAAGTGAATCCGGAAAATGTGAATTTGGCTGTAGAGAAGTAAAATATCTTGGTTATTGTGTCAACTCGAACGGACTCACTGTTGATCGTGACAAAATTGAATCCGTTGTGTTATTTCCTGCACCATTAAACATAAAGCAATTGCGTACCTTTTTGGGTATGGCAGGATGGTATCGAAGGTTCATACTAAACCTTTCAACTATTGTAGCACCATTAACACATCTTTTGAAAAAGAAATCAGTTTGGACTTGGGGAAAAGAACAATCTGAATCGTTTGAGAAGCTTAAGTGCGCTTTGTCATCAGCACCAGTTTTAGGTAGGCCAGATTTTTCGTTGCCGTTTGTTTTGCAAACTGACGCAAGTTCCACAGGATTAGGAGCCGTATTAATACAAATGCAATCTGGCGAAGAACGTGTCATTGCATATAGTTCTCGCTCCTTATCCCAAGCTGAGCAAAATTACTCAGTAACGGAAAAAGAATGTCTTGCTGTATTATTTGGCATTGAACGCAATCGCCATTATTTGGAAGGATATAGATTTACCGTAATTAGCGACCACGCTTCTTTGAAGTGGTTAATGAATCTTAAAAATCCGACTGGTAGATTAGCCAGATGGTCACTTAAATTGCAAGCATATGATTTTGAAATAATATATAGAAACGGTTCCTTAAATAGTGTTGCCGACGCATTATCTAGAATTCCTACTTCGACGGTAAACTTAATTAGTTCAGTTTCGACTGATTGGTACGATGGGAAGGTCTATAAAGTTCAAACTTTACCGGAACTTCCTCCCGATTGGAAAGTTGAATCCAACCGGTTGTATTATTTTAGAAAATGTTTTCTCAAAGAAGAGTTAACAGAACCAAGTGAAGACTGGAAGTTAGTTTTGCCAATACAAGAAAGACAAATTGTACTTAAATCATGTCACGATGATGTGCAATCTGGACATCTTGGGATCGATAAAACGCATTGGCGAGTTGGCAGACTTTATTTTTGGCATGGTATGTATTCTGACATCCAAAGGTATATTCGGAATTGCGACATCTGTCAGAGGGTTAAACCAGATAATCAACCACCTAGGGGAAAAATATTTCCACGTTATTTAACTACTTCTTGGGATATAGTATCAACTGATTTAATGGGACCTTATCCTCGCAGTTCCAAAGGAAACACATATCTGTTAGTATTTCAAGGCTTGTTTACAAAATGGGCCGAATTGATTCCTATACGTCAAGCCACTTCCAAAGTCATTGTTGAAAAATTTCGTTCGCACGTATTAGCTAAGTTTGGTTGTCCTCGCATTTTGTTGTCCGACAACGGGAAAAACTACATTAGTCTCCTTATAAAAGACTTGGCTCGCGACTGCAACTTGGAATTGCGCAATACGCCGTTGTATCATTCGCAAGCCAACCCAACTGAACGGACTAATAGAAATATAAAACAACTGATTGTAACTTATCTTGATGGCCAATCTCATCAGAAATGGGATACCAACCTTGGAAAAATTTAATTTGCATTAAATTCTGTTGTCCAAAAGTCAACCAAGTTTTCTCCTGCATTTTTGAATTTCGGCCGTGAACTTCGTACTGGAAAAGAGATAAACGTTCAGGCTCCTATACCTAAACAAATATCAGAACAAATTGTTGAGGACTCGCTAAAGAATTGGTCTCAGAGGATATCGGAACTTAAGCACTTTTTTGTTGTGGCTGAGAGTAACCTATTAAAGGCTAACCAATCTCAAAGTTTACAATATAACTTTAGGAAAAGAACTGATTGTTTTAAGAGTGGAGATCTTGTACTTCGTAGCTCTTTTCAGTTGTCATCGTCGGTGGATAAAGTAGCCTCAAAATTGTTTCCTAAGTACGAAGGACCTTTTGTTGTCCTTGATGTCCTTTTGTTGTTAGTCCAGCAGGAGTATGCACATTGCAGGACTCGAATGGGAGAAATGCAGATGTATGGCATCCTTCAAAATTAAAACTCTATTTCAATGAAATACCCTGACACGTTCGTTTTCTCACAAACAGCTTTATCGCTGGAAGGGGGTGTGTACTGTTTAGTCGCTCTCAAGACCGTTTGTAAAAATATTTGTAATTAGCCAATTTAGTTATACTAGAAAGTTAAATAATTTTATTCATATTAAAACAATAGTTAGCTATTTCGTTTCGTAATTTTGTAAGGTGAGTTGGCATAGAAACGTCACTTGTCAATAATGTTTATCGATACGGCATTTCCCGTATTTTCCTTTTTTTTTTGTTCCGTAAAAACGTTTAACAAACCTCGTTGGGTTTTGGTAAAAGCAGTTTTAATTCGACGGGTAGGTTTTACTTGTTTTAAATTGATAATTATTAAAAATTATTAAAATTATAGCTCTAATTGGGATCTCATTCAATGGTTAATTTGAAGGATCAAATTGGAATTGGTTTCATTGGTAAATGTGGGTAGATGGAGGAAACAGTTTAGTCACTCTGTCTCAAATCTTAAAAATTGTTGATTGGAAGTCGGAATTAAGGTCAGATGTACAGTTCGTTTGTGTCATTTTGTGTCCATAAAACAGTCGCAAAACTGTGTCGTATAACTAAGTAGATAATTAGAAAATACGAAAAAAACATCGTAAATTTCCATTTCTTTCGTTTTGTGTTGATAAATATATTGAATTAGTAAAATACGTATTAATTGCCAATATTCATTTCTTTTGTTCGTTTATGTAAAAAAAATGTATCTCTTGTAAATTATCTCTTGTAAACTAAACGTTGAAGATTTGAAATTTTATAATATAAATGTCATACCGTTTGGAAGCTTTTCCTAACAAAATCAATGTACATTGACAGATTAGAAGGATAGAAAAGGTAAATAAACTTTTATCTCTGATCGTCTTCAACACTAGTGACATTACTATAATTTAAATGTTCTTGTTTGCTATTGTTATACTTAAATTTCCACGTTTTGTTTAAATATTTACAGTGGAATTATATCGAAGTTGTCGTTCATTTAAGAAGTTAATATTTTATTTAATAAAATTTTTGAAATTGGTAGTAGTCTTTTTAGGTGTAACTCCCCTATACAAAAAAACAAAAATCCTAATTGTTCTTATTGTTTTAAATTTACTTGTAGTAGATTGTTTTCTTGTTACACAATTTTAAAGCAAAAGTTGATTAAAAATGTCGATTTTGGGAAGTTTTTATTTAAATGAGCAAAAACAAGCGCTTGTAAAAATCAAACTCCTGCAAATTTTGTTCTTTGGGACCCTAGGGAAGAGTTTCTCAAAATTACACAAAAATCTAAAATGGGTCGGATTTGCCAATTAGACGATTTGAAATGGAATGACCCATTGACATCTTCTAAGATTGTAAGTATTTTTGTTTTCTTTTTGTACCTTTAAAAGCTACGTCTCAAAATTGTTTTTTTTTTTTGTATAATCGATACTAACTGTCGCTTTGCACAGGCCTTCATTTGTTAACGGCGACCGGGCCGTTAGTCAAAATAAATAAGAAGAATTTAGTATTTACAGTAGTTTATAAAATAAAATATATATATAATGTCTTTAATGTATAACAAAAAAAACTTCAATAAAAATATATAAGGGCGTCTAAAATTTTTATATGTTCTATTATTTGAATTTCAATAACACCTTATTATCTATTTACAAGAAATCAACATGGATATATAGATAATGACTACGACGAGCTTTAACCAAAATAAAATAAATTTACAATTTTTGCACTTATCTTAATTGATTTGCCCCAACTTGAAATAAAATCGTAATCCAAAAAAAGGAACCGCCGTGACTGCTCGTTGATGGTAGTCGGCTTCTTATTACATCACAAATACGGAAACTTATTGTAGCTTTTGTTTCCAAAAACTGTACTAGAACAGTAGTTTTGAGAATTTCTTCACAAATATTTGATAGACGTAGAAAAATTATAGTTCGTTGTCTTAATTTTTTTATTACAGCGCAAACAGGAACGTTGTAATTACTTTTATTTTTGACAAGTTTTAAAGTTAAGCACCAGCATTTAATTTTAGTTAAATTTAAAAGAACACATAGTCCAGTACTAAAAATTAAATTAAAAAAAAAAATTAAACTAAACTTAATTACGATATCTCCGTAAATTTACGTTAGTTACCTCAAACTTGAGGCCGAACTCTTAAGACAAAAACGCCTTTTTCTTTCGACTTTGAACGCTGCAATCCTCGTTTTCGTGCCGGTGCCGTATCAATCAAGGTCTTTAATAAAATCCAAAGTGCATTTAAATGTTACTTTAAAGTATTTACGAGGAAATGTAAGAAAATTAAATAGTTACACTATCCCCTTCCCCAGACGAAAAATAACATGAGCATGTTCTATTTTTCTAGTATCAAGTGTTGGAACCAATATAAAAATATTAGAGACGCATATGCATCAATTCATTGCAACATTCAACATCATTCATCAATCTATTATTCATTTAGATTCGCTTCTCCAAAATAAGGTTTTAGATCTTTTACATGCTACGTTCCTACGTCTTTATTATCTTCGTCTTCTAATTCGTAACACAAGGGGGAAGGTACTTTTCGTACTGTACACAATATGTACTTTGGTGCAAGGTTTTCTGCCAATGTATTTGCTACGGATGATAATTCAAAATGTTTCTTCCATACTAAATCTCTCACTTGATAACGTAAGTTAGTTTTCCCTAGGTTGCATTGCCGTACATTTCTTTCATAGGCGTTTTTAAGTTTTATTCGAATATCTTCAAATTCCTTAAGCTCTGAAAATGTTTCTTCATATTTTGCACGATCATTAGAGGTCATCTCTAAAACTTCATCACCAAGTTTTCCGTAGAAATATCCTACGACAGGTAGTCCTCTTCCAAAAACTAAATGACTTGGGGTTATTCTTGTTACCTCATGTACTGCTGAACTATTTGCGTATCTAATCTTGAACACATTGAGATCCCATGAATGGCCGTTAGTACCACTCTGTCCGTTCAGTACAGTTTACTTGCGGATTGTAAAGTGAATTATACCAGAATTTCTGTATATGATAAGTTTGAAATAAATAAGTCACAAAGTCTACCATAATGATCTAAGAGACTTCAAACACCAAAAACACATCATTTTCCAAAAATTTACAAATTTCTGTGGCACTCGCTTTCCTCATAGGTTTCAAAAAAACAAATTTGCTAAACCAGTCTGTTAAAACAAGCAGCCAACAATTACCAGATTTTGACCTGGGTAAGGATCCTATAAGATCCGTCAAACCGATCTGAAATGGAAACTCCACTTTCTTTTCACACAAAAAAAAATTTTCAAGTTAAGGTAAATTACTTTATTTTGAGTAAATAGTGACTTTCATATAATTCTAAGACATATTTTTTTAAAACAAATAAAGCGTTTCTTTGAAGATATTTACTAACAATAAAATAATTTGAGTTTCAAAACAAGATAGTTTGATATTCTCATTTCAACGCTAGCAATGATCGTTCTCGTTCTCTTGTTTTAATATATATGGTATTTAATTTGATCTACCATATACAATTCATTGAGTATCTGAATGTTTAAATCAAATTCATCTGGTTTATAACTAAGGACATATTTATTTAGTTTGTGTACATGAGTTTGTTAATTTAATCTTCACTGTAATTTGATTTAAAACTTAATGTTTATTTGAAAGAAGAATAGAAATAAAAAACTTCTATTTACATTTTAATTAGACACATACAATATATATTTATGAGCGTTGTTATACAAAATATATGAATTTAACAAAAATAACTGCATTTTTCTTTTTGGAGAAGTATCAGTAAAGATTTTTATCATCTGCATTTAGTGAGTTGAACTCGGCTGGTGTACCAATTTCTATGCGTCTTTTGAAACCGCAGTACCAGTAGGTCCAGGATTGCATAACGCCGACACACAAGGATAATTATTCTGTATAAATAAAATACAAAATTTAAATTTAAATTAAAAAATTGACAGTCAAACATTGCACCATCAAAATTTAGACTAATAAAAAAAAGAAGTGATTCCAATAGATACCTGTAGTAGTTCTGGATAATTTCTTTTAAGGGTCCCCAATTTTTATACAATCCTTTGTGTCCAAACAAACCACAGGTCCAAACGTTCTAAATACACCGCACAATTTGCACAATGCACAGTACGCAAATACGAATCATAATAATCTTAATGTAAAAATGCTAAAATTAGATTAATCTTTTTCACACGATGCATACACACATTCAATTCGAGGTAATGATGATAACGCGGTCACGTAGCTGCATGCTAAGCATTATTTAAAAGTACAATTCTCAAAATAAAATAATTAATTTCTCCATTTTAGAACATCAATGTTTCTATGGCTTTAATTTTTGTAACAGAGTTTTATACATTGAAGTGCATCGCTTTCTTTGTTTTTAGAACGCAGTTGCATTGTTTCTGTGACATTTCTTTAAAACAAGAACTATTCCTAAAAAATAAGTTTCTTGTATTAACAAACTGAAAAATCTTAATATAATATAATTCTCTTAATTTGAGATCAGCTTTAATTAAATCTAGTAAAAATATTTAAGAGAATATAAGTCTTCAATTCGAGATAACTTTTTTTTCTGTGTTCCTTGCCCGTTAAGTGCAGTGTTGGGTGATTTTTGGAAACCACAAGTTTTACACATTTTAATGTATCGCAGAACATCAGCTTTCATTTTAGGCCAATAAAATTGAGCCATTACACGCTTCCACGTTTTAAACAACTCAAAATGTCCTGACGTAACAGAATCATGACAATCTTATAATACGTTTTTTTCAATGTCTTAAGTACGATAATTTTTTATGGTCTCTTTCATTCATTTATTTATAAATTTTGCACCGTTGTCTGACTTCATTATTTTTATATTATAACTTGTTTCGTTTTTACAGTATGGTAAAAACTTTGCTATCCTATTTTTTTGATTCGGACTTACTGGGAAAGTAGAAAGAAGTTCTAGCCAACACTTTAGTTTGGTAAAAGTTTAGCGTGTGTCCTTGATTCCACACGTGTTCTGCCACTGCTCATTTTGTAACTCTGCGGTGCTTGCAGTCAGCCATATGCGTGTAACTTCAATAGAGCGTCCCGTCTGTCCTATATAACTTAATCACAGGAACATAGAATTTTGTGAACTCCAACCCCTTGTTTGTCTTTAGCAGATGTAAACCAAGTGTTCAGGATATCCTTATTCGTAAAAACAGTTTTGATACTATGTTTCTTTAGCACCCTGCTTATTTTGTCTGTCGAACACATAAAGCATGATAAATAAGCGGTGATAGTAGGAGGTGATAAGACTTCTTTGATTTCTGGATTTATTGCTCTTTCCCTTGCGTTTTGGATCTTTTGGAACCCGTATCTAATATATGTAGTAGGGACTTTATCAGTGTTTCCTTTTCTTTTTGTAGATTTTCATTATCTGACAGACGTATAGCTCTTTTAGCTTAAGTATGTAAAACAGTATTTTTCTGTACTTGATGGTGCTGAGATTTGACGTTTAAGTATCTATTAGTTTGCGTTTTCTTTTCATAAACGGAATGCCCCAATTTTCCGTTACTTTTCCTTATCACCAGTACATCAAAAAAGGCTAGACTGCTGTTATGTTCTAACTCCATAGTAAATGTAATGCTATTACGTGCAGAGTTTATATGTTGAAAGAACTATTTTAATTTATCTTTACCATGAAGCCATACAACAAACGTATCATGAACATATCTGAACCAAATTTTTGGTTTTAAATTAACATTTTCCATAATTTTAGTTTCAAAATACTACATGTAAATATTAGCTATAACTGGAGAGAGCGGCGAACCCATGGCCGAATCTTGTACTAGTTTAATTAAGTTGTCGTTATAACTGAAACAAATGTGTTTAAGACAGAGTAATTCTCTTCTAGAGCAAAAAAAAACACTTCGTCTACCGGCACTTTAGTAAAAATAGATATCAGATCAAAACTAACTAGGATTTCTTCTTTTCTTATACGCAAGTTTATAATTTTCTCTACAAAGTCTGTAGAATCTTTAATGTGAGTTTTTGTATTTCTTGTCAACAGCAAGAACTTTGCAGCTAGATAACGTGCTAACGATTGGGTTGGTGAATTGATGACGCTCACTATCGGTCGAAGGGAGACTCCTTTGTGTATCTTGGGAAGATAGTAGATTCGTAGCATAACTGGATTTTTGACAATCAAACCTTGTTTCTTGTTAATATCTATAGTAGTGGAGTTTTGATGGCGGAGTTTACTTTCATGCATAAGGGATTTAAAGAGGTTTTCTGTAGACGTATGTAGCAATCTTCCGAGAGTAAATTTGTTTCGAGTTAATTACGCTTATCGCTAATGATATAAATATTGTCATTTACACGTTTTCCTTCAGTGACATTTACCACTCTGAAGATGCAAGCTGAAATGTCTTGCGAAACGTAATATTCGCAATAATAGTGTGATAAATACCCCAAATAAATATAAAAATATATTATTTCAACAGTTTAACCAGATTGTAGGCGCACGAAAGTTAGAGGCATAATGTCTAGTTGTGCAAAGAAAAATTCTGAAAATTTTTATATTTTACAGTTAATTTATTCTAAACTAACTGACAACAAAAATACACTATCTGAAAAACAAATGGATTTTTATAAAGCAGAAGAAACCATAGATTCTCATTCAAGAAAACTTGCTTTTGAGAAACAAAAACCAAAGTAACCAACCAATTTTCAATCAAAAATGTCGATGACAATTCTGATCAAAGCAACAGCCCTCTTGAAAACTTTTATCTACATCCTAACGATCATAACCTCAGAAGAGCGACTAGACACCAACATAGCCAAAGAAAACTAGAAGTCAACTCAATTGCTATTGGTTCATCCAATAATACCGCAAAAACCGAGCAAGAGACAGTCAGAAAGAGTACCGGTTTGTACTATTTCTTCGACGTATAAAAAAATCATTCAAGACAAGGAAAAGGCAAAAGAACAAAAATAGAAAAAAAAGAAAACAAACAAGAAAGGTTCCTGAAACTATTAGAGCAAAAAAACAAGAGTATAAAAAAGAAACAATCTGTACCAACAGAACCATTATTTAATAATAAAAGGCAAAGCAATATACAGAACATTTCAAATTTGAAACGTCAGAAATCAAGAAAAGTACTCTTCTACCAAAACCGCGTGTCAAAAATTTGTTGCATGACGAAATCGGTGATTTTTTTCAAGTCAAAGAAAATAAACCACCAAATCTACTGCTGAAAAACAATAATATAGTAGTTTGTAGAGGTTTGTGTTTCACGTGTGGTATTAATATCTACATGATAAATGTTGGTATACAGTGTCAGAAAAATTAATCAAGAAAATATCATGCTAGATGCTTAAGAAACTACAACCTTTATAAAGAAAAATTCATGTGTAAGGTTTGCTTTAAAAAATTCCACACGCAGAATGATATATACGGTAAAATATTTGTTTATTTTGGTACTTAAGCTAATCGTCAAGACTTGAGCTTTTACTCATTTTAAAAATAAAGCTTCTTGTATGTTAATTGTTCTGGTTTGTTTAAAAATACAGTTTATAATACTTATAAAATTGTTTTATACTTTTATATTTTCATTTAAAACAAATGAATAATAAATTATAAGTTGTTATCGCACTTTTTATCAGTTCTTTAATTAACTAGAAATTTATACATGCCAATCATTAGCATTTTAGTATGCCAATAATTGAATTCTCGATGCCAATAAATAGAAGAAAGGAGTGCCAATAATTAGAAAACAGTTGCCAAGCAATGGGAAAACACAGTAGATATTACAAAACAAATTATAGTTTGATAAACATTTTTTATTTATAACGATCTAGCTATTTAATCATTACATCATTAAGATTACTAGTGTTGGCTTCGATACTTAACGTCATAAGTAAACTACTACGCTTAAAGTGCTAATTATTTTTAAGGTTTTTGCGGCCATGATTTTTTAACAAATATGGTATACGATTATATAAGTATCCTGGCTATTTTATTATATAAGTATCCTGGCAATTTTATTATATTTAGTTTCTTAGCTATATCATTATATAAGTATCCTGGCTATTTTATTATATAAAATAGCCAGGATACTTAGAGGGCAAAATGTCAAAATGAACTTTACTGCAATTAAATTAGCCGATAATTTCTCAAAACCGAAGGAAACGAAAGCACCACTTGAGGAAACAGGAGTCTACCACATCCCCTATTCGTGTGGGCTGGCTTATATAGGACAAACGAGGCGCAACGTAGCTACCATATTTAAAGAACATAGGGTAAGATCGCCTAAGGTAGCGCGCAATCTAAGAATGCGGATTGTTTGTTTACAGTGGAAGGAGGTTAGTGATGTGCTCGGTTTAGTGTTCGGTTGAAAGCTGCAATAGGCCTAACAAACCTGTGAAAATTTTAAAGAATTCGGATGAGCAAAAACTGAATTATCAAAAGTTGAAAAATTTGGACAAAGTACGGTGTAAATGAATCCCTTTTGAGGAAGCGTTTAAAAGAAAGAACCATCCCAGAATCATTGGGTCGATTTAAAGTAACATTTATTGCAAAAATGGAAGCTGACCTAGCTGAAAAAGTCCGCAAATTAGATCAATTATTCTATGGATTAACGTACAAAGGGCTTCAGAGCTTAGCTTTTAAGTACGCCAAAAGTTGCCAGCTAAATCACAGATTTAACAAAACCACACAATTAGCTGGTAAAAAATGGATTAGTTTATTTTGTAAACGACACAATTTTTCAATACGGTAACCAGAGAAGGTGAGTGCGGCACGAGCACGTGGATTTAATAAAGTTCAAGTCTCTATATTTTATAACAATCTAAAAGCAAGCTACGAAAAGTTCAAATTTACATCAAAATCTGTCTTCAACATGGACGAAACTGGTATGCTTACTGTTCCGAATAAAGTCCCCAAAACCGTGTCCACTAAAAGGAAGAAAGCTGTGAGAAAAATAGTGTCTGGGGAAAGAGGACAACTAGTTACAGCAATTTGTTGCTTTAGTGCTTTAGAGATTTATGTACCACCGGCTTTAATTTACCACCAAAAACGGGAGAAAAGAGAACTTTTATTTGGTGCACCAAAGGATGCCCTACTATTAGTGTCAGACAGTGGTTTCATAAATACCGATCTTTTTCTGAAGTGGCTGTAACATTTTAAGGAGTTTGTTAAATCATCAGTAGATAATCCTGTTCTCCTTCTACTTAATAACCATAGTTCGCACATCAGCCTCTCAGCCGTAAATTTTTGCAGAGAAAACGGAATACATTTGATAAGCTTACGTTCCCACAGTAGCCATAAAATGCAACCACTGGATGTAGGATATTTTGGATCGCTGAAAACAGCTTACAGTCAAGAGGCTGATAAATGGCAAGCCTTTAATCCGGGGAAGACGATAACGCAATTTCAAATCGCCGAACTTTTTGGCAGAGCCTACAGTAGAGTTTTTTCCATTCAAAAAGCAGAGAAGAGTTTTTCTTCGACAGACATTTGGCCTTTTAATCCTGATGTTCTATGAAGAAGCTTTTCCGCTAATTCCCCAACGTATCTCTCCAATACCAAGTACAAGTGGTTATGGTTTGACGGAAGTTAAAACGAAATCTCCGATTACACTGGTCTGCATGAAAATCGGCCCTCATATCATTCTTGACGATTCTTATGTAAAATGACCTCCTGAATCCAGAAATGAGCTCCGTTTTTACCCATCACCCACCTATTTTGGAGGGACATCATTTTTATTTTATTTTTTTTATTTTTTTTTTAGAATTTTAACTTTTAGCAGTTAAACGTCCCAAAGCAGGTAATAAAATTTATACCAAAGTATATGGCAAAAGTTTTGCTATAAAATGTATATAGAAACAACAATAAAATACAAATATATAAGAACAGTAAAAAAATATCAATAAACAGTTAGGAACATTCACTGCACGACGCTGGCGATCTCAATACCACATGCAGGTTTGAACAGGAATTTTCGACAGGCTTGAACTTGCATTACTCTTCTCATTATAGTAGTATATTACATTGTTTGCTTAACTGCTTCGATCAGTACATTTATAGCTGTTGCAGAGTTAACTTGTCGACGTTTTAAACGTGCTGGAATTTGTGTTCATTTTTGTTCATTTGTGTAAAACAGTAAAACTACACTCCGGATTTTGTCAAGTGACTAAGTGTGATTTGTGGTTAATGTCGGGCGTTGAATTACTGTTTAATTATGCCATGCGAGTGTAAAAATGATCCCGATAGCTTTTGTTATGTCTGCGGGGAATTAACTTTAAAAGCGCAACGAAAACCCCTTTCTCCGCTTGTTAAAACAGCTTATACGTTGTACTTTGATTGTCAAGTTGGCGACCAAGACAAGACTTGGGCTCCATCAGTTTGCTGTACGACTTGTTACAGTAGTTTGGCCAAATGGCTCAAAGGTACCCGTAAATCAATGCCATTTGCTGTGCCCATGGTTTAGCGTGAACCTCGCTGTCATCTTACAGATTGTTACTTTTGTATGACTTCCACCGTCAGGTTTTCGAGCAAAAGTAAGCATATAATTCAGTATCCCAATATTCCGTCAGCTCTAAGACCTGTTCCTCATAACGATTCCGCAGATTTAGTTTCTCGGCAACCTCACCTCCTCACTCAATCGGAATTAAATGATCTTGTCAGGGATTTGCAGTTACCCAAGACTAAATCTCAGCTCCTAGGATTGCGACTTTAACAGTGGAAACTCTTAGAAAAGGGAGTGAAAATATCTTCTTACAGCACCAGACAAGCAACCCTGAAATGTCTTTTCTCAGAAGATAAAGGTTTAGTGTTCTGCCCTAATGTAAATTTATTGATGACAGAGCTATAGATGCCATGTGACCCAGACAAATAAGGACTGTTTATAGACTCATCAAAAACAAGCTTAAAAGTTGTCCTGTTGGCAAATGAGAATGACTTCCCATCAGTTCCAGTTGCATACTTTGTTGATATAAAGGAAACGTACGAAAACATCTTCAGAATCCTTAACAAAATTAGTTATCATGATTATAAGTGGAAACTTTGCGCTGACTTAAAAGTTGTTGCTCTACTCACGGGCCTGCAATCAGGATTCACAAAATATTGCTGCTTCCTTTGTGAATGGGATAGCCGAGCCCGAGATAAACATTACATCGTACGGGACTAGCCTCTGCGAGAAAATCTTATTCCTGGTCAAAAAATGTCGCCCACAATCCTTTGCTTCCGAAGGAAAATATTTCCTTACCACCTTTACACATCAAACTTGGATTGACCTAAATCGACAAGAAAAAGGAGATTGGCTTGCATTTCAAAACGTTTGTAAGATTTTCTTGGGTAACCACAAAAGTGAAGATTATGTCGCTCACGTCGAGGAACTGCTTTCAGCGTACAAGGACATAGGATGTAACATGTCTCTTAAAGTTCACTTCCTTCACTCGCATCTGGACTTTTTCCCTGAAAATTTAGGAGCAGCCTCGGATGAACACGGGGAACGGTTCCATCAAGACATCGCTAAGCTGGAGAAGAGATTTTCAGGGAAGTGGAATGCAAGCATGTTGGCGGAGTACTGCTGGTTTTTGAAACGAAAAAACTGTACCTCAAGGTATAAAAAGAAAGCAAGCACCAAGTAACGATGAATATGTTTTTGTTTATTACTGATTATAGCTAAAATAGTTCTTTTTCCTATTTAAATTAAATTCATGTCAGATTGATGCATCCAAAGGCAAAAAGGAGCAGAAAAAATTTAAAACTACTCCAAAGGCAACGGTCTCCAAAAAACACTGTGGGATTTGTTTAGTCTGCGATGAATTATATACAGACCCTCCGGAATTAGACCTCATTGAATGCTCAACGTGTAAAATGTGGTACCATGAAGTTTGTACTGATTATGAAGGGTTTGGCCTTTTTTATTGTGATAAATGCAAAAAACACTAGTGCGCATTTGAGTGTAGTTAGTTTTTATTTTTTTTTTACTTCAACTTGAAATACATGTTTATGTTTTGATTATTTTTTGTAAGATTAAAATTCTATTTCCATGATACATTTTTTTCTCTTCTCTAAACTGTACATTTTTTTTTCTGCAGTAGATTTTAAGTTAAGTGCGCAGTCTTAGTCGACCTTACCCGAAAGCGGATACAAAGAAACTTAACACAAGATCTGCTGTTGCGGAACACTTCTTAGACACTTGTCACACAATAACATTTGAAAAGGCAACAATGTTGGTTAAATCACAAAACTTCTGGCCTAGGCTATACAAGGAAGCCATCGAAATCCAGAAGTACGACAATTTCAATAGGGATAATGGAATTGATCTAGCACCTGTATGGAAAAACGTGTTCCGGAAGACTAATAGATTGAAACCGTCACGAACCACTGACCTGAACGGCGTAATATATTGCCAGGATCCTATACCTTCAGTTTCAGTTTTTCTGAAGAAGACAACGACATGACTGTCGAAACGTCAAATATTGTAAATTTTTCAAAGTTTATAAGCTTCCTAAGTTTTATGAATTTCAAGAAAAGTGTAAATATCGAACGCGGTTCAAAACTCGAAAGTATTTATTTGTTAAAGTGTTAATGATTGGATAGTTTACTCTAATTCTTATTTATTAATTATATATTTTTTAATTACTTCTATTAGATATTGTCTTAAACTTGCGTTTGTGTAAAGTTACGTTAAGTTATAGTTTATACAGCAAATCTTATAGAATTTTTTCTTTTAATAATGATTTTAACTAGCAATGTTATATTTTAATTGTTTAAAAATTGTCAGGCGACAGTACCAAGTTAATAGCAATTTGTTAAAATTATTCCATTATAATTTAATCCCGTTTTAACTTCTCTATATAACTTTTATTAGACTTAATTTTAATGGATCTAAATAAATCTTAATGTTCAGCATTTGTAATGTTAAAGTTATAAATTATTTTAATATTTTTTCAATAAACTGAAACTTTTCATTTTGTTACTTTGTGTTTGGTCGAAACTTTTAACGAACTCTTAACAATTTATCAAATGTAAAAACTTTGATTGTTCTTAAAGTACGTTCATTGAGCAAAAAATAATTCAACAAGCTACAAATTGTACTCTCTAATTCATAATTAATACTCTACAAAGAACAACGGCAACTCAGTCTTAGGATAATTGGAATTCTAGTTCATTGTGCAAGGACCAAAAGAAATATAAATTATTTACAACAGAAGCTTCAATAAGTTATCTAAGGCAGGTTTTGTATTGTGTGCACATACAGTGAATTGGTTTATTTTGTAGTACGTACACAACATAATACACAATTCTCTGATTGTATTGTTAATTGTTCTCTAACAATGTTCCAAAGAAGAACTTGCACGTGTCTAATAACAAAGCGTTTCTAATAGAGTATTGAAATTCGATTTATTGTAACTTGAACTAATATTAAAACATAGTCTTTGATATTACATTAACCGCCACTGAAGTAAAAATGTAGATATTTACAAAAAAATACATTTATTTATTTATGGGTAAGTGCTGACACCATTTTACAAGAACTACAAAACAACAAGGAGAGAAATCTTCTATTTCATAAAACCGTCATCTAGCGTAAGTCAGACGAACTTATTGATAGAATTCTAAATTTGACTAACAAACCAAAAGCAAGGTAAACATAAACACACGTGAAACTATTTATCGATTAACGACATGGCGCATGATCTTGACATGGCACCCTAACAAATGCTTTTCAGAAATCACCTTTATTTCTTCATTCATTCAATAAGTTTAGAAAAGATTTCCTA
This sequence comes from Aquatica leii, assembly GCA_035610365.1. NCBI lineage: Eukaryota > Metazoa > Arthropoda > Insecta > Coleoptera > Lampyridae > Aquatica > Aquatica leii. The sequence continues at coordinate 174,629,953 of CM069433.1, read as the reverse complement.
GTTTATATGTTTCGGTAGTTTCGTTGTTATTGTTCGGTATCAATCGAGATTTTCGAGGTGTCGCTACAGTAGGCATAATTTAAATTTGAAATTTAATAACACGTCGGAAGAACAATAAAAACTAACATGAAATCAAACTATAAAACGGTGAGTTGTTTTAGAAACGAAGCACAACAGTAACTTTATTAACATTTTTTATTGTTGTTGTACTTTTTATCAAAACGCTATTTAATAACCAAACAGCAAAAACGTAATAGTATTACAAGCTTTAAAGCTTAATGAAGCATTAATTAAAGTAACTTGTACTTTATAACTAAATTATAAACTAAAAAGCACTTTGAAATTTAGTGTTTTATCAAAGTCATAAAACAATTACATTTGTGCTACTATCAAATTTAAATTTTTTTAAATTAAAATTGTATTGTAATATTAAAATTTAATGAATGATGAAATGTATTCTATATCTTACCTAAAACTTAATTTACATAAAATTATTTTATTTAAATTAAAATAAAATAATGTTTCTTTGCGGTTACTAATTATAAACTTGAATTTTAACGCTTGTATTCAAACATGCAGTAATTAGTTTCAGCTGCCTATTTTGCCCCTGCTGTTTCTTGCCTTTGTAATGGCAATATAATGTAATGATGGTCAGAAATAGTGGTCCGATGCTACAACACATTATCATTACCATCTTTATCAGAATTTTATATTCACTGTCTTTGATAAAAAGTTTGTTAAAAGTGTTTGTTTATTTTATATTAAAATTATAAAATATCAAACGTATTATTTTATAATAATTACAGTATATATAGTAACATAACATATACCTACTAGGTAATAGAAAAATATATATCTATTACAAGTATTTGTAAACAAAATATTGTTATTATAAGCACAGTGTAAGACACAATATTATTAAAGTTGATAACGTTTCGCTGTCCTTTGCAAATGCTATTGTCAAAGTGAGTAAGGAATTAATAACTGTGAAAAGAAACTGATAGAAATTTACAAAAAAATTGGCAATCGACATGTCAACTCAGAAAAAGTTTAATCTTTACGCAATGAAAATTGGTTAAACGCGACTATAGTGGGGCCTTCAACTGATTAATAACAACGTCGAATCATAACGGAAATAGTTTAAAGTAGAAGCTCGAGTAGAAGTCAAGATTTAATTTAATAATTTTTATGAGACCTGACACTTGAGACAAGTATACAAGGTAATTTAAGTTTTACTAGAATAACTATAAGAACCAATAGAAATAACCAAAACATTATAGGTTTCTATAAGAAAATATAATTTCAGATAAAAATCTATTTTTTATGAGTATTTCTGAAACTATAATAGCTAGAAAGCTAATTTTTTTTATTTTATGGTTAATGGTTAAGTGACCATTTAATCTGACTGGTAATTGACCTGGACATTTAAGGTCACTTTTAAAAATTGATCGGGTAGTTTCCCTAAAATATCGCATTGATTTATGGTAGAAATGTCATTTTCTATAGGATAAAAAACAGTTTTCTCATCATTGGCAGTCTTATAACATTGTATTTCATATTCTTCTGATGATAAAATTTCTAGAATTTTAGCCACATATCTATACGTTGTCGTCGATCTTTTACCAGTTAGCTTGAATGTTACAAGTACAAAATCTCCCAAATTGAGATCTTTGGGTTCGAAGATTTCAATGTCTTTCTGTTCAAATACCGTGAAGTCAATATCGTCTCCACTGCTACCACTTTCCACCCAGTCTTCAAGGTCCTGTGAGGAAGAGCCTGATTCTATGTCTTGTTTTTGATGTTTTATTGGCTTCTGTTTAAGTTTTTCGTCTTTTTTTAGCCATCATCTGTTTCTTACTCTCTCGAGCCTGTTTCCTTTCTTGCTTTTCTCGTTCCTTCTCCATTTTGAGCCTCTCGCATTCTTCGTGATACTCCACCCATCTATCAGATGTAATAACACTTGGTGTGTATTCTTTTTTTCTCTTCTTCTTTGAGTCAGTATTATTTTCTTTAGGATAAAGAAGTACATTATAAAATACTTTTGAACATATTGTTTTTTGAGCGAAGCAAATATTACGTGTTACTTGTTCTACCCTATCTGGACGAGAGGTAGTAGCCAATGCAGTATTACTATCATTTGATGTGGCCGGAACTTCTTTCGGTTTATCAACTGGGAGCATATCAGTTAAAATATTAGCATCTAGAGGAAATACTGGAGGGGTTTGGAGATCATTTTCAAGTGCAGGATCCTCGCTCACTAACTTTGGTAGGCCTTCTACATCACTTGCAATTTGATGCCAAACATTGTACAAACTCTTATCCTCAGTATTACCTTTCCATTCGTAGTTTCGTCTTTTTGTTTGCTTGAATTCATCTAGCAAAATCACATCAATCTTTGATTTAGGTACTTCAAACAATCTGCAGCTGCTGCGTCAATATCTCGGGTTTGGTATGTTTCGGATTTCCTCAGAATAATTTTACTATAATCCACATTATTTGATGAAAAAGGATAAAGGCCTGTTGCCCTAAATTCTTATATTATATTTGATGTCATTTTTGGATCTTCAATCAACTGAGACAGTATCATGGGCAAATTTAATTTGGTGATCTCTTGACCATTGTTCTCTATCTTATATTTTCGCACAATATTCCTCCACGTTTTTTTTTAAGCCGCAAACACAGCGACATCCAACGGTTGAAGGATGTGAGTAGCATTAGGGACCAGTGCGATTAATATTAGTTCATTTTATCTGCAGAACTTACTTAAATGGAGAGTCAGATGAGATGCGTGTCCATCTAAAAAGATGATAACGGATAACTCGATTTGAGACTCCTTGAGGTATGGTACAAAGACGTTGGAGAAGTATTCGTAGAAACATTCTGCAGTCATCCAGCTTTTTTCACTTTTGCCAATTCCCCAAACCTTAGGAGCTGCTTTAGACACAGCAGATGGAATCTGGTCATATTTAAAGATTGTTAACGGAGGAACAAATTTTCCTGCTGCATTAACTGTGAACAGTGTTGTTACATTTTCCTTGTCTGATGATAGTCGTTCATTGTAGACATGTTTTCCTCGTAATCCAATAACAGTACCACTTTTTGGAGCTAAACAGAAACATGTTTCATCCATATTAAAAATCCTGTGTGGATTTTCTAATACACTGGTGGCATTAATTTCGTTTAAACTTGTTTGAATCTCGTCAAACCAGTTGCAGATTTTCTCTTCATTTACTGCACCTCTTCCACCGTGAATGTATTCGGCTTTCTTTTGTGAAAGTTGTTTATGGCGATTAAGGAAGCTGTAATACCATTTTTTTCCCGGACAATCGTTGACAAAAGGAGTTTTAATATTTGCTTCTCGTACCAATTTATGTACTGAAGTCAGTAACCCGTCTTTATCAATTGGAAATCCCATGTTTGCACAACCAAGTATCCATTCAACCAACTGGTTTTCAGTATCCTTTCCTAAGTGAGACTTGAATCTGCAGTGCCTTGAATCTTTTGGAGACTTTTCTGATACTTTATTACGCAAAGTAGTTCTTGGTATATCAAATTCACGACTTGCTTTGGCAACAGTTATTCCGTCAGAAATGGCATTTAAAGCAAGATTAAGTTATGTAGGAGAATACTGAAATTTTGCCTTTCCCAGCTTTTTTACTCGGCCTTTATGGGTTTTATTCAGTGCTTTTGGCATTTTAACTGAAAGAAATATCACACATTTATGTAAATATATTACATTAGGTATTTATTTAAACAAAAAAGTAAACTGCCCAAAAGTAGTTTTTGCTTATCTACTTATGGCCAGCAGGATGGCCATAACTGGGTAACTAGTGAATTATTGATTCCACTAACGGCCACTGTCATTATACAAATATCATACTGTTAAGCGTAACGAACAATGAAAAATATTCAACAAAAAATATCTGCTTACCTTAATTACAGACTCCAGTGCAGAAAAAAAAACCGTTAGCAGGAGATTCAAAACGATAATTTAAGATCACTTTCTTAACAAAAGTCGTTATTTTTCTTTACACATGCAAGACACTACTACTCCAACTGCTGCAATAAAGCTAAAATGCAGCTTAGATAAATTTCTGTCACTGTACCGGCTTAATATTGACTGAAATGACATTTTAGCAGCTACAAGGTCATTGGTAGATAGACACCATGTTTATTATTTAACCAATTATAGTAGAGTGGCCATAAGCAGGGTAATGGCCATAAGTGGTGCCTCTACCCTTCAACTTTTTTTGCTTTAGCTATTACAGGCGATGTAAACGCTAACTGGCAAATATCTTTTGCAAAAAGATTAAAGGAGTGTGCTGCACAGCCATAAATAGTTAAATGAGGATGTTTTTCTTTAAGTAGATTCCATGCGGCTCGCATTGTAGGTGCATTATCGGTGCACACTGCATGAACCGTCCTACAACCTACATTTTTTATTGCTTCGTCAATAACAGAGTAAATATATTCTGATGTATACCTTTCAGATTTTGAGTCGATACATTTAATGAATACTGGCTCAGGAGTAGCAAATATTATATTTATTAAAGACACACCATTTACATCTGTACATCCATCACTCAAAACTATTTGAAATTGAATTCATTATTTAACTGTTGACAACATTAATCGTGAAGGAGGTTTAACGTAATTCCGGGCCTTGAAGCGCAAGAACTTCTGAAGCCCCTATATCATCGAGACATTTTGATACCTATCTATTTTTAAAATAATTATTAACATACTGGTTTTTGTAGAACTTTAATTATCCTCAACATATAAATGACAATTCTAGCAAGTAAGTAAAATAAAAAATCTACTTTTTACAAAATAAAACAAACGAAAACATAAAACTTAAATACACGTTTCTTGCTTTCCTTTCAGCAAACTTTAAAATTATACCTTCACAGTTCATAATGTCCATAACGCTACTTTTTATGCACAAAACTGAGAAAACATCCAGCCGGTTTTGTCCCACACTTAACCTTAAATAATTTTTTTAAAGACAGACAAAGATCTATTCCCAGACGTATTTGATAAAAGTGTTAAAGAATTAGTAGGTTAAAATTTTTCAATTATAAAAATTGTCCTCGACAAGCCCATCTTTCGTCGGCGATTGTCAATTTTTATAAGCGCGCATTTTATTCCCTTTTCCGGTATTTGATGCATAACAGACTTCTACGCCCAACAAAGCATTCACCATTCACCATTAAGTTATTTCACGAAATTCTACGCAAACATGCAAATTAATTTTGTGTCTATTTAAACGATTTGGGGTGAGTAGTTTTATTCTTTTTTTATTGGGAGTTTAAATTAGTTCTTTCCTAATTGTCTATAGCGGATTTCTATACCCCCACACGTTTCCTTTTTCGATGAAGGTAAACAGACGGCATATTTGGGGAAAAATTTCCATGACGTCACGTTATTATAACTAAGCTATTCACACCGTCAATGGATTAGAAACCTTTAAAATGGCAATTTCTTTTGGGAGGAAAGGCCACCAACAATTGCTACACTAAGTCGAGGGGAAACGCTGCGCATTCGCTATCTCAAATAATTGCATGCTTTGAAAACGAAAGTTACTTGTGTTAACGCCGTATGCACGTTTTGTGTTAGATTTATGTACATTTATGTACCTTCTTCGTCCTCTTTAGAATTATTGTCTGTGATAAAACAAATATATATATTCTGTGTTTTTACTTCTGCCGTGTTATTTGTTCTCTTCCAGCTACGGGTTATGTTAAACAATATCTCCTTAATTTAATCTTTCATCGTTTTGGCGCCTTTTCAAATTTAATTTATAGTTTCGCATCACAAAGCTTGCAACTCCCTCTTCGGGGACAACTTTTTAGCCATTGCTTATTTTAAACCAGTGTAACAAACGCATTGTAAAACATATTTTAAAAATTGTCAGAATGTTAGAAAATGTAGGTGACGTGTCTCGCCAATTCAAACTCTAAACTAATTTTAGTTTTGTTTAAATATTTTCAGTATATAAAAATTTTAGAAGGTTTGGTCTAAGTAGTGTACGTCGACATCATTTTTATACATTTTCCTTAAGTAAACGTTTTACAAACACCGGAGTAACTAGTTATTCGTTTTTTTAATTCCTGGAGTATAACAACACAGATGGAGTAAAAGACGTCCACACAAAAATTATTTTGAACCAAAAGTACAAAATCGTTAATGTTAGATTCATCGCAGAAATGTTTTCTTTTTCTGTTTCTTCGAGACTGATCGCTATATTGCCAGTTTTCTGTTAAACTCTTTGTTTTTTCTTCTAGTTTATCAAATTTGTTTCTCAAGTTTTCCACAAACAAGACAGTTGCTTCCAATAGTTCTATGCCTGACATGATATTTTCCATCGGATTTTGCAAAGTTTTGCTGACTGCATTAAGCCTATGGATAACATCGCCCATATGACCTTCAAGAAAACCATTTCAAATGAATCCATTTTGATAGCAATAGACATAGCTTTACTTCTAGCAGTAACTTTCTGATTTCTGTCTTTTGGAAAGTCACAAAACATGGTAGTTATCCAAATATAATTTATAAATAACGAATTAACTGCATCGAATTGAGCAAACCAACTTGTGTCACTTAACCTCTTGATAAAGTCTTCACACTTTTCTATAAGAAGTTCCCAACGTTTTGTAGAAGAGGCAAACGACGCATATATTATCTGAACTAGGTCAAAATAATTTACAGCCTTCATGCATGCCTCAGCAGCAAAGTTCACCATATTTAAGAAATGGTTGGCACAAAGTAAAAATATAGCAGTAGGTAGTAATGTTGTTATTCTAACCTGTTATCCGTTGTATTTTCCTGCCGTATTTGCAACGTTGTGATAAGTTTGTCCTCTGCTTCTTGCAGTTTTAAATTTACATTTTTTTAAAGAAGCTCTAATCATCAATGTTACGACTGATCTTAAATGTGTCTTTTCGGTCATTAAAACCTGCATGAGTTAAACTTGTTTTTCTTGGAATACAGCATACACGCATAACAATAAACAGCCGTTGTAGTGGCATCAAATATTAGCCATTTCCTTTTCTTTTTTCCTCCATTAGATTTCACAGGGTCAAAATCAGTCGACTTTAATTATCTGCAATATACGCGATTTCCATCTTTTTACATTTTTGTTACGTTGATAAGGAGATCACTTGCGGGCTTATTCATAATTACATGTTCTATAAACTCGCCAGTTGTAATATTAGACCATTAGGAAATGTTTATATTTCTATATTTAGATGCACCGTCATATTCAATTAAAATTTTAGCTAAAAAAATTATATTTCGTTAATGCTTGTCATCATCTGCTTCTCTTGCGTGTTCTTTTACTAATTCTGGTTCAGTCAAAGTTTTAATTATGTCTTCTACATTTATTAAAGTATGTTATGACCCTGATGCAATATTAGTCAAGCACGATGAGGAACACGAAGTTGAAGGCTTGGGTATTATAAGTACGAGCTACCTTCTGTTTTTTGGTTTCACCTTTTTGATGATCCCAAACATAGAAAATATTGAAATTAACGACTCTATTTTTTCTTCAACTCATCTGTTCACAAAATTTTGTGCATAAAATGTACAATTGCTTTAGTCGATTTCAACACTAAGATGTTGTTCGCCATCTTCAGACAGCAAACTTTTAAACAGGTTGTAAATAAGTGCCCTTAAGATTTTAGATTGAGATACACCTAGTTTTCGGGTTGCTCGGCGTGTAGCCATCATTCTATCAATCTCAAAGATTTCAAAAACCCTGTTATTATTTTTTGCCACACAACACGATATTGTTAATTAAAAGCACGAATTCATATTCACATAAACGACTTCTACGAAAATGCGGAAATGTAGTATTCTTCTATACCAATACCGTGTTTGGTGCTCTTCAACTGCAGTATTGAAACATCCGTCGCAAAAACCGTAAATATAATGCATGTCGGCGCATTCAACATTTGAAAAAACTCTAGGCATTTTCATTCACAGCAAAGATTTTCTTAAACAACGCAATATACAGTGAAATTGATCTTAATATAGGTAAGTTTACGTTATGATATGGTTTGTTTTTTTAAAACACGCTGTAACGTGTGTCCAGTTTTACTACATATTTGAAAAACAAGCCAAAATTTCAAAAAAGCATAAAAACATCTTAAAAACATTTTATTATACATTTAAATAATGCTTTTAATTAACCATAAAACAAAATAAGAATTGTGACTATTACAGTTTCATAAATATTTATAAAAGATTGATTTTTATCTCAAATTGAACGCAATTTTTCTTGAACCAAGCACGTTTCTCGATTATATTTTATTATAAAAACCGTCATTATTTTGCTTAGTTCTTAAAGTTATTCTAGTAAAACCTGAATCACTCCGTATAATTTCTACATTTTTTCGTAATTATAACAATTGACTTTTGTTTTTATTTTTTTTATTTTGGTGGTTCTATTCTGGTTTTTAAAAAAAAGTCAAATTAACACCTAGTAAACATAAATTTTAAACTTGGTATTAGTTCTGTTTTTTTTTGAATAACAATGTTCTTAGTTAGACGTAGTTTTATTCAACTAAAAAACATTTTAATGGGGCAATGGGTTATGAAGAGACAATGAAGGTAAGGAGAGAATGTAAAATTTTGCAATGTTGCTGGAGGACGGTAAAAGATAGTAAAAATATATATGGGCAGGAAGAAAGGAAATTGTACTATCAACGAGGAGGTTTTGCAAGAGAAGAGTTAAATACGGGGAAGATAGTAAGAAGAGATAAAGATTCGCAGGTGCAAGATAGGGAAGGAAAGATAAGGGAAGGAAAGTATAACGTAAGGTATGGGAATATAGTGTCCAGGGGGGTTCCTAGGTATCTGATGGGCAGGAGAAGCTTAGGAGAGAAACGACTTATAGCCAGGTTTAGATGCGGAAATGAGTAGAATTTAAAGGAAGGAGGATGTAATGTAATGAGGAGATGTAGATTATGTGGGGAGGGATGGGAGGACATAGAGCACTTGAGTGAGGAGTGTGACGAGCTAAGGGAAGAAATGAGGCTTTGCTTGGGGAGGAGGGGGAGGGATTAGATTGGATGAAAGCAGTAAAGGAAAGAAGGATAAGAGGAGAGGGTTAGGTCTAACGAAATAGAATAGTAAGATAGTGATTGGAATAATTTATGCGAGAAAGTTATTTTAGTTTATAAATTTCTGTACGTATTATATGTATTATATTATTGTGTAAAGGGAAAAGATGTAAGGGTAACGTAACCCATTGTAAGGCCGAATGGTTTAACAATTATCAATAAATAATAATAATAATAAACTATAAAATAGATACAGTTTTACAAAAAAAAAACTTTCCACGCCAAACGTCAGTTGATTATTTCTATTTGACTATAGGTTTATTTATTTTGTTAATTTCTTCATTAAAACATTTAGCAAAGGAACAAAACCCTTTTTATATTCTAGGATAGTTGCACAGATAATTCTCTGTGTCAGTTAAGAAAATTTTTTGTCTATTGTTTAAAAGAATTGTTATAGAAAATTGTAATGGTTTTTCTCAGCCAATCGAGGTATGATTTTTACGTCTCTTATGGTTAATGGAAATTCTACTTCATCATTATCCTTTCAGATAGATTGCTAGATATGTCTCTTCATCGGAAGTTAGTGTGGTTTAACCTCCATATACTTTCTTTCATAGCCTTCTGCATATTAACAGCTAAATAGTTGCAGTTGGGTTTTTTACCTAATTTTTGTTGATAATTTCTCGGGATCTTGGTGTCAAACTCTACCCTGAAATAAGTTACTTTTTAATCTTACGCCACTGGACCCAACAACTTGTAGCAAAATATTTTTTAATATAATAGGTTAGTTACTTATAAGTTGTGATCAAAAATTGACATTCTAGGATTAGCAGTGGAATATGTACAATTTTTCATTCTGGATAAATTCCGTGTTGTCGTTATCACACAAGCTGTATAAATATGTATAAAAAATAATACTTTAGACACATACATTAGTTTGTGAGATACAAAATAGTCATCATTACAATCGCTACACAATCACATTCAAACTGGCCAATAATAACATTTTGCATAACTTACAAATGGTCGATTCCATCTTCACTTTTTCATATGCAGCTAATATTTGAGTTGGCAATCCAGTATGTAGTGAAGCTAATAGTACATTGATTTACAAGTTTAGAAAAGTGATAGTTTTTCAGTGTAAATCAAAAACAGCTTTACAGCTCATTGTTTTTAAAAAGCAACACCGACGTTTTTGGCCGACAATGAAGCTGACAGCCAAGTTTTGAAGAGATACAGCGACTGACCGTTGGACTGACGTAGTAATGTTGTTGCAAAAGCCTATGTTAAAGATAGCATCAAAAATAAAGTAAAAACTTCAAAAAGGTTTGATTAGAAAGCAATTTTTGACCATTGAAACGTCAACATCAACAGTAGAAGCAAGCAAAGTGATAAAGTTGTCAGTGCGTTTACAGTCAGTTTTTTTATCTACTAATGTGATATTTAATAAATTAAGAAATTGTTCACTTACAATTTACGCTAATAAATAATATGAATGAAAAAAAAGTTACTAATTGAAATAGAAAAGAAAAATGTCGCTAACAAAAAAATTCTGCATGATCTTTGTTTAAACAATGTGTCATTTTTCTTTCAAGCACGCGGAAAACATCTTTGTTTGATTATTTACTCCTAAATGCAATGCTACTAAGTTAAGATAACCAAATTTAACAAACATTGTAGCGGCAATTTTAACTTGACCCCAATCATTTTAAGTAAATGTATGTAAATACAGACTTCTAATAATCAAAAAAATATTCAAAAAATTGTATTTAATTATTAAATTCGTAACATGTTTCGGATAATAAAAACTTTTAGCAATCATCGGACTACAACTAAGAAACACAAGGCGTATGAGATGTACAGAAATTTGATGAAGATTTCTTACCAATAACAATTTGGTCATAAAACAATATAAAACAGTTAATAAATAACATAAATTAAATTAGATGTCGACAAATTGTAAACTATAGAAAACTTGAAATCAAACGAAGACCATCGAATCAAACAGAATGCGCAAGTATACAAGAGATACAGAGTGACGTTGTATGGCACTAAAGCTTAATGAATTTAAAATTACAAATAAAATTTGTTTGTTGAGTAATAAATCTTTTTGGTTAGAATATATATTAATGATTTCGAACATATCTAATAATATTTTAGAATTATAGTTAGGATGGATTTTGTTAGCACTGTGTAAATTGTGTGTGTGGTTTATGATGTGTTCAGCAAAGGTTGATTTGATGGAGGTCAAATTTATTAAATATCTAGATGGGTGGGATAAATATCTCTATTTTGGATGAAAACACAATTGTTTTTGTCGGCTTTAGAAATATTTAAGTTGTTATCATTAACTTTCTGTCTTATAGATTTAATAGTGGATAATTCTGATATTTGTGGAGAAGTACAATTAAGTTTTTTTAAGGGAGCAATTGGGTTTCTGTTAAGTTGACGTTCCATTGGTATTCTATTGGAACAAACTTCTAATGAAGCTAAGAAATTGTTGTACTAAATATTGTTGATGGGTAAATGTGGACAAAATTTCAGCCCTTTATCAAGTAAACTTTTTTCGTTCTCTGAGAGAAAGGTATTCAGGGTTCTTTGATGGAATTTAAAAGGTTGGTGGTCAGATCTATGTTAATCTGTAGGTGTATTGTCGGAAATGTAATTATGAGAAAATGAAGTAATCGCAAAATTGTTATAATAAAATGTAGGTTTGTGTAAATATGGTAATCTATGTAACTTGTTAGATAACTTAATCATTTTAACTGTACGGAATAACGCAAGGAAATGTATTTTGAAAAATAAAAAACTTTTGCATTTTTTTTAAAGTAATATTACTCTACTAAGTAAAATTAAAAAGAAAAAAATTATTTCACTTTTTCTATTCTCATATCTAACGATACAATTACATTTTTTAAAGTTTATTTATAAAATGTGGTTTCACTAAACAAGGAAATAATACTAGAAGAGTATTTATATTATTACAAACTTTGTGGATCGTATATAACTGTGTAAATAGAAGATGTACAGTTTAAACGCACCGTCTACTAACTAACGTTCCTCGTTAACTTCTAAATTACGATCAGTTAAGAAAATTCATCTGGAACTTAAATGTTGAGCAGAGTTTAAAGCGTCGCTCTGGTTATAATGCGCACATCTATATTTTCATCTAATTATGTTATTAAATACTTTTACAATTTTATTCATTTATGTTTGAATAAAATGCAAAAATTAAAACACGAGATTTTGAATAATTTTTGTTAATAACTAAATTAAGTAGACAACGTTTTGTTGTTTTTATCGTAATAATAATTTACAAATCAAAACAAGTTTTTTTTGGATGATAAGTAAATTAACCAATTAATTGTATAAAACTACACATTAACTAAATAAAACATATATCTATAGAAACAAACGTATACTTGTGTAAATGATTGACATTACATTTACATAAGCACTACTACGGCTTCAATAACAACAAAAATATCAAATCATAAAAGTTATATTCAAATAGCAAACAATATTTACTATGAAAAATAGAAATCAATTGTTTATAAAACATACTAATAATACAATCAATATAAGAAAACACCGAAAAACTGAGTGGTATTTAATTATATTTAATTAAGCTAAAATCAATGTTATACTTTTCAGTTTATTTTCATAGTTACAAAGGTCATTAAATTTTACGTTTTGGGTTGGTTTTGTCAGTTTTTGTTTCTAATGTCAATTATTTACATAAGTCGTTGCTTCCTGTTGATCCTTGTTTTATTTGTTTAGTGTTAAATTTACGTGTAAGATTTTATATAATTAATTGATGAATTTATGTATACACAATAATTTTTCTGATTGGTTTGATTTGTGAATTGTTTTTGTGAGCATAGTAAAGATAAAACATTTATTCACGCGTCGTCTACTTAATTTAGTTATTACTAAAAATTGAACGTATTTTAATTTATGCATATTGTTACGAATTTTATCAAAACTAATTTATTTATACTAAAAATATGTACATGTTTATTATTATTATTAACCAAACTAATTAAATCTAAGGGTATTTAATAAAAACACACTAATTTATATATTGTGCGATCACTGTCACGAAGATAAAATAAAGTCCGCGGATAACTTCACACACTTGTCTAACACTTATTGTTTACGTTAAAATCACGTCCCAGGTTATTTATCTCACACACGTTAATCACTTATTTATTTACACTTGAGTAATCTTCTTAATACTGGCGTCTTCGAATTACGGAAATAACTGACCTCTGATTTGTTTGTGTCGCATTTATACATTTTGGAAATCCTTCTCGAATGTTCCATATACGTTCTGGAAATGTACAAAAACCTCGCGAAAGCTCTCGAAGTTGAGAATAACTTCTCGAATGTTTCAAAATTAATTGAAAATAATACACAATTGTGTAAATAAATATCGTATTATTTTTTGTTAACATTCTTTTAGGCACTCAATATCGCAAAACAGTAGCAGTTGGTCCATAAGAGTCCCAAAACGCAAGCCCCCCAGTAGTTTAATAAAACAAAAAACAGTAAACCAATCCGTTAGTAATAACTCAAAATATGAGCGTCAAAAAAAGAATGAGAAGTAGTACTATTCTTCTTTATGCAATTTAAATGTTTGGCAAAACGAGTTGTTAACTTTCTCCCAGTCTGGCCTATGTAGAACGCGGGACAAATACCGCATTGTAACTTGTAAACACCCGATTTATCAAGGGTATCGATATGATCTTTGGTGTGAACCAGGTGGCTTTTTAAATTGTGTTTGGAGGAGAAAGAGATATTGATATTATGATTTTTGAAAAGCTTTTTAAAGAAAAATGAAATGGGGTCTATAAAGGGTAAGGAAAAATATTTCTGTAAAGCAGCATCTGAGACAGGTACCAAAGGAGTACTATTTTTTCTGTTAAAGTTCTGAAGAAATTGGTTGTAAAGTTTATATATCAAATTAATGGAATAGCCGTTAAGTTCAGCTAATTTCAAAATAACATAAAGTTCAGAATTGAAGTTGGAGGTACTCAAAGGTATCGAAAAAAGTCTATTGAAAAAGAAACGGAAGGAAGCTAATTTGTGGCATAGGGGGTGGAAGGAACTGTAAGGGATGACATGGTCAGTGGTGGTTGGTTTTCTATAGATAGATAGGGAGTGGTCTAATCTCTGAATAGTAAGATCTAAAAAATTGAGAGCCTTATCAGTTTCAGTTTCCAACTTGATGCAAGGGTGTAAATTATTGAGGATATTAAAGCAATCTGTAAGGTCCTGATGGGAGCCTTTAAATATAACAAATATGTCGTCCACATAACGTTTATAGTAAACAAACTTATCAGTGATATGTGAATTATTGAAAAGATTATGTTCAAGTGATGTGAGGAATAACTCAGCGAGGAGAGGAGAAAGCCAGTAAGTTGGCGGTAAGTAATGTCATTGTCATTGTCAGTTTTAACAACTATGAAGAGTATCACCAATTTCATTCAAGCTCAGATAGCACCAAAGCTTTTAACTTCCATAAACGGGTCATCAACCTCAGTAAAATTTTTGACAAATGCTCTAGTTTGCCAGTAGTTAAAAACCGAAAATGCGGAAAGCCAACGAAACCCAACAATTGGAAATAAATCTATTCACGTAAGTTAATACTCTTTGTAATTTGGAAAACGAAGAACATTTTTCAAATAAATCAATTTTTCCGTAAAACTCGATTTACATTCCGAAGTATCGGGATTAGGAGAAAAATAAGTATTTTTCCAAAATTCGTATGTAGAAGATAAGAATTCAAGCCCGTTCCACCACAGGCAAATAATTAAAATGTTAGACACTGAAATGCCTCTCGAAACGAGGTCGGCAGGATTTTCCTCGGATTTAACGTGGTGCCAAAAACGGCTATCAAATTGTTCTTGTATTGACGCTATTCGATTTGCAATAAATGTTTTATATCTGTTAGCTGCAGAGTTTATCCAGTTTAGAACCACAATTGAATCGGTCCAAAGAAATAACTGACTGGTATTTAAGGAGTGAAACTGCTGTCCGAAAAACCATGAAGTTCTACTTTATTGGATGACATCGGGATGACACATTGAGGAATTTGTAAGTCACTTAACTGATTTTGAAATTGATTCCATTTGGAGTTGATTATGTGTGGCAGAAACTCGTCCCAGGTAAGCTTCAAGTTTCATAATTTTTGTATCAGAATTTTTCCGGTGATTATAACCGAAGATAGAAGCACTAGAAGGCCGAAGCACTGAGATTCCATTGAATGTATGGTTCTCTTGGAATTAGAAGGACTAGTGTTTTTAAATGTAATAGGGTAATACATGGTATCTGATAGAGCATTCCAAAAAAGATAAGTGCCTTTGCATTGGATCGTTCGCCAAATGGAATACTTAAAAGAGAAGTATTGGAACTGGAAGGATTTTCCAAGACTTCTAGAACATTGGATACAAAATTTCTCAAGGGTATGCCGGCTGATGAAAGAATTTAGGTTAATTCGTTCTTTACCTGAAGAGTTTCTTGTACTGTTTCCGCTGTGTAAAGCAAATCGTCCATATAAAAACAGGATCTAAGAACATTGGAAGTTTTTGGTAATGTTTCTTTGTATTCATTGGTTAAATATTGTAAACTTTTAGTGGCTAGGTAACTGGCGGAAGCTGTACCGTAAGTAACGGTATTTAACTGATAAGTATCGATGGAATCGTTTGGTTGAACACGCCAAAAAATGCATTGGAATTTTCTTAATTGTGACTGAATATTTATCATTCTGTACATTTTTTTGCAGTCGCTAGTGAGTGCAATTTTGTGATGGCGATATTTGTATCAGATTTGGCACTGCACGTCAAATACTACGCATCATTTTGTGGTAAGGGAGTTTGACTTAATCACGGCATGATGTGGAAGGTAAAATCTTGGTATACTGTTAATGCACAAGTTTCCATCAAGTGTTGAAATAACGACTCTATCATTGTTTGTTGATGCGTCTTCGTCTTCACTGGAAATTTTAGTGGCAGGACCCTAATTCAACATATTCGCATATGAATTTAGAATATTGTTCAAGAAGATCATCCTTAGATAATTTCTTTTCTAGATTATAGAAACGATCTAAGGCTCGCTGTTTGGAATTGCCCAATTGAATGGAACAGATACGACGAGTTTTCTATCTTGGTCATGAGAGATAGTCTTAGCGAAATAAGTTTCATAAAATTTCTCTTTTCTAGATAGCAATGAAAATTTGCTGTTGGACTCAACCTTTTCAGTTTGCCAAAACTTGGTGATCCAATCATGAAGCATGTCATCAGAGTTTAAAGAAGAGTTGCTAATAGCACAGTTCGTATAAACTACGTTGGCATCTGAATTAGTGTTTGGATGATTAGTTAGAAAAACAAGAGTACCCTATATTACCCAGCCAAAAAGAGTTTTCTGCAAGATTGGTTTGTGCTTACCTTATGCACATTAAAGGGTTAAGATGACTCGCGCCAAGTAGAACATCCACTGGGGCAGTTTTATGAAATTTGTCATCAGCTAATTTAATATTAGATGGAATGACGATGTTTGAATTGCTGAAGCTCTTTATTGGAAGGTTTTCTGTAATTTTTTTAATAACTAAACAAGAAAGTTCAGTTTCAAAGTTATTATGCAAAGATGCAATTTTAATTGTTGCAGCGCCCGTTAAGTGGGAAGCACTCGCATTTATACCGATTACTAATATGTTTACCGGAGTGGGAGTACGCTTTAGTTTAGATAAGAGATCACTAGAAATGAAATTGGATTGTGATTTTTGCTCGAATTATGTAAGCGATAACTGCAGTTTTGAATTGCTGGTCACTTAATTTGAAATTGTTTAACGCGCGAAGGTGACGCGTAATGTTATGTAATTTTCTTAGCTCAATGGAGGATTCTTTGTTTATTTTTTGAGTTTTAAAAATCGCTTCCAAATGGGAAAATATTATTAATTTTTTGTTTTGATAGCGTTGTTTAAGCATATTTAACGCTATTTGATAATTTTCCGCTGTAGCACCTAACCTCTGAACGATATCCTTGGCAGAATTTTTTAGGGAATTCTGTAAATAGTAAAATTTTTTTACCTCTGATAACTTAGGGTTGCTATTTACTAAGGCTGAAAAGGATTCGTAAAAACTGCACCAATCAGTGTAATGGCCTGAAAATACTGGAATGTTCAGTACAGGCAGTTTTGCATTTGAATTATTATTTATAAAACTGGAATTAAGACTGCTACCTGATTAACATTTTAATTTTTTAGTAACAATGAAGCTTGTGCAACAGCACGAAAGTAATTATATTGAAAATCTGAAAATGATAGTATATATTTTCACTGTTTAAAGATATTATTATGGCATCTGCAGATAATGCACGGTATTCCGTGGGGATAAGTTTGATTTGATCCAGCCTGAACGTTAATTGTTCTTATATAAATGGGTCCGTTTCTTCGGGTTAAACAACTCTTGTAAATTCAGTTGAATCATTTAATTCACCGAATAACAATTAAACGTTTGTCATCCTTTTCTTTGTTATTGGCCATTTAGAATTAGTAAAATTAAAATAAAATGGAAATAAGTAATGACATGTAGGTATACTCGTAACAAAGCTGTCAACCGAATATAGAAAATGTATCTGTAAGTTGAAGTGTTTTTTACTTAAACATTTGCGAAATAATGAAGATTTGTGAGAACAAATGTTTTTTTTTTCTTTTTTAAAAATATAACTTCAAATCGTTTATTAGCATGGTAGTTTGTTTTTTTGTAAATGTTAAATAAAATAATGCAATGGAGGTATCTGTAATTCTTAATAAAAAAGATGCTAGGTAGGGCTGTCATTTTTAATATGTGAAATAGCCTCTAAAAACAAATAAAGCTTAACTGTAAATTTTAAAAATAGAATTTCAATAAACGTTTCTAGGAATCCGGCACTCGTAAAGGAGATGAAAGGAAACAACTCATACCTGACCATAATCCGGATGTAGCTTCTATTGTCCCCAAGTCTGGTTGACTCTTTGGGATTTGGAGTTTTGCACCTTGCAACCGCATTCCTTGTAAAATGATCATCTAACTACTGGAATTTTTGTAACGTTTATTTTGGAATTTTTTGAAATCCGGCATCAAAAACCATGTTTTATTGAATTGAAAAATTGTAGTTGTATTTAACATAAATTGTCTTAAAATACATGAATTTAAACTAGTTACTATATGCGAAGTAATAACATTCTGCTGAACTTTCATTGTTTATTATTTTGAAATGAATATACACAACGTTTCGATTGCTGTGGTATCTGCAATCGTCATCAGGTGAATACTGACGACGATTGCAGATACCACAGCAGTCGAAACGTTGTGTATATTCATTTCAAAATAATAAACAATGAAAGTTCAGCAGAATGTTATTACTTCGCATTAAGCAACATTGTTTAATACATTCAAACAATAGTTACTATACTATTACATTTTTAAACTCGACCGCAAACTACAAGTCTTTTCTATACGAATAAAAATAATGAAGTGCTAAAAACTGAAGTGCGGGTTAACCAACAAAGGGGACCTGTTTCAGGTATATCCCACCCTAGTCATGAATCAAGGGCTAGAGCAGTCGCAGCCTAAGTGTTCTTGCTAGCCCAGTTGTCTCTTTTCATTAAACTTTGGTTTCATTTCTAGTTTTTCTCTTATCGTAACGTCTTTAATTCTACGTAAATTTTCACCGCTTGTAATTTTTTTTATTATCTACGATATTATCCATGATTTATCACATCTTTATATTAGAGTAGGTCTGAACATAACTTTACAAAACCAAGTTAAGTTTTAAATCTTATATACTTATATATTTAATTAGTTGTATATATTTTTTGTAGAATATTCTGGAAATGAGTTTGCTGTGTAAATTTACCCGTAACTTAAATGTAGGCAGCCAGCGAGAGGATCGCAGGTTTCGGTGTGTTAACCATAAATTAATCTAAAAAGGTATCATAACGGTCGGAAACTATTAATGGCAGATACCGTTCAGATCTGTACATCACTGAAAGAGAAATGAAAAAACACAGGTTATAACAACTAATATATTTATTTTAACAAAAAAAAGGGTAATGAAAAGAAATCCATATTTATACATTTTGGAGTGATTGTATATAAAATTTTAAATAAAAAAAAGTTTGCAATGTAGAATTACATAGATATAGTTTTACTTTGCTACATAAATGCTACCATTTAAGAGTTTGTGATAAATACCACAGATAATAATCATTGATGCAAGCAAGCCCTCTTAGATTGGGCAACCCCCTGTTCATAAAATTAAATTTGTTGGTTTAATTTTTAAATTCTAAGGAAACTAATTTCCAATGGTAAACATAACACAAATATCCAATATCTCGCGATTGAGCGAAACAGAGTGCACCATTTCAGAATATATTACATAACAAAAGTTTTATACGTAATTGTGACAAAAAACATAATATGTACGTACAGTCGTGCGTGCAAACGGTTGAAAACGTAGATAAAAGAAACTTTAAATATGAAACAAAATACTCGCCATTTTGTTTTGTCTCGAAGTATGCGGTTAGCTAATGGCATCTTCTACACAATTGCCTAAAATTTGCTGAAAAGTAACTACTACGAACTAAAGCGTTATTGCAAATAAATTTATTAGGTTCATACGATCTATGAAAAAAAAACGCAACTGCGTCAAGTTTTCCCAAATTAGTACAGATATTTTGGTAAATCCAGCACAATTTTCGATACTTTGTTAATTGTATCGTTTTCGTGGAAATATTCCAATATGAAAGAACAGGTGTCATTATCGCACCATTAAAAAAACCCGTATCGGTAGCCAAAGTTGCTAATGTTAAAGAAACAGAGTTCATTCAGCACGAAAACCTCACTGAAACATTTTAAAGATAACAACTTTAATTATAAACTTAAAACATGTTAATTTAAATACAAAAATCAATTAAATACATTTTTATTATAAGTAGACATAATCATAATTTTAATAATTACAATTTTTAGTTTTTTAATAATTATCATTATGATTAAATATTTGTTATATATTGTGGCATGTTATAACAGCAACAAACCAAATTTAAAAACTAAGTTTAATAAAATAAACTTGGTTGAATTAAAGATTTTGTTTAAAATAAACCAACAAGTTTTTTAATTCTACTAACAGTGGCCAATAGTGCAGTTAACACAAATTAATTTGGGTATTTTCGTATTCTGGGTACAATTAATCACTGCATCAAGCAGCGCCTAATTAAACAGTTGGTTAGTTTATTTTAAGCAAACATTTTAATTCAATCAAGTTTATAAAACAAATTTTTATATTCGAAATATTTTATTAAACCAAAAACAAATTGGTTTGTTGTTTTTGTAAGTTGTTACAAAATAAAACTAACAAATTAATTTAAAAAAAAATCAAACTAAATAATTGCAATAAATATTAATTTGATTTATTTTGTTTGTTTGTTTGTATGATATCTAAAGGTTGATTTAAAAGAAATGTAAATGTAATAATGCATATTATTGTGAAGATGACAAGCAAAACGTCAAATTGTATTTTGGTATTAGGACAAAAACTATTTACGTTTAATGCAGTTTGCCGTAGAAAATAGCAAATTTCTAAAATGTCTTAACAAAAAACAAAATGCCATACTCAAACCGTTAACAAAAATTTTGTTTGCATATCACAATATTTTAAATATTATCAAATTTTAACATAAACATGCTATTTCAAACGTACTATTTTTATAAATATTTCTGTAATATTTAATTTTGATAATAATGTAAAGTATAATGTTAAAAAGTATGTTAAAAATGTTAGTTTAATAATCAAAATGACATTGCAAAACTCGTCAACAATGATAAATATTTGTATAATAATTGTTTAAGTCTAAAAATATTTTTGTTCTAAATGTGTATGCAGTGAAATGCAAATATCATATGTAAATTTTTTATAAGAATTATACTGAAACTCTTTTATTACTTATTCTGTTAAACGATTTTGTTTACAAAATAAATGTTGACATACTTATTGCCAACAAACATGTACAATTAATTATAAATAAAATTTTTCTATTATTCACAAACCTAATAATTTTTTTTTAATTATTCTAAAATTTACTATTTTTTTTTGTCAAATTATAAACAATTACATCAACTTGTTTTAAACTAAAGGACTAGTAGATATTTTTCGAACTAAACTAGTTTACCAACAAAATAATATTTCGTTTTTTATATTAAAAATTATTATCATCACAAATTAAAGTATTCGTTATTTTTTATGCTTTAATAGATAATTAACTAAATTTACGACAAAACCATTAATTTAACACACCTATTATTTTTTAAAAGTTTATTGCCCTGCCTAAATTTGGTACAACCTGTAAATATAAATTAATGTGTAAAAAGTCGACACTTTAAGGTAACTTTTAAACGATTTATAGAATTTGTGTAATATATAAACGTAAAATTTCACATACTCTTATATTTAGACAAAAAAAGGTATTACTTATGCGGCTTGCTGTTTGATGTTTTTATATTCTTTTTTATGATCCAATAAAAATTTTGAAATGTAAAATTTTGTATGGGAATAATTTGATTTATTTTTTTTGTGGTATTAATCTAGTCGATATTTTATAAAACTACTGACAAAATGAACTACAAAAATCAGTTCTTTTTATTTGTAGTGCTTAATTGATTTTAAATTTTAATTAGGATCTTTTTTTTTATTATTCTTTGTAACATTTTTACAACTATAACTGTAATTTTCATAAATTTTAAAAATTATAATGTGTATAAAATTAGTAATATACTTTAATTGTGTTTTAATTTTTAACTACTTAACGTCAACCTAAGTTCTAACCAATCTCTTTTTAATTAATTTAGCAAAGTTAACGTTTTTATTAGAGATAGGTTGTGTTGAAACATCTTAGATGTAGAAATTAAATTTAAATGAGATTTCATAAATCAAAATTTGGTTAGATAGTTCGGGACAAATTAACTTTTGTAAGTTTATCTGTCGTACGCAGACGGTAGATTTCTACAACAGTTAAATAGCAAAGTATAGATATTTTAATATATCCAAAAAGAAATTAATTAATTTAAGGTAAAAAATATCAACTTTAATTGCACAATGACTAAAATCGTACGAAATACTTTTTTACTGGACCATTTTCAGTCAAACATTCTTATTTCAGTTAATAATGTGAATATAAATTTATTTTAAAAAATAAAAAAAGTCACAAAACTATTTGCCGTTAATAACATATTTTAAATTAAAAACAGATTATTTTCTAATTAATTCTAATTCAATTCGTGTTACAACACACGCAAATTTGCAAGATCTTTATACAGATATTGAGCCGAAAATTTAATATTTACTGGACATAATCTAGCAGATCTTATATAATTACAACTAAAATAATTCAAAATATGTAGAATAACTTAATTTATTTAAAGTAAAGTACTAACGCAACCAAATTATTACAAAAAAGCATGCAAGTTACCAAAAAAAAACAATAACTTGGGGTCACTTAATAAAAAAATGTTTAATTAAAACGTACTTACATATATGAAAAACACAAAACAACCGAAATACAAAACGACAAAATTTATTTAATAAATTAATTGAGGACGTAAAAAACCAATAAATAAATAAACAACATAAAAGCTTATAAATTAAATTAACAAAAAATATTTAGAAGTAGATCTACATGTAGTACGTTGCCGTAAATGTAATTACAGGTTAAGAATAATTGTAAAATGTAGTTTAACATTGCCTAAGTAATCAAGTAGAATCTATTTATTTGCATTATAAATTTGATTGCTAGGTTTCGGTAATTTAGTCATAATTTAATTTTAAGAAATTTCTCTACTAATTTTCTAATTTTTCTATTATTTTAACATATTTACATTATCTAACAATACACTTAACTAAATTGCGCACAAAATTAAAACAATTTTTTTTATATTAAAGTATTTATGTTTTATTGTTAGTATAATAAAAAAAAATGACTTTTAATTATTTAAAATTTTCTAGTATTGAATGCTTCCAAAATTAAATATTGCTCAGCTGTAATTTGTTCTCAAATTTAAGAAAATATTTTATACACAAATAATGTCACTAAAACACTTTTATACTTAGCAATGTAAAATTTTTCAAACTTAGTAACAAGTCACAACACAAGAATTTTAAATTAAATTTTTCTTTATAAACAATTTTTTTTACAATTTTGCAAAGTTGACATAGAAAGTGTTCTTGTTACTAAAATAAATTATTTAAAAAAATATAATACATTTGTCACTTAATAATTCGGTTGTTTGTATTAACATGTCTAAGTTTTTATTTCATTTATGTCAGAAATAATCTAACATGCGAAAAAATACTTAATAAGTTTGATAGCAACGTAAATATTTTTAATAAAGTTAAATTAAATCCTAAAGTGAGAATTAAATTTGTTGCTTTAAAATTATTTTATTTAGATGCCATTTGGAGCCACAAACGTATTCTAAAACAATTAGATTACGATTTTTGTTTAAAAACACATTAGTTTTTACCCTCTTAAATGTAGAAATTAGGGTGCTACGCAAAGTCAATTAATTTTACACACCTACATATGTATGTTACTTTGAAGGATTTTACCGAACCACACCAGATGTCAAAACCAGACATCGTTAGATACTGTAATAAAAAGCCCTTGTGATCAATATTTTATTTTAATAACCAATTACATTTAAAAATGTGAAATTGAAATTTTAATAGTTATTTTAAAAAACAATTAACAGTTTAATCAATTAATATGAAAACAACTATATTATACAAAAAACGAATTTGATTATACAAACTACAAAATTGCATAAAATAGAAAAAAAAAATTAAATGAAAACACTAAAAAAAATTAATTTAACAACTGCGGTAGGTATATAGTAAATATCAATGTTTAAAACAATTATAAATAACACACTAGACAAAATTTTATATTTTCCCTAAAAATAATTTATTTTCTTAATCAAATTTGTTAATTATTAAAAAAATTAATGTTTTGAATTAAAAAAATTTAAGGCTGTGGTAATATTGACCATATCGCTATTATCTGAAGTTTTTTTAAACTGCTTACTTTCTTGAAATCGATTGTAAACAACACGTACCCTAACCCAAAGAATTAAGTATATTGGCGTATTCTAAAACATTTGAAGTTAGAAGAACACAAAGTGTAAAAGCAAAAACTATGAAGCTAAGAAATAGAACAAATGTGAAATATATAACGGAGTTTTAGTGGAAGGCAGATTAAATGCAATCGTCAAAACAACTTATATCGTTGTGTGCTTTAAATTCAACACCTTTTATTTTATTTTACGTATTTTTTTGACATAACATACACTTAAAAAAATTGACAAATGACAACAATCTAAAAAGATAAAATAAAAATAAAAAATTATTTTTGAGTGTTTATTAAGTAAAATATCAAAACGCAAAACTAATACATTAAATAATACTAAATCAGTTTTTAGAACTAAAATTTAAGTTAACCAACTGATTTTGCATTACCGTAACCAATTAATCATAAGTTAGTTTTTAAATCTAAACAAACATGAGATTTTAATTTTAAAAAAAGACAAAAAAACGTTGATCTTAATTAAACCAAACCTAAAGACAACAAAATAAAAATTTTCACGTAGATTTTTAATTAAAAAAATTGTGCTTATAGAATTTACAACAATACTTAATCTTTTATATGCAGTCATTTTTAAATATCCTTAACCTAAATAACATAACAAAAAAAAGGGAAACTAGAAAGGCTGCTTATTACAGAAATATTTCAGCGAGATGTAGTAGTACTTGAAATAAAAGATTACATATGTGCATAGGCACTGAAAACAATGTCTGTTGATTAACAAATTTTTAGTAATTGGTTTTAGGTTTATGAAAAATATTTAGTTAGAATAAAATTTATCTGCTTGCCACAGAGACGTCATGAAAACACATTTTTCACGTGACCTATGACCCTTAGATGAACATTGTTTTAGTCTGGTAGTGATACCATTTAGCAACATTTTCAAAAAGTTATTCTGACGTTTGTTTACATTAGGTTTCATATTCTTTACATACATATACTAAAACAAATTATTGTTGTAACTATTCTGCAATATTTCTGTTTTCTGTAGGTAATTACTGAATAACAGCTGTAATTTTCAATCTATTTTTTGTAAATTTATATTAGTAACATTTCACAATGTTCACTGCTGAACAAAACACCGCATTTTTGAAATGGCATTCACAATCCCAGTAAAACTTGGTCGTATTCTTCATAAAGTTACCTCAATCAAATTATCATTTTCAAAAAACTATTTTTACCATACTCTCCGACAACATAAATAAGTTCTAATTTATCGTTTTTTAAATAAGAATTGCACTTACAAGGCAAATGAACAGAAGAGCTTACCATACTGACCGTACCCGTTGTCGAAGGCATTTGCAATTGCATGGAACAAATTTTTAATAAATTGGTAGCAAAATTATCTGCAGCAACAGGTATAAACTCAATCTAAATGCAATTTTTAATTTATAAGCATACCATTTTTAGGATTGTCAGTAAGAACTTGCCACAAAGCATTAAGAAAACAAGGTTAAGGTTTATTCAGAACTACGTGCTTTTAACTTCTTGCAACGTGAACAATTTTGTGAATGGTTTAATCAACATTTAAATAATGCTAATCTGTTGCATACCGTTTTTTTATGAACAAAACATGGTTTAATTTAAGTAGATATATAAAAACTTATTAATATCGTATTTGGGCAACTGAAAATCTAGATAGTTTTGTGGAAACTATGATTACAACTTTTGAAAGTTGTATGGATTGCAATGTTAAGGAGAAGGATAATTGGTTAATTATTTTCTCTCAATCCTGTAAACGCTAAACGTTGTTTTGACATTTTGAATCAAATTTTTAAGCAACTTAATGACAAACGAATTTTAATTAAGTTACTTTCAGCAAGACAATGCAAATGCTAATAAGTACAATTGACTTTTTTTAACAATTCTAGAACGAAACATAAAATTATTATTAATTATTAAAGTTATTGAACTTTGTAATTTTTTCCAAAGTTAAAAAAAAGTTAACACATTTATCGATACTGGAGGTCAACATATTGAACATCAGTTATTTGAAATATTTGTTATTAACTTTTTTTTATTTCAAATAAACAGGTGTTTTTGTTTTTAATTAGTTTATTACTTAACCTTACTTTAGAAGTTACAAACCAAATTTCTCATTTAGTAATTTTTGTTTCCTTTAGTTTTGGTCTTTTAGTCTTGGTCTTTCAGGCTTGGTCTTGAAAGTCAAGCTATTTCAAAATAAAAGCTTGGTTTTCTAAGTTTTCAAACTTTTATCAAATTTTTTCTAGTTCTTTCTGCTAAAGCAGTTTGTTACGTACAAAATTTTTCTAACGGAATACCCTGTTTATGAATTAAAATTAGATTCCGGTTTTGACGCCCTCTGCCGATCTTTTCTTGTGACTGTCATTTTACGACAAAATCGTTAAGCTGTCAACTACATGAACGACCCGGTGCCGAGGATCTTGAACTGATTCTTAAATTTTTGTGATGAACACAAATTTATAAGGCGATTGCGAATTTATTACGATTCTTTCGGCACAGGGTAAGCTATTTTGTCTCCAATCTATTAAGATTCCTTCGTAATTTCTGTATTAATGTGATAGCCGGTTCCACCACGTTGCAAGCACTTGTTCGCTTCAAGCAGTAATAAGGATGCATAAGTACGATTGATAAATACCGCTACCGAGCATATAAGCTGTTGTAAGGGCCTGCTACTTAAACAACAACGAAGTGTCGTCGAACAATGCGTCGGAGATGCTGATTTGTGGATAAAAGTCGATTGTGTTATCAACCACCTGTTCGAAATTACAACCTACAGCATTCAATACAACGGGTTCTTATATAACATTTAATGTATTACTAATACTGATTTTCTAGCTTCCTATTCTTCGTGAGTTATTGTGTGACAATTTGTTTGTCAATATTTATTACAGGCTGCTAGCGAGGGAAAACGTTTTCTTTGCGCCAATGAACAATATTTATTTGATTACTTTTTATATCGCTGTCACAAAAGTTACTCACAGAACTTTGATTAATGTTAATGTCCGTAATTACGTTTACTGTTTATATACCAATAAGGTAAATTCATTTATCAGTTAACTTGTATCGCATGCTGTGTACAAACAATATTTACTACGAGATTTTCTGCACTGTTCGTTTCAACTTGACTTACTTATTGTGTGTTGCCGATACTGCTGGCATTCATGCACTGAGAATTAGATATAATCTTGTTAATCTTGTATGTTGCTAAATCAAAGTTTTCTATACTTGTTGATCATAATTGTTAGCCTTTCTAGTATTTATGGATTGAGGAATTTAATATACATCTGTCAATTTGCTTTGCTGCTAAATTAAAGCTTTTATATTTGTTAATGATACTTAGTAATCGTTCAAGCATGGATGAGTGGAGAAATTTCATATATTCTTGTTAATCTTCTACGTTAATATATTAAAATGGTTATATTTGTTAATATCTCTTTTATTTTTTTCTTTCTCCTGTAATTATCGTTACCTATTAACTAATTTTGGCTACTCGAACATCAGAGTAACAAGGATTACGAACCTCAAATTTAATTACAAGTTTGAACCGTCTGTCGTGATCGAGGCAGAAGTGTCAATTTTGGATTAGATTTTGCGCCCTTAAGCATAATTCCCTGGAACCTCCCCTATCTCCGACTGTGTGCGTTGGCCGTGCAAGGTTCGTAAGACATAAAGCTTGTAACAAATTTGGCGCCCAACGTGGGGCTCGATTTTTCTTATATTGAATTTCTCATTCTTTATAATTCTTTTTGCTATTTTTAATTTTTTTTTTAATTAGCGTAGGATTACTATCACTCATAGGTAGTTTATATTGTTGACTTTCTCTCGATTTAGTGTGTGCGATCATAATTTCCTCTAGCTTTATTGATTCTTTTATCTTCCCTTAGTTTTTCGTGGGTTCAATTTACTCTGCTTTGCATATTTAGTTATTGCTGCAAGATTTGACGTCTGAGTTGCTTCACAAACTTTTACATCTTTGATTTTAGTGCTGCGGTTTGACTTTATATTGGTACTTTGCTTACGTTTCTTTTAATCGGACCTTTGCTTTGCTCTTTGGATTAACTCGACTACGTCGATTAATTTTTTTGCTTATTAGATTAATTACTTGGGAGTGATACTACTTGTACTCACTGTTATTTTGAGTTTTAGTCGGACACGACACAGATTTCTGCTGTAGTTGACTGCTTTGGTTAGTTTTTTGTTTTAATTTTTGTTGTTTTAGCTATGTATTCTTCAGATGAAGAGCCACCACTTCTTACTTCATCGGACTCTGATTCGGAAATTAACTTGGCGGATTGGAATGTTACTTTTTCTGGTGAAGATCCTTCTTTACTTATAGAATTTCTTATTCGTATCGACGAGTTGTGTTTGTCTCGTGGTGTTTCACAACGTCAACTTTTTCTCTCAGCTTTTGAAATTTTATCTGGTAAAGCCCTTCTTGCTTTTAGGACGAATCGAAATTCGTTACGTTCGTGGAATGATGTTGCTGCTTTGTTGAAGTCGGAGTTTTTGCCTGTAGATTACGGCGTTCGTTTGATGGAGACCATTCGCAAACGTACTATGGGGCCTAACAAAACCATTGGTACTTACGTTACCTCAATGCCATATCTCTTCTTTCAGCTAGCAGAACCGGTCTCAGAGCAAATGCAGCTGAAGGTTATTCTCCGGAATCTAACGCCGTTCTATCAACTTCTTTTAGCGTTGATGTAAATCAAATCTATCGCTGAATTAATATCTTTAGGCAAGCGTTTGGAGTGGAACATCAATTCTCGCGATTCTTTCCACTTCTCAACAACAGAGATTGGTGACAAAGTTCAAGAGCCATCTGTAGTCTTTGTTAGTAAGATTTCTACTTCCGTATCTTCTGCTATTCCTGCTACTTGTTCTCGTACTGCTTCTACACTTTCTTCTTCTGTGTACCCTTATAATTCGAATACTGGTGTTTGGTGTCGTTCTCAAGGTTATCAGCCTTTACGTACTGTTTGTTCTCTTCTTTCTCTTCCTCCTAATTTCTTTTTAGAGTCTAGAATTATTAGGCTTACTACTGATCCTTGGTATTTAGGTATGATATCTAAAGTTACTGCTTCTCCTCGTCGTTTCTCTCGTTGGTGTGTTGTGAAAAATCTTTTATGTAAACGTGTACGCATTTCCTCTTCTGATCCTTGCGTTTGGAAGTTAGTCGTACCATCGGACCAGCGCAAGCAACTTATTGAGGATCACCACCTTACATGTAATTGTGATCACCTCAGTGTTAGGAGTACGTTGGAAGCTCTTCGGTGTCACTTCTACTGGCCTCATGTGAGACTTAAGGTTGCCGAGTTCATACGTTATTGTTCTTGTTCAAACTCGCAACGAAGCAAGCCTATTAGGTCACGTCACGTTTTGCCAGCAACGATGAAGCTTTCCAACGTTTAACGACAACTTCTACGCGGATCGTGCTGTTTCTCCGGATGTACAAGCCGCTGCTATTGCTTTTGCATCTCCTTCTGCAGTCGCTTCTAATTATTCTTGGTTGTCTCCTTCTTCCAATCGTTCTCTTCTTTTCCATCGGCGTCGCAAGCGTCGTAAGTGCTAGTTCACTTTGTGGGTTTTCGACTTTCGACCTTTGCTATTTTTTTGTTCTTTTCTTTTGGTTTTGGTAGATTGTTACTCACAGAACTTT
The DNA here is from genome assembly GCA_035610365.1 of Aquatica leii. Lineage (NCBI taxonomy): Eukaryota > Metazoa > Arthropoda > Insecta > Coleoptera > Lampyridae > Aquatica > Aquatica leii. The sequence goes on along the minus strand of CM069433.1, from coordinate 174,600,069 downwards.
GATATATATATATATATATATGATTAATGTTAATGTCCGTAATTACGTTTACTGTTTATATACCAATAAGGTAATTTTATTTATCAGTTAACTTGTATCGCATGCTGTGTACAAACAATATTTACTACGAGATTTTCTGCACTGTTCGTTTCAACTTGACTTACTTATTGTGTGTTGCCAATACTGCTGGCATTCATGCACTGAGAATTAGATATAATCTTGTTAATCTTGTATGTTGCTAAATCAAAGTTTTCTATACTTGTTGATCATAATTGTTAGCCTTTCTAGTATTTATGGATTGAGGAATTTAATGTACATCTGTCAATTTGCTATGCTGCTAAATTAAAGCTTTTATATTTGTTAATGATACTTAGTAATCGTTCAAGCATGGATGAGTGTAGAAATTTCATATTGTTAATCTTCTACGTTAATACATTAAAGTGGTTATATTTGTTAATTTCTCTTTTATTTTTTTTCTCCTGTAATTATCGTTACCTATTAACTAATTTTGGCTACTAGAACATCAGAGTAACAAGGATTACGAACCTCAAATTTAGTTACAAGTTTGGACCGTCGTGATCGAGGCAGAAGTGTTAATTTTGGATTAGATCTGGCGCCCTTAAGCATAATTCCCTTGATCCTCCTCTATCTCCGACTGTGTGAGTTGGCCGTGCAAGGTTCGTAAGACATAAAGCTTGTAACAAGTTTTACTGCCACAATATAAACGATATAAACAATTACTCAACTGCCAGCATAGCTTTGAGCTAAAGTAAAGGAACAACGCTCATCTAGTATATATATCAAGATAATATTATTTTCAAGAACTTGAAAACTTGGTAAAAACTTGATCTGTAAAAGCTTGGCTTGGCAAATATTAAACTTGTCTTTATTTCAAATTTATTATAGATAGAAAGTTGCCAATGCCTGCTAAACAGCCGTTAGTGCTCACTTAACTTTAGGTTAAGTTGTTTTCATTTGATCCGTATTTGAGTTCTCTACATTAGACCTCAATCCAAGTAAATACCTAAGTACCTTGCGCTGTTAGATTGTGAGACCAATCTTCCGTTGATGGTGATGGGCGGACAAGTAGCTTTTTGTTTGGTAAAAGTGACGTGTACAAATTTAGATTAATTGGTTTTAATTTACCATTTCCCGAAGCAGTCATTATTGACGTTGCGGTGCATTTATAGTTTTGTTGAAACTCTTTATCAGTAGTTCTGCAAAGTTTGAGATTAAAACTTTCTTTCTCGCTAGTCTGCTGTGTACAATAAGTATGATACTGGTACCCCAGTACACTTCGTTGGAGCACACGAGAGGCTATAGAAAACATGTTGTTATGTACACCTTTACGCTTTATTTGATATATTCTATGGTTTAAGTAAGAACGTAGTATTAGATATATGTTGTCAAACAGTTTCTATTTTAGTTTGTACATTAAACTTTTGTGCCAAATTTTGTCAAGAAGATCGCACTGCAGTATTTTTGACTTTAAATGTGTCGTTAATAATATCTGATGCTCTGGTGTAAGGTTTTGTTTTTCAATAGTGAGAGTTATTTTTTTAAGGAATAGTCTTTCAAAGATTTTTGAGATTATGGAAAGCAAACTTATGGGTCTGTAAGACTCTGCTTGGTTAGGTGGTTTGTTAAGTTTATGGATTAGAATAATTTGGGCGGCTTTAGATTGTGCTGGGAAATATGCAGTTCTAAGATTCGCGTTAAATATTGTTATCAGTATTGTGGTTGGAAGACTTTTTTTGCGGTTGTTTAAGTCTTTCGGTGGTCTTCCACGGAGAACAGTTCCTTATCTGTATTCCTGAGGCATTTCTTTAAACTTTCTTGCTGCAGCATTGTAAAGTCTATTTTCTTCCGGGTAACGTCTTCTTTGCCATTATTTGCGTAACTTTCTCTTCTATACTATTTTGTTAATAATTTCCGCTAGGTATCCTTTTTTTCTAAGATTATCTGGTAGATTGGGTGTTGATTTCCAGGCAACATTTCGTATAGTTTTTTAAAAGTCTGCTACTGCTATTTTTATGTCATCTGCTGTTTTTAGTTTTATGGATTGACAAGCTAGTTCCTTAAATATCTTAAGAAAGATATGCCAATCGATTTGACGATTGTGCAATTGCGGCGGTTTAATTTTAGTTATAGATGTACTTATGGTTAGTATTAATAAAGTATGATCCGAGCAAAATCATAGCTTTCTTTAATTTGTCCAATCTCGTAACAAAAACAGAAGGCGACGGCTAACTCAGACTAACTTAGGGAGACATCGTTTAAATCTACCCGCAGCTGAAAAAGAACCAATAACACGACAGAACTAATAACACAGAATATATATTTATTTTATAACAGACAGTAGTTAAAGAGGACAAAGAAAGTACATAAATATAGTTATATAAATTTTGACAAACACTAGTACATGGGTTGGATAAAATATAAGTTACGCCCTAAAAGAGACAACAAATCGTACAGCAAAGTGATTTAATCGGTCCAACTTTTACATCCAAAGAAGGAATGACTTTATATTCGTAAATTAAAACCACAAACGTATATGAAAAATTAAGACGCGGACTGCATAAGACTTTGTGACGCACAAACGGATCTAATAATTAATTGTGTTAACAACCTAACATGTACGTACGGTTCTTCTAACAATCGACATGACCAACGAAGTACTAATCATAAAAATAGAAATTGTAATACTTACAGAAATGTTTTATATTAGCTAATTCGGTACCTATATTACCTAAAACCTAATATTAAATCTAACACAAAAACTTACATAAGGGGTTATCACAAGTAAATTCCCATTCTAAATCATACCATTATTGAAGATAGCAAATGCGCAGCGTTTCTCTTCGACTTAATATCCTAATTGGTGGTAAAAGTCTTTTCAAAAGAAAGTATCGTAAATGCCTTCAACCCCTTGACGGCGTGAATGGATTAATTACAGCAATGTGACGTCATGGAAATTATTCCAAATATGCCATCTGCTTGTTATCTCCACCGAAATGGAAACTCTGTAATAAAAAATACGGTGACGGAATAAAGAACGTATAATAAAAAGTAAAAATAATAATTTGACCACGGTAGCAATCGTAAGCACAGACCTCTGGGTATGGGTTGAATGCAAGTAAATACAAAGATGTGAACTCCTTAAATTTATTAATTATAACTTAATATACTATTTACATTAAAGAACAATATTTGGATTAAACATATTAGAAATAAAACAGGATTTAAAATAAAATATTAGGGCGCCAATCACCTTTTAAATTGGTGATGAATAAAAAGCGTAAAATCTTACACCTAATAAGTAATTAATATTAAATGCAAAAAATAGTAAACGGTTAATTTGTTATCGAGTGAACAGTTTTAATGACAATTTAATTATTTGAAGGTAAAATGCAGTATCTTAATTTCAGTTGACTTACCATATGATATGACGTTATCGTACATCTTCTATTTTTAGCACATACTTTGTTGTAGTGATAAAATTCTTCAACAGGAATAAACCAATGTATAATAAACTTCAATAACTGACAATCCATTAATTAAACGACAAAATCAAAATGAAAGATCCAGAATAAAAATCCAGTAAACGAAAAGATCCAGAATAAAAAGAAAGATCCAATAAAAAGAAAGACCGCTGCGTAGCAACGGCCTTCAAAATAAATTCCTTTGTCTTAACTATTGCGCAACATTGCGAAATCACAATAATTAGATGGAATGAATAAAAATTAAATTGCATGGGTTTTTACGCCATAATAAAAAAAAATGTGTCTTCTCCGCATCACTACGACACGCACGCCAAGATTGTTCAAACGGAAATGCCAGTTTTAAGCTACAACTAAGGTAGATTTGAAACAACGCGACGTTGCCATTGTTGCCAAACTGAATAAATTTACGTGCAATATTAGTTGCAAAAAAATAAACGAATGTAAAATTGAATTTTAATGTAATGAACTCTAACGGGACGTTACAACTCGCTATACGCAATTAATCAATTTAAACTCCCAATACAACAAATTATAACGACTTACCCCAAATAAGCTTTAGGTCAGATAGACACAAAATTCTATCACATATTTACTTGGAATTACGTGAAATAACGTTACCGGAAGAAATGAAATCGTGCTTTTAAAATTTGACAGTCAGCCACAAAAAATGGGCGTGTCGAGGGTAAATTTTATACTAGAAAATTTTTAATATACCACATTATTAACATAACAAGCTTAAATCAACTGGATTAGAGGACAGTTTAAAATATGTTACAGTTTGTTTTCTAAAGAACAGACGTTTGGGTCGAATAAGTCCATTGATTGCTACTTTTATGCTCAATGAAGTTGTCAAAATGGAGAAAGCTGCTGTTATCGGCATGATCCCTTCTACCGGTGCCATAATCAGTTTTCTGTAACAGAACAGTTTAAAAAAAAGCAGTAAAGCGTGCTCAAAGTATTTAGAATTTTCGAGACGACTGTTTAAAAAAAAAATTTTCGCAAATCAAATTTGAGGACACTATTTTGTACATCTTAAAAAAAACTAAAATCCCAAAAATTATTTTTTGAAAAACTTCAAAAAAATATATTTGTTTTTCTAACTCTTACCGATTTTAAGATTTTTATGTTGTTGAAATTTATCTTACCAATTGTTTCTACATTTTTTAATTAAAACAAATCATTAATGATTAAAGCAGTTTAAATATAATGAGCAACTCTCTACCAGTCAGCAGTAGACCGTCTAAAACTAAAGAACCAACGATAAGCGATATAATTAGGATGTATTTGTCATTACAAATCATGTACAATAAAATCTTCGTACTCAATACTTTTTACATCAATTTAAAACAATTATATTTTACTAAAATTTTTAAAAGTGTATTTATTATTTTGGTCTCATTATTATTAATTTAGCAAAAAAACGATGCATGTAGTGTGCACATAACAGAATAAAACGTGCTATAAACTAACAAAAAATGGTCTGACATTACGGCATATTTACATATATTTGTATATATTACTTACCCTAATTTTAAAACGGTCAAGTTTGTTTTAGCTATTTTTATTCTTGTTGTTAAATAAAGTACAAGCTCTCTAAGTTGAAAAGAAATCAGTATTCTTTAAACGACGTTAATGCTACTTCCTTTTTATCTTTTAACTAACCGCAAAACTATCAATTACTTTTTTTGCTGTTGTTTCAATCAACAATTTAAAAAAATGTTAATAATAAAATTTTATATAAATATAAAATTCCCCATTTCATTATGATTTTTATCCAAATTTTAAGAAACTTTGCTGTTAATTCAATCTTGTTTACTACGAGTTTTTTTTTGTTTTTAAAATATTAATGAACCACAATAATACATAAAAATTTAATTTTTATTTTATTTAATCATTATTTGATAGAATGATCAATACTCATTTATACTGTAACTTTTATTGGCTTAACAGTGGGCAACCCATTTAGAAAGTAATTAATGCTTACAATAAATCTAATTTAGTAAGCAAACATAAAGTATTAAGCTACAATGCTTAATACTACTTATAGTTATACTTTACTAAATTTTTAATTTTTTTGTAATAAATTATGTCAAAACTAATAAAATTATTTATTTTATTGTTATTATTCATTTATTGAACACATAAGTAACGTTTGATAACTTGTTCTAATTAATTATTATAACACAAATACAAAGTTGGGTAACACTGCGAATTTAATTCAATTAATTTAATGGCATTATACTATTTTGCGCTTTTTATTTGTGAGGTTTATGTTAAATCTGAGACTATATAATATGTGCTAAATCTTTAACTATGCTAATAAACAACTTGGTTTTATTTTCAGTATATAAGATTTTTTGTGTATCTAAAACTATATTCTCTTGATTCTATTTGCTAGAAACATACTACTAAAATTGGAAAATTTATGTACTGTTACAGGAGTTAAATTTTTAGAACAAATTCAACACGTATCTTTTTAACTTTAGCTTTAGAATTATAAATCTTTATCATAGTTTTGTTAAAATTCTATTAAATTAGTACCTTTTTGTCATTAAATTTGTTATAAACATGTTTTCAGAAATAATTTTGAACATCATAACAATTGATCTGCAAAAATAAAAAAGTTTATTTTTACAAAAAACTAGATAAGACAAAATAAAAAATAAAAACTTGTTAACAAAAATCATTAACAATTTGTACTATATTGTCAGCTGCTTTCAAAAAAATATAGTAAAAAATTAAAATTAAATGCTAAATTATTCATCTAAATGCTCTAAAATAAATAACTACAAAAAAATTTAATTCAAGATAAATTTTGTAAAACGTCAATGTTTTGACAAAATGTAAATACATGCAAATTCAGAACACAGACCATCCCTAAGTTTGTATGAAACAATATTCTAAAAAATTTAAGAAACAAATTTTTAAATAAACTATAGAAATTTATTTTACAGAAAAAATAAATAGCTTTGAAGAAAAACAAAATAAGTAAATTACGGAATTATATAATAGTATTATTAATAACAAGAATTTGAAAAAAAAATAAAAAAAAAGAAACAATAAGAACGGAAAAAAAGGAATTGTATTTTATTCATATAAAAAATTTCACAAAAACTGGAACAGAAAATTATCGTATCAAATAAAACAGTTAAATAAGAATTTTTAGATTTTAAAAAATAAATGAAAGGAGTATTTATTTACCAAAATTAATGCTTTGCTATAACTATGATTCAAAAGTTTGTATAAAACAATATTCTAAAGAAATTTAAAAAACAAACTAGATTTTTAAAATAAAATTTATAGAAATTTATTTTACAGAACAAAAAATGAAAAACAGAAAATTGCAAACAAAAAAAGTCAATTATTTGATAGTATTGTTAATGACAAGATTAGAAAAATTGAAAATGAAGAAAAACGAGACAATAAAAACTGAAAACAAAAAAAAATTAATGAGGGCGTGTACTAGTGTACACATGTAAGAAGTGAAACTTCTTTATGGCCTTATTTTTCGCAAAATGATCTACATGCAACTTTTCAGAAATTGGTTAAATAAAGTTAAATTAGATAAAGTTTAAACAAAAGGATTTTATTATCATAGACATGAATACAAAAAAAAACCTTTGATTTTGTTGATCACTTTAGTATTGATATATTATTTATCACGTCGCTATTGCGTTTCAGAAAAAATGTGACGATAAAAAATGTGACGTGACGCGTAAAATGTGACGGTAAATTTTTTTCCAACGCCGATAAAGAAGTTTCACTTCAAAAAAAATTGTATTTAATTCATATGAAAAATTTCACAAAAACTGGAACAGAAAATTATCGTATTAAATAAAACACTTGAATTAGAATTTTAGAAAAAAATGAATTGTATTTTGTTTTAGCAATTCGAAGATTTCGCTAGAAAAATAACAAGTTAACGCATTGAATAAAACTAAACAGTACGTTTAGTTGAGATTTAAAAAAAGATTTGCGTTTTCGGTTACGTTGACACGGTCTCGGAAGACGTTCTTATTCTAGTATCACAATTTACTTTAAATTTAAACTATAAATTTAATATACGTCAAATTTATTCAATGTAGTATTGATAAAATTTTGAAATCAATAAAACTGAATTAAGAATTATCTTTTAAAATTGTGACTATTTGCTTGACATCTTTCTTCTCATCTTTTTCTCGTTTTACTTTAGATTTTAACAATTCATTTTTTTAACACATTAATTTTTTACTCTCAGTTATAATTTGTTTTTTTTTTCTTTTAATTACTTGACTTCTTATTTTGAGTGATATTCGAGACGTAAATTTAAATAGAAACAAAAGAAAATGTCAATGTTTTAACAATATTTAAACATAACTTTCGACCAATTTTAGTTTTAAACACTGCAAACGTCAATTAAAAGACATTTGTTGATTTTTTGAGCAAAAACTGAAATAGTTTTAGAATTAGGTGTAAACAAACTAATAAATTTACAAACTGATAACAAAAACAAGGAATATAAGTAGTTTGTTTAAAAATATATTGTTTCATACATACTTAATTTAATTAATAGAATATGTAATTAATAAAGAGATCGACAAAAACCTAAATATTTTATAATTTCTAGGGTATATAACAACTTGTTTATTTTGTTTTAACGTAATTACCATACATTTAAATTAAAGTGGCGTAACTTAATAAAATGAAAAAAAATATTTTGATATTTAATTAACATTGTAGTGTTTAATAAAAAAAGTGTAACCAACAAAAATGGAAATTAAAGCAACACGTAATTTTACGTAAGTTTGTACAAAGTGTTCTCGTCCTACTTCCTACCGTAAACAAAAATAAAAGTGAATAAACAAAACTCTAAGTAATGTTAACACAAACGAATATTATATTGAATTTATGATATCTCAGAAACTAAATATTTGTCGCAACTATAAATCATAATCTAATCTGAATTTATTAATACAAAGAAAATGCGAAATTGACAAAAACAAAACGCACGGATATTTAAACAACGTAAAAGCATACATTAATTTAAAACAAAATTACTTAAAATCTTGAAATGACAAAGATGAATTGAAATACGTTCAACAACTTCAATAACTTAACGCACAAAATTAAACGACGGTTACAGCATAGATGCAACCCTATACCATAATGGTCGTTGGATGTTTAACTGTTATAATTACACAGTTTGGAAAAGCTTCTGTCATACAAATAGTTAGCATTTTTCTACTGATTTCTAATCAAGTTTTGTTCTTTAAATCAAAGCAAACAATGCTGTATTTGTTTTTTGAAAACTAGTAGTACACACTTACCCTTGTTTTTAATTACATTTTGCTAGATTAATATAACCTTTATAATGAGTAAAATCCGATAGTAGAGCCATCTCAACATAAAAATTTACTGTGCATGAATAACAGTTGTAAATGGCTATAGAGATGGAAACGCTGAAAGGTAGTTTTATACCCGCGTAATTTCTATAATTTTTGAATAAAGCGCTGGCTAAAAACACAACATGTAAGCATTGTAATTTAAAAATTTTCATAAGGGAACCACTAGACAGCTGTTTTGCCGTTTTGAGATTTTTCAGCAATGGGAGAACACTCTACTATACTTCCACAAATGCATTGACAGTCCTATGACTTAATAATAATAAATGGTGTGATTAACATAGGTAAAATATGATAACAGAGCCATCTCACAGTTTAAATTCACTATGCATGAATAATAGTGAGTTAATGGCTATAGAGATGGATACGTTAAAAGTTGAAAGGGTATAAAATTAGTTTGCAACCTTTTTTATCTATATAGCCAATTACTTACTATACCCTTTTTATATTTGCATTTTCTTATTCTAATTATATAAACAACATTTCAGCACTCAAGTATTCATTACGCACGATTAAGAGAATCATCAAATTTCAAAAAAATGCTCATTATATCTTAATTTTATATGTGGAATTAAAAAGTATGTTTCATATGACATTAAAGTACAATAATTGCAACTAATAACTAAAATATTTAAATAATATATTCCTAAAGTTCAAAAACCAACATGGACTTCGGTTATTATCACTTTCAATATAATGTTTCCAATATTTTTTTATATTGTTTTTTGTGGTTAAAAACGAGTTTATTTGTAGTCTTAATTCTCTCTATTGCGATTTTTAGTTTTTTTTTGTACTTTTATTTGACCGTGAATTTTAAATCTCAATTAAAATGAGACTATTTTTAAGTTTAACCACTTGTTACATGCAAAAGATGGAACTATGTCACTGCCTGAAATGAGGTAACACAAATGATGGGTGCCGCTGCTCAGTGAAGACGGGGTAGGTTATATTTAAAAGTTTCGTGATTAAATTGGATCAACTTGACGAAACACACAAAATCGAAAAGTAATAATGTCGAAATCAAAGGGCGCCAGGAAGGAGTAAAGCTTAATGGACTTCTGGCCCTTGCCAACCACAAATCCGCTCCTGAAGGATACACTCTAAACGGACTTACCTTGTTAGAGTGTATCTCACTAAAATCTGTAATAAATTAATAAAGTTACACACGCGGAGGCCGACGGAATTAAAAGCTCTTTACATTTAACAATTTAACATTTATTTGAACGTTTGATAAAACCAAAATTTAAAATGATTTGAATAACTGCTCAACAACAAAATAATACAATACAAAATACAGAATTTAATAAAACCAAGCACAAATTAGTAAATCTTAATTTATCACGGCCGTGTGCGCGTCGAAATTACTCATTTACAACAAAAAAAATAAACTTATTTAATATAAAACTAATATATAAATCTTGAATCGAAAATTCGGTCCCGTTTAATAAATTTTTAACTCGGGATTATGTCACAGTTCCGATAAATACGGACAATAATTAGTTACATTAACGTTAAATCAATTCGAGACACTTGTAATTTTTACTTGAAATTCAAAGCTTTTAACACTCAATCACGTAAATAATATCTTCACGATTAAATAAATGGTGCAACATAAATACCTTGAATTCGTCGTAACTTCAGGAAAGAACCGGTGGTTGGTTCTAGGTAGCCAGTTGTCTACAGGTAGAAAAACGTTGAAAGGTACCCCAAACAATTGCAATGACGGCGGAAGAATTTTCTTTTTAACACTTAAATAAAATCCGCACAAATGCGAAGACTGAATTTAGCGCAACCCAACGATTGCATATCCAACTTGAAACGTGAGTTTTTATTTTTGGAAACCATGAAGACTATTTAAACCGTAAATTACGAAATTTGGAAAATCAAACTTTTCCACCACTACACTTAATTTTCACGGTTCCATCTAACTTCCGCGGTATTACATCACGATAGGGTAAAAGTACCCTAACCACTCAACTACATCACGGTATCCGGTATTTCTTAATTGCCACCGAAAAACAATCCTCCAAAAACAAAATTTTACTGTTTTTAACACCTCGTAATCCCACTTAATTCAATGAACTTGCGCCGTAAAATCTTTGGATAAGATGCAACACTAAACCAAGTAAATTAACAAAGATGAAAAATATAATGGCCAAGTGCGTCTTGTCACGTAGGCCTTCGAAAGAAAGAAAATGTTCTCACAGAAAACGCTTACTTCGCTAAATTGTCAGGTGGTTCGCAATCGCGCTCGTAAAAAAAAACTCAACATAAACAAAGATATAGATACCAAGAAAAATTGATCAAATTACATTCCAAAAGGAAGTCGTAAATTAGCTATCATTGTTATTTTACTGAGATAAACAAGTAAAACACTAAATCAAAATCAAAACCACGGAACTTTATGCATTCAAAAAAAATACCAGTAATAATTGTAAAACAACTTGAAATACCAATAAACTTAAATCAAACGTAATAAAATAACGAGTAAAACGTTTTCGATGCTAACATCGAACTAATCCATAAAAAAAGAAAAATTGCAAATTCAGCCAGATGAATCTAATTACCGGGTCTTACATAAAAGATTCACTGCTAAAATCCAACGCAGGTTACACACTTTTTTTTTAATTAACGCGTTTATCCTTGTTGCATCGTCTGCCGTACGAGTTACAAAATCAAAAAAAAACTGCCTTTTCAATAGTTAAACAACTTTTTTTGTAACTGCATTGATCATATTTGTAGCATTCATAGATAGGGTGGAGCTATAGTATGACACGCCAACGGTAGAATGCGCATCGACAAATCGTTTCACCTTAACGGTTATTTATTATCATAGAAAAGCAATCTTATAGAAGTATAGCATGTGTCAGAATTATTGCAAGTATTCTTAGTAAAGGGGCCGACCTGTCTGATAAAGATAACATCAGTCGATGAATAATACTAATGCCTAATGACATTTTGAAGGTATGTAGTTAAGTTTCAAGAGAAAGGAGACGAAATGACATTTTTGCCCAAACTTTAAATGTTCTCAAATATTTAACGAAGATGAAGAATAAGGTTTAGCAAAGACTATTAGCCGCAAAATATACGTATGCAGTTGCAAATAGAAAACAAAGCCATGAAAATTGGATTATGAGTAAGACAGTCGCACGAGATTGGCTACAAGGTTTTATGTTTCAACATAAAGACTTATCTCTAAGAACTCCTGAGCCTACTAGTTTCGGTCGTGCGACACCGTTCAACAAACATACAGTAGGCAAATTTTTTGAGCTACTAAGAGATGTATTAAATAGCCACAAATTTAGTCCAGATGCAATTTATTAGTACGTAGAAACTGGGGATCAGACAGTACATAAACCGAGCAAAATCTTATCTCAAAAGGGACAGAAACAAGTTTCTAAAGCTACTTCTGGAGAACGTGGACAGACCGTGATAGCGTGCTATGCAATAAATGCAGCAGGTAATTTAGTTCCTCTAGTTGTCATTTCTCCCCAAGTACAAGAGCAAGATTACATGACTAAGGGAGTTTCTCCAGGGTCTAAAGCTTTTACACATGTAAGTAGCTGGGTGACGTCAGAAAAATATTTGATGCATTTTATAAAATTCGTTAAATGCAGCAAGAACAATCAAATTCTTTTGGTAATTTCAATTATTATTTAGAGGGTATCGCATGCTGTGGACAGACAATATTTATTACGAACTTTGCTTCGCTATCTCGATGTCATTTAACCTATGCATTGTGTGTTGCCGATAGGTCGGGCATTTCTGAATTGAGAAATTAAAAATACTCCTGTTAATCATTCTTTTATGGTAACATACCTTTCTCTTTTAATTGTCGTTACCCGTTTACCAATTTTGGATACCCGAACACCAGAGTAACAAAGATTACGAACCTCAAAATTAGTTACAAGTTTGTGTCGTGATCGAGGCAGAAGTGTTAATTAGGATTGATCTGGCGCCCTTAAGTATAATATCCTTGAACCTCCCCTATCTCCGACTGTGTGAGTTGGCCGTGCAAAATTCGTAAGACCTAAAGCTTGTAACAAGCAAGAACAGAACGAATATTATTTTTTTATGTTAAAATTGCCAATTATGTGAATTTAAATTAACTATAATTTTTCATTATTTAATTTTAATTTTTGAAACTTATATTAGGTATGTATATGTAGGCACTATTCAATGTATTAACCCTCCCATTCTATGTTACAACCCTCCTATACTAAACGAGACATGATACATTTCTAATGTTTTTTTAAAAAAAGCGAGTAAAAACAGTCAAAAAAGAAACAACCAAAAAACGCTGATAATTGAATCGATTCCTAAAAAAAAAGTAACGATTACTTCAAAAATTTGTTTGTTGTGGACGAGCAAATAATACTTACAAAAGTTCGAAGCCAACTTAAACAACATAATTCAAAAAAATTATATTTTTTATTCTCAATTATGATTTTGACATCACGTTGAATCCGAAAGCAATTTCCAAGGCTCCAAACCTCAGCATGAGAAATAATTTACATGGAAAACTATCGGAATCAATATTGAAATATCAACACTGCAAGTTGTTTTTTAATCGTTGCTTTTCTAGTATTCTACCATATATATATATTAAACCATCGTGGACATTCTTTCATTAGGAACAATTTAAATCGTGTTATTATATTTAATGAGGATAGCATATAAATCGATGTCGATGTAAGTATAGTAAGTTTAATAATAAAGTCGTTACTACAATGTCAACATATGCTAGAAGTGAAACAGAAAGAGAAACAAAAAAAGTTATAAAATTTTACAGTTTGTTAAGGAAATTAAAGAAAACGGGAAGGTCAACCAGTCAAGGCCTTTAAGAAATGTATAAACATAAACAAAAAAAAAGAATATTTCTAAAGATAAATTATATGTATTTGTAAATTGTAACTTTATTGTATTAAATAATTACTGTTCCATATGTGGTACACACCACGTTTTTTTTTGCGTTTTAATGTAATTATAAGTGTGTTTGTAACACTTTCAATTCAAAGTACCAATAGAAATTTGATCCTAATAATTTTTTCATAAAACAATAAAATGTTATGTGCTAAGGACTTTTTTTAAATCATTTTATGTAATATCTGTAGTCATTGTACTTCAGCATTTTGTTAAATATATTATTTGTTTCTTCCAAAAATTAATAAATGAATTAGTTTTGATGGCACTTGGCTATTAACTTGTTTACGACACAATTCATGCTTCTAATTGTTACAACCAATTGTAAGTCTAATTGTAGCTTATGTATTTATCAACTTTTTAGTTTTAATAATAACGTAATATTTTAAAATTTTTAAACGAATTTTTTTGTAGTATAAATAAAGTTATATTAAACTTCAGTTTTTTAGTTGTAAATTAATCTGTTGTTCTCAATTTGGTTTTAATATTAAAACTATATTACAATGCTGTGTATGTCATTTTTTTAAAATTAAAAATAATCCATTTGAAAATTCAAATAAATCTTGTTCTATCATAGCTGTTAAATTTACTTAGTGTAATTTAACAGAATATTCAATGATGGCTGTATAAATAACTTGCATAGCATAAGTTTTTATCAATTTTAATAACGAATCTGTTGTTAACAATAATTTTTTTTTAAATGTAATTTATGAATTTTTAATGTTCCAGCTTGAATTGTAAAATTGCACCATTTGTTTGTTTGAAAATTGTTTTTCCGCCATTACTAAAGCACATAACGCATTCAAAATAAATTTTGCGATTCTTTAGTCGCAGTATTTTTAAATTCTTGGCAAGAGATTCTTTATTTATTTGCAAAAATAACAAGTGTAACATTGCAGAATTTTTAAACTGGTACACTGTAAAAATCACATAACGTTGAAACAAAATTTTATTTACTATGTAAACTAATATATTTATTTAACAACTGTCAATGCAGAGAGATATAAATATACTTTTTGCATGGTAATGGTATAATTTATGACAACTAAAATTTTTTTTAATTTATTTGAATGTAAAACAAGATGTTGACCTGCATTACTAAAGTATGAGACAATCGCAATAAAAATATTGCACAGTAACGTCTTAATATCAAATTTCATATAATTTTTTTATGTTAGTAATTGAATCAGGCAAGATTTTTATTAATTAATTCTAACTAATGTAATCGTTCACAGCTGAAGATGCATCAACGAAGTTCTAACTTGTATTATTAGGTCAAGGCGGTGTCTCATATTTTGTCATCACAGACGAGAAATTCTAAATTGGTACGGATAGTTCAAATATTTGGGTTGGCACGCTTTGCATCTGTTAATGCTTAGATTTTTTGGTTATTTTATAATTTTCAATTTGTTTTAATTGTTTAGTGGCGTTAAGTTTTTTATATGTGAAATGCATGATTTAAAACATATTGATTGATGGTTAACAAACGTGTTTTAATAAACACAATATCCAAACAAACAGAGTTTTGTTATAACTAATAAAATAAATTTACATTTTTGGACAGCATTGTGAACTGGCATTAAATAGAAAAATAATTAAAATCTATCGTTACTCTAACAAAAATGTTTAATAATTTTTAATAACTATGCTTATTAATAAACTTACGTCTAATAAATTGCAAAAACAGGAAACATAATTAACATACAAAAATTAGTATCGATACATAGCTACCATTAATATTACTACAATTTTAATCTTTTAAGTTGAGAATCACATTATGCAAAAAAAATATGAATAGAGACCGGAAAAAGGGCAATAAGATACGCGGAGAAACTGAGGGAAAAAACCGAATGCAAAATACTTCATGAATTTTAGAATAAAGCGAGGAAGAGTAAAGTACAGGTAAAATGGCAGAGAAAAATATTATAAAACAAACGGGTACGCGAGAGAAGAAGTAAAGAGATTAAAAGAAGAGGGAGTAGGGGTAAAAGAGGAAATCATAAGGAGAGATGGGGACATAGAAAAACAGGAAAGATGGACTAAGATAAAAGAGGACAGCTATAATGTGAATTATAAGAATATCAATTGAGAAGAGGTGCCAGAATATCTAAAGGAGAAAGAGAATAAAAGCAACAAGAAAAAAAATGATGGCAAGGTTCAGATGTGAGAACGAAGAGTTAGGAAACAAATACTGGAGAAAAGAAGAAGAAAAGATGTGCAAACTATGTGGAGAAGAGATTGAGGACGTTAAACACATGAGGAATCAATGCAGGAAGTTAAGGGAAAAGGTTTAGAAAGTAGAGGAAATCTTAGAAGAAAACGGAAAAAGAACGGAGTGGATGGAAAAGTATGGAAAAAGAAAAAACAGCTAAGAGGAGAGAAGGAAAAAGGAAATGTAATAAATGTAAAAAGAAATGTAATGTAATGTAAAAAAAGAGGGGAGTGTAAAATTGTAAATAAGGGAAGATGAATCAATTTGTAACACTCAGGTACACAAATAAAGTTAAACTTATACACATATTATGCAATTTAAAATTTATTTAAAAAAAACGGCAGCAGATGAAGAAAACATGCAAATTTTTTTGTTTCTCAAACAAAATCAATAAAATAGTAGTATAGCTTTAAACATTATTTTTACTTAACTGACACTTGACAATTACTTTTTAATTTTTCTGTTTCATCTGTTAAATAAGACTATTTGAATTTAAATTTTTATTTGTCATTTAAAACTAAAAGTACGAATGTTAGTCAAAATGATTGATGTCTATTTTGATTCGCTTCTAATTTTTTTTTAATTCTTGCATTTTAAATAAAATTTGATTACTTTTTCAAAAGTGAATAATATAATTACGATTATAAGCAACTAGACCGCGTTGTAGTTGAACTCCCAGTTTTTTTAGGCTTGGTCTTAGTCTTTCCTTGCGAATCATAACAAGAAACAGAACTTGATCTTCGCCGTATTGTCGTTCGTAAACCTAAACAAACTGACGTTTTGCAAGACATTGAAGCTTGCATCTTCGGAGTGGTAAATGTCACTAAAAGAAAAGGTCTAAGCGACGGTATTTATATCATTAGCGATTAGGTAATTAACGGACCTTAACTTTCCGTTGCCGTTTGACTAAATTTGTCAATTACTCGGAGTAAGAGTTTGTGTCCTTTTGAAGAAGGTTGTTCTTTGTCTTAGAGAGTGTAATACTGGTACCCAAGATTTGCTGAGTCTTAAACGGTCTTTCTGATTCATATTATATAGACGTTTTTCTATTTCCACCGCTACGCAAATAAGTCTCAGAAAGTAGAAAGGAGTTCTTGCCAACATTTTAGTTTGTGACAAGGTTTCGTGCTTCCCTTAACATCAATCTGAATACTAGTACATCACTTATAGCAAAATCGTTCCAATTCCGATTTTAAAGACAAATAACATCAAAGCAACCATATATAACACTAACACTATTTACAATGTACTGTAATAGTAATAATAAAGAAAGATAGAACTAGCTCAATATAAAAACTTCACGTAATGTATATACTAGACTGTAATGGATGCAATTTGAGTTATATTGGTGAAACCAAAAAATAAGTTGAAAATTGCATTAACAATCATAACAACGGGACACAACTTCGATTTCAATAATCCCACAATTTTAGATGTAGAAACTAGTTTAAAAAAATGTTTAGTTTCTGAAATGATACACATCAATATACATAAAAATAACAACTACACTAATAATTTAGGTAATGTTTATAATAACTGTGAGTTTACACATGTTGCAATAATTTGGGGTACAATTTTTCTCATTTTATCTTTTATTTCTTACCTGCCTAAAGCGGCAGAAATTCAAACGTTATTAAACAATTTTGCTCAATGCAATAAAAAAAAACACTTGTCAAATAGACTGCAGAAAGCATTCAAGTTTTTGAAACTACAAAGAAAAACCTCGCACAACTACTACTACTAACTTTACCGGTTCACCCAAAAATCAACGTCTTAATAGTTATTTTTGCTGTCACTTCAAATTTAATTTATCAGTTAGTGTTTTTCTTAAAATATTTGTTAGCGGTGTCTGGAAACCTATGAATTTTTTGTGACAAAAGCGGAGTTCTGCCGAACAAAAATATGGACCTTATATCAAAAACTGCTTGCTATTTACATTGCAGTCACACACTTTAGGCATATAATCAAATATTGATTATTTAATATCTATTACTGACTACAAACCCATCACATTTGGTTTAAAGAAAAAACCAACCAATGTTGAATTTGTCAATTTCGTCAATTGGAATTTATCGGGCAACTTACCATTTAGTGTAACATGCAAAAGAAGATTACGAGAGCAATGCCTAAATAAAAGTAACATAAACGAGGTAATTGCCGATGCTCAATAAAGATGGTCGTGAGTTAAATTCAGAAATCCGTGAATAATTTGAAACACTTAAAAATATAAAAGTAAACGTAAACGTCAACATGAAAACGTCAAGAAATTTTATAGCCCAAAAAAAGTTTTTGGACTTTGACAATCGAAAAGCTCGCTATCCCGTTGAACTTACTCTAAATGGAATTTACTTTATTAGAGTGTCGCTTATATCTGAAATTACTAAATTTACTGAAACGCAAAAGCCGACAGAATAAAAGCTTTGTTGCAGTTTAACTATTTAACATTTGTTAAAACTAATTAGCAAACAAAAATCAAAAATTAAAATCCGTTAAATTAAATTTAAATAAGTAAGCTTTACAAAAATATCACCAAGTAGAATATGATAATTATTACATGATTTAAATAAAATTAAAATACTAAAAATTTAAAAAAATGCAACAAATCGGTTAGGTACTTTACATTGAATTAAAATTTGCAAGATTTTATCCACAAAAAAAATAAAATAGAAAGTAAAAAGTCCGTAAACTACTATAACAAAATCAAAAATTTCAATACTAAAGTACAGTAATAATATATCGAGTTTAACGTCAATATAACAAAAAATTCTAAATCGGTCTTTAAAATAATTTAAGAATAATTACCTAAACTATATTATTGACTGAAAAAAAAAAGAAAAATTTAAGAAGTTTTCAAACTTCATTTTAAAGCGAAAATTACCCATATAACTTGGTTACCGCCACTAGATTTAACAACTGTTACGTAAAATCTAGCCTAGCCGATCTTTCTCACGTTAAAAAATGCAACGACAACAAAATATAAATAACTAAAGCATACGATTGTACTGAAATATAAAATTACAAATCGACCTAAATGAGTCAAGTGCACATTCACTAAATACGTACTAAAAATTTAAATTAAGATTAATTTAAAAAGTGAATGAACTTCGATAAATTAATGCAAAATTACTCAAATAATCTTAAAGAAAACAAAATGAATAAACCAAACTCAAATACCGGATCTTTCAGGATAGAATATGGCCACAAATCAACCGACGGTTACATGAAATTCGACACATCTCCGGGCAAGACAAACGACAAAAAATTAAACATTTCTACGAGGGCTCAGTCGGCTGTAGAGAGAGGTAGGATACTCTGGATGAAAAACGAAATTAGCTTTTTGTATTGCCAGAGAGACGAACTTAACGTAAAATTATATAAAACTCACCTGTTACTTACAAAATTATGTCATCGGATTGAATTAGATTGTTTTATATCATATGTGAAAGATGAAGTTGAAATTTTTGGTATCAACTTGTTTCATAGACTTAAGAGCAAAATTGGTAAGCTCATATATAATAGCCATTACAATAATTCGACCAGTTTTAACAACTATGAAGAGTATCACCAATTTCATTTAAGCTCAGATAGCACCAAAGCTTTCAACTTCCATAAACGGATCATGAACCTTAGTAAAACTAAATTAAATGCGAATGAGACCGATTTGCTAGGTTTGGGGCTTAAACATAACCCTCTGTTGGATGAGTTAAAATTAGATTTAAAAGTTGTTCAAAAAAAAACCTAATATCCCTCAACTTCAAAACTTTAGACCTTTGTGTGGGAATAAAATCAATAAAATCAACGTTAATTAAGTCCAAACAGGATCAGTCAATACTACATTACTAAAACAATTAGCCTCCAAATTCCGGAAAAAAAATCTCATTTGCACAAAGGCAGATAAAAGCAATGCTGTCGTTGTCTTAGACAAATCTGAATCTATCAGCAAAGTTCTTGAATTTTTGAATCCCATAGAGTTTAAAATTGTTAATATTAATTTCAATCAATTCACCAAAAACGTTAAAGATTTCATCATTTCCAACAGAGAGTTGCTCACTAGTCAATTCGATTATAACTACTATAGATTAATTTTAATGAATCCCTTATTCCCTCGCCTTTACGCCCTTCCTAAGATCCATAAGAATAACGTCCCTATGAGGCCCATTGTCTCTTTCACCAACACCCCGGTATCTAAATTGTCAGAATGGCTTAACCACACTTTGAGAAACCTCCTGAAATTTCAATTCCCACGTTCCATCTCGAACTCTAAAGATTTAGTTTCTGAACTCTCCCAATTACCGATCAATCATAACTACATGCTTGTTTCCTTTGACATTGTTAACTTATTCTCAAGCGTTTCCTTCAAGGATTGCCTTGATATCTTAAATGCTCATTTACTTTCCTCTAACTTGTCCGACAACTTATGTTTCTTCCTTAACAAGTGTTACAGTCAAAATTTCTTTAAGTTCAATGACATTACTTACCGCCAACTTACTGGCTTACCTATGGGCAGTATCCTTTCTCCTCTCCTTGCTGAGTTGTTCCTCACATCACTACAACATAATCTTTTTAATAATTCACATATCACTGGTAAGTTTGTTTACTATAAACGTTATGTGGACGAGATATTTGTTATATTTAAAGGCTTCTATCAGGACCTCGCAGATTGCTTTAATATACTCAATAATTTACACTCTTGCATCAAGTTTACGTTGGAAATTGAAACTGATAAGGCTCTCAATTTTTTAGATCTTACTATTCAGAGATTGGACCGCTCCCTCAAGATTGCCATCTATAGAAAACCAACCACCCTTGACCATGTCATCCTTTACAGTTCCTTCCACCCCCAATCCTACAAATTAGCTTCCTTCCGTTTCTCTTTCAATAGACTTTTTTGTTACCTTTGAGTACCTCCAACTTCAATTCTGAATTTCCTGTTATTTTGAAATTAGCTGAACTTAACGGCTATCCCACTCATTTGATATATAAACTTTACAACCAATTTCTTCAGAACTTTAATAGAAAAAATAATACCACTTTGGTCCCTATCTCAGATGCTGCTTCACAGAAATATTTTTCCTTACCCTTTATAGGCCCCCCTTCATTTTTCTTTAAAAAGCCTTTCAAAAATCATAGTATCAACATTTCTTTCTCCTCCAAGCACAATTTAAAAAGCCACCTGGTTCACACCAAAGATCATATCGATACCCTTGATGAATCGGGTGTTTACAAGTTATAATGCGGTACTTGCCCCGCGTTCTACATAGGCCAGACTGGGAGAAAGTTTACAACTCGTTTTGCCGAACATTTCAATTGCATAAAAAAATAATATTACTTCTTATTCTTCCCATTTTGAAATCCTCCATATATGTGAAAAAGGAAAAAAACTTAACCTACTGGAAACGAAAGAAATTATCCTTAATTATAACCGCCAACCGGATTTATCTCTCAATGAAATTATTAATATTAATAAAAACCTTCTGGTACTCCAGTGATTCTCCTTTTCAAAGCCCCCTCGTATCAAATCCGCATTACCTTACCGTCATTACAGATGACGTTGCCATTCGTTCATCGGACACCTGTTGCTATGCATGGTAGCCATTTGCTAATTTAACTTATCTTTCAAATTTAATTTTTAATTATTTATTGGCTGCTCCACACCTTGGTTGGTTCCGGCATGTTATTTTACTTTAATTATTATTAAGCTTTGTCGCGGTGATGTTTTTCCTGTAAGTATTCTTTGAACCTTTTGGTCGCTCATAACTTTTACTTTTTCAGCATGGTCCGTTTGACTTTTACTATTCCAATGTTTAAATTAATTAATTCTTGAACTTAAATTTACCAATTTAATGGTAAGTACGGTGGCTTTATTGGGACCTTTTTTCACAACTTCCTGTTGTAGTGATGGATCTTTAAACGTCAATATTATTTATTAATTAATTATTTGCTGCTCCACACTTTGGCTGGTTCCGGCATGTTACTTCACAAAAAATTTTGATTAGATTTGAGTTTTGTGACTGAGATGTTTTCCCGTAAGTATTCCTAGGACTCTGTTTAAGTCGTTTAACCTCATATTTTAGCTTGGTTTCCTTTTTCAAATTTCATTAATATAATTCATAATATTGTTTAAATTATTGTCAATTTTACTAATTTAATCTTAACGTAAGTATATCTTTACGTTATGTTACGCTTAGTATACCTGCTTACATTTTAGTAGCCTGATGATGGCATTGTTTGCCGAAACATGTAGCTTTACGTCCTAATTTTATCTAATTTAACAACCGTCAATTATTAAACATTTTTCTATGGGGAATCGTTTCGAGTTATTGAGTTATTACTAACGGATTGGTCATACATTGAAAATATCTATTGCAACATGCAACAGAAACTTAGTTTGTGAAAAAATATAGTGTAATTTTCACATTTTCAAGTTGTTTTCAAAGTGAAAAATAAACATTTTTTAATTACTATAAGTCTAAGAAATAACCTAGAAAGAGGTAGATAAATATTGTTTTATACAGCAAAACAAAATTTGGCTTAAAAATGCCCCGACAAGAAAAATACAAAATGCAGTTATAGAGAAATACCAGTCTGAGAGTAAATAATCCAAGTTCGTCAATCTGAATTTTTAAAATAATAAATATTATACTAATAGTTATGAGGTTATTACACACATTCTAGACTATAACTTAGCAGACAAAATATGGAGCAAACTTTTTGTCAAATTCTAATGTCTTTTAAAGAACCACTAAACGGCCGTTTTGCCCTTTTGGGACTCTTCAGCAGCGGGAAAACACTCTAATGTACTTTTATAAATGCATTGACAGACCTATAACTTTAGATTAATAAATGATGTTACTAACATGAGAGAAATATGATGACAAAGTAATCTCATAGTATAAATTTACTACGCATGAATAATAGTATGAAACCATAGTAACATGTAACATAAAAACCAATATGCTAATTTATTTAAAGCTTCAGTTACTAATAGAAAAAGGATAGGTAGTAGTATCAGCAATAGTTATTTCAAAAACAGTCATATTTTTGGAAAACGAAATCATTTAAATAATTGTAAGAAACAAAAAATATTATTTTGATAACAACTTTGTTGATCAATCTCTACTAGTGACATTTATTTTTACTTTATTATAATAAATTTTATTAATATTAATATTTAATATTAAATTAATATTAAATGTTATTTTATAGAACGTCTATGGATTATTTAAGTTAGTCAAGCGGCAAGTTTTGTAGCATTGATCAAATATTTCTGCTTTTTTTACTATTATTATAGTGCCAATTTTTTGGCTAAATTTTAATTTTTTTAATTACTTTTACAGAAACAATTTAACTCAGCATACAATGTTGATTGCAAAATTTGTTCTAATAATGTCATTGATTAAAAAATTATGTTTTGATATTTTTTTACGATAGAAAAGTTGTTGTTAACAGTTGTTGTTACGTATATGTATAGAATCTGTTGATGAAGAATCTTTTGATGATGAAATCATAGTTGCTATCTGTAATTTCTGCACAAGTTTCCTTTTTAATTAACATACAATTCAAATAGTATAACGCGTTAATAAAACAATAACAACTACAACAGAATAATATTTTGGATTAGAAAGTTTAAAGTATTTTTTAATTTGTTAACAACTTATACAACTAAAATAGCAACTATTTTGAAAAAATATTACGTTATATTTTAATAAAAACACAATGAATTTTAAATTGTATTTTGTATGCAGAAGGAAATTATTCCGCGTGCTTCCGGCGTGAATTGTTTCATAGGCGACAGACAATTGTCCACCATCGCATTAGATGCAATGCGGTCTCTCTATCAGAACGACTTGTTTCTAACAAGAAGACTTTGTGATTGCTTTGATCCAATTTATTCTGTGATCCTATTTGGAATGCTCTATATAAAAGCAAAAAAATTGGTTTTGTATTTATCTGAGGTAATTTTATCAATTTCGTGTAAACCAAATTTACGTTTTATTATAAAAAGACGTCATTTTTTAAATCAATATTTTAGTTTGTATTTTAATTATGCACAAAAATAAACATACATGCTACTTGCAAAATTTTATTTGCGTGAATTGGTGTATTTATAGGTATTTGTAAAAGATTTTCTAAAATACACTAAAACTACAATGAATAAGATTTGTTATTATATGTTGAAATCAAAATAGATTTAAATCATATATGAAAAAAGTTAAATTAAACAAAATGTTATTAATTAAAACAAAAAATTGTATTTTATTATACTAAAGTTTTTTTAGTTTTGTAAACTAGTTACAAATGTTATGTAGGTCATTATTTTTACTTATTATTGCCCACAATGTTTTCTACTAGAACATTTTTCAATTTATGTTGCGTTTACTTTTAAAATGTAAGTTTTGTGTTTAATACTTTAACAAAATTTTTGTGGATAATAATAATTTAAATCTTAGTCTCTTTAATCATTAAAAATCGTTTTTTGTTTTAGTGAAAAAAAAACATGAAATTTATATATTTTATATGATTTATAATTTAATAAATTTGTTGTTTACGGGTTATACAATAAATTTTCAGTGAACAAAATACCATAGCCAAGTTATCTAGTTTACAGTTTTAAGTTTTAGTGTTTATGATGGTAACGAAATTTTTTTGTTTTGTGGTCCTGTACTTGAAATGAATGGGGGGCCTATTACACGGTATTCACATATTACACTTACTACTCTAAAACCATAAACACAAAAAATTAATAAACTATTAAGTTATTTGTCTTTATAATCACAACGACAAATGTATAGAGATTTAGTCCTCTTTAATTCCTTAGAAAAATGCAGGCGTCAAGTATCCGACATGAACTAATCGCGTTGACATTTTGTGTTATTTGAGATACTATTAAGTGAAGTACATGCTGCATGAATATATTTTAAGTGCTTAAGAAATCAATTTATCATTTTAAACAATAAATTCTAGCCTAGCGTTGTATTTTATACTACCCTAACACATTCTTTGCAGTTGCAAGCCCTTAAAATCTTTAGAAGTTTTCTGTTAGATTGTCGTTTGCTTTTTCAAGTTCATTGATTTTTTAGTACTTATTTGAAGTTTAGAATCTGTCTTTGTTCCAACTTGATTATCCGACTCTTTAGAGTTTTTTTACTTAGATTTCGCTTGCTTGTTTGAGTTTTTCGACTTCTTTCACGTCTTGATGAAACCATTTGTAAAAACAAGAAAAACGTTGGTAACTTTGGTTATTATATCATTGACAAGGTCCCAACTTAAAAAGTATAGAATATAACACAAATTTAAAAAATTTAAGCCAAGGTGGTTTATTGTTTATTTTTTCACAATACTTTTAAATAAATGTTTACTGTAATTTTTCTTAAAGCGTTATTTTTTTATTTCACTAATTTTCTCTATTTTTCTTCTCCGATTCAGATTCTTCCAAATTTAAAATCTGCAAAAAGGTATGCACATTATCTTTTTTTTAATAAAAACCCGGCAATTTTTAATTATATTTGTTAATAATACTTTATATTGATAATATACATATTAATATAACATTTTTTATTTATTCAGCTTTCTCTTATAACTTGATCAGTTATTGAAGCTTGAAACAGATTATAGTAAGGTATTTGACAAATTTACTTCTTTTACGTTCATTATATGTACTTTACTACATATATAAGAATCGTAGCTGGCGCCATCTCGTGGTTAACGAGCCCACGTATAAAACGTAAACAAATTGGTGCTATAGTGATCTTAGCATGTTGGTAGTTGGATTGGTTAACCACTAAAATTCGAAAAACGTATCGTATAATAACACGATTGTAATCCACCAACGAATATAGTGAAAAGTAACTATATCAGTAAAATTGCAAAAATTACCAACAGAGAGAACCAGTGTACGGCCGTTTCACCCTTTTTGAGATCATCAGCACTGGGAAGTACTTTCTGATGTATTTTTACAATTATACTGATATATTTCTATAGCTTATATTCATGTTTTGTTCTAATAACATATAAAAGTATTGTGGCTGGCGCCATCTGGTTGTTAACAAGCGCACGTATAAAATGTAAACCAATTGGTGTTATAGTAATCTTAGCATGTTGGTAGTTGGACTTTATTACCTTTTAAATAAAAGGAAAAAACAACACCCACAAAAAACGTTAAGATTTTCGTAATTTTGTCAAGGTTTCTGAAAATGTATTAGATATAACTGGGTTTGCTTTAGACACAATACCAAATGCTCAAAAATTTTTACCAAACGTCATGTCTAGAAACCGTCAAATAGTACGCAAAAATGCAAATGAATTAAGAAAGATTATCACATTTGCATATTGCATCGTTTTAGAAATTAACTGTGTTTTTTTTTTTGGTTCTGAGTTCTAAGATAAAACATTTTAAAAATTATCATTTCTTTGAACATTTGTATATAAACGCTTTGGCACATAAGCTCTTAAGGCATTTTTACGCATCTTTTTACCGCCTAAGAGTTTTTTTATATTTTCTATTCTCTTCTCAAAAAATTTTGTCAATTTACAATATTATTACACCAATTTAATAAATCAATATAATTCAAAATAGAAAAAAATTTTCTAAAGACATTTGTATTAAGTTTATTTATAACTAAAATTTTTTTCTTAAAGCTGAAACTCTCTTACGTGAGTAAAACTCCTTCAATTAAGTTTTTATCACACTTTACAGTGGGCATTTTTAGAGCCTGAAAGAAACTGATTGCATTTTGTGTTTACTTTTATAGGCCAGTTTGATTTCTACAAATGATTCCTTTTTGTTGATTTTTTATTAATTACCCTGTTTTATTACCAATTTTTTACGGTTTTTTGAAATTGTGGAAAATGCATTTTTGCAATGTAACATCTATTGCATTAAAGTGACAAAAGTTTTATTACTTTTTTTTTATTGTTTAGTTTTTTCTTTTTTATATCTTTTTTCGTTTCATTGTTTTGAGTACGATTTAGTTTATGTTATTCTACGTTTCTTTTTATGTTAGAATAGAAATTTGTGATTATTTCGGTTTTTTAAGTTTAAAGAACAGAAGTAAGGTACTCAAAATCGGCATAGCTGCAAATCAAAAACACGATCAAATTAACTTCTAGATCCTTGATCACTCAAAAACTTATCAGGTTGGCTACAACTCTTAATAAACCTACCTTTAGGGTCGTAACGTCACAAATCTAAAACTATAATGCAACATCAACACGTACGCACAAATGAAAAAATGCAATGTAAGAATGCAATTAATTAAAATTGAGCAACCAAATGAAACTACATGGTTATATAATAATAAGATGACCAAAAAAACGTAAAAATAAAACAAAGAAGTACTAATCCTAAAATTGCGACGGCATAGGTATAGGTATAAATTACTTAAGGAGGCGATGTCGGGTGGATTGGGTATAAGATTTATTTAGCCGCAAAACTGCGAATTCGGAGTATGTTGCTTTCTACGATGCAAAATAGTCAAACATAAACTTAATGAGAACCCGTATTACGTAAAGAATCAATTTGTATAACCAAAAATTTTTGAACTCGGGTATCTTTTAACCTTTAACACACAACTTCGAAATTTTAGGGGGGTCAAACACTCATCGCGTCACGCTCCAAGTCTTAGTTTTTAATATAATTCGTTCTAGAATTGCTACATCATCAAAATGCAACTAACATAGATAAAAAACTGGTATGGTCACCACACGGCTTTCCTATAAGGAATGATGAAAGAATGTCTACATATTGTTTTAAGGTTTGTTACAAGCTTTATGTCTTACGAACCTTGCACGGCCAACTCACACAGTCGGGGATAGGGGAGGTTCACAGGAAGTATGCTTAAGGGCGCCAGATCTGATCCAAGATAACACTTCTGCCTCGATCACGACAGACGGTCCAAACTTGTAACTAAATTTGAGGTTCGTAATCCTTATTACTCTGATGTTCGAGTAACCAAAATTAGTTAATAGATAACGAGAATTACAGGAGAAAGAAAAAAATAACAAGAGAGATTAACAAATATAACCTTTTTAATGTGTTAACGTAGAATATTATCAAGAGTATATGAAATTTCTCAACTCATCCATGCTCGAATGGTTTCCAAGTATAATTAATACATATAACAACTTTAATTTAGTAGCGTAGCAAATTGACAGCTATACATTAAATTCTCAATCCATAAATACTAGAAAAACTAACAATTATCGTTAACAAGTGTAGAAAACTTTGATGTCGCAACACATAACATTTACAAGATTATATCGAAGTTTCAGTGCATGAATGCTCGCAGTATCGGCAACACACAATACACATTTAAGTTAGGTCGAAACGAACAGCACAAAAAATTTCGTAGTAAATATGTTTTTCACACACAGCATGCGATACAGTTAAATGAATGATTAAAGTTGCCTTATTGGTATATAAGCAATAAACGTATTTACGGTCATTAATATTAATAAAAATTCCGTGAGTAACTTTCGTGACAACGATATAAAAATTAAGCAAATAAACTCACCCGAATTCCAGTGTCCACTTACGCAAAGAAAACGTTTTCCCTGCCAGCGGCCTGTAATAAATCTTTAAAAGCAAATCGTGTCATACACTAAATCACGAAGAATAGGAAGCTACAAAATTAGTATTAATAAATCATGAAATATTATATAAAAACCCGTTGTATTGAATACTGTAGGCAGCAATTTAGAACAGGTGGCTGATAACCCAATCGACTTCTATTCCCAAGTCAACATCTACGACGCATTGTTTGACGAGACCTCGAGGTAATTTAAGTAGCAGGCCCTCACAACAGCTTATATGCTCGGTAGCGATATTAATTAATGGTACTTATGCATCCTTATTACTGCTTGAAACACACAATGGGCTGGCAACGTGGTGGAAACCGGCCTGTGCCGAAAGAATCGTAATAAAATCGCAATCGCCTTATAAATTTGTGTTCATCACACGTGATGTTCTTAAAAATTTAAAAATCAATTCGAAATCTTCGGCACCGGCCCGTTACTGTAGTTGACAGCTTCACGATTTTGTCGTAAAAATGACAGTCACGAGAAAAGATTGGTAGAGGGCGTCAAAACCGGAATCTAATTTTAATTTATATACAGGGTCTTCCGTAATGAAAATTTCGTACGTAACAGGTTATGTTGTCACAAAACCATTTTGTACACGTTTGTATAGATTTCCTAGACCCATCTTTTGATAGAACCGAGAGAATATGAAAAGCCAGCTCTATACCAAATTTCAAATTACTAGGACTTTTGGTTAGAGAGTTATCGTGGTTACATCGCTACACACAAACAGGCACACAGACACCCAAAATTTTTTGTCAAAAATACGTTTTTCTGATTTAGGAGACCTTGAAACGTAAATTTATGCAATAAAAAATTTTTGAAAAAAAATTGCGATCGCTATACTTTCCTTATAGGAAAGTAAAAAGTACAAAGTTAAGACGTAATTAAACATATTTGAGAAA
Organism: Aquatica leii; assembly: GCA_035610365.1. Classification (NCBI taxonomy): domain Eukaryota; kingdom Metazoa; phylum Arthropoda; class Insecta; order Coleoptera; family Lampyridae; genus Aquatica; species Aquatica leii. Next base: position 174,570,569 of record CM069433.1, on the reverse strand, counting down.
GTGTGTCAAATTTTTTGATTTTATATTAATTTGGTGACTTATAAAATTAACTTTGGTATCTGTTTTTAAGATCGTTATTATTTAGATCAGTTGTTCTCAAAGTAGGTGTCGCGGCAGTTTAGAATGCTGCAAGTACGGCGCAAGAACGCCACTGAATTTTTAAAGTTAAATAAACAAATTATATTATAATAGTTGTTTCTGCATGTGGTATTTAAACGGAAAAACATAACTAAATCTTGATTTATCAGTCAGCCCAATATTGTTGTTTCACAAATAGTTTCAGAAATATTCCAAATGACCGTCATTGTCAATTGTTGAGGGTTATGTATTACACATTATATAATTACCAATCGCTAATGAAATTACAATCTTCTAATTAACACCGCATTCTACCCATCTTCTGCAACCTTTAGAGCTAAAAGATTTTTGTAGTATAAAATGCACATGGGACAAAGAGCTTTGTAATAGCAACAAACCAATTTACATATAAAGCTAGCTAACAATACATTTATTTAGTTATTGGTTTTCAAATATCAAAAAATAACAAGTGATAATATTAAATGGATTTAAAAAAATTGGTATAATCCAAAAGTAAACGTTAGAAGGCTACAAATCCCTGAAATAAAACACCAGATACAAAAAACACTCAATGAAAATTTAACAGATCTAAATAAAACCATTGATGATGACCTGATGAAATGGAACAGATTGAAAGAAACTATTCATATAACATGCACACAGGAATTGAAAAGAGAGAACAGAAAGAAAAAGGAATGGATGACAGCAGAAATCTTGGACCTAATGGAACGAAGAAGAGAATATAAAGGCTAAAAACCTATGGAATACCAAAGGACACATAAATTGAAAAGGAGAGAAATAAAGAAAGCAAAAGAAGCGTATCTAATAGAGAGATGCCGCGAAATCGAACAATGCGAGAAAAAATATGACTACCACAATATGCATAAAAAGATCAGAGAACGAACAATCAAAGAACCCTCAGCTTATTAAACAATGAAGGACACTTAACAACAGAAACGGAAGAACTCATCACCATTTGGAAAAGATACATAGAAAAGCTCTTTGAAGACACACGCCCAGAGAATCACAACGTCACAGAGGCAATAACAGGTCCACCAATTATGGAAAGTGAGATAATAACAGCTATCTCATCCTTGAAAGATAACAAAGCCCCAGGTCCCGATGACGTCTACGCGGAAATTATCAAAATTATGTGCGAATCTGACCCGATATTCCTCGATATGCTGGTGTAACTTTTCAACAAGATCTACGACAGCGGACAGATACCCGGCGACTGGATACACTCTATCTTTATCGCCATCCCCAAAAAGGCAAATGCAAAGACCTGCGATGACTACAGACTGATAAGCTTAATTAATCACTTTACCAAAGCTTTCACAAAGATAATACAAAATAGAATATATAGGAAATGTGACTTAGACATCAGTCCAACGCAGTTTGGGTTTAGACAGGCGCTTGGCACCAGAGACGCTATCTTTGCTCTGCAGGTCTTGATCCAGCGATGCAGAGATACGAATAAGGACGTGTATCTGAGTTTCGTGGACTTCGCTAAAGCATTTGATAGCGTTAACCATGAACAACTCATATCTATAAGAAAGCAGGACTTGACCACAAAGATATCCGGATAATTGGCAACTTCTATTGGGGACAGACTGCTGCCGTAAAAAATAATAGCTCTATTTCACAAAAATTTAAAATAAAGAAAGGTGTAAGACAGGGATGCGTCCTTTCCCCCCTGCTGTTCAACATATATTCGGAGGAAATCTTCAAGCAGACACTTGATGGCGCTACTGAGGACATCAAAATGAATGGGGAACTAATTAATATCATAAGATACGCTGACGACACAGTGATACTTGCCAATGACACCGAAGAAGTACAACAACTCCTACAAAAAATTCAAGAAGTCAGCGAACGATATGGTTTAAAACAAAATTCTCTAAAAACCAAATGGATGGTCATCAGTAAATGACAACAACAGGAAAGTCAGATCACGCTACGCAGTCAGATCATAGAGCGAGTAGAGAAATACTGCTATTTTGGATCGTGGGTCAATGCACAGTGGGACCAATCTATGGAGATAAAATCCAGAATTGAGAAAGCATGAACTGCTTTCAATTATATGAGACCATTATTCACCAGCAGAGATGTATCACTAACCCTTAAAAACAGATTAATTAAATGCTACATATTCTCGATTCTTTTATATGGGATGGAGGCATGGAGCATTACAGAACTGATGATGCGAAGACTTGAGGCCTTTGAAATATGGGTGTATCGACGCATTCTCCGCATATCCTGGGTTGACCACATAACCAACGAAGAAGTCTTGCGCAGGCTAGGCAAACAGAAAGAAATATCTTACACAATAAAAAACGAAAACTAGAATACTTCGGACACTTAATGCGCAATGACAAGTACCGACTCCTTCAACTCATTCTGCAGGGCAAGACGGACAGCAAAAGAGGGCCCGGCAGAAGAAGACACTCGTGGCTACACAACCTGCGCCAATGGTACGGCCTAACATCTATACAACTGTTTAGAACAGCAGTGAACAAAATAAAAATAGCTATGTTGATCGCCAACGTCCGAAACGGATAAGGTACCAGAAGAAGAATAAGACAAAAAAACTGGTTTGGTCACCACACGACTTTCCTATAAGGAATGATGAAGGAATATTTACATATTTTTTTAAAGTTATGCTGTCATAAAACCATTTTGAAGTGATATTTACACGTTTGTATTGATTTTCTAGCATATTTGTGCGCCTCGATATTACTTACCCCTTTAGTAAATCAGTTTAAAAAAATCGTCGCAGGCAGGATTCAAAACTATATTATATTTGTGAATTCATTTTAAATTATGAATTAAACATCTGATAAAGTGTTAATGTTAGAAATTTTTTTATTTGAATAAATTGTTAGGAAAAATTATCTCTATAAAAAACTATAAAAATAATTCGGATAATTTACATACGTACAAAATTATATAAGAAAAACTGTTAAAAATGGCGGATACATCCAATTCCGCTTTCTTTATTAAACACATCTTTTGATATAAAGTCAAAAGAATTTAGAGAAAAATTGTTATTTTTTAACGTATCTTTTCTTTCAAGATATACATTTTTTTCTAAAAAAAAATTGTCGTAGGCTGGATTCAAACCTAGGATCATTAATCGAAATCATAAATCAAATATCTAATACTGCTTATGTTAGAAAAAAAATTGTTTGAATAAATTGTTAAAAAGAATTAACATTCCTACAAAGTTATATAAGAAAAACTGTTCAAAATGGCAGATACACTTACTTCCGGTTTCTTTATCAGACCCATCTTTTGATAGAACCGAGAAAATAAGAAAAACCAGCTCCATACGAACTTTCAAGTTACTAAGACTTTTGGTTCGAGAGTTATCGTGGGTACAACGTTACAAACAGACACACACACACACCCAACATTTTTTTGTCAAAAATAAGTTTCTCTGATTCAGGAGACCTTAAAACGTAAAAAGTAGCAAGAAACATAAACTTATACTAATAGCCAACTTGCCAATGTCCGACACACAAGAACAACCAGAAATATGAAAATCATTGAAGAAGGAAATTTATTACAGGTGATTTAAATGAATAGAAATCGCTTTTTTTAATTTTATACGAACTCAAAGAAAACTATCAACTGTTGATGCTATAGGAAAGTAAAAAAAAAATTCTTGAGAACAGAGAAAATATAAATATAAAATAAAACGTAGCTACTGAATCAGTAGCAGTGGTAGAGAAAAACATTCTGCCGGTTTCTGTATATTTTACTTTGTCTTTCTACAGCTCTTTTTTATGTCCGTTGTGTTTATCAATTTGTCATGTGCATTTTTCCATATGGTTTTTAAAATTTCTTGTTTGTTTCTCCATGAATTAAAGAGCTTTTAAATTTTTATTTTGTTGATACTCTTTTATTGTTATTGTGTTTTTTTATTTTTACGTTTCTTAGTTTAGCTGTTACCAGGTGATGATCTGATTTGGCTGGCGCACCTCTGTTCGTCCTCGTATCTTTTGTATTGTTGCTTTTTTTTGTGTCTCATATATGGTGAATTTAGTTTTCTACCGTACCTGCTGGATGTCTCTATGTTACCTTATGTTATTTGTGGTTTTCATATTTGATGGACAGAAGAGTCATATTATATGCTCCTGCTAACTGACATAATCTGTGTCTATTATCGGTCGTTATATCACGTATCGTCTTTTTTTCGTTTCCTTCAATTCACTAAGACGTTTAGGCGTTTGCGTTTTCCAAAAATAGTTTTATCTTTTTTGGTACCCTTTCCGCAGTTTTCCTAATTTTTCGTAAAAACGGTCTTTTTTATCTTGCGTTGTTGTTTCCGTTGTTGCGTGAATATTAATAATTGAGATGTTTGTGTTTTTTATATTTAGCTTTAATAACTTAATAACGCTACTCTGCTATTCTCCGGTGTAAATTCGACTATATTTTTTACTAACTCCTTTTTTATGTAAAAACTTATACCGTAGTTTCCTCTTTTTTTCCCGCTGTATAAAAACGTATATTTGTATTTAGTTATTTTCCCTAATCCTTCTCATCTCGTTTATTGTATAGCTGTTATGTCTATATTGTATGTTTCAAACTCTTTTGCAATTTTTTCCATTTTGAAGGTCTTTAGCAAGTGTTTGGACATTCATTCTAGCTATTTTGATCTGTTTTTTTGTTTTTCTGTTTATTTCTCTTATTTCTAGTTGTATTTACTATTTTTAGCGTTTTGTCGTTAGCTGCATTTATTGTCTTTTTTTATTTATAGCTTGGTGCTGGATTCGTTTTTTGGTTTGTATCTGCTAATTTTTGTTATTTTTATCATTTTTTCTCGTCTCAGGTCTTTTTCTGTTAAAGTTCTTTTGCTTGCTTTCTTCTCACCTTTCGTACACTTTGTTTTTGGACGTTGTGGTTTTTTAATTCTTTTAATGAATATACTATATAGTTTATAAAAATTTTGTTATACGTAATTATCGTGATTTTTTCTTGCTTCTTTCATGTTTTTGCTAGTTTTTTCTTTTCTGCAATACTTCTTTAGAATATTTCTAACTTATTCTCCATTTTGTGATTTTCAGGTTTTTGTTGGATTTTATTATTTCAAACTTATTTCCATTTTTTATTTCTATCATAATTAATCTCTTTTTATTAGTTCTTTTCCTATTATTTTGATATTCGTTATGTTTTCCTGGGGGTTTGATTTCGACTATTATATTTATGATTTTTTATGATTTAATTTTATTTTCTGTTGTTGAGCTTCCTGGTTTTCGTTTTTGGTTTCTTCTATGCCAAAAATCAGTAAATTTTTCTTTTTTATTTCTTTTTCTAGTTATTCAATTTTTTTGTTGTGCATTAATTGTACATTTTAGTAACTGGTTTTCCAATTTTCCAATTTTCCAATTTTTATAATAATATCTTTCATATTTTACTTTGTAATGTTAGTTTTTTTGTGTTTGAAAGGAATCAGTTTTGTGTATATTTGGTTTTAGATTTATCTGTCTACACTTATTTTGTTTTATCTCACCGCGTAAAGAGACAGAAGGCGGTTGACCTGGGGGATTTTGATATATATAATGATTGATATATAAAACATTATTAAGACTTACACTGACGTACGCTCTAGAAACAGCAGAAATTATCAAAAAAAAATGAATATTTGAAAATAACGGAAAGATAAATAATAAAAACTGTATTAAGACTAAACATAACAAAAAATTGAAAAAAGGTTAAAGACTAACAAGGAATTTGAAGATAAATTAAGAGGTGAAAGTATCATAGCGGACGCATTATAACCCGATCCTCGTTTAAGATGCTGAGTAAGGTAACACAGGGGCCACTACTAGGCCTAAAGAAAAGAAGAAACTTCAAAAAAGAAGATGCAAGAATTTTGGAAATAACAGAATAGAAACAAAAATGCAAGAAAAGGATGAAATAGAAAAGGATAACGTTTGAAACTAAGACAAACAAAGACTTTAGAGAACAGAAAGAGAAGTAATCTTCCTCAAAAATAAAATATTATTAAACACAATAAGCAAATTCATCAGAACTTTGGTTGAAAAAACATTAAATAATGCAAAAGCGTACTGTGTCAAAACGAAAAGACTATAGAACACTCTAATACTGTTTGATGGCTAATTAAAAATTGCATTTTCTAGTAAATTAAAAAATTATGCATTTTAATAAAGTTATAGCCACTTAAATATCTTATTTAATAGGTGTTAATTTTTACACACTATGTATAAGATGTGAAGTTTATTAAGTTAAGATATAAAATTTCATCTATTATTGCATTCACTGTAAATTTTGCTCCTATAACTGAGGTACTACTTAAGTTTAAATTATTTAAAAAATTTAATGGTGGTTTAAACTTCATAAACATTATTAAAACACACCTTTATTTTCATCGAAAAATCTAATAATATACAAGGGATTTTATCATGCGTTTGCAACACCCTGTATAACATGAAAATAATTAAAAAAAGTAACTATAATAGACCCCTTCATATCTCAAAACTGAAACTTTTTTCAGTCACGTATTTTGACCAAAATATTCTAGGCCGTATAGCGCGAATAACCCTGTATATTTTCATTTTTTAATTTGTTCTAACGTTCTAACTGATCACGGTTATATCTACATACGAGTAACTTTTGTGTATTAACGAAGTTTTTTTTTGCTATTGTTAATGATGCTTTTGATCTTTTTCGTTTCTTTAAAAAAATCCGTTTTTTAGCATTAAACATTTTTTTTAGTTTTTGTTACTTTTATTACTACTAGATTTTTTTATCTTTTTAGTTTTTTTTCAAAATTTAATAATTTATTTAAAAACTGTATATTATATAACTGTTCTTGATACATTAGAATTAGTATGAATAATTTTTATTCCATCAGAAACATCTTGGAATATTACAGAAACAGTTAAAATTTGGTTCTAATTTCAAAATTTAAAGTTTAAAGGAACAAACTATGTTTCAGAACTTTTTTGTGTGTTGTATGATTCAATTCACTAAAAATTGATTATTCTTGTTTTTTTATTGTATAGGTTGTCAAGCAGATATATTTGCTTTAGTATTTTGGTATCAATAATAAAAAAAATTACTTGGTATATTTGTTTAAATTTCGCTTTTTGCATATATCCTAATGGTAATATCCTAATCTTAAAAGCCTAATACAATTTTTACGTATTATTTAAGAAGTGTGGTTTGCACCAATTAGGTTTCTATTATTTATATATAAGGTAATTTTTTCAAGTTTGTCAATTGTTTTAATTTTTAAACGAATGCACAACATTTATGAGATTAACCTCTGACCTTCAGCAACAACCTTTAATTTTTTTTTAAATGGCAGCTCCCTACTTGTAATACGTGTAATAGATTTGAGCTCACCTTGTATATATTTATAGACAATGCCCGCAGATAACTTTCACTGTTATTTATTTATTCTGTTTATTCTTACAAGAACACGCGTTAACTCATTTATTAAGAGCAACAAATTTTTCTTACGACTTAAGACTAACTTGCAAATTTCTGCAATTTTCTTTTTCTATTTTCATATAATCTCCTACTAGAACATTTCGTCTCTTACGGCAATTCTTCCAAATAATCTTGAATGATCTCGAAACTTTGATAAATTGTTCATAATTTGATAAATGTTTTAATATATCAAATTTTTAAATTTTTTGTTTTTGTAAATAACTTAGAAATGATATTTAATTATTATTCTAGTATGTATTACATTTGAGCGAATCTATATTAGATTTATTATTTTTTACAATGTATATTATTAATTAAAGCTAAGAAATATTTTATCTTTTATAAAATCCTGTAAAAAGCTATTGTTTACTAAAAAAAATAATCAATATAATAGTAGTCTAAATAACAATATTTGGATTATGTGTATTTAATAATAATTGGTTTGTTATGTAAAATTAATAATAAAAATTCTTTTAAAAAAAAATTTTTAATTTTATATTAAATTTTGTTTATTCTAGTACGATTAAGAAAATTGATTTTATTATAAAAGTTTTATAGAAATATAATTTTTTGTAATTTATGCTGCTTTTTATTAAACATTTTTTATTTATTAATTTGAAATTAGATTATTTTTTTAGCATAAGATTTGAAAAACAAAATTATGTCAACATCTAATATAAGCTGAAACGTGTAATATAAAAATAATAATGCACTTTAATTATCAAATTTTATATATTTTTTAAATTATTAAAATTAATTATTGTTATAGTTTCTACGTAACAGTATATATAGTAAGTAAATGCTAACAATTAGATTTTTAATATATGGTACATTTATATAATATGATTCAATCTTTCTATATTACATCTTTAATATATTTTGACATTTTCCAATGTACACTAACTTAATATCGTCCTTGAAAGATAAATTTCCTTTGACAGTTACATTAGTTCCAGTTTTATCCATTATTTGAAAATAACTCAAATAAAATGTAATCTAAACCGAAATAATTTTTGTTTGAGGAAAATTTCGAATTTAAATTATTTAAGCTAATGGTACCCTACTTTGTTTTTATCTAAATTTGACTCAACTCTCTTTGGTGCACTATGATTAAACTGTCTTAAGAAATTTCTCTTTCTACGTTAATATTAAGAGAGTTTTCATTAAAAGCACTTTCAACCTCATTACTTACGACCTTTTCTCATCTAATTTTTAGATTACATTTTGCGAACGCATTACTAATGCTCTTAGATGGTTTTATTTACGTTAGATGTTAATAAGTTTTGATTATTGTTTAAGTATAAAATTTATTTATTTTGTTATCATTTTTTTACAATTTCGGTTTTATCGTGTCTTGGCTTACGTGAATGCAATGCTAAAATTGTAGACAATTACATCAAAAGTAATTATTTTTATGTTAATAACAGTTAAACAAAAAATAATGCACAAAATTGCTCAAAACAGTCATTTTAACATGTTTGTAATTATTTAAGTTTAAAAAAATTAACAATTTAATTTATTAGTTATATAACGTTTAACAGATATATGCAATTATTTATAATCTATTGCATGCAGTCCGCTTATTAAAATATTACACATGTTTAATCTATTTAGATTTTGGTTTAGGCCATCACTGGTAATTGTAATGGCACGCTTATGTCAATGGAAGATGTAGCACAGGTAGACGTTTTATTTTCTTAAATTTTATTTAAAGTAATAAACCAACGGTCTTAAATTAAAAATTTAAAAGTTCTAACTTTAAACATTGGTCCTTCGAGCCGGATTGTAAAACAACATAAGGGGATTTTTTTTCTGTTGAAGGGTCGTGGCTCGTCACTTTATGGAATTAACAGTAGCTACCTATTTATTAATTGCTGAGTTTTCTTTCCTATATTCCTATGTAATTACGTGTACGTTATAATAAGCTATGTAAACTTAAAATTTATTACCCAGGTACTTATGTATTCGCGTCAACGTAATCAGGTTTGACAGATTGACTTGTGCCTTTATATCTTTATTTTTTAGCATTTTCTTTTATAAGATTAATTTATTTGACTTTGACAATAAATATATGTAATTAAGTGAAAACGTTAAAAGGGCAACGACCGTATTCCAAAAGCAAATTGACCATATTTATTAAATTTCTTGCTAAAACTGAAGATAAAAAGAAACAATTTGATGATGTTACTCTTTCTAACTAACTCTGACCTCGATGTGTTAAATTTTATGATGATTTCCGAAAACGGAATGTATTCTTGTCAATAATTTGTATGAAAATAAGTTATTACATTCACCACCTAAATCTGTTGGTGGTAATTTGAGGTTTGTTTCCTATGGAAATATTCGTGGTTCAATACAGTTGACAACTATTCAGCTACCCAAATTTCCTGGAGAAAGTGAAACTTAGTTAGAGTACTGGGATTTGTTCATTAGTCTTATTGATGAAAATGATAATTTAGACGACACGAAGAAAGTCAATTACTTACGTTTAAGTTTTGAAAGAAACGGAATTCAAATAATTAAGACTGTTGATATTTGTGATGACAATTATATTGGAGTTTGTTAATGGAAAGATACTTTCCTAAGAAGATCCCTTTTTATGTTAGCATTTACAATCAATAAAATCGTTAACCTCGGCTGAATCTCTTACAGAAATTTTAATTATTTACTTAGTAATTTCTAAACTAGACCGATTTGCTTTGCGTAAATGGAAAAAATCTGCATGCAATAAAAAAAACTTTTGAAACTCAAAGCAGTTTTTTTTTCGAAACCGTAAAATCCAAAAATTCAAAAAGTGTCTCAAAAGAAACAAATTTTCAAAATTATTAGTTGTAACACAGCTTTTTTGTGTTTGTTTTGCAAAGATCCCCATCTTATTTGGTCTTGCAGCGATTTTAGTAAACTTACCGCCAATGATAAACGACAAAATGTCAAGAAACTTCTATTCTGTCTACTGCCCAGCAAACATAAAATTGATAATGTTTAGTAAATTTTAAAACAAAAAATGTATGTTTCACTCTTGTTTCAAACATAAAAGAAACCTAAGTGCAATAAAATAGTTATAAGTCCATCGCTGTTTCACTTATTTGAATCAGTATAGTTTCGGTATTTTAAATTCAAATCTGTTGCAAAATAAATGTTGCATTTGGTTTACGTTTTAAAAGCTTCGTTCTTGAACTGATACTAAATGATCGATGATTTTCTTGTTTCAATTATGAACTAACACATTTCTTTTAATAATACATACATTAGTTTTGGTTTTAAAATCAAACAATTAAATCGATATTTCGAATGCACGTTTCAAATCTTATTGTACAACAAATATTTTTAAATACAATATCACATTGCGTTTTAGTAGGTTTAGGTTTTCCAAATAACCAGATTATTTATCAATTATTTTTTTACATATATTGCAACTTTCTTTGATGTGGTCTTTTCACGGAAGCCTCTAAAACTGCATCGGTTATTGTTGGGTAGCAACTTTTAACCGCATCTTTAACATAGAAATAAATATTTCATTTATATACATAATCACAGCGTTACACAAAATTAAAGTTTTTTAACCAAAAAAAAACACCAACCTAATATAACTATCACTTTAGCAATTCGAAGAAAATTAGAAAAACACTGTGAATACTTTTAGCTGTACATAATAAACTTGAAGAATTGAACTGTAATTAATGACACTGTAATCTTAATTAATCCTAAAGCATCTTCAGATTTACGCAATAATCTACCTTAACGCAACCATGTGTGTTAATTTACATTTTTTTAAATACAAATTAAAACATGATACATAAAGAACAGAAATGATAATAATATCGATTACATTTATGGATTATAATAAAATGTTTCGACTTACCGTTTATTGTTCCATTTCGTAATTGTACACACAGCATCACTTATCAAACTACAACCGAACAAGTGAAAAGATATCAATTTGCAGCGCAAGCGTTGACGACAGTAATCAAAAGTATAGCAACGACTAATGCTGACTAATCACAAAGTTTTCGTTTTTAATAAAACAATTCCACTGTTTTGAAAATAATTCAATCTTATTTAATCGATCTTCAAACAATTCCAATTATTCAAAAAATATTTGGTTTTAACAAATCAGTTTTTGAACGATGGTTGATTATTGGAAAAAAATTGTAAGTACTGAACCGATTTAAAAATGATTGGGAAAATCGGAACTCTTTCAATTGATTCACTGTCAGTTAGATGTAAATGGAATAAAATTGAAACTAAGACGAAACAACGTAATGAAACAATTGTTTTAATTTTGTGACTGTAACAGTTTCAATCCGTGTTTACTAAGTGTGTTTAAGAAGGGGTCATCATGTAAATAGCTGTAGATATTCTTGGCGTAAATGTAAAAAACGGTACCACAAACTACTTCATGTAGTCCCCCATTGAATCATCTGTTAAGCCTCCTGAGGAAGATATTCTTATCGTAGAAATTGCATTTTCATCCACTTATGATCAGGTTTTATTACCTACCGGTTCGGTTAAGGTTTTGGATAGACACAGTAAGATTTACACAGCCAGAGTTTTGTTGAATTCTTGCTCGCAACCGAACTTTAATTGTGTGAGCTCATTTTAAAAATTGCATTTCGAGACTACGGCCCGGTTGGCTAAAACATTGTTAACTTTAACAATGTATTAAGATAAGAATGTCTTTCGGGCTTGGACCGTGTCATTGTTGTAACCGCAATTGCCAACGTTTCGCCCACCTTTGTAAGGGTCTTCATCAGGGCGTGCAATAAATCGAAACACTCAAACAAGCAACCGAAATCTAACTAAGAACTTCTTAAAAGTTAACTAATCAACTTGTAAACCAAACCAGATTCTAACCTCTGAAAAGGTAAGAAAGAAAACAGTAAACTTGAAAAAGCAAACGAAAATTTAACAAAGAACCACTACAGAGTTAGGTAATCAACTTGTGAACCAAGCCAACTCCATAGAATCAGGCTAACGTCTTGTGTTCCTAGCGCAATTGTAACTGGAACATAACCTATCCACTACATCCACTCCGTTTTTAGTTTTGTTATAGAATGTTATTATTTCTGTTTTATTTTGGTCACCAGTAGAAGGAGCTATGCTTGCGTCGTGATGCATACTGCAAACCAAAATTACTACTTGTCCCCTCTTTGGGATGTACGACACTATCGTACAAGGCAATCGAAACCCAAACATACTTGATAGTGGAGGTCGATTTATACCATCTAAAAATTCACTAGGGATTTCCTTCTTATATTTTCTCATAGTTTCCACAATAGTAAGTTTGTGATTTCTTACCATTTCAATAACAAGGTCTATACTGGTAAACCAGTATTTCGCACTCTGTAAAAACCTTCCGGCTGTAAACCAACATATACTTATAACGTTTTTGTGTAGAACATCTTAGCGTCAGCAAGAGCAAATATTTTAATCCCGTATTTGCAAGGTTTGGAGGGGATGTATTGTTTAAAATTGCATCGACCTCTAAAGGCCTCCAACTTTTCATCGATCGTGGATTATTCGGAAAAAAAATAAGAAACATCGCAATTTTTGTTGAAAATATCGAAGTTCCCGAATTGGTGCTAACTTGTTAATCAAAACTCTTTCGTCTCGGGACGTCAAAATATATATCTCATCAAAAATCTAAATCGTTGAAGAGACTTAGTAAGTCTAAATACTTCGATTTCTGTATTATTTGTATTCCATAAATCTTCAGTATTGTTACGAATTTATTTATTAAAAACCAATTTATTTAAACGATTAAAAATTATGTTTACTTATTCTAGAAATATATACACTTTTAATTTAACCGAACTAATAAAATCTAATAATATTTAATAAAAACACTTACACTATAATTTATATTGCTTAAGATAAGATAACGTCCTCGGATTTCACACTTGTTTACACTAATAATCACCTACACGCGTGCTAACGATACTTATTTATTTCAACTTGATAATCTTCTTAATACAGCTGCATTCGCGTTTCGACAATAACTGACCTACGATCTGTCTCGTCGCTATATAAAGACATACGGAAATCCTTCTCGATCGTTCCTCACTTTTCGCTATAACTTCTAGAAAATAGATAACAGCCTTTTAGAAGGCTCTTGCGTTTGCAAGTAATTTCTTGAACGTTTCACTGCCCCCTTCTTAGGACTGTTCTGTCCCAGAACAGGAGACTGGATGCGACACCGGTAAAAGGGATCGTGGCGATAGCGGCAGCTTCCTCCATTTCGGCAACTTCCTTGACCATAAAAGTAACAGTCAATGGACTTTTCCTGACCCAATACTCTCCTCGGTTGGTAACTACAGACCAACACTTGAATGCCTGTTCCTCGGAAGACAACCTCCAACATGTTTCGAACTGTCCTCCAATTCAGTTGGTCTAAGCCACAACCAAGCTTGGGTACTGCCAATTTCTTAACATGATGGAACTCCATTTGTCTCTTGAGACTCCATAATGTTCGCCACAGATCTTTGTATAACGGCTTGATACGTGAGTATTTCTTGGTGACCAGATAGAAAACGAAGCGTCCGTCACCACGTAGTCCTAAAACCTTTCCGACTGCCGGTTGCTGTCTTCGTAATTCATCTAGCTGCCCAAACTTCTTTTTAAACACGACTGCAACCCCTTTGGACATGTCAAGGTCCTCGCTCACGCAATGTGCGATGGCGTAATTTTTTGTGTCTGGAACAGGTCTTGTTGTTCCTCGGTGGTAACTCCGAACCTAGCTTTTCCAGAACCTCCGTATAAGTTCATAAACTTTTCGAACTCCATTTCTTCGATTGGATTCCTGGTTCTGCTACTTATTACTCTGGTTCGGACTTGAACTTGCGGATTGTGGTTATCGCCAGCAAACGGGGCTAGACGATCGACGTGGACCACTTTTGGCTTGCCTCTGGGCGGTTTTCGGATGCGGTATATAACGTCGTTAATACACTGCACGACTTCATAAGGGCCCTCCCATTGCCTTTGCAGCTTCGGCGACAAACCACGTCTCCTTTGAGGGTTATATAACCAGACCATATCGCCAGGTTGAAACCCACCATTTTGCGCCTTGACGGCATATCTTGTTTTCATCCTGTCGCTGGCAATTTGTGTGTTTTTACGGACCTCTTAATGTACTTTGTTTAACCTCTTGGCCAGCTTGCTGACGTAATCTTCTCCAGCAACCTCTTCTTCCGGTCTTCGCCCAAATTGAAGATCGCATGGTAATCTTATCTCACGACCGAGCATGACACAGGATGGTGTTTGGCCTGTGCTTTCGTGAACTGATGATCGGTATGCCATTAAGAAAAGGTGCAAGTACTGATCCCAGTCCCTTTGGTGTTCGGACACTACCTTGGCTAAGTACTTGCCTATTGTTCGATTCATCCGTTCAACGATGCCATCAGACTGAGGATGGAGAGGCGTTGTCCTAGTCTTTTTAATTCCTAACAGTCGGCAAACTTCTTGAAACAGCCCAGACTCAAAATTGCGGCCTTGATCGAAGTGTAATTCCAACGGAACTAAAAACCGGCAGAAAAACTCCTTTACTAATACGTCTGCGACTGTAGCTGCTTCCTGATTGGGTATGGCGTAAGCCTCCGTCCATTTCGTGAAATAATCCATCGCCACCAGGATGTATTTATTTCCCGAATCGGATTCTGGGAACGGCCCTGCGATGTCAATCGCTACTCTTTCCAAAGGGCTTCCTACGTTGTATTGTTTCATGGGTGCTTTGCGCTTTCTCGTTGGACCATTTCCTGAAGCGCAGACTAAGCATTTACGGCACCATTTCATGACGTCCTCTTTACAGTTCATCCAGTAGAATCGTTCTCGCACTTTACCCAACGTCTTCTTAATGCCAAAGTGTCCTCCTGATGTCCCATCGTGGAGATGCTTCAACACTTCGGTCACCCTGCTCTTCGGCACTACCAGCTGTAGTCTGTTTCCCGTGCCCTCGGCACTTTCTAGGGATCGTTTAAGAAGACCGTCTTCTACTATCAAGGAGTCCCACTGCGACCAGTACGCTTTGATATTTTTGCCCAAAGCACTCACTTCTTCCCAGGTTGGTCGTCGGCCGCTTTCTTTCCAGCCCAGGAGTAGTCTTATTTCAGGATCGTCTTCTTGTTCGCGACGTAACTGCTCAGGTTCCCACTCATCATCAACCATAGCAGTTCTCCGGAGGCATTCGACTTTTTCTTCCAGTCGCGAACAATGGCTGCAGTCCGCCGGACATGGTCTTCTGGACAAGGCATCAGCGTTCCGATTACTGCTTCCGGCACGGTGTTCTGTGTCGTAGTCATACTCTTGCAGTCTCTCGATCCATCTTGCTACTTGTCCTTCTGGGTTACGGAACTGCAGTAGCCATTTTAAAGCGGCGTGGTCTGTTCTCAGTAAGAATTTTCGTCCATACAAATACTTGTAGAAATGTTCGATGGACTTAACGACTGCTAACAGCTCCCTCCTAGTCACGCAATAATTCCTTTCTGGCCTAGACAAAACCTTGTTAAAGTACGCGATAATAAAGGACCGCGCCTATGGCCATATTGCTTGCGTCGGTATCCAAAACAAACTTTCCATCTTCTCGTGGATAACTCAAAATCGGCGAAGTGACTAGGGCCTGTTTTAGTTGATTAAAAGAATTTTCGCAGTCTTCATTCCATCTAAATTCTGCACAACCCAAGGAAACTTCGGACCTGATGTTTATCGATCGGTCTTGGCCATGCTTGCACTGCTCGGATTTTGTCTGGGTCAGCCCTTACTCCATCTCTAGATACGACGTGGCCAAGGTATTGGACTTCCTTCTTAAATACGTGGCACTTCTTTGGGCTCAGTTTGAGGTTAGCCCCACGTAATCTCTGGAACACTTCCTTCAAGTTGTTCAAGTGCTCTTCAAACGACCTTCCAACCACGATCACGTCGTCCAGGTAAACCAAGCACGTCTTCCAAGACAATCCGCGCAAGATGGTCTCCATCAAACGCTTGAACGTTGCAGGAGCGTTACACAGGCCGAAGGGCATTACAGAGAACTGCAACAAACCAGTTCCGATCGTAAAAGCTGTTTTTTCACGATCCTTGGGTTCTAATTCTACCTGCCAGTATCCACTCTTTAAATCTAACGTAGAAAACCACCGGGATCCTGACAGGGTGTCTAGCGTATCGTCAATTCTGGGTAAAGGGTAGCTGTCCTTTTTGGTCACGTCGTTTAGCTGCCTGTAGTCTACGCAAAACCTCGTTGATCCATCCTTCTTCTTCACGAGTACCACTGGGGATGCCCTTGGACTACTTGAAGGTTCAATCACGCCTTCTCGCTCCATATCCGTAATTATTTGTTCGGCTTCTTCTCTTTTCGCCAAAGGAAGTCTGCGTGGATGTTGTCGTATCGGCCGAGCGTCTCCGGTATTAATTTTATGTTTCACCACGTTAGTTCTTCCTTTGGAGCCACTCTCCAGCGCGAACACATCTTGGTACTCTTGGATCAACACTTTAACTTTAGCCAGCTGGTCTTGGCTGAGGTTTTCGCATTTGGTGGTAAGAATGTCCAATAGATGTTGTGGACACTTCTTCGGCGACGTATCTTCGTTCGACTTCACGCATCTCACAATTTGTGATACTGGCGTGCATTGGCCTACCACGGTCTTTTTTTTCAGCGTTACAGGATCTGAGTTGATGTTTAAGATCCTTACTGGCATCGTCTTCTTTACTCGTACTAAAGTTCTGCCAACGAGTAGTCCCTTTTCAACTAAGCCGCCCTCCATTGATTCAATCGCGCGTATGTAGCCTTCCCGGAGATTTCCATCCAGGCGTGCCATCACCACACTTTCCGTCCTTGCAGGCAAAATCACGTCTTCACTCAATAAGACTCGCACGGCTGCCTTCTCTGACGAATGAAAAGGAATTTGTTCATTGTCGATCTTCAGGACATCGTTCTTCATATCCAAATGGAACCCATACTTCTTTATCACGTCCATTCCCAGGATAACTTCTTCTGTGATGTCGGCTACCAGTACTTGATGGTCGAGTACTCCATTTCCCAAACCAATGGTTACTTTGACTTGTCTGTGAGTAGGTATTTAGTCGCCCGTCGCCGTTCGAAGTCGTACTGTTACTGGTGATGTCTTCTCGTTTTCCAATAACATGTCAGGACGAATGATGGTCTTCGTCGCTCCCGTGTCAACCAGTAACTGGACGCTTCTCCCATTGATCTTGCCATCGAGATAAATGCTATGAAATTGCTCCCTAGGCGATGCCATTTGGATTGTAATCTCCGGAGTCTGACTAGATGAGATTACTCTTTTGGTCGCCTCTTTCCAAATTATCGAGCGCTCTTCTTGTCCTCTTCTTAGGTTTAGTACGATGCCGTCGTACATGGCCTATTTCATCGCAGTTCAAAGCTGTCACTCCTCTTTCCCGAAGTATTCGTCGCGCTATCTCTTCGATGCTTTCCAGTGTCTGCGCGGGCGCCTCTGTAGCACAGCAGAGTCTATGACCATCTCGTTGCGATGCTTGTTTTGCTGCTTCAAACTCCAAAGCATGCACCAAAGCGTCATCCAATGTCTTCGGTCGAGGTAACCGGAGAGTCTGCTGCGTTTCGATGTCTCGGAGGCCGTCTATAAAGGTTTGAATCGCCAACTGCTCCAAGAAGGTATCTGGTGCTGTAGGATACGCAAGCCGTGTTAATCTAGCGATGTCAGCCTTAAACTCTTGAAGACTTTCGGCAGCTTTTTGAACCCGACTTTTAATTTGAGCTTGATAGACTTGTTGAAGATGAGCATCTCCATATCTCATTTCTAATCGTGATATTAAGAGTTCGTAATTTTCTTGCAGGTGGTCCGGAACAGTTTGTAAAATTCCAAGCGCTTCTCCACGTAAGGACACTATTAAAGACGTCGCTTTCTGCTTGTTGCTTCAACCATTAGCAGTAGCTGCGGCTTCAAACTGCTTGTAGCAGGTTGACCATGGAACTTTACCATCAAAATTCGGTGGTACAACTTTGAACTTGTGAGTGTTTTCTTCTCGATGGTCCATTATTAAATCTTCACTCGTGACGCTTCCTTCACCGTGACAATTCATTTGGGTCATTCTTTCTTCAAGCAGTTGTATTCTTTCTCTCAATTTTTTTCTCTAGCTTGTCTTCTATGGTTCTTGAATTTTCTTTTAACTTCTCTTCTATTATGTCATTCACAGAATTGCAAATTTCTTCTTTTAAGCTTAACATGTCTGCTTGGGTTTCCTCTTGAACAATTTTAATTTGATTTTCTATGCTCGTTCGTATTTCTTCTTTTAAACTTCTAGAATTTTCCAACAACTTTTCTTCCATTTTTCTAGAATTTTCTTCCATTTTCTGAGAATGTTCGGAGAGTTTTTCTTCAATTTTTCTGTAAATTTTCGTAAAACTTTTCCTCTATTTTCTGCAAATTTTCTTCCATTTTTCTAGAATTTTCTTCCATCTTCTGAGAATTTTCTTCCATTTTTCTATTCATCGATTCTTGACCATTTTTTATCGATTCAAGAAATTCAAATAGTTTTGCATCCATTTTAACTGCTTGCAAACGCGTCACCGGCATAAATTTAAATATAACACGAATATAAAGTTTTAAATACACAGACTTTTTAAAATGCAGTTTTCGTATAACACAAAATTTTAATAACGATCCACTTATTAATATTAAACCACGGAAACGACTTTAATTAATATCGCGAACACGCACTTGTTAAAAGAAAAAGTTTAATAAACACTATTTTATACTTTATAAATAAACACGCGTATCGTAAACTTAAAAGTTATTTACGTAATCAATGTTTTTATTACGGGAGCGATTTTTCTTAATGATATTTACACTAAAATTCGCGAACGATACCCCACACCTGACACCACTGTTACGAATTTATTTATTAAAAACCAATTTATTTAAACGATTAAAAATTATGTTTACTTATTCTAGAAATATATACACTTTTAATTTAACCGAACTAATAAAATCTAATAATATTTAATAAAAACACTTACACTATAATTTATATCACTTAAGATAAGATAACGTCCTCGGATTTCACACTTGTTTACACTAATAATCACCTACACGCGTGCTAACGATACTTATTTATTTCAACTTGATAATCTTCTTAATACAGCTGCATTCGCGTTTCGACAATAACTGACCTACGATCTGTCTCGTCGCTATATAAAGACATACGGAAATCCTTCTCGATCGTTCCTCACTTTTCGCTATAACTTCTAGAAAATAGATAACAGCCTTCTAGAAGGCTCTTGCGTTTGCAAGTAATTTCTTGAACGTTTCAGTATTTTGCCTTTCACTTTTGTTGATGCCGGCTAAATACAACCACCCAATTAGTGCTTGTATTTTAAGTTTATCAGTCTGTTTTGCATCTATTTCTTGTGTAAATAATGGGACTTGTGCTAAAATAAATTTATTCGTATTTTTAACTATAACTGCTATAACACTGTCGTCAAATAAACACTTCTAGTAATCCAACAGTGTCTTTTAGAATAGGTTGTATTTCCACGAAGACGAGAAACTATATTAAGCCTTCTTGTTCTAATATTTCTTGGAGGTACATGTTTCTGCCATTTTAAGTTGCCGCCCTTACCTATGTAATGCGGGACATTGTCAGCTACATATTCTTTCTCAAATATATCTTCTTCAGGCATTGCGTGTTCTTGAATTTTATAGTCAGATTCATTTTCATTAAAAAATTCATCATCTGGTGCCTCTTCATTCACGACTTTATCCATCAATCGTTTTAATCGGTCCTGTTCTTTTTTGGAATACTTATAAAATTTAAAAATATTGAGCTCTAAACCTGTATAGAGTAGTCGCAGTGAATCTCTTAGATTACAAGATGTGTTACGTCGATAGTCGCACTATATCTCACAGATCAAACTACTTGTAACTTTCGCGCTACGGAGAATACTGACTGCTTTGATCATGCACGTCTAGATGACGTTTCTTGAGAGGCACCGAAAGCTACCGAACAATATTTACAAGTAAATACGAGTTACAGCAAAAAATATTCCTGCTCCATCTATCAGATCAAGTGCGACTACTGGAGGAACAACCGTACATAACATATAGAAATAATAGAAACAAATAGATTGCGAGACTACTATTAATCGAAATGGTGCACGCAGACCACGGTACAACATAAATTTGTTTTTGTTAATAAATCTACGGAAGGATCTGACCTGTGTTTTCTAGGTGACGGGTAAGTGATTACGCTAGCATCCGCGTGTCTACAACCATTTACGTTGGTGGTGATAGCGTAGACCCAAATTTCGCTACTTCGGGTAATAGCCGGAACACATCCGTATAAAAAGGAAAAAATACCAAAAAACAAGAAAAAATAAACTTAAATAAAAACGGATTAAAATCGTTAAATCGCCATTTTGTAAAACCTACCAAAAAATGTTTAATCTTATCAACCCAACAAAAATTTGTTTGTGAATAGCCGTAACGCAGATAAATTCTTGAGTGAGTACGTCTAAAAGACGAATTTTAATAAACGTTGAATTTGCAGAACACATTCTCACTTAACGACTAGCTTCAAGCGCACATGTGCTGACAAGTAGCAAATTTGTTAACCTTTTGTGGTTTTCATTAGCGCTTTCAATTGAAAAAAATGTGATAAGCGAAAACGAACTTATTTTAGCGTCATAATCTCCCACCAACTTTTATTATTCGTGATGGTAAATCAGTATGACCAATTTTACAACATCCAAATAACCAAATCATGCGAGACATTAGGATATATATGGTTAAACCAAATAAAAAAAAGAGAAATGTAACGTAACGACAGGTCTTAAAATGTAATTCCAATCGGAAATTCCTTGCTGCAAATTACTAAATAGATTAAATGCAACTTTTACATTACAAGATTTCAGCTATGAGTTGCTTTCATGCTATCCCAATTACCGAAACGCATTTCAGATCATTTTAGTGTTGCTTTTAATTTTAGCACATTTTGGTGCAACTCAACGACCGTCTTAGGGTGGTTCAAATCTTAACCACAAAATCTCAAAATTTTTGTGTACAAGCGGGTAATAGAAATTCAAGAAAGTACTCAATTTAAAATATGGAAATACATCTTGGGTAACTCTAATCCTGCTAATCTAATTTTTAAGAGAATTACTTCTCAGGAGTTGACAAGCTCCACAGTTTGGCTTTATGGTCAATCTTAGTTAACTGAGAACCTGTCTTTTTGGCCTATTTTTAAATGGAATGACGCTTGTCTGTTTGGTTTCAAAGATGTTTTACATGCTCAAGCTTTAATCACACACTATAATTCAAACTTTCATAGTTATTCTAGTGTGACCTCATTGAAAAGAATCATAGCGTATTGCTTGCGTTTTAAAAACTATTTTTTAAATTCGAATGCTGAGAACAAGATTACAAGACCTTTAACGCTAAGAGAAATTGATGTTGCACTTATTGCGTTAGTTAAAATTGCTCAATCGGAGTCATTTGGTGATCAAATTAAACAATTTCAACAAAATAACTGTATTAAAACTAACAAGCACATACAAAGCTTATCCCCGTTTATTCACGCTTTTGGAATTGTTCACGTGGGTGATCGATTTCATAAATCAGACTATAATTATAAAAAACGTCATCCTATTTTTGTTCACGAATGTATTCGTTTCTACAGAGCGTCCCTAAAAGTTTTAAGTTTTATTATAGGCAATTTACCTCTTAACAGAGTTCAGACCGCTCCCCCGTTCTATAGAACGGGTGTAGATTATGCCGGACCGTTGCTGATTAAAGATCTTAGAAACCGCAGTATCAAATTAATAAAAACTTTTGTGTGCCTTTACTATTTTAGGCTGTTTACATTGAGTTGGTAACAGACCTAATTATTTATTCTAATGCTTTGTCGTTTTATTCAGATAATGGCACTTCCTTTGTTGGAGGAAATTCAAAATTAACAAAGACATGTTTAATTGATAGTAAGATGACGATTTCTAAATCTATGTTCCACGAAGGCATAACTTGGCATTTTTTATCTCCTAGATCTCTTTATTTTGGTGGGATTTGGTAGGTTGGTATACGTTCTTGCAAATATCACTTAAAAAGAGTTATTGGAAACTCTGTTATAACTTGTATACCTTCAAATTGGTTCAAATTTAATTCATTCTTAATTTTTGACTATTGACTGCTCTTTCATCTGACTCTAAAGATTTAAATATTCTCTGCCCCGCTCAGTTCTCATTAGAAAGAACGTTAACTTTGGTAGCTGATTTAGACATGATGGACATACTAGAAGCACGTTTATCCACGTACCAAAACATTAAAAAATTAAATCTTGTAACGAAACGATGAAACGCTCAGATGAAACAAATCTGGAACTTACGGTTCCCAATTTTACACAGTGTTTATTATTATTAAACAAGATATTCCTTATGATTCGTTTTATGTTTTAAAAATATAATAAGTTTTAATTTCACTCAGCAGTAATGAAAAATGATTATAGTAATTGCAGAATTAGATTCGCGAAAGCTTCCGCTTTTTACACTGCAAAAACGGTACAATTTAGATGAAAATTGCACATAAACAATTTATTGAGCACAAAATTTACTACAAGAAAGTCCGCGGGAGTGTATAATTGTATCTAATAATTTAAGAGTTACAGAATTTAAATGTAGTTTTTGTGCAACTTTGCACACCTGTATCTAAACTATTGAACGTAATTGTACTCTTTCGCCGACTTTTTTATAGTAAATTTTGTCTTCTATAAAAATATTTATGTGCAACATTTTTCTATCTTGCACCGTTCTAGGGTAATAGTGTATTGGTTATCTTAAATTATTAAGCAAATCATTTCAATACAAAACATTTTTGCGCTTTCGATGCTGGTGTAATATTACGACATCGAGAACGCTACCTTTAGCCGCAAAAAAAGCCGCGGTGGTCACCAAAAGCAACTCGACCGAAACAACAATGTTCTAATACACCAATCATTTTTGTACAAATTTTAAAATGCGTAAACGAAATAATTTAATAAACCTGATTTATAAAGTTTTATAATAAAAACTAACTATCAGTAATTGCTAGTTTAAATCACAAACGATTTTACTGTAAAGTTATCAACATAGGACGAAAGTAGAAAATTTGAGTAAATTTTGAATGTTGAAACTGTATCAACAGTCAAGCAATTGTAAAGATTGTTAGCGTTATAAATCTGTTAAAACTAGAGAAAGGATTCATGTTAAAGTAAAGTTCATCTCTTAAATGCTTTTTTATAGTCAGTAGCGCATTTGCTTAATATTAATAGGAGAAAAAATTGTAAAATCGGTAAAAAAAGAGAATTTAATAAAACGGCATGTCGATTTCGCGTCGCAAAAAGTTTTTATTGCGAGTCCAATCTGCTGTAAGTTTTGTTTTGATATGACAAGGAATCGCGAAAGAAATTCAATTTTTAAACTGTGGATGCACATTTCCGAAGATGAAATCTCCACTTTGCAACTTTTACATTTGGAAGCATGTGGCAACGTAGCTCGAATCGTGTCATAATCTTAGAAGCTGTAAAACTGTGAACCGTCATAAAACTCGGGTAAAATACAGTAATCATTTAGTTTTATTGTTTTTTTTTAAAATGCGCATCAACTAATTACAGTGTGGTAAAGCAATTGTCAGGAATCACGCAATATAAATTATTTATTTAATCATTAAATGATTTATTTAATCCAAGCGTATTCAATCAAAATCTGGCTAAATTTCTGAAATTTCCACTTTGGCTGTAAAATTGATTGTGTCTAGAGAAAATTTTGCATTTATCAGAATGCTTTAAAACGTATCTAAAGCAGCAGAAAATGAGTCAGTGAACGTAAATCACAACTTTTCGACTTTTCTTCACATAACATGCTTGTAAGCGCAATATTATTATTTGAGCTTTGCGACTTTTTCCTTTGAAAATATTTTATGTCAAATAAAGTTTGATGTTCTGAGATTTTGTTGCTTGCTGTGTGTTTCTTACCATTCTTATCATTTCGAAAAGAATAGTTAAACGTTACCTATGTGAACAAGACCAGTGTCGGTTCAAGACTGCTTTTATTCATATTACATACATTTGTGTGCACCACACTGCTATGTGTGTTGCCTATACTACATCTTTCTCCTTAAAAGTATCTTACTCTAATTAAACTTTGTAACAACATAACTATTGAATTCAGTTTTTTACTATATTAGCGTTATACATAATCATTTAGTTTAATTGGCTTATTTCTATTTCTGTTAGATCGTCTAGCACCACAATTTTCCTCTCTTACTCTAAAGTGTCGTGCCTTACATGAGTGTTGTCATCAGATTCATTTACAAGTGAATTTTCTCGTGTATGAATAGGTAAGTATTGATAATTATTACTTTCGTTTTTGTTTAAGTGATAACACGGCTCTTGACGTTCTCTGTAGAATGATTTAACTTTACATATATGTTGTTTCCTTATAAATTTTCTGTTTCGAATGATAGTTGAATCATTTTCTAGTGCTATTTTGTATGACCTGATGCCAACTTGCTCAGTAATTTTACCCTTTTTCCATACTCCCTGAGGTACCACCTGTACTAACACGTTAGTGCTAACTGGCAGCACCTCTAGGTCTTTAACACCTTTTTTATCAAAATATTTCTTTTGTTTGGTTTGTGAATCCTTTATAATTTTATCATACATTTGTTTGTCAAAAGGAATAGTTTCGAAATTACAGTTGGCCTGAGGGAGTATGGTTCGTAAGTTACGATTCATTAGTGCATTAGCAGGAGAATGTTTTCCATCTATAGGAGTATTCCTTAGATCAAGTAATGCCAAATATGGAACTTTTTTATCCATAATGCATTTGCGCAACATATTTTTTACAGTTTGAATAGCTCGTTATACCTGGCCATTTGATTGCGGGTATCTGGGCGATGAAGTAACATGTTCAAACTCCCATTCTCTTTTGAATTTTTGAAAATCATTGCTTGCAAATTCAGGGCCATTGTCGGAACCAACTATTCTTGGTATACCAAAGCGAGCAAAAATTGCTTTTAACTTAATTACAACATTACAACTAGTTTGATCCTTATTTAAATCTGCGACTTCAATATATTTGGAATAGTAATCAATAACTAGTAAGTATGACACATTGTTAAGATGAAATATATCACATGCAACCTTATAAAAAGGAATATTAACAATCTCGTGAGATATCATGGGTTCTAATGCTTGTGAATTTTGTAAATTTTGGCAGATATGACATGACATTATCATGTCCTGTATGTGTTTTGTCATTCCTGGCCAGAAGAATGATAAGTTTGCTTTGGCCACTGTTTTATTCATATCTAAATGTCCATAATGAAGTTTTTCTAAAATTTCATTACGACAACTTTTAGGAACTATAAACTTTTGACCCTTATACACAAGATCATCAATTATTGTTAATGCATGTTTATATTTGTGATATACTTTAATAGTTTCAGGTAGATCTTTCACTTTCTTAGGCCATTGTGTTACAATATATGATTTTAGCTTTTCCAAATCGTGATCTAAATTAGTTTGCTTTTTGTAAACAGCTCTTTTTTCATCAGTTACATTTAAATACATTGAAATTAAACATACTTGCGCCTCTACTTCCATGTCTATATCCTCCTTAAAGTGTTTGTTTTTTTATGAACGCTCTAGAAAGTATATCCGCTACCACTAATTGTTTCCCTGGTTTATAAATAAGTGTGAAATCATATTTCCGCAACTGTATTAGAATCTTTTGTAATCTAGGAGGGCACAAATTTAAAGGTTTTTTTTTATAATTTGTATTAAAGGTTTGTGATCTGTCTCTACTGTGAAATGTTGTCCAAATACGTATTGTTTGAACTTCTCTACCCCAAACCATATTGCTAGGAGCTCTTTCTCTATCTGAGCATATTTTATTTGAGCATCAGTGAATGCGCGTGAAGAATGAGCACATGCTTGACCGTTCTGTAATAAAACCGCTCCCATGCTTTTTTGTGAGGCATCTACTGAAATAGTGGACGGTTTTCTTACATCAAAGAACCGTAAGCAAGGGCTTTTACTTATGTCCCTCTTTAAGTTATCGAAAGTTTCATCATGTATTTTTTCCCAATTGAAAATTACATCTTTTTGTAACAAGGATCGTAAGGGTGCAGTTTTTTCTGACAAATTTTTTTATAAATTTCCCCACATATGTAACTAATCCCAGGAATCGTTGTAAATCTTCTTTTGTCTTGGGTTTAGACATTTTTATAATAGCTTCAATTTTTGAATCGTCAGCCTCAAGCCGGTTTTTTGAAATTTTATGTCCCATGTATTGTGCCTCATTAGCTAAGAATTTACGTTTTTTTAAATTAAACCTAACATTGTGTTTTGCTGCTGTTTTTAATACTTGTTCCAATTTTACATTATGCTCGTGTTTCGTTTTAGCTGCTATAATAAGATCATCAATATATACATTAACGCCTTCAATACTTCCAAAGATGTCATTCATTCTTTCTTGAAACACTTTATGTGAACTAGCGAGACCATATGGTAGCCTTATAAACTTGTACCTGCCGAAAGGAGTTCCAAAGGTGCATAATTTTGCACTGTCCGCGTCTAATTGAATTTGAAGGAATCCCTGTGTAGCATCTAACGTGCTAAAGTATTGAGTACCTGCTAATTTTACAGTCAGCTCTTCCAAAGTTGGTATTTAGAAATAATGCCTTTTAATGGATTTATTTAGATCTGATGGATCTAAACAAATTCGAAGTTGGCCATTCGGTTTTCTTATTATGACAACTACATTAACCCAATCTGCACTTTCCTCACATCTTTCTATTATATTTTGTTGCTCAAGTTTGTCTAATGACTCTTTGTATTTATCTCTTATAGCAAATGGTATTTTTCTAACAGGGTGTACTACAGGTTCTAAATTGTTTTTTAATTCTAAACCTTAAAAAAAAAATTCGTATTTGTCTAACAAAGTATTAATATTATTGCTAACTGTACTACTATCTACTACTCATTTTGTATCAGCTGTTTTTGAGCTATTTTCTATAACGTCTGCTTTTATTACTAAGCCTAATTGTACGCACGCTTTAAGATGAAAGATGAACCTGTTTAACTTTATATTTACATTGGAATGAACATTGACCTATAATTGGTAATTTTTCTCGTGTATTTGAACAGAGTTTTGTATTTGTATCCCTGATTTTACTTAAGTCGTACTTTAATAATTTCAAAGCACTTACAGGTATGATGTTTGCCATCGCCCCAGTGTCCAATTTAAAATCAATTTCCTGATTGTTGATTTTTAACCTTGCAAACCATGATTCCTCAGAGGCTGCTTTTATTGGTTCATCAATCGTATCTATATAAAGAAAATCATCAGTTTCATTGTTACACTCTACTACATTAATATTTTTTATAGTTGTATTACTTTTCTTTTTATAAAAACATGCTAAAGCAAAATGATTTTTATTACCACAATTGCTACAAGTTTTACCATATGCTGGACACTTTCCATAAGAATGGTTATAGGTACACTTTTGACATCTTCTCCCTGTCGTACTTGTCTGTTGTTTTTTCTTTATTTCAACATCGTTGCGATTTGGGTTAGTGAAGTGTGTGTATCCCTTAGAATGATTGCCTCCTTGTTGTCGACCCTTTTGTTTTATATCTTGTTTTGTCTTTGTTATTTTTTTTTGTTATTTTATTGAGGTTATTCTTAATTTTTTATAAAAAATACCTAACTGCGCTGTGAACAAGACCAGTGTCGGTTCAAGACTGCTTTTATTCATATTACATACATTTGTGTGCACCACACTGCTATGTGTGCTGCCTATACTACAACCTACACAGCCCAAATACCCATTTTTGTGCTTCTCTAGAAAAATTTTCTTGTTTGCAATCATTTTGCACTAAACTATTACATACTACTCAAGCTATAAATAAGAAACCACAGCAGGGAGTGTTTTTCAATGCCGAGCACAATTTTTGTTTCCTTTGGAGAGATAAAAGGCAAACAAATTGAACTACAAAAATAGAAAGAATTAGTGCCGCTGGCCTATTTACATGCCACAATGTTTGTTTGAGTGCATAAATTTAAGATAACGCGATCGGTTTTTTTTTGGATACGTCACTGGAAGCTATGTTTTATCAACGCGGAGCAATTCTTGCTAATGAACGGTTTTGCTCATAATTTGTTCTGACAAGAATTATCTATAAATCATTGGTGTTGCTGATTCATCATCTTTCAGCGATGAAGAGGTTATGGGAAACAATTCTTAAGTATTTCATGGACAAATGTTAAAACAAACAATTGGTGAATTATCATACGACCATATTCTCGTTTAATATGTTCCTAGAATACTATTTATTTGTGTTTTTTTATTTTTTTATTATTTATGTATGCATTCTGATTTTTGAAAATTGTGATAAACCTTGGTCATTATATTACGTAGGTAATATTGTATTTGTTTTCAACACCTTCCGATAATTGCAAGGTTTACGATATCTGTGAATTTTTGTTTGAAAGTCGTATTTTAAAGGAAAAGTTACGTTTTATTTTCTTGTATTTTATAAACAAATTAAAAAGGTAAATGTTCAATGAGTCTTACGTGTTCTATTTAAAATAATGAACCAACACTGCACAATTAAAAATTCAAAGAGTACCAGCTTCAAACAATACATATTTTACGTACCTGTAGAGTACATTAAAAAAGTTTGTTATCTAGTATTACAAACAAAACCAAAAACTTGAAATATTAGCTACTATTACTTTTAGCTTATTTTTAACTATAGACCGCTATTTATTTCGGCGTAATTTTACCAAAAATGAAACTAATTTATAGCATACCTGATGTTGTTTATAGTTTTTGTTTTGTTTAAAAGCAATGACTGATTTGTTGTGTTTACGTGTTTTGTTGTCTCTCGTGTTGGTTACTAACTGCGTTTTCATTGGTTTAGTCTTTGACTTGATTACATATTATCTTAATTTTTTTTGCTAATTTGGTTTTACAAAAATAATCAAATTTAAATATAAAATAAGTTAGTAATTCAATCAAATTAGCACAGAGAATACTTTTACTAGGATAATTTAAGACCGTGATACGCTTACTTACGTATACCGTTAAATTTAAAGCAGATTAATAGGAATGTATGCAGTGATTTATTACTAAATAGCCAAGAAGAAAAGTATCTTTCACTACAATACACAAATTCATTGTAAAACTATGCGCATTTTAGAACAATCGTTCCATCGAAATGCATATGTCATTGTCATGTTGCTTTCTTTCTTATGGTGAAAGGTTTTTTGCTTATTACATGAAATATCAAGTGTCTAAAACAATATTTTATTTAAATATATTGTTTATAACACGTTAAGAAATAAGTAAAGTTAAAAATTTATACTGCTATAGATAGCAGTAGCGAAAAGATAATCTTATATCATGGACTGTTTTTATATGTATTTACTTGCGTTTTTAAGGTTAGCTGTTGCATCACTTTTCTTAAAATAAATAAAAACAATATTTATAAATACATTTAATAGAGCATGTCATAAATAATTTTTAATGTTGAAATGCAAATTTTGGTTGTTTTTTTAATTAACATATACACATACATATATTACATTCACAATAAGTACTTTTAATCCTAATTATAAAAATATGTTAAATTATTTTTTTGTTAAACTATATTTTACATATAAATAAATTTGCTAGTTTGCCAAATTTTTATAAGTAATTGTTTTTAGTTTTGTATAAAAATTCTACACGTTTAAAATTTGATGTGTACAAAATAACCTAATTACGTTTTTTTATAGAAATGCTTTTCAGATTTCAGTATTTCAGTGTACTTTGCGTGTACAAAAATTGGAATTACTCACGCTTTTATGGTCTTTATGTTGCGTTACTTGAATTTATTAGAACATATATAACAATAATTTCTTTTCAAGGATACGAACAACTTTTCAATTTAACTGAACAGTTTAAGGTCTATATTTTTTGTTGTTTTATTTAATTGTCACGTTACGTATTTCTCAAATTATTCTGACTGTATTAATTTACTATTACCAAAAAAATGTTTTAATGTACTTTGCTATTTTTACCAGATACTCGCATGAATCTGGATTAAATAAAAACTCGCTTATCAAATAAATTACTTTAAAATGTATTTAGTGGTTAAAAACTAAAATTTACTAAATAAGCTAGTGTTGGCAGTGCTGTAATTGAAGAGTTGGGTGCAAAAATCAGGCAGCTGAATTTTTAAGAAGTTGTGGAAAATTGCAAAAAACCTTCCCAGAATTTCACAAATGTTATTTTATGGTTTATACTTTCTCTACATCTAAGGCATCCAAGAATTGGTGGTATTAAATATTTTCTAAATAATGTCAGTACCTAGTCTACAAAAATTAAAATTCAAAAAATGGAGCTGTTTGTTTTTTGCCTAAAACAACAAAGTTTTTTTTGGAAAAGCTTTTTAATAGTTTCCAAAGGAACAAAAACTTAACTAAATTACAGAATATATTGCGTAATTTAAAACTAAAAATATAAAGTCAAATAATATTTTGCCGTAGTTATTCATCTTCATCATCTGTCTCTGATGTCGAACAGTCTTGTGTTTCTTTAGGCGCAACTTGTTGGTATTACCACGTTTTAGCTTCGCCAACATACTGTCTGGCCAACTCCATAAAATTTAATAGCTTTTATGTTTTAAAAGTAATGGGGCATTATAAACATTGTTTTCTAGTGTTGGAAAAGCCGGTAGACAAGGTTTCTTTATAAGAACAAAATCTTCAGACAAGCAACAGCTTGCTAACCCTGAGCATATAACAGTTCCTTTATGTTGATCACTAAATTCGATAATTTTATATTTCGATATGTCAAATTTTTGAGCAGACCAATTTTTTGTTTTTTTTAAAATGGTGCAAAAGTTTCTTTATAACTAAGAATCATATTTTGTGTAAGAATTTTGACAATAAGCTTCATACTTGTATTTACAATCATGTGACTCCATTCCTCTGGCATATAGATTCTGGATAACGATGCCTTGTTATCTTAAATCTACCTTGTAACAATAGAGTTTGCCAAAAATTAACAAGAACTGTATTCTTGTTTCAAGCCGCACAGTTGTGACTAAAAACGTATAGCGTTGTTACCTCCGGTTCAATGTGGTTTCTTATGAAATTATGTGTGAAACTTTTTGCCTCGTTTGGTGACTTGCGACTTATGACTTCGTCAAAAACATAAAAGTAACTTTTTGAAGCACTGCCTTTATTTATGCAAAAAGGATGAAATCATAACTGGCGCTTGTAGAAAACGTCACCAGAAGGAATATGTGGCAAAGGCGTGTTTTGTTCAAAATCAAAAGATAAAAGTTCTAGTGTCGGTTCTTCTTTAGTCAAGGTACTTTAAATATTTATAGAACGTATCAGCTTTTGTCAGGTGCAACTTTTTTTCCACATTAAGTTAGCTTAAAGCTTTCTCATCATCTTTGGTAGATCTTGCTCTATTTTCAAGCATATTACACTTTTTACAAGTATCTGTTCTAAAGTTGCCAAAACTCAAACTAAAATCTTCCATAAATATATGCCGATAATATGTGTATGAAGCTTTTGAATTAAACTCTGGTTTTTCTAATAGATTATATTTATCTCGCTCATATTTTTTAGGTACAATCTGTGCGTGAGTTTTAAATTCTGGTGAAAGATAACATCTGTTTATGTTATCTTTTCTGTTATAATGGCTTTTCCTTCTTGGAATGGTTTTAACATGTTTCTCAATAGACTTCACAATATGTTTCGGGATTTTATTAGGTCTATTTTCATGGAGACCTCGCATATCTTTGGGACTTACTATATTTAAAGCCACCCTGCTTTTTGTTATTCCGTGCTCATAAATGCCTTTTTACACACTTTCTTGATAAAGGTCCCTTTTTTAATTTTGTGCAAAAAGGTTCGGTTTTTTGCAATTTGGCCACCCCCATTTGGTTGCCTTCTGTGAATGCTTCTCGTTTGTATTAAACCGCCTGAAAAAAAGAAAACTATGTTGTTATAATACATGTGAACAAGTTCCTTTGCCTAAATAGACGTCTTGCTGTTTTTTATCAGCTAATCGATAAAAAAAAATCAAGAAATATCATTAAGCGTTACTTCACTTATGCCGTCATAACATTTCAACCAAAAATTACAAAGAACTCCCCTACTTTGTTTCTTTTATCATTATCATACTGATGGCCTTTAGCTCTTTCTAACTTCCTTACGTTTCGCTTCCAGGTCTCCAGATTTCTACTTCGCTTTTTAGATTGTTGATTTTTTTCTGGAACGTGTCTAGATGTAGTGGCAACATTGTTTTTTCAAACTCCCGTTGTGAAGTATTTAAATCAGTTTGTGATTTAGCACTGTCAGTATCACTCGATTTTGACAAAGAAACGAAATCTAACAACAAACATTGAAACAGGTTTATTGCATCATCATTATATTTATTGGACAATTTAATAAATACGAATTTGCTATATTTGCAAACTTATTATTAACAATTAAATTGGGACAACGGCTATGAAATTAAATGCAGAATTGAACAGGCTAGGCAAGTATTCTTAAAACTGAGAAGAGTACCCACCAAGCGAGACATGACAATTTCACTTCGTGTACGACTATTACGCTATTATGTGTTCAACATTTTACTATATGGCCTAGATGTATGAACACTGACCGAAGCTATGTGTAAAAAATTGGAAGCCTTTAAAATGTGGACGTACAGAAGAATATTGA
The DNA here is from genome assembly GCA_035610365.1 of Aquatica leii. Classification (NCBI taxonomy): domain Eukaryota; kingdom Metazoa; phylum Arthropoda; class Insecta; order Coleoptera; family Lampyridae; genus Aquatica; species Aquatica leii. The sequence continues at coordinate 174,537,286 of CM069433.1, read as the reverse complement.
AGATTCCATAGACTGCCAAAGAATCAAACGAATATGTGCTGACCCAAATGAACAAACAAACAGAAGTTATCAATACCATCAAACAGCGGAAATTGGAATATTTGGGTCACATCATGCGTAATGAAAAATACGACCTACTACAACTGATCATACAAGGTAAAATTAAAGGAAAAAGATCTAAGCGTAGGAGAAGAACATCGTGGTTAAAAAAACTACGACAATGATTTGGACTCAGCACAAAGACAATATTCAGAACTGTAGCAGAGAAAACTAAAATCATGCAAATGGTCACCAACGTTCTCGGAAGACATGGTACATAAAGACGAAGATTATTAACAATGTAGACTTTTTGCTTACTGTTCGTTTTCTTTCCATGCGTCCTCAAACAGTTGACACATATGATGTTTGAGTAACTTAATCTTCTTATCAGAGATACCGCGTCCTTGCAATGGTACTTTTTTCAATACTAAGTCCGTATCTGCTGCGCTCTTCTTTAAAAGACTGTTAGCCACTTCATGTCTTGTTCCAAATTTATAGTTGGCATAATATTTTGTTTTTATTTTTCTGTCCTTACTCTTTAACAGGTGTATTTTGTTTAATCCGAAATTCCATTGATTTTTATTACATTTTTTTTTATTAAGTTTTTTTGTATTGATATCCAATCTCTTCTTAGTACTTTTACTCGACCGAATCTAGAGAATAGTTTTTCGCAATCTTCTTTGTAAATAATCGTAAGGTTTTTACGCAGTTCTTTTTCTACATGGTCAAAAACTCGGTCCGCAAATAAAAAATTGTGTGTCCTAACAGGATATGTGATGCAAATTTCTTTAAGTTAAGAAAGTGACTTAACATTTCAGATATATGTAAAGCATATGAGTTATGTTTTATTCTGTCACAAAATAAAAGTAATATTTTGATTCCATCCAAATTAATACCGGTTATGTATAACAATAAAGCAGAACCTATCTCTTCTAAACCTCTTCCTTATAAGTCTTTTGACCAACTGTAAAAAATGGGTTTTTTCTGATTTAGTATCGACACAACAAAAAGTGTACTATAGTCCTCGCAATTTAACTTCTGTTACATGTCATTAATGACGTAAAATTCATACCACCCTATTTATAGCAAAAATTAAATAAATACTAAATTGTCTTATGGATTTTTTTTGTCAAGTTGTTGGCGTGCTTACTACAATTGTAGCGTTGTCGGCATCTGTCAAAATTAATTTGTGTTTTTTACGTCAAAGTGCTGATTGTTTTTTATAATTATTTTTCATACAAAACTGTACTTATAAGAACAATTCAGCGTTTTTTGTTGAATAATCATGCCTAAGAAGTTTTTAGGAAGTCGTGGAAAGGAGCTCATTCCTTTTTTAATTAAGTATTTTGAGCTTGAACGAGTTAATGGTGGTCCATTGATATCAGCAAATGCTGTGCGAAAGGTAACTTTTTACATAATTAAATTGTGGTAATACATACATATATTGTTTTTTTAAAGAGTTGCTGCAGCACTAAATATTAGTATATCTACAGTTAGTTCTGTATCTACAGCGGTTGCTAACAACAAGATTCTTAGATCTCCTAAAAAACGTAAGCGTAGTAAACCTGTTACGAACGTAGAAATTTTTAATGAAAACGTAATAACAGTAAGTTTACATGATAATACCGACAACATGGTTGGAAAACGTCACTGACGTTAAAGTCGTGTATCAAAAAATAAATTGCGAGGAGAATAATTAATTTGTTTAGAATGAAAGGCATCCGAAATTGGCGTACGTGGTAGTAGCTGTTGCTGTTGCATAACAAAACAAAATGTTAAAGAATTTTCTGGAAAATCTCTTAACAACTTGTAAAATGCATTGGCTCTTTTTTGAGAACCTGCAGCTCTATTTCAAAACGTTTTCTTTTTTCTTCATTTTTCTCTATTTTAATAAACTGTTTTAGCCTTGTGCACATACAGCATGCATTAGCTGCTGCACTAAAAAAGCTCACATTAAAGTCGTTACAAAAAATGCCCCTAAACATGGACAAATTCACGGTATGATCCGTTGTACATTTTCCAATTTTTTTTTTATGTTTAAGTTTGTCGGCGAATAAATTTTTATCAATTTTTGTCTGCCATAATGACACTCTGTTCTTTTTAAAGTTTTCTCTTGCCATTTCTTTCATTTTTATCGATTTTCCTGATATTCTATCTCAACCTCGCTTGTCTTTTGATACTTTCGTTTTTTCTAACACTTTACTTACGATATTGAGTCTATTCTTTAAAATACTCACGGCAGCAATAAAAAATACTTGTCATGCTATTTTTTAGTAACTCTAGTAGATGATATGGGCCGAAAAATATCTTGTTAAATATTCATGGTAATTTTTGACATATTGCTTTGATATCGGATAAATTGATATTATTACATCGATATGTGTTGCCGTTATATTCGCATGGCTTTTTGAATTTTCGTAATTCATGACCTAAATCTAAATAACTGCAGGAATGTTGATGTAAAAATATATTTGTACTAATAAAATAAGTACATACCTTGCTTTTTTTATATTCCACTTTGTTTCCTTATGTGTGTTTCTTTCTACTCCCTTAGCTGCCTTCACCTATACTTATTTCCATTTCCACTAAACAATGTATAAGTTAGTAAAATTAACGACATGACACCTTATGAAATTTGGAAAACTCAGTAAAGACATCTATCTACTCTTCAAAATGCTTAAATATAATCTCATATTTAAAATTAGGTTTATAAATGCAAGATGTCGCAAGATTACTGCTTAACAAGTTAAAAAGTCAGTAGGTTAAAATTTTTCGAGTATGAAATTTGTCTTCGATACGCTCACTTTTCGTGGTCGTTTGCCAAATGTGTAAAAGCGCGACTTCATTCTTCTTCCGGTAACATTTTGTGCAACACAGATACCTCCAAAAAAGGCTTTCATCATTAAGTTGTTTCACCCAATTTCACGTGAATATGTGGTGGAATTGTATGTATTTTTGTTCGAAAGCTTATTCGGGGTAAGTCGTTAAATTTTCATTGTATTGAGGGTTTAAATTAATTCTTTAGCGGGTTGCCACCCCTCTACATATGACCCTCATCGGTGGCACTGATAAAACACCTGTGATTTTTGGAAAGTCACGTCGCTGAAGTCCAAAGTTTGAATACCGTTTTATTGAAAGAAATATCTACACAAGTGCAAAGTTAATTAGAGGGAAGCTCAGCGCATTCATTTACTTCAACTATCGTATGAATAAAGGCAGGATTTATTTCTGATAACGCCGTATGTACGTTTTTGTGTCAAGTTTTATATTACACTTTAGGTCATACTGGACGGAATTAGCTAATCCCCTACTGGATATTACACAACTGTAAGTATTGCATTTTCTATTTATACAAGTACTACTTCGTTGGTCATGTCGATTGTTAGAATGACCATACGTAGATACTACGTTGTAATCACAATTAATCTTAAAACCTTTTTATCTGTCACATACTCATCTGGTGCGCTTTGATTCTCTAGACTTTTGATTTTCGTATTCTTGTCATTTAACTTAATAAGTAAGTAAAGCCATTCCTTCGTTATATGTAAAAGTTAGACCGATTAGGTCGCTTTGATTATACTTGGCCTGTGATATCAACCCATGTAATATTGTTTGCAACGTTTATATAACTATACTTATGTACTGTCTTAGTCCTCTTCAACTACTTCTGTGATAAAATAAATATATATTTTGTGTTATTACTTCCGTCAAGTTATTTGTTCTTTTCCAGCTACGGGTAGAGTTAAGCCTAATTTAATCTTTCATTGTTTTGGCGCTTTTTAGATTCAGTTTGTAATCTAGCATCACAAAGCCTGCGACTGACTTTCCGAGAACAACTGTGTTTGCCGTCGCTTATTTTTTTATTATACAAAAACCAGCGAAACCGCTATTATATGTTTTTTTAGGATTTAAGTACCCACTTTTCCTTGAATAATGGATTTATTTGCATTTGTTTAAATTAGTTGCTTCTAACGTTGTTGGTAAATTTTAATTGGATTTCGTTAGATTAAATACCATCAAACGGAGCGCATCTAAAATAGCAAGAATCTGTATCTATTTGACTAAAAAGGTTTTGCATGTTTGCACCTCATTTAGTGTAAAATAGTTATATGCGACGTTGAATGCTAAAAAGCTCTTCAACTAAATAAAATGTAATGTTATTATAAATTAAACATAATCCAGTCACGAATACTATCCAGGAGCACAGTTGTACCCCAAACACTGATTTTACAAAAAAGTTTTAAAGAAAGTTGGGATACACTCGCACCCACGGATAAACTTGATTATTAATAGTGTTTTTTTTTAATTTTTTTTAATCATTCTTTTTCTTGTACTCATAAGTGACTTTTTGAGGTAGTTTAACGTGGGTTTATTAGGACAAGCATCTAATGCAGTTACCACAGTAGAATATTCATCTATTAGACTTCAAAGTATAAATGCAGCTACTTATATTTATAATGAAAAATAATGTTTAAGCAAATGGTGTATTTACTTAATTAAAAACTTACAAGTTTTTAAATGTAGTCAACGCTTTCTTTTAAGTGACAAACAAAAGGAAAACTATGATAAAAAACTCTAGACTTAGCTCAAAATGTATTTGATGGAAAAAGCAAAGATCAGAAAATAACATATAGCTATGTGTCAGATAGCTCGTAACAGTCGTAACTATTGTCTTGGTTAAAGTTTAAAACTTTATTAGTCGTAATGGCTTCTTTGAGTTTTTAGTGTTGAAAACACTTATAGGATGCTTGATTCGAAGGTTCATGTAACGAAACGGTAAAAAACTCAGATGAAACATAGCTGGAACTTGCGGTAGTGCCAAATTTCACTTAATTTTTTGTAATTTTTAATGTAAGACATTTTCGTGCAACTTTGCACACTTGTATCTTCTAAACTATTGAAAGTAATTGTACCCTTCAGCCGACTTTTTTATAGTAAATTTTGTCTTCTATAAAACTGTTTGTGCAATTTTTCTCTATCTTGCACAGTTTTAAGGTTATTGGCTGTTTTAATTTATTAAGCAAATTATTTCAAAACAAAAATTGTGGCGTGTGTTATATTACGACACCGACAAACCTACACTTAGCCGCGTTAAAAGCCGCGGTGGTCATGAAAAGCAACTTGACCGAAACACACATGTTCTACTAAACCGATAATTTATCTTCAAATTTATAAAATGCGTAAACGAAACAATTTAATAAATCTGATTTATAAAGTTTTATAATAAAAACTATTAGTAATTACTAGTTTCAGTCATAAACGATTTCACTGTAAAGTTATCAACATAGGACGAAAGTTTGTAAAATAAAATTTGAGTAAATTTTGAAAAATGTTAAAATTTTACCAACAATCAATTCTAAAAATTATTAGTGTTATAAATCTGTTAAGACTAGAGAAAGAATTAAAGTTCATTTCTTTAATGCTTTTTTATAGTTAGTAGGGCATTTGTTTAATATAAATAGGAGAATAAATTGTAGAATCGGTAAATTTTTATTCCATTTAAAACAAGCAGCGCCGCCCAGTAACAAAACCTCGTAACATCTTCAGGGTAGAAAGAAGCATAACGCCGCTTTCAACAGATTGAATAAAAAAAGGAAAAGCCAGTTGGCAGATTTGGTACTGAGAGTGTTTGTGAATCAATCAGAAAAAAGCGTTTTAGAAAATAAAGTCAAAATTGCGTACAAAGAAGGAGGAGTTTTAAACAAAGGTTTTAAAAACCCAGATGCAGTGCAAAACGAAGAAAGTTGCGCACGGGAGTTCTTCTCTTGACTTACTCGCAAAAAAGATGTTACTGTCGGGCTGTTTTTTTTTTCAACGTACTCGCGCAAATGAGTTAATTTACACGATGGTTTTTTTTATCTCCTCGAAAAAGTTATTTACGCGCTGGTTTTTTTTTACTTATCCCAAGAAAAGTTACTGACGGGTGGTATTTTTTTTGTACTCGCGAAAGAGTTACTGACGGACTGGTTTTTTTCACTTACATTTATTATTTTTATTTTTCTTTGAGAGTACGTTTTATACTGTGTCTAAAACGAAAAAATTAAGAATGATTATTTAAATTTAATTTTATCGCTTAAACGAGGTTTTTTGTTTGTTTTTTTTTAAGTAAACGGAAAGAGCAAATTTAATATATTCTTTTTTTTGTCTTTAGCAATTAACAAGTCGCTTATAAGATCAGTATTACTTCTTTTACGCCGAAAGATCACGCTAAGAAAACCTAGAGAATTTAATAAAAAGGCATGTCGATTATTTCGCGTCACGAAATGTTTTTATTGCGAGTTCAATCTGCTGTAAATCTTCTGTAGATATGACAGGGAATCGCGAACGCGAAAGAGTGTTGAAAAAAATCCAATTTATGAACTGTGGATGCACATTTCCAAAGGTAAAATTTCCACTTTGCAATTATTACATCTAACAGGATATGGCAACGTAGCTGGAATCGCGTCATAATCTTAGAAGCTGTTAAACTGTGAACCGCTATAAAACTCGGGTAAAATCCAGTTATCATTTCTTTTTGTTGTTTTTTTTTAAATGCGCGTCAACTAGTTAGAGTGCGGTGAAACAATTGTTAGGAATCACGCGATATAAATTGTATATTTAATCAGTCCATGATTTGTTTAACCCAAGTGTATTCAAAGTCTGGATAAATTTTTCCACTTTAGCTCTAAAATTGATTGTGTCTAGAGAAAACTTTACATTTATTCTAATGCTTTCAACCGTATCTAAGCGAGCAGAAAATGACAGTCAGTGGACGTGAATCTCAATTTTTGGACCTTTTCTTATATAACATACTTGTGAGCGCAATATTATTATTGGAGCATCGCAAAGGTGACTTTTTGCCAGAAAATATTTTTTATCAAATAAAGTTTGATGTTTTGAGATTTTGTTGCTTGCTTTGTGTTTCTTACCGTACATCAATAGGAAAAGAGATGCAAAGCGTTACTAACATAGCCCAAATACTCATTTTTGTGCTTCTCTACAAAAATTTTCTGTAAAAGATATACCCTCTAGTTTGCAATCATTTTGCACTAAACTATTACATACCGTCAACTGGGGTTACTTTGCCCTGTGAGGTGACTCTGCCCAGTTTCAAAATATAAGTTTTCGCGCCAGATACCACTTCCAAGTCTACCACAAGTGTCATTAAAATGCATCGAGGCACATCTGTTGGACTGTGGCAAATTATTTCGGAGTGTTACAGCTATCGGTTGGTGCTCTGCGAGGGAAACCACGTGTTCTTATCAGTGTCAATAAAGACGTGTTTCAGAAATTGTTTGCGTTGAAACCATTTCCGAAGCGGGTGAGTTCTATTGGTTATTACTGTTAATTACCGATACATTCAAGAGCTTAGAACACCTGTATTTGTGTTATTAAATCACACAAAATTTGGGGTCACATTGCTCGCCTTTAATCTTCTCTTAAAATAAATTAAAAAAATACCTACGTTAAAATAGTTATTTGTTGTAAAGTGAACGGATTTAAAATTTTTATTTGTTTTCAGTATTATGGGAAGGAAATATAAGCCCAAACTGAGACACCGCTCTTACATTTTGTCTTCTCCGGACCAGTTAAGTGCAGCTATAGAAGACGGTAATATGCCTGAAGAAGATTTGTATAGATATTTCATTAAACGTCATAAAGATTAGTTAACTGTAAGAAAATGCCAGAATATATCTTGAGCACGAGCTACTGTCGGTATTAACTCATTGTCGACATATTTCGAACATCTTGAAGAGTCATTAAATCATGTTCCATCTGAAAACATCTTGAATTTTGACGAAACTAACCTCAGTAACGATCCGGGTGCAAAACTGATGTTATTTCGTAGGGGAGTAAAATACCCTGAAAGGTATATGAATTCTACTAAATTCGGCAACTGGAGAATTGCTGTCGTGTTACGTGATTTATCGAGCGGAGTGCATGTGGAGATCTTGGGCAGAAAGAGGTCTACCTGGGACCTATTCGGAAGAACATAGAGTGGATGGTTTGATGTCCCAAATTTTGAAGAGTGGTTTTTAAAAATAGTCACCCCTTGGCTAGACGTAAAACAGGCACCAAATGCATTATCGGTGACAATTTAAATAGCCATTTAAGCTACAAAGTAATCGCAACTTGTGATTAGGAAAATATTAAGTATTCATTTTTTTACCGCCCCACCCCACACATTTGTGCCAACCGTTGAATGTTTCTTTCTTTGTCCCATTAAAACGACAGTGGAGAAAACTTCTAACAGATTTTAAAATGAAAAATCTCTTTTTTAATTCTCTCGAAAAGGCAATTTTTCCACGAATGTTATCAAACCTGCTTGCTGGGATTTCCACAAAGGTTAGAGCAAACTTTATCGCTGGCTTTAAGAAATGTGGAATTGTCCCTTTAGACAAAAATGTAGTTCTGGCAAGAGTTCCCGGCGCAATTACGCCAAATGTTGAAGACACCGATCAAACAAAAAAAGGGTTAGCGATACACTGCTTGCTTACCTTCAGGTATGTAGACAACCTGAGATTTATAAGAAGGTCATTAGAAAGAAAGTACCTCTACCTGCAGGAAAAGCGATATGCTCTGAGAATTTTCAACCGATTGATGCACCTACTACTGTTCAACCGGAATTACCTCGCTCGACTACAGTTCAAGAACCATTCACAGGGCCACTATCAATAAAACGAATAAGACATGCAGATATGGTCTTAAGTAGTAAAAAAGAAGATGACGATTTCCCTCTCCACGACTCTACTAGAAGTTGTGAAGAATCCGAAAATGAGAACTGTGGACTTGTAGAGCAATTACAATTACATAATTTTAAGAACGAAGACTTTGTAATTGTCCAATTTGCAGAAAAAAAAGTCATAAGTATTTCATGGCAAAAATTTTAAACATTCTTGCAGATGGAGATTTTGAAATTTTTTATTTAAAAACAAACGATAGAGGAAAATCCTTTACATTTCCTGTTCAACCTGAAGAAGCAACAGCTGTTCCTTCCGAAGTGGTTTTCAAAGCAGTTCCACCAAAAGAGAAAAGAGGAATCTTCTACTTTGGTACTGATAATTCAGTGTATTTTTCTTAACTTGGATGTATTCTAATAAAGATGGAGATTTATTGATTTACAGTGGTTATTATTTGTATTACCTATTGATTATTATTCATTTTCATTCATTCATTGATCATTGATTATTTTCACTTTGTTGATCCTTTAAACATACAAATACGGATTACATTGCCCACAAGAAAATTATATATATAGGCAAAGTGACCCCGATATGCTAGGTGACTTTGCCCACCCTGTTTTTATTTTATTTAGTCGGCAATACCAGAATTAGTAGATTAAAGTAAACAAAGAAATTTTTGTGTTCTTTTAATTTAGTATCAATAGTTCTACCAGTTTCTCTAATGTATGCATTGCCTGAAGGTATTTAATTTACTTTGTTATATCTACGTTTAATTCACTGTTTTGTAATTGGTAACGATAAAATTGTAAATTTTCATCAAAACCACTTTTTTCTCCGTTATTAGCTTTTGTTTTTACAGTGTTTGTAGATTTAATTTTTAAGTTGTGCTGTACCTTTTCATTACTAAAACGTAGACCGGATAAAGTAATAACAACAGAATGTGTTTTTTTAAGATTAAGAGTTTGTTATTTGTCATGATTAATATAGCAGAAAATAATATGAATCTTAAAAAGAGTAAAAAAGAACGCATTGCAGTAGAGCGTACAACTACATCTACGCCTAAGCATCTTGTTGAATATTTTTCATAAAAATGCATTTGTTCTCACGCATAAACAAAAATAGAAAGCGAAATGTAAAATCAAAATCATTTTACTTTAAACTTAGAAAACGAAATACTTTTAATTACTGTAATTAACAAACACTAAAAAAAATCATTTGAACTGTATATTAACATTAATTGAATAAGATTACAGTTTCTTCTTGCCTTTTTTTACGTTTTCAGTAACAACTTGGTTATTATAACAAACGTAGTTTTTAGTAACGTACATTTACCATAAAATGAAAAGAAAACAGTGTGATATAATTCTTTTGTATATTTTGAAAATGCATGTTTGATATTCATTAGGCTGCGCAATGTTTATTTACGTCTATTAATTCAAAAAAATGTTTATAATAAAAGTACGTTGACTCTACATAAAGTTTGAATTAAGTAGTTTTTATTAATCGTTAAATGCTCTGAATTAGAATTGTAAGAGCGGTGAAAAAGTCTAAACTTCATATGATTGTAACTAGAAAATTGATTAAAGTTATATATTAATCAAGGAAATAATTACGTTACAGATACTTACAAAACAAAAATAAAATGGGGTTGCTGTTCGATATTGAACAGAGTAGGAGGATGAAGAATCTCGCAAGTGCAAAGACATGTACACCGGGCCACCCGGGCTTGCGGATGAATGCCATGGCGCAGTCTGTATCGGTACGGCACCCGGTGTACCATCACCGACGTCCAACAGAAACGTGGGTGCGTAGCACGTGACGTTCCTTATACGTGTGAATTATATATAAAAAGTAGTTTCAGTTGATATCGGTTTCTAATTATTAAGTACCGTAGGTTATCGAGTGTTGTGATAAATGATTAGTTTTTTTCATTGATAAGATTAATAATAATCGTTTTGACCTCTTCTATCATACACGTACAGTTCGGTTACCTAAAATTGACTTATTTAAAATCTCATTCGGAATTTCAAGTTGGACTATTTTTATCTCAGTTTGTTTGTAATTGCGAGATAAGAGTGAAGCATACCATCTGTGCAGTTCGAAACGGTTTCAACTTTTTTTCGATAAATTAAACGATTGTGCGAATATAAAATTATTTTAAAAAATAGATAGTACATAAATTTATAATATTTTTTCAAATTTTATAAAGAAAATGTATCTATTTTAATCGATGAGCAGTGGTAATAACAGTGTATTGAATATTTGGCTACCGACCAACTGGCTTTAAAGTGTTCAAAACTATGACTGCACGCGAAGTGGTCCTGGATGGAGGTTCGCCCTGGGGTTTTCGTATGCACGGAGGTGTAGACGTCCAACAACCACTGCGAATTTCTAGGGTAAGTTTGTTTGAAATTTATAGCACCGAAGCGCAAGAAAAAATGCACGCTTTTCTTAAATTCGTATTATAAGTTGAGTTGCTAAAGGGCAAACCATTGTTACGATCATTAACTTTTTCATAAACAAAAATAAATTTGCATTATCGCGTTAAATTTAAACTTCAAACGATTTTTGTGATTGTTACATAAATATTTGTCACGTTTACATTGAATCGATAACCTTGAACTATAAAACCGCAGTTATAATAGTGTCGCGTATTTAGAGTACTAATAAAGTTATCAAGAACAAAAACTAAAAAAATTTTAGTTTCTAGGATTAAACAAATAACTTTCTACAAATAAATATTTAAATTTTTTTAGTGTTATAAAAGGTATAGATTCCTACGTTATTTAAGATAATCTTTTTGTTACATCTATTTTTAAATTTTATTGAAATTTTGTTTTTGTCACACTTTTATTAGATAACGGTAATAGTTACTATTTCTCAATGCTAATAGTAAACATAAATACTACAACCATAAAAATTTTATGTAGCACAAAACTTACGTTTTACTATATGCTAAATTAATCGAAAAGGTAGGGATTTATTACCGTTACGCGTACGATTCGTTACGTAGCAGTTTCCGTGTTGACAAAAAACAATAAGAGTATTTAAACATTATAACATTTACAGTCGTTATTCTAAAAACGTTTCCTTCAAATAAATGATAGTGAGTTGATAACTCAGTTACTACTATAATTATTACTATAGTATTTTAAATAAATTTAACTGTTTTGTGTCGTAGTATTATATAATCATATTATACAAAAATGCAAATTCAGGTTTTGTTACAAGCTTCGGTTTTTAAAATATTTACAATACAGGTTTTAACACCGGTTAGACCATTGTTATATTTTAATAAATAAGATTGTAAAGGATGTGAGGTTGTTGTAATTCCTCCTCTATCAATACTTCAAAAAGCTTCCTTTAGCGTTCGGTAGAATTTTTTTTAACGTGAAAAAGCATCAATCATTTTTTACAATAGTTATAAGTAAACCACACAAAGCTTTTAGGAATGTTTTTTATAAACAGCAGAAGAGTTCTAAAGCACAAAACATTTTTGCAAACTTCTTCTCAATTATAATCATTTCAAATCTACTTTTTAATCCAATATTTTTAATAACCTTAGACGACCATACACTGTTTCTATTGTACTATTTCAATCGTTACTAAATAACTGAGGTACTATTAAATGTTTCAGTGAACGCTGTTATCTGTTAAAAAAACTGGTGTGGTCACCACACGACTTTCCTAAGGAATGATGAAGGAATGCCTACATGTTTTGTTAAGGTTTTGTTGTTATGAAACCACTTTAAAGTGATATGTACATGTTTGTATTGAGTTCCTAGCATGCTGATTTTTTTGAATTTTTCCATTTGATTTCATTAAACTTTAGTAGTTTTTTTCTACCCTAATTTTAAATAAAATTTATAAAATTTTATTAGAGTAATATTAGGGAGTTCAAACTGAAACGAAACGCAATTTTTATTGTCTATGGCCATCGTCGTCGTATGTCATTATCACCTCACTTTTATCCAGTGTACACGCAATGTCGTTCTTCGTTAAATTTACTGCAGTTTTGTTGGTGGAAGTTAAATAGAAAAGGTAAGAAAATTGATTTCAAAAATATAAATAATGTTCTACAAAGCCTCTGTTTTTGACCCACATCACAGTTTATTCAAAATATTTGTTCCTTATACTTCATTTTCACTATTTTCTACGGGAGCCATTTTTGGCTTCGTATGCACTTTGTGCCTAAAATGGCTTCGCATACATTCAGAGTTTCTTCTATTTTCTATCTTTCCAGAATGCTTCCTTCGTGTTTTATGGCACTGCTAACTGCATTAAATTTATTCTTGGTGATAGCTCTCTTAGTAACGATGATTCACTATCTGATTCCTATGACGATTTTTACTGTCACGCTTGCGCAACCAAATAGGTAAAAAACCATTAATTATTCCACCATCCGATACCGATACTTCCGATGACGAAATAGTTAATCCTAGACCTAAAACTTTCAAACAAAAGCAAGCAGTAAAAGAAAAAATTATTTGCACAGAAGGAAAAATGCCAACGTATGATGAAAGCAATTTCAAGTTTAGTGGTAGCCTAGAATTGCCAGAGTTTACTCAAGAATCAGAATCCCCTGCAAAATTTTTCCAATTTTTCTTCACAGAAGATTTGATAACATTAATTACGGAACAGTGAAATCTAAAATCTGCTCAGGTCAATGTTAACAAGCCAGTAAATGTTACAAACGCTGAGATTGACCAATTTATCGGTATTGTCATTTTCACCTCATTAGTTCACTTACCGTCTACATCCCACAACATTGGTCAGCATCAAGTCAATTTAATAATGACATGTAATAAGTTTGAAATGATAAAATTTTATCTTCATTTCAAAAATATTGATGATTTCAAACCAGCCGGTACACCTAGTCATGACAAACTGTATAAAATTCGGCTTCTTCCGGGTTCAGTTATCATTTCGATATTTTTGCTGGCGATCAAAGCAACGTTTTTCGATCTTGGTGTCAGCTCCAACGTTGTTACACGACTCAAATCTACTGTGCCTCAAAGTGTAAACCACAAAATATTTTTCGATAACTAGTTCAATAACATAAAACTGCAAGTTTACTTGTATAAGAATGAATTGCTGCCATTGGGAACCGTTAGGATGAACGAAGTACCTAACGCTGATATGCCTACCGAAAAGGACCTGAAGAAAATAGGCCGTGGTGCTATGGTTGAGAAAATGGCCAATGTCGATGACGTAAAACTAAGCCTGGTATCATGGTATGATAGTAAAGTCTACTGTTTGCGTTTGTTGGTAGCGAACCGATTTCTACTAAAACCAGATGTTTCAAAAAAGATAAACAGTACAAGGACGTAACATTGCTAAAATTCGTTGATGTGTTTAACCGACACATAGGAGGAGTTGATTTGCTTGATTCTTTGTTAGGTCTGTATAGGATCACGTCAACGAAAATGGGTACTCCTACCAGTAGAAATGAATCTCCCGCACTTAAGAGAAGAACAAGGAAAACCCCAGCAGAAGTGCAAAACCTACTGCTAAATTCAGTACGTTCAGACAAAATTGATCATTTCTTGATTCCTCAAATAAATTGTCAATCATGCCAGAATGATTGTTCTTTGCGTTCTCATATAAAATGTGAGAAATGTGACGGTTTTTTTTGCTTGAATGAGAAAGGAAACTGTTTTAGAAAATTTCACCTTGTATGAGTTTTGGTATTTGTTGTGCATTGGAAGCCAAAAATGGCTCATACATCCCATGTATTGCATGCGAAGCCAATTTTGGCTTCCAAAATAAGATACTTATTCGCAATATATTTTGTCTTATAAGCCCTAATAAAACACATTAAAACATACATTTTTTTTAATTTAATAATTCATGGAACACAGTGTTAAGATATAACCGAAAGATTGCAAATTGAGTTTATGTTGTCATATCGACTAACCTCTATATTTGTGCGCCTCGATATTGCTTTACGCTTTAGTAAATCAGTAAAAATTATTATTACGTATATTGCTTTTCTTTCAAGATATGAAATTTAAAAAAAAAATCGTCGCGCAGCAGGATTTGAACCTAGATATTATATTTGTAAATTCATTTTTAAATAAAATCTTAAGCTTTCGCGGTTATTTTGTTTGATTATAAGCGGCTTTTGGCTTAGACCGCGTCGTAGTTAAACACCTAGACTTTTTACACTTGGCCCTAGTTTCTCCTTGAGAGCCAAAACAAGAAGTAGGACTTGGCCTTTGCCGTATTGTCGTTTGTGAACCGAAGCAAACTAACGTTTGCAAGACATTAGCGATAAGTGTGATTAACGGACCTTATCTTTTCGTTACCGCTTGACTAATTTCGTTATTACTCGGAGTAAGTGAGTGTGCTCTTTCCAAGTAGGTTGATTTTTGTCTTAGAGGATGTAATACTGTAGATTTGCTGAGACTTAAACCGTCTTTTCGGTTCATATTACATAGAGGTTTTTTTTTCACAGCTTTGCGGATTAGTCTGGGAAAGTAGAAAGGAGTTCTAGCCAACACTTTGGTTTGGTCAAAGTTTAGCGTGTGTCCTTGTTTACACACGTGTTCTGCCACTGCAGATTTTGTAACTTTACGGTGTCAGTCCTATATAACTTTATCCTCAGTAACAAGAAATTTTGTAAACTCCGACATGTTTCGGAGTCCCTTGTTTGTCTTCAGCAGATGTAAACCAAGTGTTCAGGATATCCTTAGTTGTAATGATATTTTTTATATTACGTTTCTTGTATAAGCGGTGCTAGTAGGAAGTGATGTCTTTTTTGACTTTTGGATTTATTGCTTTTTCCCATGAGTTCTCTTTGAATCCGTATCGATTTTTTTGTAGGGACTCCAACAGTGTTTCCTTTTCATTTTGTAGATTTTTGTACAAAATGAAAAGGAAACACACGTATTGCACTTTTAGCTAAAGTATGTAAAACAATATTCTTCTGTACTGGATGGTGGTCAGATTTGGCGTTTAAACTTTTATTAGTGTGCTTTTTTTTCTATAAACGGAATGTCCCAATTTTCCGTTATTTTTTCTCATTACCAGTACATAAAAAAAGGCTAGACAGCTGTTATGTTCTAACTCCATAGTAAATTGAATGCTATTATGTGCAGAGTTTAGATGTTGAAAGAACTGATTTAGTTTATCTTTGCCATGAGGCCATACAACAAACGTATCATCAACATATCTGAACCAAGTTTTTGGTTTTAACTCAACATTTTTCATAATTTTAGTTTTAAAATACTCCATGTAAATGTTGGCTATAACTCGAGAGAGCGGTAAACCCATGGTCGCTCCTTCTACTTGTTTAAACAAGTTATAACTAAAATATGTGTTTTTAAGACAGAGTTTGATAAGCAGAACTTCTTTCTTCAGTAATTCTCTTTTTGAGCAAAAACAACACTTCGTCGACCGGAACTTTAGTAATAAGATATACCACGTCAAAACTTACCAGGATATCTTTTTTTGTTATACTCAAGTTCTTAATTTCCTCTACAAAGACTGTAGAATCTTTAATGTGAGTTTTTGTATTTCCTGTCAACGGCAAGAGTTTTGCAGCTAGATAACATGCTAACGAGGACTCCTTCTTTGTGAATCTTGGGACGACTATAGATTCGTGGCATAACTGGATTTTTGACAATGAAAGTTTGTTTTTTATTAATATCTATAGTAGTACAATTTTTGATGGCGGAGGTTACCTTAGTCCATAAGGAGTTTAAAGGGTTTCTCTGTAGACGTATGTAGAAATCTTCTGAGAGTAAGTTCGTAATTTTGTCGTTGTAATCTTGTATGTTTATAACGAATGTAGCGTTTCCTTTATCTGCTCTCAATACTAAAATGTCCTTATTCTTACGTTACTGCTTAGCTGGTTTTCTCTCCTGTCTGTTAATATTAGAACGTAGCGGTTTTGCTTCTCTTACAATGTTGCAAATATCTTGTCGAGTAGTTTCAGAGATCTACTTAGGCAGAGTGTGTATTACAGTTTTTACTCCACATACTATATCTTCTACCAGTGTTGTCTTAGATGTAACGGCGTAGTTAAAACCTTTCTTTAACAAGGATGTGGTCTGTTCATGTAAAACCGTGTCTGTTAGGTTAACAATTACTTTATTGTCGTCTAACGTTTTCTTAGGCTGTAAAGGATGTAATCGCTTGAGTTTCTAAGTTTGCTTCATTTTTGATTGTTCCTAAATGTTGTTTGCTTGTGTCGTAGTGATAGCATCCGTTTTTACCCATATCGAGTGTTTTAATTTGTTAGACAAAGTTAAACGTAGCTTGTATAATTTTTTGCTGACGGCATCTAGTACTTTGCGTTTATTGTAAATTTCCAAACGTAATAGTTCTAAGCCAGCTTTCAGAAAAAATCGCTCAGTATGAGAATATAGAAAATAATATTTAATTTTTATACACGATGGCAATACGTTGTGGTCTTGGCAACGCTTTTCTCTTTTTTTGCGCAAACAATCTAAAGATCTAGTTTGTAAAAACGCCTCCTCACCGTAAAGGTTTATAATATAAAATCTTAAGCTTTCGCGGTTATTTTGTTTATGATTATAAGCAACTTTCGGCTTAGATCGCGTCGTAGTTAAACACCCAGATTTTTTAGGCTTGGTCCTAGTCTATCCTTAAGAACCAAAACAAAAAGCTCAAAGAGATCCAAAACGCATGGAAAAGAGCAATAAATTCAAAAGTCAAAGAAGACTTATCACCTCCTACCAGCACCGCTTACTTACCATACTGTATGGGTTCGAAAGACAAAATAAGCAGGGTGCTAAAGAAACATAATGCCACAACTATCCTTACGACTGAGGATACCTTGAACATCTGCTAAAGACAAACAAGAGGCTCTAAAGCATGCTTTGTTCCTGTGGATCAAGTTATGTAAGACAGACGGGACGCTCTATTGAAGTTACAGTAAAAAAACATATGGCTAACTGCAAACACCGCAGATTTACAAAATCAGCTGTGGCAGAACACGTGTGGAACCAAGGACACACGCTAAAATTTGAACAAACTAAACACTAACACTTATTCAGAGCAATGACAAAGTCAGTCAAGCGGTTACGGAAAGATAAGGTCCGTTAATTCTGCCAGAAATTTAAGTACGCAACATTTCTTTTAGCGAATTGTAGAAAGTGTTTGTAGCAAGTTGTAGCTTTGTGCACTATTTCTGTTTATAAAATAAGAATATTTTTTTCTAAAGCTTTATTCCGTTTATTCCATCTTCCGATGCAACTATAAAGACTCTTTTTTTCTTTGTTTTTATGTCATGTAATGTTGTGACTGAAATGTAGCCAAAATCAACTACATCATCTATTTTGAGTAAACGTAATTTTTCTACCTGGCATGCTGCAGCAACGCAATTACCAAAACTACCTTCATGAACAGTAAACTGGCATTAAGAGCTTTTTCTAGAAACTCTTTCACATCAATAGAACTAGAATATTTTTTTTGCTACATAACATAACATCAAATGACAATTTTGACGTTTCAGGTAAGTCAACAAACTTTTATATGCAGAAATAACCATATTTTCATTTATTTGTAAAGTACTTCTCAGCATCGTGTACACTGTTTAAATAGTTTTCACGAAATAATGTTTAAACATAAGTGCTAATAAATTTTATAAAAAAACAAACATTTTGAAAAAAATTCGCACTGAATTTTTATATTTGCCCCATGCACATTTTTTTAATTTTTCTAGCCACAGAACTGCTAGTAAGTTTTCTCGTACGTTGATTTGGACTTTTTAGGCATTGAACTTGTATTTGCTTCTGATACTTATTGTAAAATGTCTTCATTATTATCGTTTGACTTGTTTTTGAAGAAAATTTTTGACAAAACATTTATAGTTTTGTTATGCCACAAATTCTTTATATACTTTAATAACATATTATTATTCATCGACACTCTCATATTAGTGTTAGTTTCATCAAATACTCAAAAAATAGCATAGTCAACAAGTTAGAAAAGTAAATTTACATGTTTGTGTAAATTCGATTGACATTTCCACTCACTATCACTTTTCTAAACTTGTAAACCAATATACTATTATATGTTTCTAAAAGTTTAATAAAGTGCACTACATTTCTTATTGTATAATTTTATCAGACTAGCAATAGATTAAATTCATTTATTAAAGATTTTTTGCCAATTGTAGTATCTTATCATAATCTAAAAATAAAACCAATTAGAATTTAATGCGCTGACATCATTATTAATATTGGACGATTACAAAAAATGGTTATTGAGTTTATAAAAAACGAAATCAGTACCTATATTCGAAAATTATGTTAACTTCAAACTGACGTTTTAAAGCAGAAAAATGTAATTGTAAGTTCAGCTCTTCTGTAATGTAGCAATTTAATTTTTTTTTTAGTTTTTTTAATTCTATTTGTTTGAAATGGTTTTACTTTTTTCTTAAAAAATTAGTTAAAATGCAAAAAGTGAAGCTGTATATAAAATTTTCTTTATCAGTACTACCGATTTTCTTGTTTCTATTGTAAAAGTATACCTATGTTTTATTTAGATTGCAACAAAGAAAAATTCACCAAAATTAATTTTAAAAAATTGGGAGTATTTGATTAAGCAGTCTTTATGCTCAGCAATTAGTGTTTTTCTAAATTTGAATTACATTGAAGACCGTAATTCCAGTGTTTAAACCCAATTTCCACAAACACTACGTTCAAATTTATTATTCTAACTATTCCGAATACAAACCATACCAGTTATTACTATATTGTCTGAAACCATTACCAAAAATAGTTTTTAGAATTTTAATTACAGTAGAATTTAGGTTTTTACCAGTTACTTTTGTATTACAGCTTTTCATTATGGATAATTTCGATGTGGTAGATTTTTCTCAATCCAAGCTTTGGTCATACGTCACAGTAGTCATCTTCAGAGCCTTTAATAAATAATTTCTTCTAGGCTGTCAAGATGTCCACTGTGATGTGTGACGAAAGCTAGGTTTGTGAGAAATTTATTAAACCCGAATTATCCAGAATAAAAAATTGCAATACAACATTGTGGTTGTTTAGGGTTTTTTTTCTGCATTAGAAAGACTAAATGTGTCACTGTCACCAGCTTTGCGTTTTTTGCAAAAAAGTTTTGTCTTGTCGCACTTCTTTTTTGACTCAAAACACATATCTAACTTTTTTTTAGATTGCACTAAAATGTTTATTTTGAAAGTATTGCAGAGTTTTACGTTTTAAAGTCTCCTGAATTAGAAAAAATGTATTTTCGACAAAAAAAATTGGGTATCTGTGTGTGTGTAACGTTTGTACCCACGATAACTCTCGAACCAAAAATCCTAGTAACTTAAAGTTTGGTGTGAAGCTGGCTTTTCATATTCTCTCAGTTCTATCAAAAGATGGGTCTGATAAAAAAAATATCAGCCTTTTTTAACAGTTTTTCTTACATAATTTTGTGCGTATGTAAATTATTCGAATTGTTTTTATAGTTTCTTATAGAGACAACTTATTCAAATAAGAAAAGTTTCAAACATTAACAATGTATTAGATATTTGATTTATAATTTAAAACGAATTCTAAATATATTCTAGGTTCGAATGCTGCCTGCGACAATTTTTTTAGAATGAAAATTCCATATCTTAAAGGAAAACCAAGATACGTTAAAAATAACAGTTTTTGCTGATTTATTAAAGGGGAAATGTGACAAAAATTGTGTCCGGACTGACTCGGTTTTTTTCTGCTAAGTTGAAGTTTTTCTTTTCAATGGTTTTCATACTGGCTTTGCCCTTTTCAAACGCTTTGTGGCAATTGATGCTGTCATCTGCTATAACTCCTGTGCTGATGGACATGAAAGACCTCATTTCAGTGAATAGATCATGGCACTGAAACCATTCGCTGAATTTCTGCAAATCGCTATTGTCCCTCCAATTCCTAGTTTTTTCAGCCTCGATAAACTGACACCATCCTAAAATACTGCACTGCACAGTGCTGTGCTTCTTCTTTTTTTCAAGATTGCCAATTGTTCTTTAAACTTTTCCATAAGACTGTCGACATTTGAGTTGTTAATGTCATATTTTTCTGATGTAAAATCCTTTATAAGATATGATAGTGCAACAGTCTCTTTGTCTGCCAGTTTTGTTTCTTGAGATGTGGACATCGTCTGTAGAATTATTTTGACCAGAGCGAACCGGGTCAATATATGAACTCGTACAGCCAGAGAATAGTAATGGCCTGACGTCATCGTTTTTGTGGATGACATTGCGAAGCAAACACTTCACAAATCTTGGAGGCCGCTGCCGTTCATAATGAAGCCAATTGTACCCAAGTAGGACATGAGCAAGTTAAAATCCCCAAGTCGCACGGTAACACAACTTAGATTGCTCTTTGGAACGGCAGAAGCAAGAATTTTTCTTGCTTTTAACCAGAGAAGATGGTCCAAAGTGACAAAACAGCAGCGTTGGCAAAGCACTCTGCATTTCTCAGCAGCTACGGTAAGGGTTATGTAGATTGTATTGATTGAGGGAGGGGCTCTAATGAACGGGAGGCACAGTATACATGAGGTCTTGTAAAGCTCATTTGATGTTATGGTCTCCATAAAGCCTGGAAGGTCAATATGTTTATTCCTCTTCCCAAACATCCAGAGCAAATCTGTTGACCTTGGCAATATTTCTCTCTCCACGTTGTTAGTTATGGTCTTCATAGACAGGGTGACTAAACCACCACCACTTGGTTGCTCAAAGTGCAGCAGCGAATTGCTCCCATACTTTCTCAAGGAGGTTCTTTTCATTTTTATGTCAGCTTTATCAAAAACGAATTGAGTGAAAGAGTTATTCGCTATAATATCCAGATATTGCTGCAGAGTGGATACCTCAAATTTTCTGACTTCTCCATATAAAGAGCTGAATCCCAAGGCTGAAAGTACGTCCACCAAATGTCTTAACCCGTGCTTCCTGTAGAGTTCCGACCCCGAGCAAGATGGGAGAGGTGACTGACCGTGGTCGGGTTGCTATGATCAGAGAATGAGCAATGGCTTAGAATTTTTTGGAGTTTACTCCTTAAGAATCGATTTGCATATATAAGGAGCCCGGTACGAGAAAAATCTGAGCAGTAAAATCTATCGATGAATGACCTCGTTACGTTTTTGGTGCGCATCCTATGTCGCGCAACTTTCTAAGTGAACTGAAAGTGCTGACTATCAGTAACGTCATTGCTTCTATTTACTCTTGTCACTGTTTATTTTACCGAATATAATTTGCAATGCACAGACATTCTTTGTTTGAGTTGCATTGTATAACAAATTTATATTACATTTAAATAATTTTTGGTTTATGAACGATAGTTTCGTTTCGATAGTTTCGATATTATAGTAAATTCAATGTGTATCAATTTATAATGAATATTGATGTTATCTGTCACAACACAATAAGCAACTTGTCTGAAATTCGACAATTAAATTCTAATACCGTAAGTGAAAATTAAAGAATTTTACAGAAGATCTTGTTTTTGATTTTATAACTTACATTGTATTTAGGTACTAACTAAGTACAATGTAAGCTATAAAATCAGGAATAAAATCTTATGTAAAATTATTTATATTTCAATAATTATAAAACCTTGAAATATTTAAATTTTCCGCCAAAGCAAACACATGTTCTACAAGGGTAGCGTTCTGTTTTACAACCTGTCAACTAAGAGATGAGGTTGTGCGTAAAAAACAGGTGGCAGCAAAAACATAGTCCCCATTTCTTTTCATAGGAGTTGTGCATCTTTTTAACTTATTTATCTATGAAAGTATTTTCAAATAACTATGGCAGAAAGAGGTGTAGATGATATTGCCGGAACATCTAACAAAACACGTGGCTGCGTTATAATTCATGTATTATATGTATGAACATGTGCAATTTGTATTTATTAAATATTTTAATAATTATCAATGTAGTTCATATAAATATATATTTGAGAACAACACATAAAATTAGATAATAATTAACCCAATATGAATTATCGAGCGCATCCACATAAAATAGAAAATTTCTAACCTAACCAAAAATTCGATGTCTATAAATTCTATCAGGTTATTATGATTTATTTTATAAATAATTTTTAAATATTAACAATTCTAGTCAATAATTCGATAATATTATCAGAAAAATCGACAATATTTTTTCATTATAATAATGTTTTCATAAAATTTTCTTTCGAAAAGTTATTTTTTACGTTCATACAGTATCAATCTTTTTTAAGTTAAATAAACCCTTTTTGCGTCTGGTTAGACTATCGAACTTAAGGAGTAAACTCCAGTCGTGCGTCGGAGCTGACACACACAATTTTTTTTTTTCCACTTTGTTCTTCTAATCGGTTTTCTTTTTTCGAGTTGTTGTGGTTGCCAAAAGTAACTGAAGATAATGTGGAATGTCATTGCTTGCATTTTGTAAAAACACGTTAGGAGAGGGATATTTATCCAGGGTGTACACCATTGACCTGATGTCTTCACGTATTATTTCGGCGGTTGCTTTCACAACTCTCATACGTTCTTCATTTACATCATTACTTCTGGATTGATACTAGCTGTTGATCAGGATATTGTGCTCTGTGTTTCGGTAGCCTATTGTTGACTGCCTGAATTGATTGCTCCTACGCACTGCAGTTACTTCTTTTCTAACTTGTCAAGAATATGATCCTGGGAATACTGCCTTAGTATTTTTGGAGAATCTCTTCCAGTAAAAATTGACAGAAATCGTCATTCTGCTCTATAAACTTGACAATGAAGTCAACGTACTAAGCCATTTCAACATTCTCGGGACGCCCCCGAGCCTTTTTAACACTAGAAGGGCCGGTGGCAGCCTGAAAACGTACCAAGAAGGAATTTCGTTTGCACTTGCTGCGATACCGAACTTCAGCTGCAACTAAATCGATTTTAGAGGTGAGGTTACGCAGATCATTCTCACCTTATTCATCACCTCTAGCTTTGGCAACATTTTTTATGGTGTCAATAGTCTCCATAGTCATAACTTTATGCACGGTTTCTTGAACATCTCGAGCTTTTTTCACTTGTTGGCCCTGAAAAATTTGAGATGCATCTATTTCACAATAAATACATAATCGTTTAAAGTCGAACTGGTTCACTTGCTTCATTTTGAGACGAACCTTTTGCGCCTTTCTCTTGCCCTTTAAGATAATACATTCTTTTGTGTAGGCGCCTGGAAAAGAAAAATTAGGTGGAATGCAATGAACCCTATGATATCATAATAATGTAGGTTTTAAGTAATAATATAGTAGTAAACTAATGTAAAGTAAGTAATTCGTAGTAAAATAATATAGTTTGTAAGGAAAGTAAAAAAATCGTAAAGATTTAACAATACAATGATAAAACATGCTGTGATGGAATTATTAATAATATAATAATGTACACCTAAAATAATGTAGTATTGTATGTACCTTTCCTACACTTTTCGTGTACTGAAGTTTGATGCGCCAACCACTTGTCATGGCCATCTTTCCTCCTCTTGCTAGCATCGATAAAGGTTTTCAGTGCCCTTTTCTTGATTGTGCCTCTTTTATTGTTGTAAGCAAAAAAGCCAAGTTGGTAAAAATAGCCCAATTTTAAAAATCGATTGCGACTAAACGGTTGAGCCTATTTTGACAAACTAATAATCATTTGACGAATAATTTAATTTTCTTCAAAAATACTGCGAATAAAATTTTCGGTACGTTGCGTCGTTTAGGACTTATAACCAAAAAAACAGCGCAAACATTTTGCGGTTTTTTGACTCCCACAACTTAAGCAGAACTGAGAATCAGTCGCAAACTCACAGGACTCTTATTTGAGACCCCCTAAAAGTATTAAAACACTTACCAGCTTTGGACATTTTTTTGGGAAGCATGGCCTTTTTTGGTCTAATTTGCCTAGACTATATATCGTAATGAAATTAAGGAGAAAAATGTCAATAAAATTAGAGCATACTAAGAAGTCATAACAAACGTGTACATATGACTGCAAAGTGGGTAGGACAAAAACATTTTTAAATAAAAATTGTCTAATGTGTAATACTTAGTACTTTTTACTATTGTTTCTTTTAAGCGAATAAAATCTAAGTTTTCTGAATTCTCTATATTCTTTTGGTTTGGAATTTGAAAATAAAAAATATGTAGAAGTTCTTTATAGGAAAGTCGTGTGGTGACCACACCAGTTTTTTTACATTGGATTCTACTTGCAGTCTGTCAAAAAATTAGAACGATATAAATTTTTTTTTAATTTAGTTTTTGTAATTTCTTTACTCTAAATTCATCAATAGTACAACATTTAGCAATGCTACAGTTACAGTTTTATTTAAAAACTACAATCAGGTTTATTGTTCATTAAATAATATATTTTTTTAAATTTTAAATAACAAAAAATAGTTGCTTAATCAACACAACTTTTGTGTTGTGTATGAAAACATTTTTATAAATTACTTTATGTTAAATAGTCTGCGTACCGTACAATAATAGTTTTATTAGGTGCAATTAGCATTAAAGGTAATTTTATGTTTGAATAAAAACGAATTATTATTAGTATTAATCGACATCTTGCTAATATAAATGTATATACAATAAAAATATTTATTACAGCAACGTTTAGTAGCATAATTGTGTTTATTGTTATTAACATAACCTTTAGAATACTGCTCTGATTTTTTATTAGTTTTACATCGTTTTTTCTAATTATTTTAACTGCTTTATTAAAGTATACATACACTGCATTGTAACAATTTTACAAATATTTTTAATTGATACCTGCACAGTATATATTTTTAAGTTAAAATCTATTCAAAACGTAAGAAAACATAAATTGAAAGTTATACAACAACGAAAGCAAACTGTCCAGAATTAAATTCTTTCTTCTAAAAAAATAAACATGACATCAATAGTGAACGATACACTTTTCAGTGACGTAAAATGTTGATTTAATTTATAAAAATCATTTCAAGTTTTTATTTGAGATATATACCAACAATTTTTTTGTTAAAATAGATAAAAAAAAACATACTAAAACAGCAGTTTTACAGTTTTGTGGTTTACTTAGTTTACACCATCTTAAACATAAAACGTGTTGTAAATGACAATATAAAATGTTTTAAAAGGTAAAACTGCAATAAGAAAAAGTAATTTTTAAGCTTTTTTTAGAAAAAAATTATCTATGAAAATAAACAAAATGGTACGCATAAAGTAATTAATCTATAAGTTTGTTTTTAGTACATTATTATCTTTAAAATCACAATTAAAACCGATTTTGTTATAACAAATAGGAACAGATTAAAAATAATTAGGTTAAAAGGTACTTCTACATTCGTATTCATTTAGTATTATTTTAGCGAGTTCAAAACGTTGTAAAGTTTAAATTTATTCTTTTTTAAATCCAACAAACCAAAAAAACATAATTTTTTACGTTATCAGTTAATTTATTGTTTATTGCAGATATTGACCCAATTTCGTTTAGTTAAAAACGTTGTTTTTAATTGCAAGTAATAATATAAGCAAAACTGTCAGAAATATTAATAGAGTTTTAGTGTTTTTTAATTAATCAACATCAACAAGAACGCTTATAAATTTTCATAATTAAAATTTAAAAAAATTAAACGTATAAGATTGTTTATTTATACAATAAATTGGTTACACAACAAAAACGTTAACAATAGGCTCGTTTTTCGTTCAGAAAACATTTAGTTTGAAAAACGTGTATAAAACTTGTGATCTAGTTTTGATTAAAGTTATTAATAAACGTAATTTAGTATCTTATATCAATATAGCACACATCCGGTCTATATTACATAGTTTTCAGTGCGAAATATTTGACGCATTTTATTAAATCTATTTATAATTATTATCATATTATCATTACGTCGATTCAAAAATGAATTTAAATGCGTTTATTTAATTTTTTCTTCTGTTTTGTTATGATTAAAATCTTTGTTTATTATTTTCTGTACGTTTGTATTTTTAAAACGTTTTTCAGTATTTATTTTAATAAAATACAAGCTTTTGCTTTGAAAAATACATAAGAATAAAAAGAATGAGATGTTTATTTATTACATGGAATTGCTTGTACTATACCTGATCAAAACAACGCGAACAAGTAAGTAAATATAAAGAATCCTGCTGTTAACACATATTTCAACGGAATAAAATCAAAATTTTAAACGTAATTTTTATTTTAAAATAAATTCAATTTTATTGTCAAATTAAAAAAATTAATTTTTAAATATTTTGTTTTAATAGAAATAAGTTTAAAATTTGAAAGAGTTATGTATAATTACTGTAATTGTTTGCCAATGTAAAAAATTACATGACAGAAAAAAATGAATTTTATTGTAATTTTTATTTTAATATACAGTGCGTCGATTTGAAAACTTTGGATTGGGAATGTATTTATGATTTATTATTGTAAAAATAATATAAAAAGTCACAGAAACGCGATTTAACAATGCGGAGAAGGAACCAAATTGACACACTCCTACCTACTCTTATACCTATACCAAAACCCCCTACTTATGATACATCGTTGAAAAGATCTTTAAAAATGTTATTAAAACATTCCACTTGACAGTTTTGAAATAATTAGCAAATCATAAAATTTGGGGAGGTGCTGTCAACCCTTAAAATTATAATTATTTTTGAGATAATGGTGACATATTGTATCT
The DNA here is from genome assembly GCA_035610365.1 of Aquatica leii. Taxonomy (NCBI): domain Eukaryota; kingdom Metazoa; phylum Arthropoda; class Insecta; order Coleoptera; family Lampyridae; genus Aquatica; species Aquatica leii. The sequence goes on along the minus strand of CM069433.1, from coordinate 174,509,944 downwards.
CCTAGAATATACAGTGCAATTATTTTTGAAGATATTGGGTTTGATACTCTCATACAATACGATGAGTACCACTATCTCAATAACGATAATCAGGAGAAACAGATACAAGTTTTTTGTAATTTTGTTTTATCAAAAGTATCTGTTTGGGCTTTTTACTCATTGCTTATAGATATTTACACGTGTCACTATTAAGTGACGTTTAATTTGACAGTTTAGAAATAATTAAATAATTCGAAAATAATAGTTTTGTTAAAAGAATTACAGAAACCGTTCAAAATGTTTACCCTTTTTTTCTAAACAGAAAAAGTTCAAATTCTTCACATTTTGGCATGTCTGTATTTACTGTAATTCTTATAGATCTGCTGGGTTTGTTTTATAAACAATTTATTTGATCTGGCCCTATAAAAAGATACCTAACTGTTTCAAATCAGGCGATTGCGATGGTTACTCGATTGCTTTTCTACGCCGAATCCATTTTTTTTGGATAATGTTAATCTATCTACTGTCTAGGCGCACAGACGAGTATTTCTGCTTGAAATTTAATCAAAATTAATGTATAATTTTAATTTGCTTTGCAAGTAATAAATCACTGTTTTGGATCATTATTTTGTATTTTAAATAATCGATCATATAAAAAAATGTTAGAAATTTTATATTCATATAATCAAGGTATATAATGCAAAGCCGTTACTCTAAGCAAACGGTTAAAATGATTGTAAAATTAATAACGAATTATACCACAGTGCACGCCGGTTATTGGAATCACGGATAATGTTATCAGTTGGATAATGTCTTCACTTTATTGGGCCGGACGTATGCTACTACATAGAAAAAACACCGTTTATAGTAATCAGAATTTCGGTTTATGTCATCAATTTTTTTGTCAGTTTTGCTTCTATACATAAACAATAATCTATTTTGCATTAATTGTTTAGCTAACTTTTTACATTACTTTTGTTTAGGATGAAAAATTTTATCATTTCACCCTTAAAATAGTTGTTTTGCATATTTTTTAATTTTGCAGTGTTCTTTATTTATTCCAGTATTTTGAAAGCATGTGGGTTCTTAGAATAACAACTTCATTTAACTACGTCTTATGTGATAACGTTATTTTGTAATTATTCGTATTTTTAGTGCATAACGTTACTGTTGATTTTTTTTTGTTAACCGTGTCAACAAACTATTTAATGTCCGTAATTTTAGATTTACTTATATGATTGAAAATGAAAATTTTTTAATGTTTTTAAACGTTTTATGAACATTTTTTTTTTGCTTTTATTGGTACTATAATTTCATCTTCTAAATTAACAACCTCTTAATCAGACATACGCGTTGTATGTGTTTACTGATTTATAACACATAAAGATGTATCTGGTTTTTTTCTGACTTTCTGATATTGTTATCTCGTTTATTGTTATCAAGAACCTGAAGTTCTAACGTAATTCTATAAAACGGTGTGCACTGTATATTATTATCAAAACTTATCACTAGTCATTAATTATAAGACTTAACATTAATCAGATTCGCTTTGATTAGAACTATGCTCCTCGTCTAAGTTCTCACTTTGTAAAGACATTAATTCTGGTGTTGTTTCACGTAGCAAAAGTGATAATGTCTTACTGGAAAAAAGCTTTTTTTCATAGAGTTTTGCCTTGTACTGCTCAGTAAATGATCCGAAGTCAGTAACCGTCTGTTCAAGACATTCTTATTGCAGCTTTCTCACAAAAGCTTTCTAGAGTAATTTTGATAAGTGACCTATAGGCAATATCGCTTGTTCGATTATTGTAGCACCATGTCTCAAAATCTTATGGATTGTTGGAGTCATTGGGCGCCACTCATACAATTCCACGTATAATTTCGCTGTTTGTTCTGCGAATTGTTGAAATAAATTTTGTGCTTACTTGAAAGAAATTCTAAAATTATTTTGAATTTTTTTGTAAATCGGATTGCAACACCTGTTATATGGGAAGCAGTTTCAGCATCTGCAAAAAATCTTCTTGACGTATTCCCGTGATTAGTATTTTCAAACCCTTGCTTGGGAATATCTACTAGAAGTCTTTAAATGTATTTGGTATTTTATGTTTCATTTCAGCTAGTTTTCTTATCTTCCTTAGTTTTTGCTTGCAACTTTTTCATTAAAATTTTATAAGAAAGATGAACCATTGATTTAAAAAATTGTATTCTCGCGTGAAGCATCAATATTCCAAATGTAAGGGCATCTGGATTTTCTGTAGTCGTTTCATCCAGATTACTAAAATCTTTTAATGTTTGCTCACATATAACACATCATGGTTGATGTATTCTTCGCAATATTGAAAACCTTTGCGTCAATCATTGTAAACGCTAACATGTGTTTAATTCGAAATCTACCACCAGTTTCTGGAATAGTTGTCATCAATCTTCCAATTAGATTTTTTACATCACCGTCACAGCCCAACTTGGACACGAACTCTAAGTTAATTCTTTCAGGTTCATTTAAATTGCTAAAAACTTCTTCAAAGTACAAACACAACCGTGTTGAAATGTGATTTAGAAAGTCCTGTAGTTTGAGTTTGGAGCATGTTTCTGTTACCCTTATTAATTCTGGTGATGGATAACTCTTTTTTTGCTTTTTTTTGTAAGCGTATCATTTACTTATGTATATGTTTTTGTTAGCAGCATATATAACTTTATTTTGTTTCCGAGTTAGGCCAGCTACTGCTATTGCTTGTGACAGACTATGTTTTTTGATAGTATCTTTTTGAGAAAAATTTGACGGGTTGTTTTGTTTATAAAAAAAAACGAGCGGTACCAAAATTGGGCAGAGCTGACGTAACGGTTACTCAGCTTCAATTTAGCATAGTCTTTATATGAGTTTAGCAAGTTTGGTAAAATCGAGTTTTGATCACCTTTTCATTAGAAATACTCATCTGTGCGGCGTAATGCAGTGGAGTACCATTTAGTTAAAGACGAAACAGATTTGCATCTAATCGTGGCTTGCTATGTATTTGATTTGATTTGAACAATCAAGGAACTATTTATATCACCTGTAAAGTTTCATTCAGAAACAAAGATCTAACAATTTTATCTCTTAGAATGCCAACCCAAACATTTAGTTCCTACTGAAATTGGGTGTGATTCTCTCGTACAATACGTAGATTTTCATTATCCCAATAACGACAATTTCGTTTGTTAACTTGCCCGTTTAAACAAAATATGCATCCATCAGAAAAACAAGGTTTTTTTAAATGTTACGATATTGTTCAAGTTCTTGAATCATAGTTTTACAAAACTAAATTTGTCTATCAGGATCATTGTCTCTTAATTCTTAAAAAATGTGCATTTTATAAAAAATTATGCGCTTTTAAGACTTTTCAAACCGATTAATGTGACACTCTCGTTATTTCTGCAACTTTACAAAGCGACGTTGTTAGCCACATCGCGCCTTCACCCAAAATTTCAATTTGCATATGTTCAATTCAAAATTCTTGGATGTTCTGCCTTGATATTCTTAGTATTTTTTTGTGTAGTTCTGTTTTAGTTAAACTGCCGCTGTCGTTCCTTACAACATGCTTGTACCACCTACGTCTTCACAATTTCGTTCATCTTACTACATCTTAGACTGGTAACAGTCTTTTTCTTACTTAAGAGCGTTGCATCCTGTCTCTTAGTGTTAATTTGTTTCTAAATGTTTTTATTTCTGTTACCCTATGACTTTGTTTTGTGCTAAATGTTTTAGCTCTTGCTTTAATGCAATATGTTATTATGAGCCGCAAATATGTGTTGTAACTTTTGACTTTACTTTTAGTACATTGTTACGTGCATACATTTAAATAATGCATTACCCTGTATATTAGTTTAATTAAAAATTACTTTTATATTTCTCGACGCCATTTATCGGGTTCGTTGGTCACTTTGTATTGAGTAGGCGATATCCGGCGAGATACCGGCATTTTGACTTTAACATCGTGCATGTTAGTACCTATGTCTGCGTGAATTGAAAATCGTTTTCTAAAATCATCCACGTGTTGGGACACGATGGAAAATAGAAGTCTTCTGAATTAACCGATTTCATCCACGCAGAGTAAGTGGGTTTTGTTCTTTCTTTAATTAAAGGTAATTTTTATGTCTTTTTGTTAGCGCCATGTGCTACCTCCTAAATATGGGTATTCTTATCGTAATCTAAAATCCTCAAGGGAAAATTATAATCGGAAGCTGTAGAGCTAAGAACGCTGCGATACAAGCGCAGAATTTCGATTCGGAGGCAATTAATACCTTAATGACTATCACCTTGTTCGGAAGATCCTAATTACTGGATACGATTGAATTCTCTTCGGAGGCAATAAATTAATACCACCAGAGACGAAAATTTAGTGTAACAGTATACGATAAGTGTCGGGTCGATTACTTTCCTTTAAATGTTTCTTTTACTTATAGTTTGTGAGTCGCCAGGTAGACACGATTATTTTCAGGAAGTTTAATTACAGGAAGCCAATAGGAAAAACGTTTTTCTGAAGGTAACCCTGGATTTGGTAAGTCAATTTTCATTTAATTATTCGTTGTCGCTACGGTGATTCTCACGACTTATTATATTTACTAATCGTACGTTCGAATTGATTTGTTGCTTGTTATTGTTACTCAATTAGTTTAAGTAAATGACTTATCGCTTGCTGATTATATCAACAGTCAATTATCATTATTAATGTTATGTACTGATGAAGATTTATATATGTTATGGTGGTTACACTTTTGTTTGACGTGTAGTGTAAGTTGCCGATCCTGTTGATATTCTATTTTCTATATTCTCTCTAGTGCCTGCTTATATTTGTACTCGGACTAAGATTATTCATTGTCATGCTATTCAAATTCTAATCTATTTATCTTTATAGAGTAATTAAAGTGCAATTGTTGTTAACGACTTAGTTTCTTTCCTTTTTTGTTTCTTTCAGCATTACGAACCTAACATCTTGTTACAAGTTTAGACCGTCTGTCTTGAGCGAGACAGAAGTGACTTTGGATAAGCTCTGGCGCCCTTAAGCACATTTACTGTTATCTGTGAACCCCCCCTCTCACCGACTATTGTGAGTTGGCCGTGCAGGTTCGTAAAACCAAAAAAGCTTGTAACAACATTTTTAAAAAATTATGAATTATGACTTAATTGATAAAATATATTTATTTTATAAAATAATTATTGAACTGTATTGACATAACATTCAGGTTCTTGAGACCTCCATCCCTCTGTTCTTCTAGGCAAAAATTTATTTGTTTTACATACTGCTATACATATATGTCACCACTAAATAATTCTTTTGTAATTTTTTTCAAAATTGCTTTATAAATTAAATGGTTAAAAAGCTTGTTTTTGATTAATATTGAATCGTTTTTGTAGACTATAGTACGTCTAATTCACTCTATCGTAGAGCTGGATATAACTAAATATAAATAAAATAATCAGTTTATAAACGTTTATAATCCGTTCAAACGTTAATAGAAAAATTTTGGCGAATAAACAAGACAACGAGTATAACCCGCAACATAAAAAAGTATACAACAGTACACTAATAAAAATCAATGCCAGCTAATTAAAAACAGAAAAAAATAATAAATACATGCAAGTAAATTATCACTGTTTTGCGATGTAACTTTAAGAAAAATGCAATTAAGAAAGTTTCTTTACTTTAAATACGATTTAATAACCAAGTTTACTAAATGAAAAGCGATACAAACTGGTCCTTTCAAATGAAAAAGAAGATTGTATGACGTAACATAATTGTCAATGAATAGATGTTGATTTTTATTTTGCAATCCCTAAGTTAAATTTTTACCACTGTGGCACCCTATTGCCTTTCTGACTTTTTCCAGTATAAATTTAAAATATGTATAAATGTCCGGAAGTATCACATAAGCACCAAACTTAATATCGCCGCTTTATTGTTTTTGTGGGCATATATATTTCTTCCCTAAATTGGCACAGGTAAATTTGTTTGGTTGGCCAATTTTTGGCCAATTCGGCAAGAGCAATCTCATCATCTGTATTATATCTGTATTATATATTGTTATCAATAGAAATTGATTGCATATCTGGATCAGGTAACAACAAGTTATTTTTGACGTCAAATTTGTCAATATTATTATCTTAATCTCCGTCACATGAAGCCAATAGAGATTCAGAATTTCATGGCAAATCTTCAAGTTCATCTATTGGAAACTCATTATAAGTCAATCCTTTAAATTTAACTGGCAGTTTGTCTATTTTTACAAACATAAGGTTTGCTACAGCAAAACTCTTCTGTTTGCATGGTGGTACAAATAATGTACCATATAAAAATGTTCAACAATTTCAAAAATAGATAAAACACTTACCTTCTGTTAGCCACAAAATGAACTAAATTAAGTTAGAGTAGGTGTAACCATAATACAATACTCTACAAAGAAAACTAACACCAATTAATTAATATTCAACATCATACGGTCTAGTTTCATGGTAGGAAGTAACATAAAGTAACCTATGGCGACAATGAAACGCCACATGAAAATTTAGCGGCAAATGCAAATCTGTGCATCAACGATACACGAAATTTAATTAGCGGTACCAAATCTGTACCGTGCTGCTATTGCTAAAAAAATTGTAGTACATTTTATCTAACACAAGTATCTAAAGGTTAAGAACAATAAGCGTACTTATAACTGATACTGGTGGCGTCTAGATCTAGATTGGCTTATAATCATACATCATTAAAAGCTGAAACAGAATGTAACGGACGGATTTTACATATAAATATTTCAAACAACAACGTGTTTTGAGATCAAACAGTTTTTTTAAGCATTGATAAATCGTATTGTAGTGATGCCTCACTGCATAAGTGCCATGAGACGGCAAGGTATCAATGAAGTGCTACGGCAAAAGATTAAAAAATACGGCGTGGTTTCAAATAATGCCTCACTATAATACTAACTGCATGAGAGTGGTTTTTTAGTCGTCTAAACTAAGGAGAAAGTTTGAGACAAAGTTTGTGTTATGTCAGTTTATTTTACTTTGGTTATAAATATTACGAAATAAAGGATCTTATATTGTAACAAAAGAAACATTATACTCTAAACCTAAACTATTAAAGCATTTAATTTATAAAAAAGTAACTAATGTGACGATGGTAGTATTATACTTTTTTTGCTTGATGTTTTGTAAAGAAGCATTGGATGCAATAACTTTTTTATATATAAGATGTGCATTGCCATTTAGTTCTGGTCATTTTCTTCTGTACTTTTCCATATTGTTCTTTATTTTTACCGTAACGTCGATTTATAGCATGCTCCTGAAAATTATGGAATTCAACGTTTTGGGGTACGACTGGTGATTTTATGTCTTCAGTTTTTAGTAAAGCCCAACAGTGTCAATGCTAAATTGTACCTGAATTCAGTAATGTGGATTTTATTTTGGGTTACGTCTTTGTACATCAAGAACCAGTTGAGCAGTGTAGATCCTAAAATAAGTTCAATTGATAATTTTTTGTATCTCTTACTATTTTTTGAGGCAATGTGAAAATGATTTTAGCTAATCTGAAAAGTCAATATAGTATTTGGAGATATTGTAGTCAACAATAGATAATGGTTTGACAATTTCTTTTTTACGTTGTCGGACCTTGGTTTGTTTGTCAGTGTGTCCAGTTGTGAGAACTAACGCATTTCCACTTAAGCATTACAATGCCAGTGTCACTTTCTTGCCTAAACACTTTGTTTATTCAACTTTTTTGATAGGATGTTTTTTGCGTTTAGTTTTCACATTCTGGAGTGTAAACATTTTTAAATCTGTCTACTAATTTTTCTAGTAAAGTTGAAGGTTTCTAAAGTATATCGTCTGTGAAATTATCATCTTCATTATTATTGAAATACCACGTTTGTAGAAACCGTTTATGTTTATGGACGTTACTTGTTTTACTTTACGTATAGAAAAATAGTACTCCAATAAACCTTTAACCGCGGTAGCTTGAAGAGGTCCATCCAAACAATAAAACCTATAAAAGTTTCTATTTCCATTTTGATAGTAGGAATCTATTTATTTAGACGTTGATTTATACTACAAGACTGGCTTGACGTAGAGGTTTGCTTGGTATACCATATAATCCATTATATCATTAATCACAAATATTTTAAAAATATCATATGGCGGTTATCAATGAACTGGTCATAAAATTCCAACTTGAATTTGATACTGTTTTTTGTAAAACTAATTTACTTCAATAAAGTACTATCTACTCCAATAAGTGAACTATCAACGGTTTTCTATTTTATTTTATGTTAGAGATAAAAGCATTTTCATCTTCTGAGCATACTGTGCAATGACGTCTTCTATCGCACCTCCAATCTGGGAAGAAACAATTTAAGAAATCAAAAAAAGATTCATGAAAAATTAACACTGCTAGTTTGAATTAATTTTTTATAACAAAAAATATAGTAAACAATTACCATATCTGCAACACAAATTCCAATCAGTTATCTTTTCTTCCCTGCTTGCAGGACCTATTTGATTTTGGCTATTCAAAATTGTTTGTAATAATCAAGCACGCTTTACAATAATTTTTTCGTTACTTTCCTTTTCACTTGATCATAAGATAAATACCCACGACCACGACAGCCAAGAATTACATAATAATGGGACACTACGCATGGTATTAACATGCTTAGTACAAGTGTTAACGGTGTCTTACACAAGATAATGAAACGTGCTACAATTAGTTTTATGCCTTCAATTACAGTCAATCTTTACCCTAGCAAAATGTTTCTGATGCTCAACCAATTTTTATCTCTAATTGCAACCCCATTATTAAGCGATAGTTTAGAATAATTTGGTAAAACTTCGCCACGATGTTTTTTAAGTTTTGCGTGAAAAGAATTCACGTATTATCAAAATCCCATAATTTTCATACAACGCAATGTTGCCAGCCAACTAATTAAAATGTGGTAACAAGATCCATCATCACATACGGTGCACTTGTATGGGATGAAAGAACCAACCTGAAAAGCACAGTTTCCATGCTAGACGCTAGACAAAGTACAAAGAATGGCAAGTCTGCTGATAACAGGAGCGATGAGAACCAGGTTCACAGCAACAATGGAAGTATCACTTTCACTTCCACCATTATACCTCGTTGTAATGATGGAAGCAAGGCAAGCAACATACAGACTGCAGATTAATGAACACACGTTATTTACTATGAAAAATAAGCCGGGCATATACAACGTGCAACGTGGGGAAACAATCTTTATTATAAGATCCAGTTTCACAAAAAATTATCACATCTTAAATAAATTTGAAGTGACAATTCCGTCACTAGACGAGTGGACAAAAAACAATTACCCATTCGCGGTTAAAGGCAGTATCTGATACACAGATGGGTCCAAAAATCGCAACGGTAGCAGTGCAAGATTATATGGAGGTGGGCACCATGGGAATCAATTTTCGCTAACGTAATAGATGAGTAATATCTCCTATTTTTTATTAGTTAAGTTATTCTGAAAATCGCGTCACTCATTGTTCTAAAAACTCTGCTACATGACCGTTTATTTTTAATGTTAGAACCGGCGCATTTGATACTCTGCTTTTAGTTTGAGCTTTTTAATGTATTTAATTTTATTTACTTATCTTAATTGCTCTTTGTGTTACTGTATATTTGGTTACGTACTGAAGATTAGGTATATTGTGCAACTTAAAACTCAAAGTACCTACATTCTTTTTTGTTTATAATTTCCAGTGCCAACTTGAAATTGCGTTTACAAAATACGATTTTATGTTTCTACACGTACGGTACAAACGCATTATATTAAATAGATAATCAAGAAAACAAGAATCACAACTAATTAAAAATAAAAGTTAAATATATTTCTTCTTAAATACATTAAAATAATTATAAATAAATTTCATACAATCAACATTATTATCGGGTAGGTATTTTACCAGTTTATGAGATTACACCTATTTTCATATTTTTCTCGAATATTTGCTTCCCCTAACTTTCGTTACAACAAAAGCTGTAATTTAGTTCTTTATTAAAGTAAATCTTAAATAACAGCGTACAGTGATAAATGTTTCTTATAAATATTTATTAAAAAAAACAAATTATTAATAAGGTTATTATTAAATTATTAAATTAAATACCTAAGATACAATTCCTTTCTTACAAATCTATTACTTTGTTTAATGATAGATAAAAGCTACAATTATTTATTATTATTGGTGGATAAGCTTTTCGTGCTTTAATAATTTTTCGACTAAAAAACGTTTTTATTGCTTTTTTTATAAATAATAGCATAAAAATGCTTTTGACTGACTTTTTATTATTTTAGTCACTACACACATTTCTCTATTGTATCTTGAACATTTCTTTTTGAGCTTTTAGTAAAAGCATTCGTTTATATTCTTGTTAAAAAGTTACAGTCTTTGTTTTTTAATTTTTATAATATAATATAATAAATAAAATTTTATTAAGAAAAATTTCCTTTTATAAATTTAATTTTAAATTGTTGATTGCTAATATTTGTAATTCTTATTACAAATTGCAAAAGATACATTTTATGTAATCTGACATCCAACGTCTTTGATCTAAACATATTTTTTATTTTGCAGCCAACATATCAAAGAAAATTTAATTATGAATGTATTTATGTAAAAAAACAATTTTTTGTAATGTCGATACTTCTGGCAAATGTTAAAGAGCTTTTTACAATTTTTGAGTTTATAATGTAAAGCACGTTTTAATTACTAAATTATGCTTTAAATAACGTCTAATTAGATTACGTAACCTAAAGAATATAATTTTCTTACTAAAATCTTTTACTTTAGAAATATCTAATTATTTACATTACATAATTATTTATGCAAAAGTATTTATAAACAATACCGTTTTTTTTAAATTTATAATACCATATATTTATAATTAAGTCATACAATGTTTTGAATTATAATTTTTGATGAAATGGAGTGTAAAACTTAAATGAAACAATTATGTTTTATCATATACCATCAATGTACACCATACATAACTAAAATAAAATAATTGTTTATTATTATTTGACAAGATTTAGAAACGCTTTTATTTTTTAAGAATATAGAATGTTTTATTTTATTGAGTTTTTTTTTATTGCAATAATTTAGTTTCTTTCAATCTAATTATTTAGTCTTAGTTTATTTATTTCTGTACTTTGTACTACAGATGTAGATAGTAACATCTTTATTCAGTTTTGCGTTAACTGTTAAATACAAAAATGCTTTAAAAGATTGTTTTCTATTTTTGTAGTACCTAGCAACTAGTTTATGGCGTTTTCTGGGGTTTTGTAAAGTAGTCTAAGTACTAACTGACAATCCACTTTATCGTACTCATTTTATTTTTGTGAAATAACAGGTAGCTTGGTGTCAGATAGCTCGTAACCATTGTTCTAGCTAAAATTGTTTAATAATTTTAATCGCGTTTCTGATGTTTCTTGAATGCCAGTTCTTGGACTTAGCTAGCGTTTTAGTTATTTCAAAGATTGTATTAAGCAGAGTGTACAATAACTGCTTGGAAATGCTAGTTTTTGTAGGTTGAAGTAACGTGACGTGCATATCACTTTCATCAAATTAAAGCCGTTTAGTTTATATCTGAGTTTATCGGCAGTTAATTTTTTTTTAAATATATGCAAATTATTTCTAATTGTTTATTATTTAGATTAAGGTTTTCCAAAGATATAAGGGCAAGTGCAAAATCGTCAAACTCAGCTTTCAAACATTGCATTTTACTGCCAAATCTGCTAGTAGTGACACAACCACTTAAAGCATGTAATCCTGGAGATTCAGCAGCTAAATGGTATCCTAATAGATATTTTTTTGTAAAAAACCGTCAAACCATAGACCTACTCGCCCAATACTTTTCAGAAATAAATGATGAATACATCCGTATCAGCTCTGAAGATAATAACATCAGCAGATTGAATCCTTACTGCGTAAAATATGTAGCAAACCATCTTTGAATCAGCTTGTAAGTGGTTGGCTTGTAATTCAAGTACTGCAAAAAATAAAAATTCTTGTAGCTTGAAACATTTTGTTGGATTGTCAAATCATCCACAAATGAAAATTTACAGTCTTATTTTATTTGTGCATATTTTGAAGCATTAGTGCAAAGAAATCAAACAAGAAAAACTCAACAATCAGCTAGAATTCTTGTTGAATGACTTGAAATTATGATGTAAACATGATTTCAAAAATTGTATAGAAATGTTGACATATCTATCCAATATTACATTTATTCTCTTCACGGCAAGCAGCGTAAAATAGTGCATTTAAAGAAAACCTTGGCAAAACCACCAAAGGTGTTAAACTGTTTTGACTGAATTTTGTGAACAAGCGCCATACTATTAACAAAATAAACTTTACGAGTTTTTAAATTTATTATGTCTTGCTAAAAGTTTGTGTGATTTTAGTGATTTCCTGTAAATTTCGTCATTGTCAAAGAGATGTTTGCAATAATTCAATATTTGTTACGATGCTAAAACCACCAAACGACTGTTTGGAGTATTTTTGTTCGTTTTCACAGAAATAACTTCAAAGTTGTAAAATTTCATTTTTTAAGTATATGGTTAAAGAATTGCTAGGTTAAATCCAATTGTAGATATAGGAGAATTTTTAGATGATAATAATTGTGGGAATGGAGTCTATCGTGGTGTCGAGTTCTTGAATAGTTGACAAAACTTGTTCAATGATTCATCATATTGCAATCTACATAAAACCCAGTATCAAATTGTGAGTGGAAGTTAGTAAACAGGTGGTGTTAACATTATTAGATGTGAAGAATTTCTTGAGAGTTTAAGGCTTTCAAATCATACTTAAATTGTATAGCTGTAGGTTGTAATTTACCAAAATTTATTTCGTCCTCAAAAGTTTTTTTTTTCTGAATAAATTACTATTGCTGTTACTTAAGTAGAATGTTTACGGCTTAATGTTTCTTCGTTAAAGTCGTTGTTGTCTATGGCTCTATGAAGAAATAACTATAAATTTCTCACTAAGTATATTCTTAGGAATAAGCAAATATCTTTCTGCATCTTCAGACGCAATTAAAAAGATTTATAGCTGATGCAGTTGTAATAAAAAATATAAATATATAATAAAGAACGTATAATAAATACATTTAATAAATGCAAAATAATATAACCACGGCAGCAATCGGAGACACAGACCTCTGGGTGTGAGCTTGAATGAAAATAAATACAAAGATGTGAATTCCTTTAATTTACTAACTATAACATAATACACGATTTACATTAAAGAAAAATGAACATTATTTGAATCTAAACAATATTTAGAATAAAACAGTATTTGAATAAAACAAACTATGGATTAAAACAATATTTGGGCGCCAATCACCTTTAAATCGGTGATGAATAAAAAGCATCAACTCTTATACTTAATTATTAATTGATATTAAATGCAAATGTCGTAAACGTTTGATTTGTTATTGAGTATGTTTCCCGAAAAGTTTTAATAACACAATTTAATTACTTGAATGTAAAATGTAACTTAATTCCAGTTGACTCACCATAATTAATATGACATCGGATATCTTCTATTTTTAGCACATCTTGGTTGACGTGATAAAATTCTTTAACAACAGGAATAAAACCAATGTATAATAAACTTCAATAACTGATAATCCATTAATTAAACGACAAAACCAAAATAAAAGACCCAGTAAAAAGAAAAAATCCAGTAAACAAAAAGATCCAGAATAAAAAGAAAAAAGTCCAGTAAACGAAAAGACCCTAAATATACATAAATAATTAGAATAGTTTTTTAAATGACATGATGTACTCACGCTGCGTAGCAACGGCCTTCAAAATAAATTCTTTTGTCTAACTATTGCGTAACATTTTGAAATCACTAAAAATGTTGAATTCAATACAAAAATTATATCAAAATAAAGGTAAACTCACCAATAATTGGAATGAATAAAAATTAAACTGTATGGGTTTTTACGCCATAATCAAGAAAATTTGTCTTCCTCGCATCACTCACGTGAGCTACGCAAGATTGTTCAAACGGAAGTGCAAGTTTAAGCTACAACTCAGGTAGATTAGAAACAACGCGACGTTGCCAAACCGAATAAATTTACGTGCAATATTAGAAGCAGAAAATAAACGAAAGTAAAATTGAATTTTAATTGTAATGAACTCTAACGGGACACAGTGTTCATAGTTATTCAATATACTGATCAACTGTTTTGGTCTAGTCAAGTGATGAATTGATTCAGCCAAAATATATGTTTCAGAGTTTGTTTCTCAGTAATCGTAAAAAATATGTTATACAACACAGATAGTTCTTGTTTAATTTTAGGTTTTTTGCATCAAACAATGTTTGCATAAAAATGGCAATTTTCCATTTTGTAAAACGTTTTGCAGCAAATTTTCACAGCTTAAAGAGCCACCAGGTATTAATTCTGTTTTTAATAATTTTTGACGCAGTGTTTTTGCACACTTAATGATGTAGTCTTTAGAATTAATGCTACGAACATGTTCTATTATTTCCGCAAATTATATATGAAGATTTTGATTTATCAGTCTGATAAGTAAATAATTTTTATACAAACCATAGAAACCTGAATTCTGATATAAATACCATGCTTTTATTTTTACCCAATTTATTAATAAATAATGATTTCACTACATCATTCTCGATCACTACATCTTCTATATTTGTAAGTCAGCGAGTCGCTGAGCTAATAAGCGCACTTCAAAAGAATTAATTGAAAACGGAACTTTACTTTTATTTCTGAGACTGTCAAATTAGTTGTAAAGCATTTTTTTAGAAATTCAATTTGAAGATCGACTTCCTGGATTAATAGAATTTTTCGGCAATCTTAAATTATCACGGTAACAATGATTGTAATATTTTACTTTTGTAGCAAGTGAATCTTCAGGCCGTTGACAAGTACTACATTGGGTAAAAACATGGCTTTTTTTACCGCTTGCAGTTTCTTGTTAACTTTCCACAAATTAAGCATTTCACCGGTTTATTCATTACTGCAAGTGCTTTTTATGACAAATGAGAACGAAAACCACGAGAACACACTAGCTTTGGAAGTTGAAACAGAGTTTTCTTCATTTTATTTTAACGCATTTACTTGACGCTTTATTTTCTTTTTATTTATGTAGGTAGCTAAACAGCTTTGGTGCCATGGTGCCAGTCTTGTTTTGTAGAATCTGAATTATACAGTTTTAAAAACTTTTGAAAAACATCATCAACATATCTGAGCAATAGTTTTTGGATGCAAATTCTAAAACCTTTGTTTTTTGATAAGGTAATTTTCAATAAATGGAGAAATTGGTGATTCCATTGCTACATCATCTATCTAATACAGTATCCACTATTAAACAAAAAAAAATAAACAATGTTTAAATAATTTGATGTTTTCTTATCAAACTGTTGTTTCAAAAACGTAGTTTAAGTATCAACTATTAGTGCTTTAGTGAACGAGGTAACGTCAAAACTAACTAGAAGAGGATTTGAAGATCATATCTGTTTACTAGTTAGCAGCCACTTTAATAAAACGTTGTGTAAATGTATTACTTAAGCCAATACAAGGTTTAACATTGAATTTAAAATAATAATAAAACTCACCATTAGTTGAAGAGGTGCATTTGGCTTGTATATTTTTAGTAATGTATAAATCTTTAAAATACAAAGATTTTTTGGTGTTTGTGTTGATTGTTTAACAATAATTAAATTGTTTTTTTTAATAGTTTTGTAGTTATTAATTTGAATATTGATAGCCTAGAATCAATACGTAGTACGTCCACTGTTTTTGGCAGCATTCGTTTGCTATTGCAAATACCTTTATATTGGTCACGTTTCAATACCTTGCTTTAAATTTTTAGATGCAATAGCTCGTAATCGTACATATGTAATGTCCGTTGCAACGGTTGTGAGATGCAAAACTGTACTGTGGTGTTGTAGTGTAAAATTTTGACGGTTTAGATAATATTTTTTACGTGTTCTAATTTATTAAGCTGGTAAAAGTAAATAAGTAACCTTAAATAAAGCGAATTGTTTGTGTATTGTAGATGTAAAGTATTGTACTTATTTTTCAATACTACCATGCAGTACTTACCGCATTTTTTTTAGATAACTTTAATTTTTGTTTAACTTTTACTGTTTTAAAATGTTTAATATTATTTTAAGAATACAAAAGTTACTGTATTATAATTGTTAGGAAAAGATGCACTTGCAGAGCTATATTGCACAAACACAATTTTTAGATGGTAGAATAAATAATTGCTCACGTCAAATAGTGTTAATGGTACTTGACCAAAATGTTTAAAAAGAAAATGTCTGTTACCCAACATAACAGAAAAGCTAGAACATAATGTTTTGTCTAACTTGCCAATACAATTCGATGATGGTTTTGTATTAAAAAATTTTGAATATATAAACTCACAAATACCTAATCAAAATGAAATATTTGAAGATGAGAAATATAATGTAATAGAATTATCAGTCAATCGAAACATTATTGCTCAAAATGTTGAAAAAAATTTAAACAATAATGTAAATTCAAAGTCGTTCAATTAGAAAATTTTGAAATACTCAAAAATATTAAAAATGGCATAGTACCAAACGAAGAGACACAAAAAGATACGGTAGTAAATCAAGAAGAAAAAGCAGAAGAAGTTGCGGCAGAAGGAACAAAAGATGCGATAAAAAATTTAGAAGTAGAGGAAGAAACTGTAGGAGAAAAAATTACAAAAGATACGGTAAAAAAATATATAAAAAAAAATGAAAAGATGGCTTACTTGGGTTTTACAAAAACAGAGAATGTTAAGAAAAACGAAACATTTCGAAAAGCAGGAATTATTGGTGCAAGGTGTTTAGGTAAGAACTTTAAAATCTATAAGTGCAGTAAAGTTATGGAATAATGTAGAAATGCATTATTTTCAAAATTTTGGTGTTTCATGACATCGGAACAAAAAAAAATTTACGTTGTGAACCATGTGCAAAAATCAGTAACAAAATATCAAAAATAAAAAAAAAATTTACTTAAACACACGTATTAAGGATGATAATAAGCCTAATATATTATACACGGCAGTGGTTATCAGATGAGGTGCTCAGTTCTTTTAACTGCCCTATTAACTTCTGCCATCAAAGAAAATAAAATAATTAAGCAAAATTATCTGTGTAAACGTCATACACAATTTCCTCTAGATCCTAGATATCTTACGCATGAATTTTTTTAAAACTATGCTTGTCTAGATTATCAGTGGTATAAGTAAATAAGACCCGGAACTCACCTGGTTAATGATATTAAGTGCCTGAAATATACTTCCAAAAGAGAAATTTTCTACTAAATTGATTTTTACTCAGAATATAGAAACCATTATCAAGAAATAAGATACTACCAACACGCTTAATATTTATTATTTATGCAAAATTATATTTAACCAAACCTAAAATATCTTTAGAGAAATATGGATCCTAAGTACTCCAATTTCTATAAGAATCTCACTCACGATGATAAATAGTAGAACAGATAAAAAAAATCTGTATAAAGAAATTGTTAGGTATGTTGTCATTATAGTCATATTATTTTTGCGGTCTCTTGATTTACTTTTTTGTCATTTTTACTTTTTGTTATGGAGTTACCAAGTGTGTTTTTATTACGTTTTTTTGTTCAATAACTGCTGTGTTTATGTTATGTTGAAATTTTAATAACAACTGTAATTAAAAATATTTTTATTTTTATTTATCATTTACATTTGTGGCATTATTTTCACACTTCACTACTTAAAAAATCCAACTTTGTAATGATTTAACTGCTAAGGTATCAGGTGTGGTAGGCATAACCACGTAAGTAATCCATTTTTTTAATAGATATGCAATATTTTCTTAATATTTAGAATTATGAAAATGTTTTTATTTTCTATATTTGTATAATTTTTTTTTTCACAAAGGAATAAAACTTTTTTTTTAATAGTTAAAACTTTTGACGTTTTCACTTACGATGTATTAATTCTAAGCCATCGATATATTATTAGAATTCTTATCTAATTTTATATAAGATGTGGGACCATTAAGTAAACTGCTAACTTTGTTAATGTATTTGTTTTATTTATTGAAGCAGTCGTTTTTCCTTTATCTGATGGTGAAACTTTAGATGTTTTAATGCTTGATATTTCAAATTAGTAAAATTATTCTTTAGAAGTTTCCTTTTTCGTAGTATTTTAATTTTTTCTAAACGATATTCTACTGCTTTACGATCTGGAAGATGGCTGACGATTTAACGTTAAAAAGCATTTTTTTAATAGGAATTCTTGAAGGAATAGCAGTTAAATCCAAATTTTTTGAGAAAACAAAACCAACAACAGTATCAGCTAATAAAACCTTAAAATAACTACTACATTTGTCTAATCAATGTCTAAGTAAATAAAGTGCAGTTAATTCAAACCTCACACAGTTGATATATCTATTTGTTATCATCTTTAATTTTGTATTGTCTGTTAAACAGTTTATGAATATCTTTATTATTTTTTCTTCCTAATAAATATCGTATCTATGTCATCAATTTTTAATTTGTCTTTATGCTAAATATTTCCAATGTTGAAAATTTGTATACTCTGTTCAAGTTTAGCAATTATTAAAATTTTATAAATACATTGATACCGTTGTTCAAAAATAAAGCGACTCAAAGTAACTACAAAAGATAAACAAAGTGTGTTGTGGGACAATTTCATGATGACAAAAATGGTCTGAGTGGTGGTAGCTCGTTTATCATTTTTTTTTTGTTTGTTTGATAATAATGTAAGCTTCTACTGCTGGTACTGAAAAACGGTTTTATTAATTATCTTGTTATTCATCAAAATAGTGTATAGAATTTTTACTTAAAAAAGATTCTTTAGTTGCTTACAGTCTACAGATAGATCAGGTAGATTTTTCTTGTTTGTTAGTTTAGTTTGATTTTGTTTAAAACATAAAACGTATTAGACTATTTCTATTTTCTTAATGTTGATAATCTACATAACGTTTTGCATTTGGCATTGAATATCCTCTACTGTTGAGTACAAAAACGGCGAACAATTACAAATTTGAAAATATGAACGTACGAATTCTGTAGATACTAACGTTTCCTATTTTAAACGATATTCTATTTAATGTAAATGAATTACGTAAAACATCAGAAGTTGAACAAAAGCAAAAATATTACATCAGCAAAGTTAAACTTAGAATACGATGTAGATTCTAGTAAGCTTAAGTAGTTAATTGGTAGAATTGTTACAAATTTGGTTGAATGCTTCTAAACGAGTCTTATTTCTTATTATTCGCTTCAAAATTATTACGATATGAATAAATGGGAATAAAGTAACGACAAATTTAAGTTAAAATGCGAATTGAAATAGAGTATCTTTTTACTGAAATGTTTCATTAAATTATAACATGGCTGTTATTCAATGAAAGGAAACGGTTATAGTACATAAAACCATCTGCAACGACTTCCAACTTTATTCACGCGTCAATTATTCACTTACTTACTGCATTTACATCTGATAAAGACTAAATTACTATAAATTGTTTCTAATACCCGCATCTACCACAGGAAGCATTTCTAGTTTTCAAAATACGACAAACACTAATTTATGTCAATTTCTTTGTTTGCTGAAGACTTTATTGTTGTAATTGATGGGATATATAGAAGTGAAGAAAAACGTGTTTTAAATTACATTTTTTGTTACAAGCTTCCCTAATGTAGTCAACACATCTACGTGTCATTTGAAAATGTAATTTGACACTGGCCTTGGATTAGTAAAGTATCATTAGGTTTAGTAATTGGTTTAATTTTAAAGTTCTGACCTACGACCTTGCAGTAACCCCAATGACCCTGCAATAAATGAACCTATCATCTGCTGTAAATGAAATCATGACGACTAAATGCTCATCAATTCATTAAACGGCTCTCTTAGAACCCTATTTGCAGTCGGTTCGCTCAGTGATTCACAAAGCATGAATGCGTAATTACGCAACGTTTTACTTTCAGTAGCAAATAAGACGAACAACTCATTAAATGTAAAGTGCATAAAAATTGCATTTATATTTGTTTAATCGGCTATAAATAAATCATTTGTTAGCCAACAACATTAATTTTTTTTTTATATTTTTGAACCGAAACTAATCTAAGTTTAACATAACAGTTCGTTAACACCATAAAAACTTAAACATTTTAACGTAAAGCGTTCATTTCGTTACCAAATTTGTTGTTCTTATATGTAGCAAAAAAATTATATTTATTTTGGGTACTATAAATACTGTTAGAAATCCTGTTAAACCGACCGGTACTATTACATATTTTAACATGTCTATTTGTCAAGGTGAAACGCTTTCAACGTAGAAAAATATGTAAATTTTTGATTTTATCTATCAAGCGCATTCAAATGTAAATTTTTGTACTGACATGTATTTCTGTCGTTCTGTATAATGGATACATCTATTTATTTCTATGTGCGTTTGTTTTTTCTTTAATAATTATGATGTCCATATGCACATCTGTGTATTACTGGTTCTCAAATTTTTAATTACAAATACTAAATGTAATTATTCATGTTTTATTAACACTTGTGGTTAATAACACTTAGTAACCCATGCTAATTAGTACCTATTTAGCATTTAGTAAAAAAATTTTTAAAGTGCAACGTCTGAAATATTACTAGTGCAGCAACAAATTTTAAAAATAAGCACCAGCAAGAATTCAATTGTGCAATTTTAATCTGAATTCGCAACTTTTCAATTTCACTGCTAACCAACCATAAAGGCTTAATGCGCGAGCCCCCATACTTTCATTTAAACCAGTGGTTTCTAAACTCTTTTGGACCACGGACCCCTTTCATAGGCAAAATTTGCCCACAGACCGCTGAGTGAAAAACTACATAAATGCATAATAGAAAAACTACAAATTAACCTTTGATGGTAAATGGTGACATAAAACTAAAATATAAATAAAACATTTTGTTGAGAAAATATTTATTGAAATTATAACGTTTGTTTTAAAAAACAAAAAATTTTAATGACTTGTATTTATGTAAGATTTGTTTTTGGAACCCGAAGTTGTTTGTGGATAATTCAATTAAGTTGCTCCTGTATTAGTATTTATTCATCTGTATTTGTGCTCTGAGTTTGACTACTTGCAAAAGGGTTCAACACCCTGTCGGGAATATCCAAGGGAAGAATGTTTTCAAATTTTTGGTTAAGGTCGAACTAAAAATCTCTATTTTGCAATTTTGAAAGATTAGAAAACTGAACACATTTTCTTCTTCTCATACTTTGTGGTTGGCAGCAATGTAGAGTGTAGATGCAAATCCAATTACTTTTCAGAAAAGTGATTTTTAGTAAGGAAAGAATTAATATAAACTGTTTTGGAACAGTGGAGAGAAAATAATATAAAGAAAAGAAGAACACAGAAATATTGTAATAAGAAGCAAGCGAGAAGTATCCTTTTAATATAACATAAAAGTACAGTTATTATTTTACAATACTAAAATGGTAGAAACTGTAAAGGCAGTAAATGAATTACAAAGATACAAATGGGGGCAGCAAAGAAACAGGTAGCAGATCAGGAAACAAGAATTGGGATACTGGAAAAAGAGGCAAAGAAGAAAAACATAACAATTCATGGAATGGCAGAAGAAAATGATGATGACTAAGACAAGTTAATGGAAAAAATAGAACAAATGTAGAAAAAGATAGGACTGAATGAAAATAACGTACTACAAGGTAGTGAAATAACAGAAAAAATTCCAGGAAGGAAGAAATAGAACAATAATGGTGGAACTAACAACATGGAAACAAAAATTAGAAATTCTCAAAGCTACAAAATTTTTAAAAAGCACAAACATATGGATAACTAAAGACTACCCAAGGGCAGTAAGAGAACACAGGACAAAACTAAAATACTATTAAAAAAAAACAAAGGAAGAAGGATGCTTGGCAAGAATGTGATATAATAAACTAATCGTGAATAGCAAAGAATTCAGCCTTGAAGAGATAGAAAAAATACCCATCCCACAGAGCAATAAAAAACAAAAGACCAGAACAGTGAGTAAAAGGTCACCAGGAGACGCAGAAAATGAAGAGTTTAAAAAGCAACTCCGAAAGATAACAACTACATCACGGCAATCAAAAAACGAATAAATAGGAAAAAGCAGGCAAAAGTAATGATGACGACAGGATACGAAAAAGGATAATTTTGGAAAATAGATAAATAAACAAAAATAAGAAAACAAAAATGAGATAAAGCTAGGGGCTAGGAACATAAAAACGTAACTGAAAGAAGAAAAAATGATGGAAGTCCCAAAGAAAATAACAAGATATCAAGTAGATATGACTTCAGTGCAAGAAGTACAATGGAAATAAGAAGGGGAGATAATAAAAAAAGATTTCACACTGTTATACTCAAAAGAAAAAAAGCAAGGAGCAAATGGGGTTGCTTTTTACGTAAATAATAAAGCAAGTGGTAAATATTATGCTTTCAACCAATAAACGGTAGACTAGCTTATATAAAAATTGAAGCCAAATGGTGGTTGGAGATTTCAATGCACAGATAGCTAAAGAAGAATTCGCGAGTGACGTGGCAGGAAAGCATACAACACATGATGACACAAACAATAATAGAAATAGACTGTATGAATTCGCAGCATCAACAAACATGACTATAAGTAGCACAAAATTCAAGCACAACAAACACATAAAATAACATGGATAATAGCAGAAGGAAACAGTACAAAAGGAAACCAGATAGACCATGTACTAGTAGCAAAGAAACCCGCTACTTCAATAAGAGATGTAAGAGGTGCGAGTGCCGATAGCGACCAATTCAACAAACAAAGAACAAAAGAGGGAAAAGAACGCTGGGAAATAAACAAGTTTAAACGAGAAAAAATGACAAAATACAAGGAAACAACGCAACAAGAACTACCAACAGTATAAATAGAGGAAGATGTGGACAGCAAACAGACAAAAATGAAACACGACATATATAAAGCAGCGCAGCATACAATTGTATACAAAAGTAATAAAAGAAGGCAAGAGTGGTTTGATAAGGACTGTAAGAAGGCAGTAGAGCAAAAAATAGGACAAGACTAAAATGGATAAGGACTAATGCAGAAGAAGACATAAATGAATATAAAGAAAAAAGAAAGGAACCAAGCAAATTATGTAAAAGAAATAAAAACAAATAGATCAATAAATTAATGAAAAATATAGAAGGGGATAGCAAGAAAAATAATATGAGATACTTATACAGGAAAATACAAGAACATCTGGAAATAAAATAAGAAGCAGAGGAATGAGAGATGAAAATGAAATGTTCCAAAACGGTGCTGGAAAAGTTAAAGAAATATGGAAAGAGCACTTTCAAAAGCTGCTGTGTACACCCCCTTACGATATAAACAAGGTCTCAGAAAAGCAAGAAAGGGCTAGTAAAAACTGAGAGGAAATACAAATCACAAAACTAACGTATGAAGAAACCAAGGAGATAATAGCAAGACAAAAAAATGGAAAGGCTTCAGGAACAGATGATTAAGTACAGTGATGAAAGTGCACAAAGAAAATGATATCAGATAATAAAGGAGATTTGGAGTAGGCATTATCGTGACAATACATAAAAAAGGGGATAAAGAAGTATGCAGTAATTATAGAGGTATTGTGCTGCTAATTTCAGCCTATAAAATATTTTCTACAATGCTCAATAGAAAACTGACATAGGACTTGAAAATAGCTAGCTACCAATTTGGGTTCACCAAGAGAAAATCTGTAATACATACTCTCCAACAAAAAGAACAACAGATGGGGATACCGACAGATTTATTTTCAATAAAGGAATAAGGCAAGGAAATGCCCTGTAAGCCACTCTGTTTAACGTAGTGCTGGAGAAAACTAAACTGTGAAGGAACAATAATCAATAGAGAAGGACAAATAATAGCATACGCAGATGACGTGGTAATAATAAGCAGGACGGAAACGAAACTAAAAGATATATTCACAAACCTAGACGAAAAAGCAAGACAAATAGGGCTGACAGAAAATGAAAATAAAACAAAACATTTCAAATATAGTAGAAATGATACAGGAACAAAGAGAATTTTAAAAATCAACGAATACGCCCTAGAACGAGTGAATAAATTTAAATATGTAATAGCAACAATGAAAGAAACCACCAACAAAAAAGAAAACGAAATAAAGGAGAGTAACAAAATAAGAAAAACAGAAAAATACAAATATATAAGAACACGATAAGACCGGTAATAACTTACGCTATAGAAACGGTGTACTTAACAGGTAAAGAGAACAATACTAGGACCAATCAAAACCAATGAAAACAAAAGTAGACAAAGAATGAATTACTAAATAGTTACCGAGATGAAGAGCGAAAACATAATAAAATTCATCAAGTCTAGAAGAATAGAATGGCTGGTACACATAAGCAGAAGAGAAGAAGACGCCACACTAAAGAAATTACTGGAATGGAAACCAATAGAAGATAAAACAAGGAAAAGGATGAGGTTAAAAAAGACCTAAAAACATTAAAATTCACAAACTGGAAGGCGAAAGCAAGAAACAAAAAGCAATAGAAGGAGATAGTTAAAGTTGCAAAGCAATACAGCGATAGTTTTTAATTATTTTAGTGAAGTGGTATAAGCGTAATGAACAACAAGGGGGCTAATACTCCCCGAAAAACGGATATGGGAAGCCCAAATTGGTGGTTAAATTCCTTGAAAGAATGTTAAGCCATCTTGTAATTTCACATTAGTTTTGATAAATCTGCTAAATAAATTAATCATGTCATTTTTCTAGATAATTAAATTGTGCCGCAAATTATTTACTCTTCAAGAATTTTAACACTGAATCAAAGAGAGAATAGAAGCGATTTAAACATGTACTTTTAGATAACCAACGTACTTTTGTGTTAAGTAGTAGATGATTATAGTCATCATCATTATCTAAGCAAAGTTGAGCAAGTAATCTTTCATTTAAGGCTTTTTTTTTATTTTATTAACTATTCTAATGACATAATGTAGTAATTCATGCAAACATTTACCAATGTTCTTTGCGACCAAATGATGTCGATGAATGACACAATGTACCAATAATGCATTTGGCATAGCTGGTTTTAAGTATCCTAGAAAGCCTAGGTGTTGTCCTACCATTGTCGGAGCACCGTCAGTAGCAACGGAGATGATATATAGACAAGGGGATAGCTTTTACATCAAAAGATTTTTTTTAATTTAGTAAATAACGTTTTACTTTTTGTATCAGTTTCTAAACAATTAGCAAAAAAAAATTTTTGTTTTACAAATCTCACATAATCTATAAGTTAACTGTAAATAGCTATAAACGACGGAAAATACGTTGAATTAGTTTAACACCCGCGAAATTCAAAATCAGCTTTGTATAATTCGTCGGGATAAAATCTACTACTGATGAGCCCCAAAAGGGCGAAACGGTCGTCTAGTAGTTTACTCTGGTGGCGTTTACACAATTGCATTGACACTGCTTACCCCCAATGTCATTTTACGTTGTGGTTTTATCCCGATAAACAAAAATATAAAATGCTAAACTATAACTTAAACAATAATACTTAATATGTCTAACTTCTTTTACAGAATCATTAATATTATATTCCTTAGCAACACATCTGTGTTAGAAAAACTGTGATATATAACTTTTTTAATCAACTTAAAGAGTATAACTTTGCTTAAACAAATTTAAATTAAAAAAAAGATATCAATTTTATTCAAATATACTTACATAACGAAAGTACGCTACTGAGTAACAATACAAAAATACTATTTTTTTTGTCCAACACTAGGAACATTTGTTGTATGCACTTTACATCACGCATAACGCAGAATTAAACTGTTGATTCTTAACATGACTCTTTTATTTTTTATCTTATACACTAGTTGATGCAGGTATTGGTTCTATCGCGTTCCTGTATAAACGTGCATAGATAAGCTTGACGGTCCGCGATGCATATTATTACTTGTATTTTATGGAGCAGTTTATATTTATATTTTATTTAAGACTTAAAACACGCTAATAATTTATTTATTGTTATTAATTTTAACTTTCGTTTTTTAAAAGTGTGTCACATTTTTTAAATTTTATGTTAAACTTTGTGCGACCCCCCTGGACGTTGTTCAGGAAACCCCAAATCAATTTCAATTTTTGACAGACTCTCTAAATGATTCCGGCGACTACTTTGGGAACCACTGATTTGAACAAAAAACGATACAAATTATGCATATATGTATCATCTTTCTCTAAACATTAAATTAATATTGTCGTCGTATAAAGCAACGTAAATTAAATAGGTATTTTTTTATGTTGCTGCTACAATTATTGGAGCCCATGCCTTATACCTAGTAGAGCATTATAGCATGACGTCGCGACCCCACTACGATATTATCCTATGCAGATGCAAAAGGGCTCGCGTTGCTATAGTCCGCAATTTAGTAGTGATTGATTGGTAGAATGTGTACAACGTATTCTAAACGAAACGGTATATTTGTCCTACGTAATTTTTTAAAGATACAGAAAAAGTGTAAAATTGATTTGTAAAACTTAGTTTAAAGGACTGTTCTGTCGTTAAAAGAAAAGATTGAATAAAAATTTTTTGGACTCTGCTCCAAATTTAGAATCAAGTAAATAAAACTGCAAAACGTAATTTTACACGGCATTTTTATACTGCAGTTTATAATTAAAAAATGTTTAACAAAAAAAAAGAACCGACTTGGAAAAATAAACTAAAAAATAAAAAATATTTTAATTCGGTTACAATTAAACTACAAAATTTTTATTTACATAAAATTACTTTTTAAAGTCGATGCCATTGGCGTACGATTAAGCTTAATTCTTTACATTACCTTTGGTAGTTGTAATAGATTTAATTCAAATGTGTTCGACTTTAAAAAGTAAATCCATATACTAAATAAATTTTGTGGTTTAATTGTAAATAAATTAAAATATTTTTTATTTTTTAGTGCATTTTATTGTGGGTTTTTTTAAGTCGTTTTTTTTGATGGTTAAAAGAATTTAATTTTTATCTTTTTAGTGATGTTAACAATAGTGATTATAATCACTGAAAACTTTAAAAATGCTCATCGTTTGAGAGAATTTCATGGCGTTGTAAATTTGAAAATTTTAATCATTTTCTATTTTAAACGATAAGAATAATCGAAATCGACCAGCGTCGTTAAGAATGATCGCTGAGCATACCATATATTAAAAAATATATTCCGACAAATTGAGAATTGTCTTTCTTTTTTGAAGTTTTTTGAAAAATAAGTGGGTATGTGGATGTTGTTCTTGTCCTGACCCCGTTTGTAATTGGTTATAATTTGCACACCACTGATTTGTACTAATTGTGGTACTTACACCACTCTCTAATATCAGAGCTGCCGTTGCCTTTACTTTACTGCGGGTTAAGTTTTCTGGTAATTAAAGCACTTCAGCTAAGTGCACATTACAATTATAGACTAATCAAAGCTAGAAGTATAGAAATTTAAAATTTTATCAAATAGATTTTACGTCTTATTAACAAACCCTTGTGAATGTAGTGTAAAAATGCCGATTTTGGATTGGATTCGGAAGAAGAAATACTCTTATGTAATCTAGCATGTGGATGTAGATGAAGATTAATAACTGTTTAAATATTTAGCTTTATATAACCATGGTTCACCAAGGTTCTAGTAAGATGACGGAGTTCCGAGTCTAAAGTCTTAAGTTGGCAAATAGAAAAAGCGCGATGAACGAAAGATTCAATAACAGAACGTTTCTGCGCAGGATGATGATAAGACGAAGCATGAAGGTATCTGTTTGTATGGGTGGGTTTGCAAACAGACTGGCCTAAAAATCCGCCGAGCCTACGAGTCACAAGAACGTCGAGAATTGGGAGAGAACCATTTGTTTCAAATTTTTATTGTAAATTTGATATCTAGGTGTTGATTGTTTAGATCATCAAGAAACTTAGACGACCGTTAGGTTTTAATATTAATGATTCTGAGCATTACCAGATACCTGTTCGTAACCTTGTTATCGAATTGGAAGTAAATGGACGATGAACACTTATCAATGAAAAGAACAAAACTCAAGTCCTTGTAATAGTGGGACGGAATCTGTTCGATAATAATAAGTAAATTCTTAATAAGAACTTTGGTAAAAAAAAGTGAAGCGACATCAAATCTCACAAGAAGATCTTGGGTTTCAAGTTTTATTCTTTCTAAACGTTTAATCTGAATTCTGAGAATTGAGGACGTGAAAAAAGTTTTACTGGAAAATTAGCAAAGAATATTGGCTAGCTTGTAGGTAAGAGATTGGATAGTACTGACGACTGGTCCAAAAAGAATACCTTGTTTCCGAATTTTGGAAAGTCCGTATAGACGAAGTGGTTTTGTATTTGAACAGGTAAATCAACGTTTAGTTTCTAGAGGTAGATTAGAAAAATTGAAGATTTGCTGACCTCACGTTCAATTTTCGAAGTGGGATTATTAGTTATAGAAGAGCGTACATTTTCTCAGACAGAATAGAATAGATTTTTGCAGCATCAATAATTTGGTTCAAAACGACAGTAACGTTGCCTTTGTCGGCTGGAAGAACAAATATATATAGAGGTTCTTACAAAGACTTTTTTGGGCTAACTCTTCCGACTTAGAAATGTTGGATTTAGGAGCTCTCTCTCTTATAGAAGACTCGAGAACGTATAAAATATCATTTTTAGGTATACATTTGGGAGTAACAGTCATTAGTTTGATGGTAGAAGAGGGATCGCCAAACTAAATACATTTATGTTGCCATAAGTGTACTAGCCGAGATCCCCCATATAATAAACTAACAATAGTAGTTTCTAATTTTTAGTTAACATCAATTTTATAGTAACATACTTATTCAGTAAATTGTCACTTACTTATAATGCTAAAACTCCTGTCTTCCTAAAATTCAATCGCTTTGCTTGTCAACCAATCTTGTATATCAGCTTTTCCAGTTGCGGGTGTTGGATTTTTTTTTACTTTTCTTAAATAATATGAAGCATTATCTAACATTATTACAGCAGCTTCTTCTATTTTACTTAGCACCAACTCAAACCAGGATTCAAATACTGCAGAATTTATTTTTTGACAGTAGTCGGCAATTCGAAATTAAGCAAACTATTTTTAACAAACCCTATATCTAATCTTATATGTAACACAATTAATCGTTTGCTTTACTCAAAGGATTTTGAAGCCCAGACATGACCAGCGTTAACCTAAGTTTTGTCTAATTAATATATTTTTTTGTCCTCTTCTTTATATTTTTTATTTTCCGACGAAATTGTTTTTTCCACGCTATGATATCATTTTTTTTCTAATAGCACACTGTTGCGATTTCTTTTTCTGTACCTATAAAATAACGTAAATTACATACGCAATACGCTTTTGTTTGTTTAACTAACCTAAACCCAATTCCTTTCAATAATGTTTGTAACGTAGTTGCTTTAAAGTTTGGCAAATTTTTATGTTTGGTTAACACAAGCCATACCTTTCTGTGCTGTTGGTGGTTCATTACGTAAAAAGAACTAATGCACAATACGTCTTAGGGCATTTAAACTCTCCGTTCATAAATCGTCAAAATCATCTAGATGTTTTACAATGTTACCAGGAACAGCCATACTAAAATAATAATCACATTAACATAACAAAGGAAATCCCCGACGCCATTTTTGTGTACTTTTAAATAAAAGTTATAAATGTTAAGAGTTTGTCTAATCAGAACAGTATAATTATACTTAATTAGTTTTAATAAACGTGGCATAAGACGTATAAATAATACAAAATAGAAAAACAAGTTAATAAATAAATAAGTAAAACTGTATTTGTTTTAATTATAAAAAAATTGTTTTTTATATATAAGAAACTTCCTTAAAGTTAAAGCATTATAAAACATCTGTTTACTGAAAAAATAATGAATAGTGTCGTACCAGACAAACTCCAACTTGAACTTGCTTTTATATTAATTGTAACAATCGCATCATATAAATTAAACTATATGATTTTTGGTTTATTTTGTATTCTACTTTAAATTCAGTACTTGCATATGTGTCGTTTTAGTAAAACTGTAACAAACCTCATTTTATAAACCGTCGCCTAAGTTCTTGTTTATGTTGAATATTTGATACGATGCTGATTAAAACATACTACTTTTAAAATTGAGTTGTTTTAAAAATTGTTTTCATAATGCAATTTTTAGTTATAATCAGTTTTTTTTATAAAACTAAAATAAATTAGCAATTAATCACGCAAACATCTTTTGATTAAAAATACACATTTTCTACTACCTTTAGAAGTACAAACAGTGTTTTAAAGAAATTTGTCTATCTGTACATTATATCTACATGAAGTCCGTTGTTGTAATGCGTTATTGGTTTTCATCTCACGTAGAAACCAATATTAACTATCAAGTACTAGGTAATTTAACCTTAAAATTTGATTAGTTTTAAATAATGAATCAAATTTTGTTATACAGCATAAATTTGATTATGTATTTTTATTTAATACTATTTATAGCTGTTGTATTAATAAATCATTTCCTGTGTCATATTTTTTCTGAATTTGTATGTTAATTTGTTTATAAAATACATTTGTGTTTCGATTTGTTTGTGAATGTTTTCTTTGCTCGTTTTCTAGTTCATCGATTTCTTCTTTGTGCTAATAAAATCCTTTGCTTCATACCAACATAGATACGGTTCAATTGCAAAAGCAATCTAATTACATTTTATAAAAGAAACTAGTAAAAACGTAATTTTTGTTTAAAGTTGTTTAAAGATGTTTCTTTAATAAACATTTAATTAAAATAAGTTTGTTACTATTTCGAAAACAAAATGGCATAAAAAACTTTTTAAAAACTAAATTATAAATTAATAATAACAATATACAGAGTGATTTATTTTTTTTAATTTGTGCAAAACCAGAGTAGTTTATTAAGATTGTTTTTGAAATTTTTTTTTAATAAATTCTTCAAAAACAATCTTAATTATAAAACATCCTCAAAAAACAGCATTAAACTTCTTTTCATATAAAAAATAAACCAGAGTAGTTTATGTTTTATTTGTAGAAAATATTTTTAACTTTTGATTGCTGCTAATTACACCAGAAGCAAATATCAAAGTTCTTATTTTAAATAGACTGTTAAATGTTTTTTCAATTCTTAATTAAACCAAATTCAAACTAACTACATGTTGTTAGCACATCATTTACTTATTTTTTTTTAAATTCTGGACTTTTAGAATTTTTTTAAATTATGCGAAAAATGCTAAAAAAGTCTCATCTAGTTTTATATTTAACAAGAATACAAGAGAATCACATTATACAAAGGTATGCTTTTGTTGAATAAAAAAATTAAAGCTAACATGATTTATATATTTATAAAACGTATACATGTATACCGGGTAATTCAACGTAAAAAAGTAGACTGCAATGTTTATTTTTTAAAAACCGTAAAAAAAATTTATATAGAAGTTGTTGTGTATTAAATGTTTTTTATTTACTAAAATTATTATTTGATGTACAGGACGCTTCGTTTTTATATAATAATAACCAACACATTTTTTTTAAACTTAAGATATATATATTATTTTATTTTTTCATTCTTTTCGTAAATAGGATCATATTTTTGTTTTTGCGTGTTTTGTTCAATTTTAAGCAAATTTAGTTATACACATCATATCTGTATTATTAACCGTTCTTAAAATTGTTCAACTTTTAGTAATATTATATTAGTTTACTTATTTAATAATAACTTTATTACAATAAACAAATTGTTTAAAGTTCAAGATAAGCATTTAGATTTTTTATGTTAAAACGTTATAAAATTATTGTTGTTGCCAAATAATTATTTATATTATTATTAATATAAATAACGAACCTAAACAATTTATTTTTTGTAAAACAAGTAAATATTCAGTAGGTAAATATGGTGAAATATGGCAAAAAAATAAACACTGAATAATATTTTTTAAATTTTACAGCAGCAAGTTAGAACTTAATTTAGATTAGGTAATATCAAAAAACTGACATCGAAACTTATAATATTTGAGAAATATTAATTTGTCGCTACAGTCCTACAATTGTCGTATTTAAAAAAAAATACAAAAATCTTCAGGAAGGGTTTCATGAATGAAAAACAAACGGAGCATCCTGTATCTCACAAAATAATTTTAGTAAATAGAAAAAAAAATTTTTTTGCCACATTTAGTTAATAAAGATGCCAGTTTTTTTCCAGAACGTTGAATTACCCTGTATACATAAAACATACCTGCAGAAAACTAATGAAAATAAATAAATAAAATATGCAAAAGCAAACAAAAATTAAAATAACAACAGTAAAAAAACTATTCAAAAAAAATTTTAAACGTTTTAGTTTTTTTTTTTCAAAACACTATTGAGCTTTGTTTGTTATAGTCTTTTTAAATTGGCGATGATTTAATTATTTAAGTGCAGATTTTACTTTTTACTTTACTTAACTGTTTCTGACAGACGTACAAATAAAATTGAAGTAAAGTACCATCTAGAGATTTGGGAAGCCACCACCATGAAACACTGGGTATCATCTAACGATTCTCAAACACGCGGACCAGTTTCTTGCAAACAGTATGAAACAAATGCATTGGAGCACCGGTCATCTGGCACAAACAGTCGTTTAGTGGTAAATTGTCTATATAATTTGATACAACAGTATTAGTAAATATTTCTGGTTTGTTAAATTGCATATATTTCATACACAGACACATTTTCGTATTTGTTCGCATACAAAATCTATCTACTGAATTTTACCTTTTCAAATGGCGTTCTTTCTTTTCATTACTTTATTAAAAAATAACACAACGGTCTAAGAGTGTTTTCGGGACACAATTGAAATTGTACCAGTGCGCATGTCAGCTAACCGGGTATGCGTCCAATATTTGGTAGTCCAATATTTTGCGCAACCATAGAAAAAAGTAGATTTCTTGTTATATATCTTGTTCTTCTTAATTTATTTTATATTAATGTTATCATATCAGCGTCTACTTTTCTACGTTTTTTTTGGTCGATGACAAATGAAGTTAGTTGTGCATCGGAACTAATCGGGACTAATCTTACGTGTATGATGTTGACGATATGTTTTTATATTTTTTCTACGGAAAGTTCACCAGTTAGAACTGAACTACGATGGTTACATGTATAAGTGATTTATGTACAGAAGGCGGCATGTAGTACCAATTATACAACAAAACATATTTTTAAGCTGTCTTTAAGCAGTACTGCTCAAAGTTCTCATTGTCTAGTTTGTGATCACTGTTAACTGTTCTTAAAATTATTCTAAATCGTTGAATTGAGCCTTTGTCTATCCCTGTTATTATAAAGCTCGGTTTGAAAAAAACGCTTCGCAGTATTGTCATCATTTGGGTTTCCAAAGCCCGATTTTGGAATGTCTACTAGAAATCCCATTTTCTCCCTGAATTGGGTTGTAAAAGTCGGTTTCGTCTCTCAAATGTTTCTCTGTTATCTTTTGACGTTTTCGAAGTTTTTAAATCAAGTCTATATGCTGCATCCAAGTAGCATTGAAAACACCGAATATATGCATGCAACACGGATAAACCAAATTTTAATGTATCTTAATTAATTGGAAGATGACAAAGACTCATAGGGGAGAGTGGGGTAATTGTGCGCATCTCGGCCAATTTCTTACTTAGCATCTTCAACTTTTGGTATTGTATATACTATAGTATTATTTACAACCTACTTAAGATAGAAGAGTATTAACAAAAGTAGTTCGATAAAATCACTATTTTGATCCGTTGAGGCTTTGCGTATAGTTACCCCATACATAGGGGGCAATTGTACGCAATGCTGGGGTAATTAGACTTATGGGAAATAACACACTACATACGTTAGTATTTTATTACATAAGAATAGATGCAGTTAGAAAAACTAAAAATTCATGATTATTTGAAACAAAAATCACATACATACATAGTTCTTGGGGGTATCCCAACCACTGCATAACGCATGTGCCCATCCGAAACACAAGGTACATCTATACCAAGTCTCACTTTTAATTGGTCCATCTCCGCAAATTAAACATAATTCTTTATCGGTATCTGATAAATCATCCAATTCGTCATCATCGCATATAGTGTTTGGATCAATGTTTTCATCATCCGACTCGTCGCTGCTCTCACACAACCTTCTTTTCAGTGTAGTTTGCCTATTCATTGATTTTTTCTCGACTTCTTTATGTATTTTAGTTTTTGATTTCTTTTTTCTTCCACTAACATCAGTTCTTCTTTGTTTGGCGTCTGGGTCCAGATTTTTGACTTCTGTTTAGGTCTGGTCGTTGTTTTGATTTTTACTCCACTTGGGTCGGGAATTGGACACAGAACATCAACTGATATGTGCTGCAAATGCTCCCTATTCTCTTCTTCTACAGTTTCTGCTCCATTTCCCGTTCCAGGTGGAATCAGTTTGTCTAATTGAGAGCAGTAAAATTTGCGGCTGGTGCAAAATCCTCAGCTGATAATTTGTCTGGCTGATATGGGTAAATTCCTGCTGTATTAAAACCCGAAATAGCTTTATCCATGTTAGCTACTCTAGTATAAGCGTTTGCAAAAATTTGGGCAAGGTCGTAAGTTGTTATTCGTTCATGATGTCTTAAATAAAGGTCACACTCCCTATTTAATGCCGACTTCAAAGGTCCACAAAATGTTAAATCGAGTGGTTGTAGGCGGTGGGACGTGTGAGGCGGTAGTGTTAGCAAAAATATGCCAGTATTTTTGCAAAAATGATATATCTTTAAACTAATATGGCTTACATGTTTGTCTAAGATAAAAAGGACAGGTTCATCTGCAATGGGTTTAACACTTTTGGAAAAATGCTGTAGCCAGTCAAAAAATAAATTTTCGTTACTCCAACCTGAAGGTGCACATGTGTAAATGGCTCCAGGGGGGCCATTCTCGTCTAATTACGGACCCATTCTCTTTCGTGGAAATATAAACATTGGCGCAATGTACTTGCCACTTGCGCTTATACAGCAAATTATTGTGACGTTTTTCCCTCTCTCTCCTGAAATTTTAGCGCCAAGTTGTTTAATTCCTTTGGGACTCAATATATTGGGAAGCCGTTGTACAGTCGTGATGCCGCTCTCATCTACATTGTATACATTGTCTGCTGTGAATTTTTACTGTTCGAAAAGGTTACCGAGATTTTCAAAAAAAAGTTTAACATCAATTTCATTGAAAGCTTTGATTCTATTAATACTAGTGCCTTCCGGTTTTCTTAGGGATACATTTCCGTGCCGTTTAAGAAACCCATAATAGAAGTCTTTTCCGGCCAGTTTGGTATTTTTATTAAAATTATTTTTAACTTTGTTGGCTTCCGCGTAACTATAAAGTAATTTTCGAAACTGAAGTGGTGTTAAACCATGGAACGTTTTTGCCATATTTATTACGTGATTTGTTAACTCTATTTCTTGAGCTCCGGTAAAAATAGGAAATCTGCCTAAATGTGGTTCTTTAATGGCATTATTATTAATTGTTTGAAGCTTAATTTTTTTTTCGTATAGTACATTCCGGAATACCATATTCTTTACCTGCTCCTCGAATTGACATACCGCCCTCTACAGACGCAATAGCTGCTTTCATTTGTTCAGCAGTCCAATTACCTTTATTCGTTTTTCTTTTATACGTTCGTGGCATCTGAAATAGATACGGTTTATTGGAGATACCTGTTTTACTTAGGTAAATAATTTTGGGGGTAAGTATACGAGCGTACATTTACCCCTTCGATTTTGCGTACAGTTGGCCCAACGTTTAACATCAACAATCACAATTGAAAAAAAAAGTTGCAGTGATCTTTTTTCAAAAAATTTATAATTGGTAACGACCACTAATACCATTAGCATATAATACATGCAGTATTCATTAAATATATTTAATAAATAAAGTACTTACTGCTTATTTTGTAACTGTCACAAATTACATGAAGTTGCATATTAAACTTCCAGATGTATTTTTGATATGTAAATATAGAAGAATTTGATTTGACAGCTAGGTTAGTACAATATGTTAGGTCAGAGGTAGCGCTGCTAGTTTGAAATTTGAAAATTTTTTAGACATTGATAAAATTGCCTGCGTACACTTACCCTGTGCGTACAGTTACCCTACCTTCGCCTATTATTGTTCCTTTGTGATATTTTGGCATTGCAAACATAACTCATACTTAACGTTTTTGTCAATGCGTTACGTCACTAAAAGTTTAAGCTCACTGGTATTACTCGTTTTTGTTAATAGTTAATACCTCTGAAATCTCAGGCACTTATTGCAGCATTATTATTTAGCGTATGGTTTGAACATCACAGTACAATCAATTATAGGTAAACAAATCAGTCACATATTAATGTCTAGGTTAAAAATATATTCAATCGACTCTTGGGTTGCTATTACGAAATCCTGTAGGTCGCCTTGATAAACCCTCAGTGGAAAATCTTGCAAAATGTGTTTTATAGTTTGTCTTTCAGTTTCATAGTCGCAGGCGGCAGATAGATTTGCCCCACCTCTGCAAGGAGTCAGCGGATCTCCCACAATTAGTTCTTATTTGGTTGAGAGTAGACCAAATTTTGCTAGGACAATCAAATTTTTTCGGTGGGTTGGATATGTATGGCATGTCGCGATAACTTGGAGCAACCTTGCTTTCTTATTCTTCCCTTCACCAACCGCTCAATTTAGCACCATTTTGCTTTTGCTTTAATGGGGGGTGCTTGGATCGGAATCGGTTTCTTTGGTTATCAGGAACATCTGCGTGGATTGGGAGTTAAAAGTTGTTCGTTTCTGCAGCTTTAATTGACAACAATATTTCTAGCTGCAGGTTGAGGATTTTTTTTATCTATGTGAAGCAGTTTCAGCGATAGCAGGGAAGTAATGAAAAGACTGTCTTTTGCTTTTGAGGTATCTAGATTTCTGTATTCATATGTGGCATAACCCAAGCTTCCACTGAATCCTCACTTGCATATTAAATATAATTTATTAGTTTCATTTGATTTAAAGGTAGTACACTATATTTTGCTGCTGTTTCATCACTTACTTCACTCAGTTTCATTGCTGTGGCGAATGATAATTCTGAATGTATTCCTTCGCAATTGTTCTGTTTTTGACGTTTAATTATAAAAGAGTATTTTCCAAAATCCTTCGAAGGTCTGCCAATTCCGCTTAATGTGGAGTGCATCAAAATACATCAAAAAACCTCATTGGGAAGATTAATTTCCTCTCTCAAGTAGACATCAAATTTTACCACTTTTGCGGTTAGCACTATTCGAAGTGCAATAATAGTGTGCAAAAAACGTTTTTCTCATGAATGTACAAAAGTTTATGTAGCAAATGTGCCACCATTTGTTTGAAAATGGTTTTTCAGAAAATCTAAAACTCGAACTTTTCTATTTTCAATCGATTCACGAAGAAATTCGATCATTTTGTTGTATAAATCCGTACGCGCGATTGATTTTTTCTCTATGTTAAAATGCCACTAACACAAACAAAAATTACAAACAAAATATAAAGTGACTTAAAACTAGAAAATTAAAGAACACTTGAAATACCCGCACTGACTGAAACACTACAGGATAACAAGAGAATTCTCTTTAAGACGAGGATCCGGCGCATCACGATGAATTACGGCGTGTTACAATATTTGTTATGATCCAATGGGGGAGGTGGAGAAAAAGAAAGAAAGAAAGAATAAATTACTGAAATTAATTACCGAGATGTTGTTGCTTACCTTTCGGCTAGCCTCACCGTAGATGGTCGTCGGGTAAAAGAAAATCGTAAGACACCAAGTTTTCTTTAGGTAAGCTAATTGCCCAAGTGCGCCACCTCTTCTCGAATTTTTATCGCAGATACACAGTCTAGGTATGAGAAAAGGAGATCCTAGACCCGAGGTCCCCCAAAAGAAACATAGTATGAATTAACAATAACCATTTATTAAAGCTATTGATTAATAGCCACTTCCAGAACGGAAAAAGGCCCCTCGACGGTTACGCCACTGGTATAATCCGCAATTAAATTATCTACATAGCCCCACAAAAATGGTAATAATATACATACAATATACACACAAGCTGAAAGCAGGTCCCAAAAATAGACTCTGGGAGCCAAAAAAATTTAAAACGTTAAATATTTAAAAAGTTATCTCCGCGGCTACCGTAAATAGTAGCAAGACGTATCCGCGTTAACGTACGTAACACCGCCCGTGGACCTTGATATCAAGTTCAGCACGACCGGTAATAAAAGTATCATTCATTTAATTTCCGAGAGACGGCATAGCTCCCAAATTTCTACCCTTGATAATAGCAAAATTCTTTTATATGAAACACAAAATAATAAGTGGAAGTTACGTTATATAATCGTTATAGATCAACCAATTACAATTTAGGCGTCTGATAAACTTCGTAATTAATTCTAGTAACATTATGAAGAAAAGTGACGTTAAATATTATTGATCCTAATTTTGCAAGTTACAAAAGTTCATTAGTATCGTTCAATTAAAGAAATTAGAAATAATTGTAGTCGACAACAAAAGGTGTACCGGATGTACGAGAGAACGTTCGAACTACAAAAGTGTTTACAACATGAAGTCCGCACGGTTTCCACTTAACACGAAGCGTACGTAGCGAGAGCAGCAGTCCTGACCCCGAAGCGCGTGGACGAAATGAGCCGACAGCTAGTGAATCTCCCGCGATTTCAAGTTAATGATTTTATAAATACCTCGATGCTTCATTCCCTCACTTTAGCACAGCGCCAACGATCCACTGGGATCCTTTTTTTTGTTTTCTCTGCGACTACGATTACCGCATTAGTTCACCATCTTCACCAGACTCGTAAGAAAATTCCCACAGACATGGTAGAAACCCCAACAGTACAGACGAAACGACGAAAGAACGAAGGAACTAAGAAGCTACTTTATGCGTTTTGTAGCAAAATACATCGCTCTGGTATTATATGCATCGAACGTTTAGTCGGATTTGTTATTGATTGCCCTCCGACGTTTCCACGTTCCTTACACAACCAAACGACAGAATAAAAATGAGGTTTGTAGATGGCCGACTACTTTCGAGCGCCCTCTGCGAGCGTAACTTAAAATCACGACTCGAGGTCGAGTATTTATCCGTTTTTACGGCAAGTTGCCTACTATCAAGCGGATTTTTGCTCGATTTCGAATTTACACGTTACAGGCGGGTACAGATTATAATAAAAATACCAAGCAGTGGCGTATCACATTTATACGTTTAGTTTTAGGTATATTGGAAGAATGCGTATTAAGATGAATAATTCTAATATTTCCATTGGTAACGCGTTATTTTTAACAATCAGTATTTTATGTTTGCATAATAGGTATCTGTCCCTTAAAGTATGTAAGCATCTCTCCCATAATAGGTAATTTTGAATTTATCTTTAATATGCACTCATAAAAAAACTCAATTTTATACCTTCGATTGCTTGTACCGCTTGTTTCCACAAGATGCCGACCAAAAGTATTTAATCGTTAATGTTTAGGGAATAATTTTGACTCAAATTCATTCTGGCCTGAGTTGGCCTACAAAACGGATTAGAGTTAATTACCATATTTCGAAAAAAAATCCTTCACTATTAATACTGATTTTAAAGACACAAATATTACCTTTCTAATCCTTCTAAATACCAAAATCTGTTTTAGTTAAT
Source organism: Aquatica leii (assembly GCA_035610365.1). Classification (NCBI taxonomy): domain Eukaryota; kingdom Metazoa; phylum Arthropoda; class Insecta; order Coleoptera; family Lampyridae; genus Aquatica; species Aquatica leii. The sequence continues at coordinate 174,470,183 of CM069433.1, read as the reverse complement.
GCAACTATCAAATTCAATTAAATTTTACATGAATTTCTAGGTACGTTAATCTAAAAATACCAAATACTGCGAAGTTTGAAAGATTAAATACCGGTTGCACAAAACAAATCAAAAATGTAGCAAGTGATCATTTCTGAAATCGATTGTAGTAATTGTTTTGAGAAATAATCAGTTGTTACATTTTCGATTTGCTTTGTGCAACCCGCCCTATATCTCTTATTGGGATTATAGAAAATTGTAAATTTAAAATTTGCAGTAGTATTAGCAGGACAAATTAATATGATTGCAATCTTATCAGTAGAAGTGGAAAATTTGGATTTTGATCGGGTTTTTCTAATTATAAACCACAGTGTAGACATGCTGGAGGCACATAAATTTGAGGCAAAACAAACAGATGGCTAATTGCATTTTTTCAAAATTTTTTTAATGTCGGGATTGTATCAGTAATAATTTGAAAAGAATTATACTCTACTTCGAAAAAAAATGCTCTGAAAGAAAAATCTTTCCCCGTGAAATATCAACTAAGTTAGTAATGCCGCATATTCCGAAACGTAGCAAGAAAAGGTTGACTAAAAACCACAATGAAGCAATAGAAGGTATTTTAGGTACAAGCAAAGAAAAAGCACCAGTACAGTCTGCAGAAGACCGTGCTGAAACAGAAAAAACAATGTCACATTTGCCCGTCAATGATTTCCCGGAACTCTAAACGATATGTGATGAATCCAACCTGAATGTGTGTTTTAAGCGTTGAAATAAAAAAATACTGTGTGTAAACTGCATTTCTGCTACGTCTATTGGACACTATTGGTCATTTACGGTACAAAACTTTTGTGAGCTGTTAAGGGTTAGTTCAATCATCCGTCAGCATTTTTCCAATAATAACAATGTTTTCCATTAATTGTGCTTTTAGCTTAAAATTTATCGACTTCGAAAGATTTTCTGCAAAGTTGCGGATTTTCTTGCATTTTCACTAGCAATCTTTTTAGAACTCTACTGTTAAAAACTTGTTGATGATTAGATGTCAAAATATTTTTCATAAATAGAATATAAGTAACTTTGGTTATGCACAAATTTTTAAAAAGAAATTCAACTTTAAATACTGCTAACGGACGATCTACGTAGATCATCCAATATTTGCAAAACCTAAACAAAATTTAATAGTAATAAAATTGTAATCATTACAATTTCTAATAATTTATTTACTATTTGATCTGTTGAGCCAAATAATTACTTTTTTTTTCCAAAAACCTAAATTTTTTGCTTCAATTACACGGTCCTAAAAATCAATATTTAAAAGAAACCTTAATTACAGCAAGAATTTTTTCTGTTTGCTAAAGAACTTTAGCTGTAGACTCTTGTATCGATGCAGTTTAAGAATAAATTTTGTATTCTCATATTGCACCTCATGTCATTCATTTGTGCATCAGGATTTTATTTGTCCAAAACTACAGTATGAATTTGCATTTACGCAAAACTTAAATTTGTCAAAAACAACTATGCCGTTGACATTGTAGCACTAATGCTATAGATGTGGAAAATTTGCTGTTGAGAATCATTTTATCCAGCGTTTTTTTGTGACCTAAAAAATTTTTTGAAGTTGTCGAATGTACTTGGGTCATGCACGTTAAATAATATTCCTTTTAAAATTTTATCTTTGGTAAGAGCCAAGTTAACAACTACTACAATGCATCGTACAAGAATTACAGATCTTGAAACACTTGTTGATTTTGATAATTTCTAAACAACAAAAAAGTAATTGAACCTGATGGCGTCTTTTGACTTTCAGTGTTACAAAGCTTTATAGTTTGTTTTTTGTTTGCGTTTAGTACCGGCGATAACAACCACAGCTCACCGAGTTACGCCTCTAGGTATAAAAAAAATTAGTGGCATTTGCCTTTTTTTTAAATAATTCTAAAAAACCACAATCTGTTTATAATGTGGCTGAATCTTTATTAACTCATTTTTATACAGTCGTCTACTTTAGAATGATCCTGAAACAACAAACAAAAAAATGTTTTGGGAAATTTTTCGGGTTGAAAGTCAATTCTCTGATGCTTAAATACGGTATCACGACAAATAGACGCGGAAATTTGGACGCGCGACAAAAGGACGCGGACATTTGGACGCAGCGATATTTGGTCGCAACGTCATTTGGACGCAGCGACATTTGGACGCAGACCATTACGTACACCGAATAGATACGTAAACTTTCCTTCGAACTTTCTCCAGGCTTAGGACTGGCAGTACTTGTACTGGCGTGTTTAAAAGTTTTGTTGTGTATTTTGTTTTATTCAAATTATTTCGACGTTGCAAAACATTCGGTTATTTTACTTCTAATTTTTTATATTTTATTTTAATTTTTTTGGTAGAGGTTTTTCAAATAGGTATATTTTCTACACTTGGAATTGAAAGTTATGTGAAATTCCTCGTAGATATTCCATAATTGAGGGGTCTAGTTCTAAAGTGTACAAACTCCGGTATTGATAATTATTCAATAAACAGAAAAAACGCATAATTTAAACAAAGAACTTATATACTGAACCTTAAGACATTTAACATGTTTGGGTCGCTATAAGAAGCTATTGTATTAATTTTTTTTTGCTTAAAAAAATTATTGATAACGAAAATATTCGCCAAAAAAGAACGGAGATTGTACTTTATGAAACCAACCAATAGAGATTGTTCGCTTTGAAATTAAAATTGTACATTATCCATTTCTCAAAATTTTTATTGAAATTCCTATCACAAAATATATTATATTTTTTGTATTTAACAAAAAGTTTTAGTTTTTTTAACATTTAAATTGAAACATTAGCTTCTTCCGAAACTTCTTCACAAAGTATTTCTTGTTCTTCGTCCTCTAGATTTAATTCCCCTTCCACAACATTTTTGTAAAATTTTAAATGAGGATTATTTTTCCACTCAGCTCCATAATGGGAAATAAGAAGATTATTCACGTCCACTTTCTTACTATCGCTCACAGTGTTTTGTTTAACAATTTTGGTAGGATTCATGTCATGAATATTTTTCCCTCTTTTTGCAATCCCCTTTCCTACTCCTAAATCTGAGTTGTATAAATTTTCGCCTCGTACTAAAGCTATGCCTTTTGTGTTTTTAGTTATAATCATTCTTTTCATTTTTGAAAAAGCAAAATGCCACTGGCCAGGAGGTTTAATGTATTTGCTGGCTTCATTTCTCCAGTCATATACGTGAACGTCACTTCCTAGTTTCACTACAGTACCATAACGTTAAAATATTTCTAAATATTTTTCCGGTTCTAAAAGTATTTCTCTTTTGCGACACTCCTTTTCAATTAGACCAAAAACCCGATCAGGGGAAATAAAAGAATGCCCTCTAACTGGAAACACCACTTCTATTTTAGATACGAAATTTTGTTTAGTGAGCCAGTGACAACACATTGTTATTAACGTAGTGTTTTTATTCTGGCCGCCACATCCATCACACATAAACCTAATAGTATGAATATTTGTAAAATCTGACGTGTTAAGAATATGGTAAATGCAGGAAGCAATTTCGCTAGAACCTTTGCGATACTCGTTTTCAGTCCAACAAAAACAAGTAACTGTAGACGGATTTAATCTAGATTTTGAAGACCCTTGTACAACAGTAAAGTTATACATATAAAATTGCCGGGAATAATAAGCCTCTTGGTCAGGAACTTTAGGCATTACCTGATTTTTTTGACAGTCAAACGAAAACAATGCCACATTTTCTTCCACTTGCCTTAACATTTTGATGTACGCTTGTGCTTTCATCTTATGCACTTGTTTTTCCGTTATTAACTTAGTCTTTACGTTGTTGTCATTACAAGTCTTTATTTTTTCTGTTAACTGCAAGCAAGTAGAGCAAACGTCACTCCTAGGTGTGCCAAAACCTAAGTTATATTCGGTGTTGAAAATATGTCGAAAATAACTCTCTTTTACAGGCTGTTTATTGTGTTCTTTAATATACAAATCCCACATTTTTTTAATATTCAAAGATGTGTCAAGGTATAAGCGCACACTTTGGCCTCTGCAATAGTGAGACTCGATCACTTTAAATTTATTTATAAAGTTCATAACAGAATCTTTTTTTGTTTTGTATATATTTAGTTTTCTATCACCTCCACGGTTTTCTGTCGCTGGTAGTGAAGTTTTAAAGTAGTTTTTTGCAACCGTGTCAATTCTTCTTCTCGTTACACACAGAATTTCCATAAACGCCTTCTTACAAACTGGCAATAACTTTTTTTGCTGCGTAAGAATATAGAAGCGAGTTTGAAATAATTTTTGACTATGGCGAGAATTCTTTGGCCTTTTACGGTTTACGGGAACTGTTTTGCAATATTTTAAAATAAAGTTGTCTTGAAATATTTTTCTTTTCTTTCATAAAATTTTTTGTGAAATTTTTGTATTTCAGCCATTGTACATTGAAATGCAATCGTTTTATGTTTACAAGTCGGGTATACAGGAAGAAAATGTGGACCATACCTATGTAAGATTAGTTTCTACAGATCTACTTACAACTAAAATCTGAAACACTACTTACCTCACTGATTTTTGTTTGTTTTTGTTCCATTCTGTTGGATTGCGTTTCTTTTTTCGGGCTTTATTATTAGTCACAGGAGTTACATTAACTTCCATTATTAAATTGGTATTACCAATGATTACTAAGTTCTCAAAAAACGAAACAACAATATAAACAAATGAACTTCACTGCTTAGTACTTATTACACAAATGCAACACAAATCCTGTAATAACCTGTCAGACGTTGTTTCTATAACGCGGGAGTAGAATCAAGGACTTTGTACGTTGTGAAAATATATTTTAACACATTAAGCACAAAACGCATTGGAGATTGTACACTTTGCTATTATTTACGAATCAGGAGATTGTACGGTTTGCTTCTGGTATGTCAAAGGAGATTGTACGTTTTGGAATTAAGTCTAATTTTATACCTAAAAAATGTAATGGAGATTGATCGTTTTAAACAAAAATAATCATTTATTTGCATTCGGCGCCATCAGATCTACCCGAAACGACATCTATCTCATTTTTACTGTAAACTGGAGATTGTACACTTTGGAACTAGACCCCTCAATTGGACGATTTTCATAGTCAGCAACTGTATTTTTTATGCACTCTGCTGTGTCTTTATACACTTTTCTTTGTGGGACTATGTTGCCTGCTATTAATTGCTCTATTTTCACACAATTGAGGATGTCCTCTTTTTTTAATGCTTTTATAAGTCGCCAAATATATAGATGATTGGCGTTAAGTGTGGAGGCAAAGCTATTGTGCCATCCTTCTACCGCATTGTTTGTTCGTGGTAAACTTTCCACCACTTTTAAATAAACATTCCACATGTTTATTGGAAATAGTGATTGTCTTCGTCGTCTTCTGTCTAGACGACATATCCAAGTATCTTCGAAGTAATTGGTGACGGGTAATAAAATATTCTCACTATCAGTGTAAAACTCGCTGTCTATTAATTCCTTGTAAGAAGCAATTACGTGGTCCTCGTCCTCGTGGTACGAAAGCTAAAGCCGCTATTTTGTTTTAATTGCAAGGCAAAATCGGGATCGTTATTGTGCCTTCGTTGTAATCCTGCTTCTTGGATATGTTTCCATATACATTGGGTAAAGTAGAAACAACAGCCGCATAATGTAGCTTCTGGAAATTGACCTCGCACGGCATTAATAGCTGCTATTCAAAATCGACCATAACCGTAGTCGGTTGTAATCCTGGTTTCAACCTTTTAAGATTTTCAAATAATCGTGTATACGTGCATTCAGTTTTGTTGGGGAGCAATGCATACACCGTTGGGATTACATTATTGTATTGTACACCATGGATAGTATATACTTGCTGGAAAAGCGGTGGAGCGACTTTAAAGGTGCCATCCATATACCAATGTCTGCTATGCTGCATATAGGATAAATTTCGTTCAATGGAAAATAGCAGAACGCGATCTTCACCTGGACCACTGTCAAATAGAAGGAACGGTTCCCCTCTGCTGTCTTGTAGGTATTCATCTGTAATAAGTAGCTCCATAAAACTTCTGGGAGTTGCCGGCGCACCTTCTTTTTGTTTTCTAATACGTTGTACTGTTCGTTTCATGGATAATACCGAAGGTAATTGCCCTGCTGCTGCACGAGTACCTTCTGCTACAATGACCAACACACCTTAAATTGTAATTTGCTTCAGCTGCTGTTCATTTGGTTTATGGCTCTCCTAGCTTCTATGTTAGCAGCATCAGCAACGTGATTGTGACTAGTACTTTTCACGGCTTCGTCCAACGTATGTACGCGACCGGGACACTTGGACTTGTTGAAATTAACGCATTTCCAAATTATCTTTTCACCGCTAATGCGTTCTTTTTTATGAATAAATCAAATTTCTAATTATCTATAGAAAGGTAATTTGTACTTAAGTACCTACCACATTAGATTTAAAGGGCTTTAATTACAGGATAATAAACAATACCCCAATACATGAAATCTACGTCCGATGTGTCTGCGTCCAAATGTCGCCGCGTCCAAATGACGTTGCGACCAAATATTGCTGCGTCCAAATGTCCGCGTCCTTTTGTCGCGCGTCCAAATTTCCGCGTCCGTTTGTCGTGGATTCCTTAAATACAAGCCTGAAAACTTCAGTTTTCATGAAAATCGCATTATGTTATTTTAACATAAAAAAAATTATTATTCCTAAATGTATTGCTCTCTAAAAGCCAGCGTACATGTATCTAGAATGAGATTTGGTTGTACCACAAATCGTAACCACTTGTGCAAACGTGTTTGGAGAGATACAGTTTTATTTTGTTAAAAAAAATTGTGGAACTTTTTTGTAATTTCAGGTCTAATAAAATGTTGCAATGTTTGTTTAATGTTATTAATATAATATAACTCTTGCTAATTCAGTTAGTTTATTAACAAAATATATTGCTTATATTCTATTTTAGTTTTGCTGAGATTGTGGTTTCTTACGCGCTGAATTTTGTATGATAATATATTACTGGCAAAATACTTTCAGGACGTGTGATACACATAATTCTTTCAGTTAACCTAGTGTAGACCTGTTAAAACAATTATTTAAGTATTGGCTTTTAATAAAATTTAATAACACGTGTTGATAAACTTGAAATCTGAAATAACAAAATTTAATTGTTTATTATAATTTTCACAATTTTATAATTCCGTTATAATTTAACTTATATTAAAATAAATATATCATTGTTTTTAGCAATGGTGAAATATAAGCAAATTTATTATATTTATTAAAAAAATTATTACTGTTATAGTAAATAATAGCACAGATAATAGTTAATTTGTTTTTATTCTGAGTTGATGTTAATGATAAATCTGACACAAATGACGTAAACAAAAACTAATGATTAGGGCTACTGCCAACTTTTAGTTATAATGTTTTATTACACTTTACTGGGCTAGTTTAGAAAAATATATTTTTTTGTCAATTACGCTGACTGCAAAATACATCAAAACGGTCGGAAGCACAAAGAAAAAATTTTTGAACACTATTTTTATGCTAACAAACACTTGAATTTCTATTTTCAAAAAAAAAATTCTATTACATTTATCAGTACCAATTGCAATATTTTCTTATTGTTCGCTTATGTGACATTACATAGAAAACTAAATATACAAATATTAAAAAAAAAAATTATGAAATCGTTGTTGAAGAGTTTTACAAAATTTCGCCGCTGCACGGCGTGGGACGAAACTGTGTAGACTGTCGGACGCAGCTCAGTCGGCTCTTTTAAACCGCGGGACTCAAGTCGAATATAAAATTGATCGCCGGACGCAACGCGAAATAACGAATTTATAGGGCTTTTTACCAGTTTCTTTAAAAATAATAACTAAATTAATTGTTTATACATACGTAATTTAAATGATACATAAAAATATTATTTTTTTTAAAACTATTTTAACTGTGCGCGTTTGGAATTAACATATTCTTTATATGGCGCAATCTTTGAATAGCACTTGACATTTGCTTCGAAAATAATTTGTAAAAGTTCATACAAATATCTGTTTTTTTATTAATAATCATATAACTATTCCAAACTCATTTTTTAATTTTTGATTTGTTTATTAGGACTTGGGACTATTGTGCGTCGTTTTCATAAAACGCCATAGATGTTTTTTGTTAAATCTAAGTTGTCAAACTTCACTATCCTGTTAGTATAAATCAATAATATTTGTAGTTCCAAGTATTTATCGAAAATATATAAAACATTTTTAAACCGACAGTTACGAGCATAATTTATTTTTACGTTATTTCATTACATCTTTTAATATATTTTTTATTGGCATTTGTTATTTTTAATTTAATGCACAGACACAATATCAACCTAAAAAACAAGTGTTATAATATTAAAAAAATTTTTTTTTAATTTATCTTCTATTTTATTTTTTTTTAATTCTATACTATTAATCCGTTAATATTTTTAAAAATATAGTTATCAACTTTACTGTTTTCTAACTTATGAAACTTAGCATTTCATATAACTTAAAATAAATATATTTTTTTTAGTTTTTAAACGTTAATGATTAATGTACTAATCATATTCTAATCAATGCGTTACAATTTTTTATAAAAAAAATTTAGATATAATTAAACAATAAAAAAAACTATAACCGTTTATATTTTATTCTACGCTTCTTACATTTCTTTTTTATGCCACAACTTTTTTTTCATGTTTACGCCTAAAGCATAATACATTTTCTTCTTTATACATCCTCATTCAATCGGTTTTTGGCTTACATTTTATAAATGTGTAACATTGTACGCGTTTAACGACAAACCATTTAGAAATACCAAATCTCAACGGAAAAATATTATATTTTTTTTATTAAACTCGCACAAAGTATACATTTTTATATTGCCACGTAAAGTAAGTTACTAGTGTGTAAATTTAATAACGCTTTTGAATAGAATTATTTTCTTGAGGTAATTTATTTTGAAGGTTGTATTTATAGTAAATATTAGAATTTATGGCATATATACAGTTTTTCTAACAATTTACATATATTTTTGATGTACGATTTTTAGCGTTTTTCCAAATCTATATTTTTTTATTTAGTTGAACGTATGCGTACTATTGTATTAGCGCTCTACGCAATAATACTTCTATAGACTGTTTTAGTTTTACATTGAATAAGTTTACTAATGAAAAGTTCAATTTCTTCTTTTTGATCAATTATTTTTTTCACTACGTTTTATTTTAACAAATTTGACCAATGATTTTAACAAAAATTTAATATACTATCATTACTTTGTACATTAGTGTGGAAACACTAGACTTTCTTAATTTGTTCTATATTTTTATTGATTTTTTTTGAATGTTTTGTCTTCTTTATCAATTGATTTTCGCAAAGTATTAAATTAATACTGAAACGTCAAAACAATATATACATTTATAGTTATAAAACCGATTTTATATTCACATAGAAATGTCTGCAGATCCGATATATAGTGGAACTTGATTTAAAGGAGCAACAAAATTAGTCAATTACAACCAAATAAAAATTATTGTTGAGTCTGCAAAAAGTATTTGTTGTATAATTACTACAATCAGCAAACAACAACTACATATTTGTAAACGTATTATAATTTAAAAAACATGTATATACGTAAGTATTTATTCATTTACCCTTTTTCAAAACTGATTTTAGTTTGCTTTTCATTTACACCTGCTAAAGACGATATATACAGTGTTCTTTTGTTTTTAAAACCGTAAAGGTCACCTCTAAACCTCCTTTTTGTCGTCGCTGTTGCTTTATGCTCTCATCTCATTTATTATGTTGATTTTTAGTAGCTTAATAGCAATGCCATCAACATTTACTTCTACAAACTGATTGAAATTGTACTTTAGAATGGAAATCTTGTAGCTTGTAAAGCAGCAAAGCATGTCCTTTAAATTTGTCTCAAGAAGAAACTTATACTTGATGCCAAAATGGCAGAGCCGCATTTAATAAACTTTTAAATAAATTATTTGTTAACCCTAATTTACAGTATCTTTGGTTGTTATATTAACCATGTTTAAGACAAGAATAATTTTTATTGTTCTTAACTGTCATAAATTTTAATTTTTCGCTATTGTAAACCGTCTTTGACAGTTTTGGCACACTTGTCAACATAAACGTCAAATTATTTTTGAAAGATTTTGTAGGCCTCATAGTCTTTGTTCGAGCAATAAAATGTTGTATTCAACTCGTTCCTGTCTAAATTGGACGCTTTTCTTCCCTCGAGGACTTTTTAAACCCTCGTTTCACTCGGGTTTAAAAATGCCCTCTTGGGAAAAAAGCTTCCAATTTACACAGGAACTCGTTAAATAAACTACTATTACACCCAAAACAGTCTTTTCATAAAATACACGGTTTTCCTATGTCTTGTTGAGTTTGCGCGCCGTCCACTTATTTAAATAATTATTTAAAGTCACACTTAAGCAACACACATTGATTAGGGTTTAAAATTGTTTAAAACATGCTGGGGAAACCAGATATAATCGTCCAAAATTAAAACAAAAGTCTTTAACATTCATGTAAACCCAAAATATAACAATGTGATTAATTAATTAAACTAAACCTATATAAACACTCATTTTTTCTGACATTAACAATAAATGCAAAAATTAATATTCGTATATAGGCAATTTTTGTAATGGAACAAAAAGATTCTACATTCTGAGTGCGAATATATACAGCTCGTACCTTACCATCTTTACCTGGAATTACTTTTATAATTCTAGTCATAGGCCATTTTTGACATGTAAGATTATCCTCCTTTAACAACACTAACATACGTTCTTTGAGATTAGGCATGCTACGATTCTATTGTGGTCTGTTATTTAGCAGTGTTAAATAATTCATATGCCAACGATTCCAAAAGTGTTGTCTTTTTTGTGTAATCAATTTGCAAATGTTTAATCTATTGTCTAGGATGTTGGTTATATCGCTTTCTAGATAACTAGTTAAAGGCGCTCAAATTAAAAAATGACTTGGAAAAACATATGTTAAATCTGTAGGATCATTTGATAAATTTGTAATAGGTCTGTAACTTAAAATTCCTTTAACTTGGATAACTAGACTGTTAAACTCTTCATCAGTGAATTTAGTGTTCCCCATAACTCGTTTTATGTGGCATTTGGCACTTTTCACGCTTGCTTCCCAAAGCCCACCGAATACAGGAGAGTGACTTGGGATAAACTTAAAAACAATTTTTTGTTCAGTATAAAATTTGTTAACGGCGTTTTGATGTTTTAAAGCGATATTGATTTTGTAAAGTTCATGTAATTCTTTTTGAGCACCCCTGAAAGTTGAGGCATTGTCACAATATACATATGTGGGTTTACCCCTTCTAAAGATAAACCTTTTAAAGGCAGCTAAAAAACTTTCTGTTGTTATATCTAGAACCAACTCCATGTGAATTGCCTTTACTGAAAAACAAACAAATAACACAATGTTTGACTTGGTAATTAATGATTTTCTTATGCGATATTGTTATATATAAAAGGCCCGATAAAATCAATTTCTATGTTTTGAAATGATCGAACTAATGTCAATCGCACTTCAGGTAACAAACCCATCAATTGCTCCGAACACCTTGCCTTTAATTTAAAACAAGTTATGCATTTATGAATAATTAAATGTAATAGATGCTTTATGCAACCTGCCACTTACTTTTAAAATGTTTTCTCTATCTATGAATGAAGTAAGATGTTTTAAGTTTGTTTTAATTGCTAATTTAGATTGTAGACACTTAATTTCTTTCCTAAAATTATTTTTTTGTTCAAAACTTATTATTGTTTTTAACCTTCTTATTACCTTAGGGTCGATTCGACCCATATTTAAACTTTAATTTTACATTACTTCCTTAATTATTGTTTAAGCTCCTTAGAATTATAAATCATTGTTTACACCCTAATTACATACCTACTCCTAAATGCTATTAATTTTTACAATTCAAAATAGCCATCCATTCCGACCCATTAGAGAATTCTTGTGATAACAATTTTTTTCAAGGTATTTAGGGAAGATCATTACATTATAATGCTAATTACAACCAAAGACTTAACCCTTCAATTAGAACTTAATTATTTGTGATAGCTCATTATCAGTCAATCAGTCAATCTAATTGGTTTTTTATAATAGACTTCTATATATAATGGAAATTACGTTATAACTTTTATTTGCTTGTTGTTCAGCAAAGGTGAAAAGTTTATTATTATTTTGAGGCAATGTCTAAAAAGTTTTTATCGAGGGAAGAGTTAGAAGAGCTAGCAGATTTTTCTGGCATAGACGAAGTTGTCTCAGAAGAAGATACTGAAGATTCTTCTAAAAGTGATTGTGAAAGTGCACATCATACTAACAGTGTTAACGTGACATCATAAGAGAAAGAAGGCGAATTAATCTCAAGAAACGAGTTAATTATTTGCAGAAGTACACCTCCAAAGAGAAACAACCGATTTTCAAGTGAAAATTGATCAAGTTAACTTCAGGGCCTACTACTTACACTGTAAAAAGAGTGAAAGGTATAAAATCATGTTTCGAACTATTATTTTCAAGTGATATGGAGACTATTGTGCTCAATATGACTATTTGGAGGGAACAAGAGTTTATGGAAAAGAATGGACTCAGCTAACTTTGATAGATTTACAAGCGTATATTGGTTTGCTATTGCTTGCTGGTGTGTACAAATCTAATGGAGAAGCAACTTCCAGTTTGTGGGATGAAAAAACTGGACGTCCAATATTCAGGGCTACAATGTCTTTGAAAAAATTTAATACAATTTCGCGAGTTTTACGATTCAATAATAAATCTAACAGAGAAGAAAGACGAGCAAGTGAACTAGCAGCTATAAGAGAGTTATGGAACATATGGACAGCAAATATACTCTACTTATACAATCCTGACGAAAACATCACGATAGATGAGCAACTAGTAGCATTTCAGGGACGCTGTCCTTTTAGAGAGTATATGCCCAGCAAACCTGCAAGATACGGTATCAAATTCTGAGTAGCATGTGACAGTAACGCTAGTTACGTTTGGAATATGCAAATATACACTGGAAAATTAGCAGGTGAGAAGCCCGAAAAAATCAAGGAACAAGGGTAGAGATGGATTTGACGTACGGGTTGCGAAGCCATAATGTAACTTGTGACAACTTTTTTACCTCTTACGGACTAGGCCAACTTTTGCTAAAAATTACTGTGGTAACGGAAAAGACAGAAAAACAACAACAAAGTGCAATAAGTGCCAATGTTATTTTTATTATTCTAATAGAAACATAAGGTTGCAGCTTTATTGGTTCCCCTTTTGTCTATGCTAGTGTTACATTCGAATCTCTGTACAGCAAGACTTGATTTATATTACATTTTAGATGATTTTAGATTTTATTTGTTAAATTTGCTAGCAATACTATACCGTGAAGAAAATGAAGCCATAAATCGTTAGGAAGAGGTTAACTTTCTTATCCATAGTTTTTGCAGTAACTAGGATAGGTCCAACTGAACCCAACGGATCATAGAATTTACAAATATAATTAAGAACCTGTATTTTCGTTATGTTACAATTCCACTATATTCAGGTGACAATATTTTAAAAGTGTCTGTATTTGTATCATAAAGTAAACCTAACGTTTTTACAATTGAAATATCTCTAGCAATATCTATCTCATCAAAGATTTGATTTTCCAAAGGAATATCTTTAAGAATTAAATGATTATTGCTACACCACTTATGCAAATTAAAAGATCCCAATTTTAAAAGCCTCCATTTTTTAATTAAATTGTTTCTTCAATTCTATTGCATCCCAAAATGATGTCATCTGCGTAAGTATTGTGTAAGAACGTTTTCTGTGCCAGTGGATACCTTTTGCCCTCAGTTCGAGCTCCTTCTACTAATAGATAACGTGTTGCTAAAAATGGAGAATTTTTTAACCCGTAAGTTATAGTTTGTAATTGTATACATTGAATCGGTAAAATAGGGTTTTTCCTTCAAAAAATATTTTGTTATACCTTATGATTAGGATGTATTTGAATCATTCTATACATTTGCTTGATGTCTATTAAAGTAACATAATTATACGTTCTAAAAAGGATCAAAATACCAAATAAATCTTTTTCGAGAAGCGCTCCATTATACAAATAATCATTAATTGACTTTTTATTTTTTGTTTTTATATTTCCGTCAAAGACAACACGCAATTATTTAAACCTATAAATTTGCCATGATTCATTACAATGTATTCATCCATAAATTTTTTTATGCTTAAAATAGTTGGGAATCTTTCTAAAAACGATTCTCTAAATTTTCAAACTTCCTTATACGCAACATTGAATGAATCGCAGCAGTTACCTTTTGTTTCAATGGCAATTCAATTTGCAAATTTATTTTTAATTATTTTTTACAGAGCGTTGAAAAATAATTCACACGCTTCTTGTTCACTTTAATGTTTAGGAAAAAATTCCGGAACTTTTTCTGTTTCCCAAAACTCAGAAATGAAATTTTTGTTACCGAATGCAAAGATATCGTTGATGTTAGAAACAAAAGATGGAGGTTGCAAAATTAAACTACTTATTATATACCCAAATTCAGTATTTTGTGACACTAATTTATTTTTAAGTAATTTAATTGTCCTTGTCAAAATAGAATTACAAAATACATTTGCTCCTGAAAGAATATCAATGCGCTTTGGAACATTATAGTCCTCATCAGCTAAGACAATTTTTTCTAAACCATTTCTATCAATTAAGTTGAAATGACATTGTGGTAACTAACCAGTAATTTTGTCAATCACACCACAGGTAACATTAATTGTATAGTTACAAGAGTACGATTCTAAACAAACATTTATTACATGTCTTATTTGTGTTATATGTTCTGATATCCTAATAACTTGTAATGTTTTTGAAATAGTTTTTAATTTTAATTTATCAGCCAACGTAGCTGATAGTCAAAAACCTTGCGACCCGGCTTTACTTCTATGGCATTAGTCTCTACATTACTGTCATCATGCAGTGTGGCCAGCAATAAAATTTGTAAAATACCAGCCTGGTGGTTTAAAAATCACCAGTTTAATATTAAAAATCATCAGATTTTTTTTTCTTTCAATAAAAAGGATACTTAAATATTTAAACCTGTTTAAACCTTTAATGCTATTACCAAATTGGCAAACAAAACAAATTCTTAATATAAAACAAAAGCAAAAATACACATATACTCTTAACTAGTATTAACAATCAACACATATTATTATTATTTTTTTTATAACATCTTTATTTATTGTAAAAGAGAAGCAGTTTTTATTCATTAATCTTTTTGTGTGTAATATACCTGACAAGGTACTAACTCCTAATCGATTTTGAGATTTGGTTTTGTTTAAGTTGATTGTACTGAACAGTTGTTGCACTACTATGTGGGAGAGTGAATATAATTGATACTACATTTATAAGCAGAGGAAAGATATCTTTATGGTCATTAACTTTCTTCCAGAATGTCGTCATAGAAATATTATCGAGCGAGTCAAACATATGGGTGTTGCGTAATGTGCGCCACTCTTTATCTAACTGATTTGGATCGGATATAAATCGTTTTAGAAAAGGTACATTAAGCAATGGTCCTAAACTTGATATTTTTATCATGTTAGATGGATCTAAAAATGAAAGCTCTTCTAACCCACGTGTGACATCACTGTTGAAAGGGAATCTTTTATAAATTTGTCGTAATAATTCGATGAGAAAATCCAAGCAACTCTTTTTAAATTGAAATTTATCTTGGTAAGAAAATGTAGTGTCGTCGTTGATGCAAAATTTTGCTGTTACTTTTGGTCCTAAATATATATCTTCCAGTTAAACAAAATTTGTAGGGTTTGCAAACTGTATAGAATCCAAATTATTTTTCAAGCAACTGGGTTTTATAAAAACCTCTAAAACGGTGTACTCATTCTTGTATACAGCAAATGCACTTTGGGTTCCTCTGAAATTCCTGGTTGATATCGACAACAAAAGGAAGGATGTATTCCAAAAATTCCAAGTAACATAAAATAATTGGATTGGATAATCTATTATGAATTGTTTCAGAAGCTTGTATTCTATCTAGAAGATATTCTGACTGGAAAAATAATTTTAAAGCTTGGTATTGTTCTACTACACGTTTCACTACCGTTAAGAGCGATAGTCTACGTGTCTATGAATTTTGTAACATTTTATAAGGTTTGAAATCAGTAAAACACTGGAACTCTATCAGTTTTTCCTGGCGTTTGTAATTATATTTAAAATATGTATAGAAGTCTCTTATATGGTCTTCTACTACTCGAAGCAATTTTAAACAAGCATTTGACGCACACAATGCCAGTGAGTGGCAAATACATTCTTCTTTCAAAAGGGTCTGAACTGAATGGTTGACACCCATCGTAGAACTTGCTCCATCAGCGGCAAATCCTACCATTCTATTCTTGTAATCAATATTGTATTTCTTAAATAATTCTACTATCACAGAATAAATATTGTTAGCACTTGCATCACAGATCGGAACAAGAGCAAAAAACTCGTCAGTTACTGTTAAATTCCCAACCATCCTCACTAATATTGCTAAATTTTTGGTAGATAAATGGCTCGTAGATTCATCAATTATAATGCAAAAGTTTCTTTCTTGCATTTTTTCAGTCAAAGTTGTAAATGAGTAATGACCGAGAACATTGTTGACTAAAGATGTGCATTTAGTCCTTTTTAAAGAGATGTTTTTAGCTGCTTCTGGGTATTATTAATAAGTCCTTCCAAATAATCCGCAGTATTAATTGAAATATTGTGTTCAGTAATAAATGCTACACAACGAAGTTTTATTTCCTTGGTTTTATTGATTTGATGGGTATTCGACACCACATTAAATGACAATACTGACTTTTGCATTTGTACATTTCCCTTTTTAATATGTTTTAAAGTAGATTCATGTCGTTGGACAGCTACAAGTCCTCCTATTAGATCTATGCCGCAACTCTTGCAATGAAAATAATGTTACCCTCGTTTGCTGGAGGCAATCCATTTCAGTTGTGTTTCCCAAGCTGAGTTGTATTTGTGGGGGTAATTCAATTTATTTCTTTTACGAGGTAAACTTTCATTTGTTTGACTTGACGACATGATCTACAAAGGTTTTTTTTACACATTGTTTTTAACAAACAAACTACTCACCTCTTCTTTGTTATCCTAACATTCCGATTTGCTTTTAGAACCTAAAACGAAACTTAAAATTTAGCTTACAATTAGAGGGAGGGAACCCTGGCCTATATCGATCATATTGATAAACGTTCATAAATGTCATTGTCATATTCAATTTACAATACGCGGGATATTTAAAAAGTCGATTCTGTAAGCGTTTAGCGAATATTATTTTGTACATGAAAAATTGTAATTGTAAATTTTAAGTTGAACGTCACAAAAAAATCACCAAATTTCTCCAAATATAGTTAAAAAATCACAAACGCACCAGCGAGGCCCTAAAAACACCAAATCTGGTGCAGAATCACCAGACCTGGCAACACTGCCACCATGATCAATATGTAACCTTGAAGGAACTTCGTGTTTATTAAAATGAAGCAAGGTGTTGTGATCTTTATGACAACTTTGACATTTGAGATTAAGTCTGCATCTACCTAAATGATTATTCAAGCAAACCTTGCAATATCGATGTTTATTAATAAAGGAAATCCTTTCATTTACCGAACCATTTTTAAATGGGGTGCAATTAAAAATTTTATGAGCTGCAGTAGTACAAAATAAACATTTATAAAATCCTTGATTTTTTTGTTGCAACGTGGGAGTAGATCTTTTCTTTTTGTTTATTATCGAAACTAGGAACTGTTTCTAAAGCAGTAGCCCTATTTTCTAAAAAATACATAAATTTGTTTAAAGTTGGTAATTTTGACAAATTCCTATCAATTTGATAAGCACAGTTTGTATACAACTTTTTACTTAAAATGCATATTAAAATCATATTACAACTATCAACTGGTTGCTTGTTTAAAACTCTTACATGCTGTTTTATTTTGCTTACAAATTCTATTAAAGAGGCAGTGTTACCTTCTTGCATAGGCGGAATTTCTAACAATGAATAAATGCGATTATTAATTAGTATAATTTCATTATCGTAGGGATTTTTTAAAGTATTAAGAGCTTCGCTATAAGATTCGTTAACGATTGCTAAGGCACTCACTAAATTGAGAGCTTCCTCTTTTAAATATTTTGTAAATAAACTAAATTCTACACATTCCGCAATATGCTGTTTTTATCAATGACTGCCTCAAACATGTCAAAAAATGGTTTAAACTTGCATCAATCTCGACCATCAAAAAATGGAATGTCTACGTGCGGTAATTTTGTTGTAGAAATATTTTCAAGTTTAGATGCTTGAGAGATATCCTGAGTTTGTTTAGTTGTTGACAGAATACTTCTAATCGTGGTTATTCTTCTAGTAATTCAAATCAGCAGCATCCACTTCTAATAATTTAAATCGGCAGCATGCGAAACTTTAGTTATTCTTCTAATAATTTAAATCGACAGCATCCGGCTCGAAAGACCAAATTTTATGTAGAAAACTTACATAAAAGCAATTTTTTTCTTTTTCAATCATTTCATTTGATGACAAAATGGCAGATTAAGCATTTATAAACTTTTAAATAAATTATTTATAAGCCTTAATTCACAGAATGTTTAGTTGTTAAGCTAATCATGCTTAAAACAAGAATAATTTTGACAGCCAAAACAGTCTTTTTTGATAAAAATGAAAATGATAACATACACGGTTTTTCCATGTCTTGAGTGTGCGCGCCATCTACTGATTTAAATAATTATTTAAAGTAACACTTAGACAACATACATTGATTAGTGTTTAGAATTGTTTCAAACAATTCTGTCAGGTTTATTTAACATACACGATTATCTGTGTTATTGTTTAAAATATCACTTACTAATTTTTTTTAAACAAATATAACAAATTTGCTTATATCTTACAATTGCTAAAAACAATAATAGTTTTATTTTCATATAAGTTAAATTGATATAAAGTTATGTAATTGTCAAATTAATTTCAAAAGCAATTTAATTTTGTCATCACAGGTTTCAGTTTTATCAACATATGTTATTAAATTTTATTAAAAATCATTATTTAAATAACTGTAACAAATTTATACTAAAAGGTTAGCACAAAAAATGTTGAGTATCACACGTTGTGAAAGAATGTTGCACTTTCTGGACTAGTGATACAAATAACTATTGTTCTATACTTCCGTAAAAAGTGAGCTGTATCAAAGCTATTTCATAATATTTTTACTGAAAATACTAATATTTAAATCTCACGATTCCCAAAACAACGTTAACATCCTTTGTTACTTTTCTTGTGGCAGCTTCTAGGTATTTGTAATTCTGTAGTAATGTTAATTCTCAGCACATTTTTAATAAAATAAATTCAACATAAAATACTTAGAATGTTTACAACTCACGCACTTCATTGATGTTACAATAGTGTATTGTTGAACGAGTGTTACAATGACGACAATTGTAATCCGAGCGTTACAAAAAAGAATTGCATCATTTTATTTTTATTACTTAGTTATTTAAATGACACTTAACATCGGTTAACGCCATGACATGCTTAATCAATACTACCAAGTAACTGTTAGTCTATGTTACATCCTTTTCTTTCTATAAAAAAAATTAAATTTATAAATTGAGTCTATTAACCGGCTCACTCACGCTACCAAATAGAGTTATTAGTTTAACGAGTAGTTGTAAGGCTTCTGTTTTATAAACAATAATCTCTTCTTTCTTTGGATTTGCTGGTTGACTTTCATCCAACGACGATTCAGGCACAACTTTATGTTTTTTTAAACATTTGTGCAGTTGATTTTTTTCTGGCTTAAATTTCTTTTGTCCGATTTGTCGTCTTTGTTGGTAATAATTATTGATCTAGGATTTTTTGTATTTTCCGTAACTTCTTCAGGTTTCCAATTGCGGTGATCTATGTACTTAGTAGGTTATTTGGTCACTGACTTTGAATGTTTTTGATCCTTTAGCGTTTCCGTTACCACACTTTTGTTGTTTATTTCTTAGCTTTTTTAGTTCACACTGAATATTTACGATTATTTGCGGGTTTAACGTTTCAGGTGTTCGACTTCTATTGCTAATCAATCGCTAGATAAATGAGCCATTGGTATTGTTCCTAGGTGTATTCCTGTAAGTAATGCTAATTGTGAATCGGTCTTATTCATAGCACATTTTCTAAGAATATTTTTGGCTATTTGTACAGTTCTTTTGACTAATCCATTTCTTCTTGGAATATTGAAAACCATTATCTGACTACAATTTGGACTATGCCATAAACTAAAAACTAATATTTTGAAATATCTATAACTCTACTTGAGGTTTGTTTTATTATCATTATCATTATAGATATTGCCTTGTCCGCTTTAGGCAACTTTGTATTCTAAAGTGTCCTTTGTGTATGCTTTCAACATTTTTTCTATTTATCATTTTGGCACCACTACTTTACCACCTTTGAATACAACTTTTTTAAAGTGTGTTAGTTTGTTACGCAGATTAATATAATATCTAGAAGTTCATTTACTGTTTCGAAAAACCGTCGCAAATGAAAGTCTGTAGAGTTTGTAATTCTGTGTCGTTTTATGTAGCATTTTCTATTTCTTATAAAATCGTACTCGGCAACGTTTTTGAAAGGCCTGGTCTTAGCCGAAAGTCGCTTATAATCGGTTTCTTTTGCTGTATTTGATATTGACAACACTACTACTTTTACTTCTTGTTCCGTTTCATCATAAATCCGTTTACAATCTCGACCTAATGTATCAGTCCCTTTTTTATACACAATCCTAAGCGAGTTCTGTAACACGTCAAAGAGTATATTTTGTAGTCTAGCCGGTGATGCATATATAGGTTTTTTGAAAATAATTTCTAGTGGTTTGTGATTAGTTTTTATCGTTAAGTTTTTCCCGTATACATATTCGTGGAACTTTTGACAAGCAAACTGGATTGCTGTACTTTCTTTCTCGATTTGTGGATAATTTTGTTGACTGGTTACCAACGCTTTAATAGCATACGTATCAGGTTGCTCATTTCAGAGTAAAATCACTCGAAGACATTATAAACTTGCATTTACTGAAAGTTTGACATTTTAGTTAACGTCAAAGTATTTCAACAATGGCGATGTGGTTAATACTTTTTTGATTTCTTCAAGCACATGTTTTCTTAACCATTCGACGTCCTTCTTTAGTAATTTTCTAAACGGTAAAGTTAATTCTGATAGATTTGGTATGAATTTATATAATTTTTAATTTTTTCTTTGTTAGAATGTGCTTTGCTGAATTCAAAAAATATATATTTTTTGTTTAGTTTTAAACCTGACTTTAATAAGTTTTAAAGTACCGAATAGTTTCTTTCAAGTTTTCTTTACTATTAGCATATATTAACATGCCACTCATGGAACATTGTTAAGGTTTTCGAACTATTACGACATGCTATTTTGAAATATCTCTGGGGCTGAATGTCGTCAACTGCGTTGTTCGTAAGAAATAGCAAAGGCTAAGTATAAAGTTTTTGCTTACCCTTATTTGCAAAAACTTTTTTTTACAATCTCTTTACAATCTCATCTAGTTTGGCTGAGTTCCTTTTATATATTTTTAGTGGATGTCTTTTTCAAATATTCTTGTTTACATAAGAAGGATTGATGCATATTCTAGTATCTCTATTATTTCTCACAATTACCATAGGACTTACAACAGCTGTTAGTTATTTGACCAGCTCAATAACTTTTAATTCAACTATTCTGTCCAGTTTTTTTTTCATTGATACCGTATTCTTTAAGGAATTTTTCTAGGTGAATGTATTCTGAATTTCGGATCTTCTACCAAATCTATATCGTATTCATAATTTTTTAAACAACGTAAACCTGTAAAAATGTTGTTTTTTCTTATAAAGTTTCTTGAATTTTCTTCATTAAGTTTTAATTGACAAGAACTTTTTCCAAAGACAGGCTTATCGTGACCGTTTGTATCTGAGGCGATTTGTTGCATAATTGCCTTGTCATTGTGTACCATTCGTATTGTTGTAACCATTGTTTCCAATTGTTTTCAATTGGTTTCATTGTTTTTGATTACAAAGTTAAACGGTCACCCTGTTTGGTTGTTGCTACATCTTGCATTTTATGTCGGTTTACTTTTTTACACACTGGTCGACAATTAATTGCACACTTTTGAGACCATGTAACGTTGTTTACGCGTTTGATAATTAACATTAAGCGTATAACAAGTCTTTATTACGTAGTTATTTACTTGACACTTAACATCGGCTAACGCTATAGCACGCTTAACCAATACTACCAACTTAACTTTTACTTTAATAACTATTAGTCCATGTTACAACAATGACGACAATTGTAAGGTGAGCTAAGCAATATATTAGGGTTAAAAAAGGAATTGTAACATGTAATTATCACTAAATATGTAATTATTACTATGATATATTATTTGTTCTTCATGTTTAATTGTAATAGTCATTTATTTATACTTATTTATTGATTTTAATTATTTACTGTGTAATAGTTCAATTTTTGATCATGTTTTTGTTGATTACTCTTAGGTCGTGTTCACGTTTTTGAAAATTCGGAGCAATTTAAATTTTCTATTGGCCTGAAGAAATGCACATTTTGTGCACAAAACGTAGCCAGAAAGAAAAAACTGAGTAGTTTTTATGTCCCTTTTTAAATAAAGAATTAAAATTTATTAATTAGAAGTTAAATAAGAAGGATAAAGAAACCTTGCCATTGAATAATAAACAAATAATAAAAAATAATAATATAATTTAGTTAACAAGTGATGCTTTGATGTTTTTAAACGAACCAGAAATTTTTATGTATATATTACATAAAGTTTTATTTGGCTAGCTAAGTTTGTAGGTAACTGCAATGGCAGTTTTTTCCTTACGTGTTTCTCACTTTTAAATTATAAAACCCAATATCGACTGCAGCTGAATTGTGGATGTTTATAAAGTATTTTACTTACTAATTAAAATTTAATTAAATTCAAATGATATGGTAAGGTAATGCACAATATTTGCTTACGAAAGTCCTTCATATATAGCACATAGCAAGAAATAGCAATACCATTGCTTCTTTGTTCCTTAGTTATTTATGCAATTTTATAATTTGTTTATGTGTAATTTATTTAAAATACTTTTCGCGTGGCTCTTACCGTTGTTGGTGTAGTTACGTAATGACAAAAACAAATTCTAGAGCGGCGAAGTGATAAAAAATAAAGTTTAGATAAAACTACGTTTTTTTTTAAGTGAATTATTACAAGTACATTTAAAAAACGACAACTTTTTAATTTTAGTTATACTTTTAAACATTTTTTAAAATTTACTACAATTTATTATACAGTGTGTCCGAAAAGTATGGAATATATTATACAGGTCGATAAATATGCACTTTACACGAAGAAGTTGTAAATAAAAGTTGTTTATCACTTAGTTATCTATCACCTGGGAGACAGCAATTTAAATTTTTGCTGTAAACAAAATCGCAACGAATAACACTTGCATTTTTTTAAATGGCAAGGCACGTCTTTATTATACTCATTTGATAGAGTCTTTTTTTTCTCTTTTCAACCATATGAAACTTGAATACCTTTACAACAAAAAATTTTCAAGAAAAACAAGGACATGTCTAACAAATTTATTTTACTGAGCAGTATTAATCAGATACGTAATATGTAGCATTGAAACAATTGAATGCACTTTAGAACACTGTCACACTTTGCTATTTGTTAGTGCTTGAAATATGGCTCAATTATCTGAGAAACATAGAATTGAAATTTTAATGATTCTGGGATATGGAGATAGAAGAAGAACCCAAGACGAAGTATGTAATTTATTTAATAACGTGCATCCAGAATTAAACATTTTGCAGTCCACGGTAAGCAAAATTTGGCGAAAATTTCAAGAGACAGGTTCGGTGAAAGATGCGAGTAGAACTGGTAGACCTTTGTCATTAAGTAATGTGGAACGAGAAAATGTGTTCTTGTCTGTTGAGGAAAATCCACAAATTTCTGTTCGGCAAATTGCTAGAGACCATAATTTGAATAAATCGGCTGTACATGACGTTTTAAATAAAAAATTTCATCCTTATAAAGCTTGTGTAGTTCAAGAATTATTTGAAGACGATTTGCACAGAAGGCTGGAGTTTTGTGAAACTATAACAAACAAACTTGAACGAGATGCACATTTTCATAAAAATATCCTTTTTACTGATGAGGCCACGTTTTGTTTAAACGGCACAATTAACAAACAAAACACACGTTACTGGTCTTCACAAAATCCTCACTGGTATCTAGAAGGACACACCCAATACCAGCAGAAAGTCAACGTCTGGGTAGGAATGATTGGAAGTCAAATTTTGGGGCCATATTTTTTTGAAGGTAGTTTAACGGCGAATATTTATCTCGATTTCTTAAGATTTGAGTTAGTTCCTGCTTTAGCCGAGTTATTTCCACATGAAGTAGATCCAGATATACCTCATAACAGAATATGGCTTTAACAAGACGGGGTACCTCCACATTTTGGAATTAATGTCCGCCACTTTCTTAATAATACTTTTCAAAATACATGGATAGGCAGAAGAGGTACGATAGAATGGCCTGCTCGCTCGCCGGATTTAAGTCCACTAGATTTTTTTCTTTGGGGCTATATTAAAAGCAAAATTTATGTAAATAGACCTGATAATGTTGAAGATTTGAAAAATCGCATTAGAGTTGAGATAAGAGCTATAACTCGAGATATGATTTCAAAAGCAATCGATGGTTTTAAAAATCGAATTTACCACTGTCAATATATGAATGGTTTACATTTTGAACATTTATTGTAAGTTTAAATACATTTTTTTGTTATAACAATTTTATGTAAAGATATTTAAAGTTTAATATTTGCTATTGTGACAGTGCATTCAATTGTTTCAATACTACATATTACGTACCTGATTAATACTGCTCAGTAAAATAAATTTGTTAGACATGTCCTTGTTTTTCTTGAAAATTTTTTGATGTAAAGGTATTCAAGTTTCATATGGTTGAAAAGAGAAAAAAAGACTCTATCAAATGAGTATAATAAAGACGTGCCTTGCCATTTAAAAAAATGTAAGTGTTATTCGTTGCGATTTTGTTTACAGCAAAAATTTAAATTGATGTCTCCCAGGTGGTAGATAACTAAGTGATAAACAACTTTTATTTACAACTTTTTCGTGTAAAGTGCATATTTATCGACCTGTATAATATATTCCATACTTTTCGGACACACTGTATATTAAGGTTGAGAAGTGTGTTATTATAACCTAAGGGACAGATTATACCGCGTGACGCGAAGCGTCGAGGGATATAAGTGGCGCAGGTTATAATAATTTTCTCAAACGTAGTTAATGTACAATTTTTCCACTACGAAAATTATTAAAATCTTTTTACCTAGTCCTAAATCAAATGTAAAATTTAAGATATGAATTTCAAATTAAAAATCAAGTAAATGTTCTGTTTTATAATTGTCACAGCGGTCACCAGTTTAATACAATTATTTTTAATGTAGTTGTGAATGTAACATAAGCTTTTTTTCTAAGATTACTAAGAATGTTAAAAAACATTATTAAATCTAAAATATATTTAGTTCAGTAATATTTACATTTAGTTAAGAGCGGACATCACTTAACCTACAGTTTTAACGTCAAATTTATTTAATTGACAGTTTAAAGTTAAATCTGATAGATAGCTTTGTAAACTTTTCTTTAAACTGTTGTAGAATTATCAAAGAAATGTAAATATGTTTATTATTAACCAGTAATGAAATATTATATAACTGTTGTAATAATGAAGAAAAAAGTATTTTACGAAAGATTGGTGTTTGAACTGCACGATTAAATTTAAATTCGAATTTTAAACAATGTGAGGTAACTGATTTTTTTTATACTTACATATTTCAATTCTTCATGCTCATTAAATAACATTGAAAGCGTCAAACATATGGCTTTAAAATCAATCGTAATGGGTACTATTCAATACAAATGCCAATTGTTTATTATTGAATTCGATACAATAGAGGTAATAATGCTTTATTATTAGTGTTTAACTAAATGATATTTAAACATATGTTATACGTTTACGTTTTATATATTTCTGACGTTTTTTTAAATATATTTACAAAGTAATTAATTAGATATAATAATAGTAGTAGTTTGTGTTTAAATACTGTTTAATTGTTATTTTTATTTTGTTGAGGCTGAATAAACATACCTGTATTTAAATTGAAATGTTTGTAGTGTCTGTAAGATATGTTATTTATTAGAAAGAATTTATCGTCTACTTTAAATTATAGAAAATAGTTGATGTTCAAGTTCATACGGATTGGTACTTTTTGGTACTTCAAAATTATAAATACAAGTAGATTAAGAATATATAAATAGTTTTTATAGTTTTTTACACTTGTTACATTCCTTTCGTGCTATATATTTAAAAACTTTTTGTTTTATTGTGTTCAAATGTCTGATGCAAACAATAACGTATGGTGGCAACGAATTACAATATTATAATAGAATAGATAGATTTTATCACAAAAAAATTGCATAATAATGGCAAATTACATTCAAAATTTTATATATGTAATTTTTTTTACCATTACCAGTTATATAGGCTTTCATTATTACGTATGATAGTAGGTTGTGAAGTAGCACTTCTTTAAGCACAGCTCATTATTAACTAGTAGTTAATAATATTTACAGTTTCTGAATACACTATAACAGTTTTAAAGCTTTTTAATTTGAAATTAATCTTAAATTTGAGTTGTAATTTGTTAACAGGTAAAAAGATTTGAAAACGTCTACTAGTGGAAACATTCTATATAGACCACGGTTGAGAAAATGATTATAACCCGCACGACTTATATCACAATATAATTTGTGGCTTAGGTTATAATCATACATTTCTCAACCTTGGTATATAACATACTAGTGTACAATCAAACTACATTACATTTGGTTGTTATACGATAGTGTACACAAATAGGTTACTTACATCTTAGTTTTTATATTAATAATTAATAACCAAAAAAAAGTTAAACGTAACACTTGGTTTTCTATGCCTCATATAGCAGAGCAAGAAGGTCTATTATATATTCTCTTCTACATGAAAATATCCGAGAACAATTGTATCTTTTAATTTTGTTCTTTTTTTGATTACAAAGTTAGTGCATTTTTTCCAAATCACTTTTAATGAGAGCGCTAGTAAGTATTACAAATGTTTCTTAATTTTTCTTTGCGTTTCGGTTTAACATCCGAAACTACAACAGGCAGTACAATTTTCAGTACAGCATTTTTAATTATTTGATGTTGGCACAGATGTTGGTGTATTAAACAAATCAAGACTGTTAAGATTAACAATTGCTAACGTTAAAGCTGTGGTTTTGTTTTAATGTTTACAAACGAGTTGGTTTCATAAACCTTCAACAACTTTGTTTACGCTTTACCTTTATGACTTGTCATAAAAATTACGTTCTCGAGCATATTGAGTCTTGAACAAACAAAATGTGGAGTCAAGGGACTGCATACGATGACTACGGGTGAGGTCGTAGAGTTTGAATTACGATGCTCTTTTTTTTGTTTTTGAAACTTTTGCAAGCTGTCGTCCACACCAGTTTTTCTTTGATATGTTTAGAATGCTCTATAAAGTAATCGTTTTTAAGGAAACAAATAAAATAAAGGAATGCAGTTGCTAGTGTCCGAAAATGTACAAGCAACAATAATATTCGATTCTCTTCTTTCTACTTGTTTTTGTTTTTTTTTCTGATATAATGTTAGTAAATTTTTGTACAGTGCTAGTGTTAATGCTAGTTTCGCCACTATTATTAGCATTAAAATAATATTTTACCGAAATTCCTTGTAAAAGAGAAAAATATAGAAACTTATTCTTTATTAAAATACCTTGCTCTATTAAGGCTGTTTATTTTAGATTTTGTGCGATTGGCTTCGTATCGTTGTAGTGGGTAGTTTTCTTAAACTATGCGTTTACATATTTTGGCTAGTTTTACACCTCCGTTTCTGTTAAAGTTTTTGAGGTTTTTCTCAGTTTTTATAGCTTTCTTGTAAAGTCTTGGTCACAATCTTCTTTCTTTCACTAAGATTTTTGTTTTTTTTAATTCAATAAAATGCCCGCTGTCCACTATGTGTTATGCAACAGCTGATTTTTTCACGTGGTTATGTGTCTTCTTGTTCGCATTTATTTGAAATTTGTACCGCTTTCTTACCCCCCCAAAAATAAATGCTTAGCGTTAGAGACCCCATTCCACCCGGTGTCTTCTATGCACCAAATAAACATTTTTTTACCATGTCTACGAATAGACAGAGGAAGCTGCGATGGAATCACCCCTGTTCCTAACTCTAACCAGCATATGCATAAAAACTTTTGAGAAGTAAGCCCTACAAGCAACAGCAGTAAAACAAAAACTATGGTTTTGATACGTGGACGACACATTCGTCATCTGGTTAAACAAAAACAACACTCTGATGAGGTTCCTGAATCATTTCAACAAAATACACTAAAACATCAATTTCACCATGAAAGTAGAAGACGAAATGTTACTATTTATAGAAGTGCTGGTCAAGAAGAATCTTTAAGACACCAGCTATACAAAATGCTAATTTACACCGACAGATCCTTCCATGCGGAATTTCATCACTACCCAGCAGAAACATAAAGCGCGATAAACACCCTGATACACCCCGGAGCTCGGACCATATGCAAACTAGAACATTTAAACCAAGAACTAAACCACATCAGAAAAAATGGCTATACAAACGGAAATCAAATCCTAAAATAAGAAAAGAAGTTATAGCCACAATTACCATATGTAAAAAAATCTACAAATAGAATAAAACGTCTCCTGAAAAAATGCAATATTAACACCGTGTTCAACACCACAAGAAGGTTAACGTAAATTTTTCCGAAAAAAAACGCAGCCATAAAGAAGCATCCCATGTGTCTGAGAAAAAGGTTACATAGGACAACACAATTTATTGAATTATTGTAAACACAACACTAACAAGTAATAAACATAAAAGTTTTATTGTTTTTTTAGCGTCATCCCAAAAAAAACTACTTTTTGCATTGAAGGCATGAAATCCAACTTTTAGATAAAGTTGAATATTGGTCATTGCAATATAAACATAAATCGTGTGGTTCTTTTTCAGACTCTTGAGAGCTTTCTTTAACTCCCATTTTTTGCCTTTTTGAAAAAAAACATCTTTTCTCTTCCTTTTTTCTATTTCTGCCAAACAGATTTAACAATGTTTTTTGTGCTACCTTTACCTAATTTGTTTTCTCTATTGCTGCAGTCAGTTTTTTTTTGATAAAGAGACAATGTAAGAATAGAAGTTTTGCTTCTTTTTCTTTACAATTATTTAACGGTGGTACCTTGCTTTGGCATAATAACTTTCGGAGAAAGGCCTGGAAAGCTAGAGCTGCTAAATGTTTTTATTGGTGCATATGAGTGTTAGGCATATAGGAACATTGGGGTAGATGGTTATTTTGAGTGTCGGTTCATCGACTGTAGGAGCATCTGGCGATTCAAGCTCATCGACTAGGGTAGGACCGGATTATCTTTTAGGCTAAGGACCGATTTGGGTTTCAGTAATGGGAGTATTAGTTGTATCTGCTGGCAAGAACTCATCACCAGTAAAGATTAATTGGTCAAGGCTAGTTTTCTCGCGATTTTTGAGTGTAGTTTTCATGTTCGGAGCATTAACAAAGGCTTGTCTAAATAAGGTTAATATTTGGAATAAAGTAACTTTACTTGGATTTGATCGACTCAAAGGTTCCATCTACATCTAGAGCCAGGAGTCTGTGCGAACAGTGAGGTGGAAAGAACAATAAAATTACGCCATTGTCACGGGCTAGATCGATTACTTTGAGATTTTTGGTGTAGGGTGCATGCCCATCAAAAAGTAAGAGTACAGGAGTTTTTTTGGATTAGAAAATTTAATAAACTTTGTAAACTACTTCAAAAACACTTCCACAGTCATTAACCTCAGCCCAACCACCAAGCGGCAAACTTAATTGACATACTTGTTTTTTTTCTCGGGAAAAATCAACATTGGAGACATAAAATTCCCTGCAACAGAATAACAAATTTTGGCCGTTACCATATTACACGTTCAGCAGAGCTCAAAACGCCCACTTGACGTTGTCCTCTATTTGCAATAATTGTTGAATGTTGCTTTGCAATTACTGTAATACCGGTCTCGTCGCAATTATGATTTTTTTTAACAATAATTTGATTTAACAATGTAAAAACCTGCACTACTGCTACTCTGTTGAACCCATTGCACGCGCTCCGGAGATTATCTCGAGTCTTCTTAAGCTTAATTCTGAATGGCACTAGTTGATAGGTTAAATTTCTTAGTTCTTTCATAATTAAACCAAATAGTCTTTTTTGCATATCTTTTAAATACGAAACCAGTTCTACCTGTTGTACTTTAGTCAAAACACATTAATATTTGGCAACCATATAATTTGGATTATCCTTTTTTTACACATCATTTTATTGTAGTTTGTGGAACTTTAAACTGGTCTGACGTTTTTTCCCAGCCTATTTCGCGTCTAATTCCCGTATCTACCGCTAGTTTAATAGTTTCAGTACTCCACTGCTAACAGTTTTTTAACATATTTGCGAACCATCGCACCTCACCCCATCTTGCACCAGATATTTTTAATAACAAAACATAACCTCTCACCAGGCATTCTTTACCAATATCGTAAAGTAACCGTATCAAATGATACTTAAAAACACGTCCTATACAATAAACTAAATAACAAGTCTCAAAGCAGATAAA
The DNA here is from genome assembly GCA_035610365.1 of Aquatica leii. Classification (NCBI taxonomy): domain Eukaryota; kingdom Metazoa; phylum Arthropoda; class Insecta; order Coleoptera; family Lampyridae; genus Aquatica; species Aquatica leii. The sequence goes on along the minus strand of CM069433.1, from coordinate 174,439,246 downwards.
CCATTAACTTACTTTGCATTAAAAATGCAGAAAAGTTATACGAACACACACAATTTTACCACGTTTGCTCGAAAACACTCCCAATTGTTTGCAATCACCTGATTGTTGTTGACAAATAATAAATGACACTCTACCACGTAATACTAGAGGACGCTAGTAATATCGATAGCCCGGAAGGGCAAGTTTTCGTTCTGCCTCGGTACTTCATATTCCCCGGTGTCCTTTACTCCTGTTAGATCTGCCACTTAAAAAATATGTATTTACTCTTACTGCGTTGAAAATAGAGAGTAGTTGTCTATGTGAATTTTTGGTAAGCAATAAAGTTGGGGTTCTGATGTTTGACCGGCTCAAGTTTCGATGCAATTTTTTAAGTTCGATTATTGTATTTCAATAGATACTTCCCTTTCTATTTTCTTGACTTGGTTGTTTTTGATATTTTTGTATGCGGGATCTGAGAGTATGTGCTTCCTGGTGTATTTTTCGGTATCTATTACATTTTCTTTGTCGGTTAGTAGTATTTTGTACAGTAGTTTTTTTATGGTTTGTTTTAATATTGAGGTTTGACGGTTCGTAGGACATGCACTGTATTGTCTCTGACTTTCTCGGCTACGTCCGTTGGTAGATGCCGACACGTTGTTTATAAGGCGTTGATTATTTTTTTTAGGAATGTGTTTGGGGCTAGATCAAAGTTAAATTGTTCAGCAAGCCTATCGATTGCGTTGTTGTTTTGTTGGTTAGCGCCAAATATAGTTTCAATAGATCGTTTTAGCTTGGTTCACCTGAATTTTTGTGTTTTTGATCCCTTCTTGTAGTAAGGCGGTGCTGGTCTTTTGTAAAATCTTACTTGCGGCTCTTGTTTGGATGCGGTGCTTGGATTCTTTGCTGCACCGTCCTAAGAACTTTACTTGGCTTAAAAGTTTTTGTTTTCTTGTATTTTCAAAACAAAACAGATTTCCTCCTTGTAGAGGTTCTTTAGTCCTGTTTGTAAACTTTCCTGGTCTCGCGCAATGGTTTGATCCAACATTATTATTACTATTTAGAGTATTGTGAAAGTGCAAAAAATAGTTAAAAACATTGTCAATAACTTTCTGCTATAAAAATACGCGACGGTTTATGAAGAAACATTTCAAGATTTGGTAAACACAAAATAATGCTTACAGCACATCAAACTATATTTCATCGCCTTATTTTGAGAGGAAAAACAAAATAAAATATTTTTTTAGCTTATGGTCACATAAAGTCACTATAGAAAATACTACACTTCAGTAAAACTTTCTTACAACGCTAAACTTACCAGCAGTAACAATAAATGCTGACAGTTACAATTAACGTTTATACCAACTGTACTATTACTGGAAAACAAACGAAATTTGTCGTGCTAGTAGTAGTTAGTAGTTTTTTTAGTTTGTTGTTCAGTTCAATCTTAGAATACAAAATATCGCGTATTGAAATAGAATCTGTTTCGATACTGAATTGCGTTTTATAATAACTTTATTACAAACGCAAAATAAAAATAAAACATTTTTGAATTAATATTTTAATAAAAACCTTACATTAACTCACACATCAAAATAGAGCAAATGATAACTTTTTATAAAAAATACTAGTTGTTATGTTTTAGTTATTTAACATTAAACATTTTTTTTCTTATGATTAGCTGTTAGCACACACAAGGAGTTTTTAATGAATTGTTATTTTAAATCAAATCAAACAGCGTGGGCGTTTTATTATCAACATTGTTATTACTTAAGCTTGGTACAATCTAAAGTAAATTCTATTCATAGTTTAAAAAATAATTTTGGTAATAAAGTTTATATTCCGCTAAGAACTTTTAAAATTGTTTATTAACTATTAAATTCTTAAACACTTTATTACACATACATTAAACACAAGTGTTTTTATTAGTTGCAATAATTCTAAATTTATTTTTAATTCAAAACTATATTATATGCAAGTCAGTAAATTCAAAAACCAGGAGTATAATTCAACCAAATCAAGTACCAAATTATACGCTTATTAGCGGTTCTTATATATACTAATTTAAAACCGATAATATAAGTTTTTTAAAGTAAATACGAGATACCTAAACCTATACATAACAACCGGAGGGTTATGAATTCATAACGTCCTCTCATTACGCTCTCCTACTGAAAAATGATATTTTTTTTATAATTTTGTTTAGATTTAGATAATAACAGCTTTTTATCTCTGTTTGTGCATTTTAGCAATTCTTGCATTTTCATTGAGATTGTAAAATCAATTTGACAAGTAAATAATAAAACGTCAAACTATTTATTGTTTTAAACTAGATATACTCGGAATAAGAACTAAAGTAATTGTTTATTTTTAGTTTTTATTTTATATGAAATATAAAATAAAATCTTGTATGCACCACTGGCGTTACTAGATAATTACGCTCATTTAGCAACATAAATCCCTCAGTCTGCATCACGTTGCTCTCCGGGCGTAATCATCGTAATAACATACCTTACAGGTTCTATCAGAAATCATTTTGTGTTAAGATGTAACTGTAACTTTATGTATTGTTTTATAAAAGTTACTGTTTTTCAGCTGTAAAGTTTGTATAATATATCTTATATAGTTTAATTTAAAAAAAAGTTAGGTTATTAACAAGTGCTTAAATATAGATAAATAAAATATTACTTTTATTCTTGATCTAGCTTAAACCATCGTCATAAGAACGACAAGGTAGACGTTGGCAGTATTTTTATCATTGATTTTAAAAGTTTCCTGTTTTTATGATTAATGACTTAAATATTGTTTTTAATGTATCTTTTAGCATTAGCGTATTATTTGTTCAAAACATCTTTAAATTATACAGTCTTTTTTGTTCAGTGTGTATTATAAATTCTTGCTTGTCATTTAATTCAAGCTTTTATGAACATTAATCGAATAGAAAATAATTTTTTGGTGTATTTAAAATGTTTTTCTAGTTTTGTAAATCATTAGCACTATTTTTCATTTTTTAGCTACGTTTATTAAAAACTACATTTTATGAAAAGTTATATTTCTGGTAATTATTTTTGCTTTACCTATTTCTATTTTTGACAATTAAGTTAATGTAATTTATTATTTCATGTAGTTTTTTTGTAATAAAATTATCTTTCTCTTTACAATAAATAAAAATCTTATTTAGAAGAATTTTAGATAGCCAAGTTTTAAAGGATAATTCTTTAATTAGATCATCCATAAATTTTTATTGTTTGCTAGAGCCTTTTTTTGTTGTACTGCAATCAATAATGTAGTTGTTTACGTAGTTTTACAAAATTTCTATTATATAGAACTTGGCTGTCCGCCTACTTACTTTTTAGTTTGAACATCATGTATTGTTAAAAATTCATGTTTCTTTTAAAATTCAAATGAAATAATGATAAATAAAAATAGAGTAACATAAAACATTATGGCATTAATTAGTTTTTTGCTTGTTTACTTACATTTTAATTATTAATTAAAGTTTACATTGTTAACATAATATTAAATACTCAGAAGTGAATAACTTGTAAGGGAAATCATTTTTTTTATAATTTTATTTTAAACGCCATGCTAAAAGTAAACACAGTATTACCTAAAGGATATATCTTTGAATCCTGAAGAGGAAATACTAATCTGTATAAAAAAATTAAAACGCAACAAAGCACAATGAAGTGATAAAATACTCTCAGAACTCCAAAAAGAAGGCGACATAAGAATAATAAAACTATTAAAAACACTACTAAATAAATGTCTAACTGAAATGGAAATTCCAGCCCAGACTAGAACAACTCGCTAGTAGTCTTACTATACAAAAAAGGTGATCTAAAAAATTACAGACCAACATCTTTGCTGTCAAGGGTATATAAACTATTAACAAAAATAATTATAGACAGAATGGAGAATAAATTAGAACTCTACCAACCCGTTGAGCAAGCAGGATTTAAAAAAATTATGGTAATTGCAAACATATACTAGCAATAAAATCCATCAGAGAAAAGTCAACGGATTATAACCTTCCCTTATATCTAGCTTTCATCGACTACGAGAAAGCTTTTGACAGTCTGGAACTACGGGCAATTGAAAAAGCTTTACAAGGCAGCATAATAGTATGGAAGGAAGCTCAACCAACTGAGATATGCTGACGACGTTGTAGTAATAACCGATAATTTTGAAGACTTACAGAAAATGTTAGAAAAAATACAAATTGAATCCAAATGAATTGGTTTAAAACTAAATAGACAAAAAACAAAAATAAGCACAAACCAAAATAAAACAGAAATATTGTATTTGACAATCATATTATAGAATATGTTAATAAATACATATACTTAGGACAGGTGAATAAATGCAACAAATCAAGCCAAGACGCCGAATTACAGTGACGTATACGATTGGCATTTGGAAAACAAAACAAAATATTCAAAGACCAAAAAATACCTCCAAAATTAAGAAGTGCGGTCTTCAATCAATGTTTGTTATCGGTATCATCCTACGCTGCCTTAACAAAACCTTATTAGAAAAATGTACAGAAACTTAAAGTGCAATGGAACGACAGACGCTGAATATTAAACTGACCGATAAGAAACGGAATGTGGACATCAGAAACAAGACAAAATTAAGAGATATAAAGGAAGAAGTAGCTTCGCTAAAATGGAAATGGGTCGGTCACACCATGCGTCAAGTCGACGGGCGCTGGAGTAAAGAAAAACGACAATGGAGGCCCTATATGGGAAAAAGTAGTAAAGGCCGGCCACAAACCAGGTGGATCGACGATTTGAAGAGAGCAGCGGGTTTGGGTTGGATTAGAAAAACCCAAAACAGAGATTTGTGGAAAGCAACAGGGGAAGCCTATATCTAATAATGAATATTGACGGGCTAATAAAGAAAGAAAGAGAGCAGTAAAGAAAATATAAGTTTTATCGTAATTTTGTATGGAAATATTAAACGAGAATAGAGTCGTATGATAATTCACCAATTGTTTGTATTTAACATTTGTCCGTGAAATGGCTGAGAATTGTTTCTTATAACCTCTTCATCGCTGGAAGATGATGAATCAGCAACACCAATGACATGGAGAATTTTCTGTGATAACAAATGATGAGCAAGACCGCTTCTTATCAAGAATTATTGCATTAGTATTAAAAACTCATAATTAGTATTAAAAACTCTAAATCCAAACACTTCAAGCTGTTGTTTACCATTTATACTTTTAGTAGGATGTAATAGGTTAGTGCGAATTGATTGCAAACTGGAGGGTATGTCTTTTATAGAACTTTTTTTTAGAGAAGCACAAAAATGAGTATTTTAGGTTAATCTTTTCAAATCATTAACAAAATGCTCAGTAAACTGTCATAAATTCGCGGTTTTCTTCCACCAGTAGTCCACTGTTGGCACCAACCAATGTTGGTGTCGACCCCAGGGTTCGCATAGGTTGAATTATGTTCTTAGACAATCAGCCTGATGCTATATCACTCTCCTTATGAATAGCGATGTCGTTATCTAGCCGAATCGTTATTTTTGTAAAATTGGTATGCTGTATAACTTATAACGGTTCCACTCATATCGACTCTCGTTATCCACTCTCGTTAATTTAAACCATAACGATTATGATATAACGGCGGCGTTTTGGTAGCCGTTATAAACATAACAATTGTGATGTATAGGCTTGAGAGCTTTTTCTGTATGAAAAAATGAATTTTGGAGATGTTTTACGCGTGGCATTATACGAGGAACGAAAAAATGAAATCAGAAAAAGAGCATTTTCAGTTTTACCGTGTATTTTAGAAAGTAAGGTTAGAAACGTATTCTTTCATACAGGCAAAGAAGCATTTTGCTCGAAAACAGCGACCCGTTTGACGTAACTACGAAAACTAAATGTATAAAAAAGATGTAAGTTATGTAACGGTGTCTTTTGCAACTCAGTTTTATTTCGAATTAATACACGATGCTTATACTTTTACGTATTAATTAAGGCCATTATTCAATAAAAAAATTGGGGCTATTGAGGGATGATGTGCGTCACTTCATGGAGGTCGTGGCAAACATTTGAATTTTATTTCATACCAGGTAGTGTTAGTCTGGATTTTTTCTATTTCAAAATCTACCGGCCAGATGTTTTACGACGGCACGGCGCATGCTTTATATCCTATTCACTCTTATACGTACGGCGGTCGTATAGCACTCTTTGTTTTTTTATAGGCGATACTTTTTCCAAAACAAGCATTGCAAGATAATGGGCGACATATCGATATAATTAAAATACCGATACAGCAAACCTAATTTACCAGTGATTGTTATGTCGATCCTTATCTTCGACCATTAAAATCTGATAGCGATAGGTTGCGAAGTATAACGAGAGCATCAGGCTGAATAAAGTCAACCCAATGAGAGTAACAAATAAACCATTTCCCTAAAACCTTGCAAAATAGAGGAAACTTGCACGTATAAATTTTTATAGAGGACAAAATTTACTATAAAAATAGTCCACGGAAAGGTACAATTACCTTCTATAGTTTAGAAGATACAAGTGTGCAAAGTTACACGATAATGTCTTACATTACATGAGAATTCTGTAACTCTAAAGGCGGGTTACACAAAGCAATTTAAAAATGTAACAACTGATTATTTCTCAAAACAATTGCTACACAGCCAATAAAACCATTTTTATTGGTGATGTAACAATTGATTTCAAAAATAATCATTTGCTACATTTTTGATTTGCTTTGTGCAACCGGCCTTTAAACTATTAGATATAATTATACCCTCTCGCGGACTTTTTTGCAGTAAATGTTCTGCTCTATAAATATGTTTTTGTGCAATTTTCATCTATACTGTACCGTTTTTGCAGCGTACAAGGCGGAAGCTCCCGCGGATCTGATTCTGCAATTACTATAGTTATTTTTCAGATGTGCGGAGTGAGATTAAGACTTATTATATTTTTAAACCATAAAACAAACATTGCATCCGAAAAATACAAAAAATGAAGTGAAATTGGGCACCACCGCAAGTTCCAGGTTTGTTTTATCTGAGCGTTTCATCGTATCGTTACACGAGCCTTCGAATCAAGCTCCCTATAAGTGTTTTCAACACTAACAAAATTACAAATGCGTTTAGTTTTTATACTTTTTTTTACGTTACATCTACTATAAGAATTATGGAGTTTGCATTTAATTAAAAGCTTTTATATATTTTTGTTAGTTTTGTTTAATATAAAACAAATATTAAAATTATCTGTTAAAGACAATTACTTCTGGTTATTAAGAATACAACACAATACGTTTTTTATACCAGAATATTTGCAAATGACGTTTTGAAACGTTGCAATAAACAAACAATTAAGTTCCTTTTGAACTGTTTTAACAAAAGCAATAATTTTCAAGCTTTATTTTTTATTTTATTTTAAAATGCCATTTACGTTTAAAAACAGCCGTGACATTTAAACTTTTTTGCGCTGGTTATTTTATTGAGTTTGTTGGAGTAAATGGTGTAGAGAATTACTGAGTTATACTCTGTACCTGACAAATTAGCTTGTAACCTACCAGTATTAATAGTTAGAAGGGCTTACAAGATTAGTGTATAAGCGTCGCCTGTTATTGGTGCTCCTATGTCCGTATCTTGGGAAATTCATTGGATAATTAGAAATAATTGGGTCTCTGTGTAACGCAATTTAACCTTGTTACGTTTTCAACCCCTTGTTAAGTATAAACAAAAATTATTAAAAACGTAATTAAAAGAACCAAAGTTACAATGGTGCATTCAATAAGTGACAAATATATTTCATTCTGCGTTTGACAGGACAAAAAATGAATGTAATACGAAACAACCAAAAAAATTGTGAATGCTGTACTTTAAAATATGACAAAGAAAAACTGAAAACGCGATATGCTATAAATTCATTTTTTAACAGCAACATTATTAACGATGGCAAAATAGAAATACAAGGATTTTCAATTAATCTCTTACTTATTTTTGAACCAGAGCGCATTTAACAAGTCCCCGCTTACTGTAAAGTCGTACCAATTGGATGTTATCGTCTAAAAACCTCAGCACGTGTTAGTTAATTTAAATTTTTAATTTCTTAGCGCAACCACTTGAGATTACAAATGCCAGTCTTAATTGCCTTTTTCCCTTTCAAACAGTTTTTGTAATTATTATTGTAGTCGAGTGTTTTGATAAGAGAGAAGAGGCTACCACTTAAAAGTGTGAATTTTAGAAAGTACTCTGATGTTAATATGGTGGGAAAGAATGTATCACAAGTTTAAATTATCAGAAAATACTTTTTTGGTTTACAGTGTAAAAATGTTTTTCATATACTATATAATTACGTTAATAAAATAACTTTTACTTAAATATTTTATTAAAATTTGATGTATTCAATTTTAAACAACTCTTACATAACTTTTAGTTAAGTAATTTCTATATTTTTTTAGTTAACGATAATGAAATTTAACAGATTGTTTAAATTACACGATTTATAAGAATTAATTAAACTAAAATTGGTTACTTTTAAAAATCTTATAAATTTTAATGTTTGTTAACAATTTTATTAGTTTATGAGTTAATCCGGTTCACTAATGTTGTAGACGATCAAATTCGTTGGTAGCCATTTCTTTTATTTTGATTATTCGTTATGTTAAGCACCTATGTGTACTATCAAAATTTTCACAAAAATTTTTTTTAAGTTCAAAACATATTGGGTAATTATTAATAAACTAAAATTTGTATTTTATTTGTATTTTCAAAAACAAATATAGACATATATACTTTACCATTTTATTTTTAATAACGTATAAAATTGTTTAATTTTAGCACGTATACTTGTTAGTACTTATTTATTATGTAGTTATTTTTGAGCTCAGTTTGTTTCCAACGTTGTGGATGACCAATCCCAATTTATACTAATAAACGTTTATCAGAGGTTATTTTCTGAAAATTTAGTTATTTTTAAAAATATTTTTTTGTAAATAAAATCACAAAAAAAAAAGATAAAAATCGTCAAATCAAAATAAGATAACGTGTAGAACCTATTAAAAGCTGCTTATTACAGTCACTGGATTTTCTAACAAATTCTATTTGATTTTGGTCTGTTTTAGTGTATTTGTACTAGTGTCTAAAAAATAAAATGTTGTTTAAGAAATTAAAATTGCCGCAAGTCATTTCTGGATCAAGCTTGTAAAACTCATTGTGGTTAAATCGCACAAGGAATGTTATTGACTCTACTAATTATTAAAGCATACACAGCATATATGTATGTCAACTACAGTTATAGTTTATTAGTTTTTATTTATTTCTGCCGAATTAAGTGTTGATTACATGCATCAGGGTATTAAACATACTGGTTTATTTCATTTACTAACTTACCCAAAGCATATCTAATATAATAAACTAAATCTCAAATTAAATTAAATGTGGTAAACAAAATAAATAGATTCCAAAGATGTATACATAATATAAAAAAAAAATTCTTATTCTAACAGAAACTGGAACCATTCTGTTTTGTTTCTATCCATGTTTTTTGTTTTTTTTTAGAATCTTGTTAAGATTGTTCCAGTTTTCTGGTGGCCTTCTTCTTGATCTTTGTGGTGTAATTTTTGTTTCCCATATTTGTTTTACTTGTCTTGTGTTATCCATTTTTGATAGATGTCCAAACCATTTTAATTGTTTTTCTTCTGTGAAAAACGGTTTTATATGTTTGTTTTATTGTACGCTGCAAAAACAGTACAATATAGATGAAAATTGCACATAAAAAATTTATTGAGCACAAAATTTACTACAAAAAAGTCAGCAGGAGTGTATAATTATATCTAATAGTTAAGAATTACATAATTTTAATGTAATGTAAGACATTTTGGTGCAATTTTGCACACTTGTATCTTCTAAACTATTGAGGGGAATTGTACCCTTTCGGCAACTTTTTTATAGTAAATTTTGTCCTCTATAAAAATGTTTATGTGCAACTATTTCCTATTTTGCACCGTTTTAGGGTAATAGTTTATTGGTTATTTTAAGTTATTAAGCAAATCGTTATATACAAAAATTGTGGCGGTTTCAATGCTAGTCTAATATTACGACACCGACAAAGCTATCCTTAGCCGCTAAAAACCGCGGTGGTCACCAAAAACAACTCGATCGAAACACACATGTTCTACTAAACCGATAATTTATGTATCTCGTCTCGTTTTTTGTGTATCCGAAGAGACTGTCGTACTGATTCCGATTTTTCGGTAAAACAAAAGAGGGAGGTATTGCCCGTCTATTTTTTTCTCACGCTTCCCACGTACGATAATTTCCTCTTTCTTTCTTTCTTTCTTCTTTAATTCTTTGATGAGGTCCAAACTTGTAAACCAGTTATCGGCTGTTATATTTCTGCCAGTCCTAAAAATTTGTTCGGAGAGCCTAAGTACGATACTATCTGCAGAATGACTGCCTACAGAGCTCTTCTGGCTTTGAAGGGATGTACTGTCTAAATGCGCAGCGTCCCCTGAATGCTGGAAGCATTTCGTCGATAGTAGATAGTAACATTCTGTCTGCGACTTGCAATTTTCAAGGAAAGAGACAAAAATTTCTCTCACCGGAGCTAATTTATCTGTTGCACTCTTCTGCTGCCGCGTGGCTCTATCATCAAAACGGGGACATCTGATAAGAAATCTAATTCTTGTTTCCGACATTGCCGTCCTAAATATGTCTATACCGAGGCCATCGGTTGACCAAAAATCAGTGAGATTTTGATGGCCGCCCCAAAAAACGCCCGCTAATTATAGAAGATCTATAAATGCCTCCATTTCTATTGGATCCGTTTCTCTGCAGTCTCTTGTACGAACAAACTTTTCTTTTATGGTATTTATATAAATGTTGGTCTTTTCCACTAGCAAAGTCAATATTCTGTTGTCGAAAAATAGTCGCCAACCATCTACTTCGTTCTTGGCATATTTTGCAGTTTGGTTAACAACTTTTGGCAATTTTACTAATATATTATGCGGGGGCGTTTGAGTAACTCTCCAAGGGTGTTTTTTCCATTTGGTACCATCTCGGCTTATAACAATAGGAAGGAGTCAATTTAGTTCAGCTCTTTACACAAGTGCAATCTTCATACAACTAAGAGATAATCTATGTAATAGTTTCATAAAGATTTGAATACGATTACTATCGAAATACGGATAGTACCAAATTAGAGAAGTGGACTACTCATACGTTTCAATATTAACGGAATAAAGTTTGGTTTTGACTTACCATTATAAAAGTTATCACTTTCCTCTTCCTTTTCGACTTCCACCATATCTCCCTCGTCATGTTCATGATCCGTGTCTGAATTAATCGACCTAGTTTTCAAATTTTCCTCCGTTTCCGATTCATCTGACTATTCGAAGTCTTCTTTGGGTACAACGTTTGCTTCAAAGTCACCTTCTTCCAATATAATACGACTGAGCTCATCAATATCTCGAGGGTCATTCAAATTGTAAACTTGTTTACTCATATTTCCGCTTTTTTCAAAAAACATAAAAAACTATTGTTTTTCTGTGATGAGGTAATCACCAAAAATTATATTATCCAATTATAACACTAAAAATCACTACAAATATGAATATCCACTATAGTGATCTCATAAACACTGATAATAGTCACGAAAAACAACCAACACCGCAACAGAAGAACACTAATGCGAGTGCTAGGTCGGGTGGACCTAAACAATGTACCTGTCCCGTTATTCGTCAACCACTAGAAAACTACGGTACCTGTCGGGGTGCGGATTCGGCAACTCATTGTACATAGACTCATCTGATATGTCATAAACATTCACCGCGATATCTCAATATGATTTTGAAATAAAAATAAAATCATACCAAATAGGTCCGCTGGACCTAGCGCGACTAACGAAAGGTTAAAAGGTATCGGGCTAAGTGCTGCTCCTTGTTGTAGTTCTTTATCGGTGGAAAACTCTTTTGAATTTATTTTATTTGTCCTTGTTGTTCCTATACAAGCTTTTTATGAAGTTTATGAGTTTTTCGTCTACTCCTTTTTTTCCATTCTTTTCTACACTTTTCCTCTTGGTATTTTATCAAATTCCTTTTCTAAATCTACAAAAGTTAAGTGTATACTTACGTTTTGCGTTGACGTTTTATCGATTATTTGATTTAGAGTAAAGATGTGGTCTTAGATGTTGCGACTTCCCAGTCTTGAAGTGTTAATTCTTCAGTCCAAACTTTATTAAATATTTCTAACAGCATTAATCTTTCAATATTCCCCATGTTTTTTTTAACATCTGGTCCAATGCCATCGTGTCTTGCCACTGCTTCATTGACTTCCTATGCCGTTATGTTGTCTGTTTCACTCGCACTAGTTATTTTTGGATTTTTATTTTTGCACCGTTTTTTGTTTGTTTTATGTTTTTGTTGTGTTAATAGTTCTTGAAAATATTCTTTCCATCTTTGCATTATTGCAGTTTCATCGGTAATTATTTCCCCATTTTTGTTCTTAATGTGTCCTAAATTATGTTGATTTTGTTTTCTTGCGTTATTCATTACTTTGTAAAATAATTTTTGATTGCTTTTACTGTCGTGATTCATACGCTTGCCAAACTCTTCTCATGATCTACTTTTTTCTTTTACTACTAAATCCTTGACTCGTTTTCTTGGTTTTTTTTTCGTGTACGTTGTTACTGTTTTCTTTTGCAAGTAGTTTTTTTCCATTTTTGTTTTAAATTTTAATCTGTGTTTTGAGGTCATTGGTCCATTGGCTGTTTGTGTCTTATTTCCGTTTAATGTTGCTGTGCCACACGATTTTTCAGCTGCATTTGGTAGAACGTCTGCCACATATCTTCTAGACCTTTGAGTTTAAAGGAGTTTGCTATTTGGTTATAATTTTGTTTTATTATTGTTTTAAATTTGTTTGCATTTTTATAATTTCTTAGTTTGTATGTTTTAATTTTATTGTAATGTGGTTTCGTATTCTTGTTTGTTCGCTCATTTTCTAGGTTTTTTTTTTGGCTACTAACATGTAGTGGTCACTGTTAATTTCTGGTTGTCTATTAACTCTAACATCTTTTATTGTTTTTTTTGTTCTTTATCTATTTAGATGTAGTCTATGAAAGATCTTTTGTTTCTAGTTGTTTCTTGTGTTGATAAAAGGCGTTTGCAATTTTAAGGTGATTTCCCTTACAGTAATTATTCTTAACTATTATTATTCCTGTCTTCGCCATGTATTTCTATTAGGTTTTTGTTATGTTATTATCTTTTTCCTACTCTACCATTTAAGTCACCTAATACTGTTTTCACTCCCTTAATTTTTGCAGTTGTTATGTTACGTTGTTTTTTTACCTCTACTTTTACATCTTCCTTTGGGCCGTATGTTATAATTATTGTTATTATTTCATTATTAATTTTTAGTTCCACACTTCAAATTCTTTTCTAGACAGATGTCCGTTTGGCGATTCTTGTTTCCCACGATTTGTTTATGATGCCTGCTACCCCAGCTTTAGCTCGCTGTTCTAATGGAACACCACCGTAGATTAATAAATGTCCCTCACATGTTTTTATTATTCCTTGTCCTTTATTCTTTGACTTACATTGTCTGAACACGCAACGTTTCAGGAATGTAATAGCGATTGGTTTTTGGTCTAAACGAATAATGAGATTGTCGAGTTTTATAGAATTTTATGTGGTCTTCAACTAATCTTGTTATTTTACTAAACAGCAAATTTGTCCTACTTCTACGTTTTTAGCGTCTGTCACAGGGATATTTCAGAGTATTGCAGATACTTTGTTGTAATCGCCTAAAATGTGCAGGTGTTATTCTGTGAAGACTTAAAAATGCTGTTTGACAAATTGGATTTTTGTTGTAAACGTTTACATTATTTTCCTTAGTTCAAACTTTATACCGAATATAATTTTATTCTATAAAATCTTAAGATAGAGCTTATCTCTGCATTTATTTCTGACGTTTGAAATTGACTGTACATAAAATAAGCACGTTCATTTTTCTCATTTTCCCCTTTAAGCTAAAATAATATGTTTTACAAAAGAGTTGCCAATATCTCAAGTATTAAAATTTTTGTCCGAAACTTTTCTATAGAGCAGTTTTAGTAATTGCATTCGTTTATTTTTTTTTTTAATATGATAAGAAATAAGTAAAATACAGTTCTACAATTTATAATTTAAAGTGTAAATATTAGAGTTGTGAAAATTATTATTTTTTCTAATAAAAAAAAATATACTAACATTACAACTTTTTGAAATGAATATATACTGACCGCATAACGGCGGTTTTCTGTGCATAAATTAGGAGGCGTACGTTAATTAGGTGAGCTTTTAAAATGAGAGGAAGGGTCTGGCAAATTCTAAACAAACCACATTTGAAAAATTAAATTGAAATAAAAATTCGATGTCGATTTTTCGTTTCAGAGCATATACATTTATTATAACAGATAACATTTTTTCGGACATACACTGTAAAAAATTACTGCTCTCCTGTGTGGTGTAAATGGTTTGGTATTAAGCACGAATAATTTGTAAGAATATTTTTTATAGAAAATTTAATTTTCTATCAAAAAGTTTTATCGTATCTCTTATTTTTTGGATAGAATATTTGATTCAAAAGTTATAGGAATAATACCTGCATGCTTATTGAGTGACCCAAGAATTAAGAAAAGCTTTTACTAAACTTGGTGCATCTTAAATATTAGATTACTTTTTTCTTCTATTTTTACAAAAAAATGTACTACAATAAAACTTAAAAACTTATGTATTTAGTTAAATATATCAAATAACTGTAATAATTACAAATTAAATCTCACGTAAAGGACAGGTTAAATCTCACCACGCCTTATCAAATCTCACCAAAAACCGCGAAAAAAAGGTATCTGCTAAGAAAAAAATTTTGCATATGATTGATATAAACCTTTTCAAAATCAAACTTTATGTGAAACCAAGCAATACCGCTATATCTGGATTTCAAATAAAATTCACCACATAGAAGGAGTAAACGTGGAAGGCTGAAATTTTGTATGTAAAACTGTTATATATAGACAAATCAATGATTACAATTTGGAAGAAGCAACATAACGTTGTAACTTGTATGTAAGAAGTTGCCCTTCTAGGTATGTTGGAAATTGCGTCCTGGGGTATCTCATCTCAGGGTATTTGAAGTTTCTATAGTATTTGGAGGGTGAGCTAGATGACACAGTCTTCTGTCCATTATGTCCCAGACATGTTTTATTGGCGATAGATCTGTCGATCTCTGTCATTACTGCCACATGTGGTCGCGCATTATCTTGTTGGAAGATAGCTTCTGGACGTTCTTAAAAAAGAGGTAGAAAAACTGATTCTAAGACGTTGTCAAAGTAACGTCGAGCATTTAACGTGCCCCGTTGTACAAACTGTAAATCGTAGCGTTGTCCTCTAGGTTTCTGCACACGTGTATGCCCGTCCGAGTGCCATAAACAGAACCTAGACTCATCATAAAAAATAATGTTGTTCTATTCATGTAGCCAATGTTGTCTGGCTTGGCTTTGAAGATCGGATTCGACGATAAACAGTACTCATAAAGACTCTGCTACCAACTGCTCGTATCCAGTTTATTCCAATTGAACGTTATGGTTCAGACGATCTTCTTGTTCATGTGTGACTCTGGGTCGTCCAGTACCTCTACGTCGTGTTTGCAACTATTCCTCCTGCCATCCTCAACAAGTTCTTAATATTTTTGAATGAGTACGTCCCAATTTTCTGGCGATTTCACGATATCCCAACCCAGCCTTCTGTTTACTAATAATTCGCCCTCTCTCAAAAGGCGTTAATTGTTGAAAATTACCTCGTCTGCTAACTCGTGGCATTCTGACACTTACAAACAATGACAACTGAAAACTACAACGATAGGGGTACAGAAATAAAAGTAGAAAAAGCGTAGAGATGTTGAATGCACCATATTTTTTGAATACATCAAGATTTTCATTCATTCAATTTTAATTATTTATTTGTCCATATATAACAGTTTTACATACAAAATTTCAGCCCTCTACGTCTACTCATTCTATGTGGTGCATTTTATTTGAAACCCAATGTACATATGATGATTTTTGTTAAGTTTTTGTTTTGATAATATAGATATTAGTTGATACTAATAAAATGATGAATTAGTTTTGTTCAATCATATTAATTTAAAAAAATTAAGTACCCCACATAGGGTTAAGTAGCTGTTTTACATTTTAATTATTTGGTTTTTTTTAATATCTATATGTTTGATTTATATGTTGAAGTTACAGCTGAACTGTCAATTTTTTTTAGATTTACATTGGTTTGATGAACTGCACACGTGTGCCGCATGTGCATGAGCCGCAAATAGAATTTTGTTTTTTGGTTAATATGGATGAAGCAAGAAAGTATTTTAAAACAATAAATTGTAAAAAGTAGTTTCAAACTATGTTGTGAGCGGTTGTAATACGTTTCTTTTGACCATCATCTTTTTTCATATCAACAGGAACTCTGATACACTTTTACCAAACAATGTCTAAACTTTAACTTAAACTTTAACTTAACACAACATAAGGTATTTAGTTTTGGCATATAGAAATATATGTGCCAAAGCGTTTTTCGTACAGTTCACCACAGTAACACCGTGCTGATAAATTATTTTTTGTACAAATTGTGTTACTTATGTGTTTTTATACTTATTTATCAAAAGAATTACATAACATGTCACTATTTACTGCTGCTTGTGTTCTTTTTATATTGTTGTCCGATTATTCATTTAAACTGTGTTCTTGGTGTTGTGAATACCTTTTGCCTGATTATACACAAACAAACTACTTTTTTGTGCTGCCAACATTGCAAACGATAATGTTCGTTTGTTAGTGTAGTTACATAATCAAAAAAAGGTCTAGGACGGCAAAGTAAAAACAATGTTAAAGTCAATGTGAAATTTGACAGATTTAGTAATAATTGTACTACCAACATTATATTTCTGGTGATTTCAAAATTTTCTTAAATTTCTTTTTTTAAAAGAATATAATTTTTGTACATTATTATCGTCAAAAGTTTAATGGCATAACGAACGTTAATGTGACGCCAGGCCGCGTGTTAATTTACTTGGTTTATGTAAACGTTTTAGACAATATATTTAACCAATAAAACTTATAATAAAAATGTAAACAAATTGGTGGTGGTGATCTTAGCATGTTGGTAGTTGGATTTGCTAACCGGAAAATTCGAAAAATGTATCGAATAATAACACAATAGCAGTCCACCAACGAATATAGGGAAAAGTATAGCACCAATTTGTTTACATTTTATACTTGGGCCCGTTAACCACGAGATGGCGCCAGCTACAATACTTTTATATGTTATTAGAACGAAACATGATTATAAGCTATAGAAATATATCAGTATAATTGTGGAAATACATCAGAGAGTATTTCCCAGTGCTGATGATCCCCAAAAGGGTGAAACGGCCGTACACTGATTTTCTTTGGTGGTAATTTTTGCAATTTTACTGATATAGTTACTTTTTACTATATTCGTTGGTGGATTCCGATCGTGTTATTATTCGATACGTTTTTCGAATTTTCGCGGTTAGCAAATGCAACTACCAACATGCTGAGATCAGTATAGCACCAATTAATTTACATTTTATACGTGGGCTTGTTAACAACGAGATGGCGCCAGCCACAATACTTTTATATATAATAAAGTATTTTTTATACAAATTATTACCTTTTTTAGGTTTTTTGCTACTAAATTTATTTATTTTTTAGTATATTAAATGTTTGTCATGATTTTCTGCCTTACTTATTATGTTCGAAAAAAATCCGTTATTGCTCAATTTACCTTTTTTATTGAGGGTGTGGTTGTATGGGGTAATGAAATAAATAATCTCAATGGTGCTTTTTACTGAGATATTTGTGCCCCAATGGTATAGAATAAAAGTAGGTATTGCTATTTCCAAATTTTGTTTCTCATAATTACAATAGGATATTTATATTAATGTATGGTAAGGTGTAACGCACACCTTACAAAAAACAACTTTGCACATTGAGTACAAGGTTTTGTTTTTTTTGTGCATCTTCGACTTAAGCTACCTTTAACTGAAAAGTGATCTCCTACAATGAGCAACCGCTTCATTACTTTTGATGGATGTCTACCAAATGTATTGCGTTTGATTGTACTTTCTTGTTTGCTCACAGTGATCAATTGTTCTGCAAAAAGGACATCAAACTGTAATAGTGTAACAGTGGCATGTTATTAGCAATTTAAAAAAAATCTTTTCTGTTGTTTCTGCAATTTTCTATCAAACTCATAAAAACTAACTTTTTGGTCCGATAGGTCTACTCTATCCATTATTTTGTTGTAGTGTACACTTGTTTTTGGGCACGGTATCTCATTTTTCTCACCATCCGTTGTGGTTATTACATCACCATTCGTACAATTTGTGAACACAAGAACTTCTTTGCTGTCTTGCTACTTTACGACTAATGTGGCTATATTACTGCACAAGAGTTGGGATTTATTTTTCTGCAACTTTCGATTAAACTCTGGCATGCATTTCCGCAAAACGGTAGAAGTTCCTACAACAGGATAGGGAATGTTGTCCATCAATCTAACACTAGTGGAAAAACGATCGAATTCTAAAGTAATTCGTAAATCCAGGATTCTGGAAATCAAAAATAATACAATATATTCTACTAAAGTTTCTGCATTGCATCGTTCCCATATCTTGATTTTACGATTGATGAATTACAAAGGAAGATATTGTTTAAGACTTGAGCGGCTTTGGAGTTTGGCCATTGATTTGTCAATGCTTTGGAATGCACTGTCTTCTTTGCATTTTTGAAATGTATACATTAAGCAAAAACTACTTAATTAATGTATTACGTTTTAGAAGCAACAGTCCGTTTTTCTGGATATTTGATATACATTTTAGAGAAAAATAGTTGATTAGGATTCTGAGAAATTGCAATTTAAGTAGCCTCATTTCCCAACGATGCATTTTTTGACGAATAGTTAAGCTAGAAACTCTATTGTAAGCCACAACAAGCATAGTTCTTAATAAAATCATAATTTTACCGTTATTTGTATTGTGAGGACATCAGTCTTGTTCTTATTAGTTTTTTTTAAGTTGTTTTAACATTGAATCGAAGTCTGAATGAGTTTGGAACAGCATTTTAAAAAATTGTTTTAGGGGTGGAAATAGACTCAGCATCTACTAATTCCTTGTCACAATCGTCGAATAAATCTTCAGAATTTTAAACGTCTTTAGAATTTTGGCTACTATCGCTGTCCGCTTTGAAGTTCTTTGGGTTTTCGTCATCCGGGTTTTTCCAGTATTTCCTCAATTCGTTGTCAGTGAAGGTTTTTGTCCATTCATTAAAAAAATATAGTTATAAAATACCGGTGAGATAAATGAGAGTCCCATTATGAATTACCACTGGGAAAAAGAGTCTCAAATTATTTTTTCCGTAAAAGTTACGTTTATTCTTGCTTTTTTGCTTATTGAGTATGCTTAACAATCTATTCTACTTATATAACTTTAGTAGCACACACGGAGACACTATTACTCATCCGTCACGATGAAGAACTGCGGAAAGACGAAGCACAATTGCAGAAAACATATGATAAGTGGGGATAAACAAATGTTTTTCCGATCAGTGAAATAAATTCCAACGGTTTTCATTATTTGGGGTTTGAGACATATGGGTCCCGTTGGTAGCGAAAGTGTTAAGTACGTGATTGATTCTAAAATTCATGGAAGAGAATAAAATTATTTTTCCATTATTGGTTTTTAATATCTGCCTTTTTAGACATAAAGTTTTTGCCATAAAACATAATTAAAAATAGTTATATAGTAAATAATTATGTAATAAGTGTTTTGTACCAGGAATTATCAAGACTAGCTGCTTAATACATATCGGCTCTTAATCTAAATAAAACCTAATAAAAGTAACAAGTTTTATACGTTGCTGCAAAAATGAGATAATCAGAGCACATTTTTTAATTTTTTTTAAGTGCGTTTGATGGCGAGAATTTTTTTAACTCAGTTATACTTTATTTTATCACTTATTTTCTTTCAGAATACAAATCTCATCGTTTCCATCGGCATTTTTTGGTTTTACCAAAAATTATTATTGTTATTAAATTTTAAAGCATTTACAAATTGTTTTGTATTAATTTTTAATTTTTTTTGTTAGATATTGTTTTTTGTTTTAGGTTTGATTTTTAGATTATTTTTCTACACCGTCTGTGTAACTTTTTTTAAGTAATTTTATTTTATTAATACCCAAACAACACGCTAATGTTTAAAAGACATAAATAAAACGTACTCGTAGATGGTCTATAGATAGTATAATTTACTCAAAGTCGGGCGTATATTCGACATCTAAATGTCCGCGGTATTTACGTATAACTTGAATCTAGTTTTAAACGTATTTACAATGTTTCGTTTCTCAACTTCTAAAAGATGTATTTAATTGTACCGAGTTCTAGCATTATAATTTAACGTACATTTAACGTTAAATTTTGTATCTCTAAAAGATGTCTTAGAGATAACAAATTTAGACGGAATAATTTGTATAAAGAATATGCCAATATTAGACGTTCATTTTTTGCGAAAATGAAACATCGTATAGATATCATCTTCAACACGCACAGAATACGTTACCTACTTTTTTGATTTTAAATGTGATTTTGTTATTCGAATAAAGATCGGTTATGTGCATTAGATACATCAAATTAGAAGTTTAAATTATAAAAGTGGTAGAAATATTCAAACCTTTTACATATAACCGAATTGGTAAATACATTTTTAAATAAAAAATATTATTATAAAAACCTGTAATATATTTTTTTACATAAAATAAACAAATAAACATATGCAATAGACATCGCCTATCTTTGAGTAATATTTTTTTAAAACAAAACTAAAAACAATACATTCTATACATTCTATTTTTCACTTGAATAACACCAGAATACTAGCTTTTGCCTTAACATGTATCCAAATTTAGCTGGGTTACGTAAAGATTAATTTTCTTGCCTACTTCTTGGGTTACTTTTCTTTTTGTAGTTATAACGTGCTGCCGACCGAAGCCAATCTTGAATGATTTTTGTGATTGACAAGTCTGTTAAATCTATAGGTTTATCTGTAGTGAAATAAACGTGAACTGCCTCTGCAAAGATATTACATATCTTTTTTTTGTTAGAAAAAAAAACTATTTCTCGTACATATTCCAATCAAAAATTATAGAAGATATATAAAAACTCATTTAGATGTTTAATGAATCATGTATAAAATGCGTTGTAAATTCAATTCGAAATTAATTTCGTTTTCAGATAACAATGTCGAGCGCAGCAGATTTTATATAGTACTTCAAAATAAACATATACCGTTACATTATACTGTGGGATAATCACCGTGTATAACGCTTCATAAGCGTTACATTATGGTGATGCTGTTGAAGGTCATCCAACCAATAAACCATAGAGAATTGTGTTAATGTTAAAAAATCATCCACATATTGCTTTCATTATCGTTTTTAGACTACAATGTAAGTAAAATACTGAAAACGTTTAACTTAAACCTACATACAACGCGTATTAATCAATTGCATGCAATAAAAATTTAGATGTTATTGAGAGAATTCGCAATAAAAGGTTTAGTACGTTCAAATTGCATTCAAAAAAACATAACGTTTTTGTTTGCACTTATCTAAGTACTTACCTACTACACAGGTTTTTATACACACACACTGGATTGAACAACGTAATTTTAGTAAATTCGTTAAAGTAAAACGCTTATTGCACCTACTTCTGACAAGCATGAATTGGCAATTTCGACAATGATGTGCTCTGACACTGACCGAGGCTCGAAAGAATTCGCTGTGAGTGCTAACGTTGGTGCTAGTGATTAGCGTTGTTAGATAAGCGTTATAATCGCTGTAATCGCGAAAGAAAATATCACACTCATAAAAATAATAATTTTAAGACTATTAATTTGTTTTTAATTTACTGTTTTGCACAAAAATGTAATTAAATATATTTTCTGTTGTTTATTTAATTTCTTGATAATGCGTTAAAGTATTTGGTATCATAAATACTTCAATTGAATGTTACTTTTTGTACAATTATTCTTTGCTAACAAACAAATAGTTGTTTTTGGATGTTTTCCTCATGTGACTAAAAAGTAGTAAAATAAAGTGAGATTTTAGACGTCCATTAGAAATAACTTTTGCTGAATTTATTTTATGTAAAATTTATAAAACTCTAATTAAGATACAAGATTTTCGCAACTTTAGAAGTAGTCTAAATTATGTAAATTTAAGGTCTAAATAAAATTAATACCACAATAGACGTCTATTACCTATCAACTTTTTTATTTAGACGTTCATAGATGGTTTTAGACGTCTATTAAATTACATTTAGATGGGTATGTGTTGTTTGGGTAGTTGTTTTGAGTAAAAATCTAATAATTTACATTATTAATTCACTTGCCAAACTGTTAACATTCTGTTTTATTATTAGTTTACTGTACTATTTTTTAAACTATTTATTTTTAGTTATCTACATCAAAGCACAGATATTTATGCTGTTTCTAAAACTTGTTATTACATAGATTACATTGTGTAATATGCGTTTGTTTGAACATCACAAAAGATTTCTAATAATTTATTGACACAAATATTTCAAAACCAGTGCTAAATTAGTCAAAAATAATAAACTCTTTATTGCAAATTATAAGTTGCTGTTGACTACAAAAAATTGATGAAAAAACTTGTTTTTACTAAACTTTAAAAATAAATGTTTATGATGACAATTGAAAACAAACTTTATTTCTTTTGTCGCCAGTCAACCTAACTTTTGTTTACTTCTCTAGTTTTAAAAGTATCCATATTACTTAAGCTATAAATCACCTCACAAACTACAAAATGTGACCTAATATCTCATTTTTTTATTTTATAAATTAGCAATTAATAATACTGTAGGCACAAAAAATAAATATTTTCTCTCAGATTTAATAGCACACAATTATAATACGTTTGTTTATAATAAGTAATATATTTTTAATAAAACAGAATTTTAGCATTTATGTAATCAACAAAACTAAATCTATTAATTTTGCAAACCGCTAAATTACACCTCTCTCTTACTATAAACATTAATAAATTTAATACTTTGTCTATTTCGTACTTTCATTTTATCATTATTAACAGCTGACGTAAGACGCAAATGCAAAAATCTAAAGTTGATGTTATGAATATTAAATGATGGAAATTTCTAGTAGTTACATAAACCAGCTTTAATATTTAAACGTAACGCTATGAAATTCAAACCATAATAGGGCGTTATGGATATCGGATATCAAAGTTTTGCACACAAAGTTTAGATTCAGTTATTTGTAAATGCCAATGTTTATGAATACATTAACATTCAATATACACACAAGATTTAGTAGTCGGTTACAGTTGCTTACAAGTAAAGTGATTAGTTTCTAGTAATAAATAAATACACGTACGGAGTAGTAAGTGTAAATGCGATTATATTTTATTACGGGTTCACGGATTGACACCTTACAGTAGTTTCTATAAACGGAAGTTTTGTTTTCAACATAAATAATTATTTATTTATTTTGTTTTTTTGCCTTTATTTTAGTGTATAAATGAGTAATATAGTTTACGAATTAAACGGTTAATTGTAATTAAGTGTAGTAAAAGTAATTGAAAACCTATAACAGCGGTTATTTCTATGTAATATTTGTGGTATGCTTTTTATTTCATTTTATTTTTTATTTTTTTTCGTTGTTGCTTGTACTTTTAGTTTTAATTTTTACTCACATATACATTTTTCGCAAATTGCTTGGCGTTCACTTTATCAAAACTGGTTTGGTCAAGTTTTACTTTTATTCCTCTAACAATTTATTGTTTTTTTTTTTCATTTTATTAAAAGATTTATAACGAGGGAATAGCATAAACAAAGTGGCTAAAAATTGTTATAGTTTTTGGTACAATTTTATTTATTACAATGTATTTTGAATTTTATTATTTACGTTGTATTTTACATTATTACAAAGCTTTTAATAGTTTAATTAAATACAAAATGAAATTATTTATTAATTTGCAGGTACGTTTGATAAAATCGTTTTTTATTGCAATGTAATGAATTAAAATTTTAATTTATTTTGATTAAAAAGTAATCCAATTATTTATTATTTTTGTACAATTATAAATTATATAATATATACACGGTTGAAGAGTCAAAAGCATGTGCAAATACTACTACATGGATTGTGTTCTACCAACTCAAATTTAAAATTAATAATTTTGTAGTGTTGCTAATATGTAGTAAACGTTAAGTTATTTGCGTTTCTGATTAGTTCACACGTAAACGGTAAATCCGTTTTTATTAAGGGCTGTTGATGTGTTTAAACAAAATTATGTAATTCAACATTTAAATGTTTTAGATGTTACCTTATTTATTTCTTTTTATTTGACTTATTTAATGATATAATAAAATGTTGTTAATATAAAGATACAAAAAAAAATCAAAACATTTATATTAGAGATTTTAATTTTTTTATTCACTAATTTTTATGTAATGCATACTTTTATTTATTTCCAAAAAGATAATCACACATAACAAGAATTAAATGTCAAACAGACGAACATCAAAATGGCATTGATATTTTATTTTCTCTTTTAAAATGTAAACAATGAACTCTTAACATTTTTACTTCTTTAATTTCTCTAATACCCTAAAGTGTAAGACATTTTTGATTTTTTTGGTTGTAGCCACGTCATTGCTATCCATTTTTGAACTCTATGATTTCCAATTAATAGGAGATATTCCCGATCACTGAATTTAAGTTCAATTAAAAATTACTTAAAATATATGGCATTTTTCATTGTTTTGATCAATGCTTTTGTTGATTAAGCTGTCGCCGTAGGTTGTGTTTTTTGAGATCTGTCTTCAATACAGTTAATCCAATCTGTATAAACGTATACCATCTCATTTTCTTTTGAATGTAAATTTTACTGTTTTAAATATATTACTTTATGAGAAATACCTGGTCTTGTATTCATAGCCATTTAATGTTCTTACCAATTCTTGGTATGGTAGATTCTGAAATGTTGACAATTTTTTTTCAATGTATGCTAATTTTTTTAGAGTTGTAACAGGATTTGACTGTTTCAGTAATTATTTATTCTTACCTTACTCTCTCAATCTCAAAATTTTTCTTTAGATTATTCCCGAATTATCCAATAGGCCAAGTAGGCACCGGCCTATGGGACCTGTATCTTTTAGGGGCCTCGCTACCAGGAATAAAAATAATATTGTTTATTAATGTTTGTTTTGTTTAATAATCTTAGTTTAAGATTTTGTTGTTCAAAATTTATGAGAATATAACTTTCAAAGTGCAAAGGGGGCCGACTGTCTAAGGGCTTCTCGTGGGCTAATCCGGCACTGCTTCAGATGCTTCTTGAACTTTTTTTTTTCTGTTAAATAACCAGAATAACTACTACAATAGAATATACATCAATCTGAGTTTGATTGTTTCGCTTCAAAATTTGTTTATCTTTTACATTCTTAAATACCATTGACGTTTAGATCAACAAAGATTGTAGTTATTTTTTCATAAAAAATTATTTTTAACTATTTTTTGATTTTACTGGCTCTTGGTTCTGCCGCAATGTAATACGAGGGCATATTGAAAGGTAATTAATTCATGGCCATAACTTTTTTAGTAATAGATACATCGTTTACATATAAATGTGAAATAATAGTATAAATTGTCTTCTACGCGCTGATATTTGTACTCACTTTTTTACATAATCGGCATTGACAGTAATACATTTACGTCAACGTACTTTTGCAAGAAAAAGTCTAAAGACTTTGCACGACACTATCTCCACACCTTTGTATCCTAAAAACAACGCTTGTCTTTGAGATATTCCTTAAACTACAAAAAGAGAAAAAAAAAAACAAAACGCAAGATCTGGGCTATAAATAAATAAATTGGCATTTTGACTAGACGAAGCCTACTCAACCGTCGCACAATGCTTCGAGTGAATGATCAATTTGGACAAAATTCTGATTTTTATTGATTCTTATAGAAAGTTTTACGTTGATTGCAAACATATCTCATATTCCTAACCAAAATAGTAAGATAATGCCTTTTTCCGTTTTGTATAGCAGTTGGTGGAGCACAATTTAAGCATTTGTTGAACTAATAATAATTTCTTCGGACGTTGCATTTAGATGTTTTAATTTTTATCTACAGTTTTAAAATTCCTATAAACCTAAAAACAATCATGCACTCACATAGAAATTCAAGGGATCTTTAAAATGAAGTTCACTCGACCATCTTACCGTAATTTTTGTTTTTGTTGGGGTTTGATGGGGCTATGGGTTAACCTGACAAAATCAAATTTGACATCAAAATGTGCCGTTCATAAGATCAAAAGTGTCGTATTTTAGGATTTTTTCTAAACAACACCCACACCTTAGTTAATCTAAAGGGTGGTTTTCATTCAGACAAAAAAATTTGAATAAAACTAATTTTGGCCATGCTGTCGCATAATGTATTTGACATCAAAAGTTGTCCCCCAAAAATTAAGATTTGACTTGTCCGACCATTTTTTTAAGAAACTAGTCTAAGTGCAGGGGTGTTTACTTTGTAATGGCTCATCCCGTATATATAAGATATTTAACTACACAATAAAAATACAGTATTGATGTTTAGTAAATTAACAATAATTAATCTGATTCATCATATTCTTCGCTACTGGTTTCTGAATTTATAGTGATGTCACCAAAGGAGAAGCCTTTTTCTTGCGGTGCCTTCTTCTATAGGAGGAGGAGGTTGGTATCTCGAAATAAAGATGTAGTGCTTCTCCCGTACCACTGCCGAAGTTTTTTAAGCCACAATGTGCGTCTACGACCTGGACCTTGCCTAAAGGCAATCTTGCCCTGAATTATGAGTTAGTTGCGCATCACATGAGCAAAGTACTCCAGTTTCCTTTTCTTCACTGTGAGCATTAATTGAGGTGTTGTGTCCATTTTACGCAAAACTTCCACGTTGGTAACGTGGTCTGTCCAAGGAATCCTTAGGATCCGTCTATATATCCATAACTCAAAGGCGTCAATTCTTCTTATCGTATCCTCCGTCAGGGTCCAAGTTTCCATTCCATATAGTACAGTGGAAAATTTGTAACATTTGACTATGGCTTCCGGAGCTCCAAGCTTAAGTTTCTGTTCGAGTATAGTTGGCGCATTCTTCCAAATGCAATTCTCGCTTGTTCTATTCTACTCTTTATTTCCTGGTTTTGCTTCCACTTATCATTGATGTTACACCCTAGATACTTATAAGTTTTGATCCGCTTGAATGCTGTATTTTGGACTTTGATTGGTACGTTTGGTGTATTTATCTTTTTTGTAATCACCATGTGTTTTGTTTTTTAACGTTCATATCCAGTCCGTAATCCTGGCTTGTGTCATTAACACTTGTGATCAGCCACTGTAGTTCTTCTGCTGTTCCCGCTAGTAATACAGAGTCATCAGCGTATCGCAGATTATTAATGATCTGTCCGTTTATGCTGATTCCTTTTTTTCTCTCCTCCAGGGCCTCTCTCAACACTGCTTTTGAGTAAACATTGAATAATAATGACAAGAAGACGCATTTTTGCCTGACTCTCCGGCAAATATTTACTTCCTCTGTTGTTCTGCCCTCTACGACTACTTTTGCTCTTTGGTGCCAGTACAGATTCCCAATTATTCTTATATCTTTACTATCCAAGCTAATGTCATTTAGAACTTACAGTAACTTGTGGTGTACTCGATCGAAGGCCTTCCGGTAGTCAATAAAACAGAGGTGTACATCCTGGTTGACATCTTTGCACCTCTGGATTAGAACATTTATGGAGAAAAGAACTTCCTCTGTTCCAAAACCATTACGGAAACCAAATTGGGTATCCTTTATATGCTCCTCAAATTTCTGATATATTCGTCTATGTATTATTTTCAGAAACAGCTTTAAAGTGTGACTCATGAGGTTAATCATGTGGTGGTCTCCACATTTTTTGGCATTAGGCAGCTTAGGAATTGTCACGAATGCAGATATCAACCATTCACTTGGTATCGTTCCGGTTTGGTAAATTAGGTTAAATATATTCACGAATATGTTAATTTTATCTTCCATTAGCAGCTTAATCAACTCCGTAGGAAATTCGTCAGGGCCTGCTTCTTTGTTGCATTTTGTGTTGTTAATTACATATAATACATCTTCTTCGGTTATGTCTGGGCCAGTTTCTGAGGTATGTGCCCCATGAGTTTCTGTTGTCCTCAAATTGTTTTTTAGTGTATTTTTGCCAAACTTTCAGTTTTTCTTCTACAGATATAGCGGTCTTACCATTTTCATCAACTAGTATATCACTGGTATTGCGCCGATATTCTTCTGTAATTTTTTTAATCTTCTTATGCATATTCCTGGGGTCGTGTTTTGCATACTTCTACTTCTTTCCAGCGGTCCGACATGTCCATCATATCAAATTTATCACTAGATGTTGAAAATTCGACTAGTAGTTTAATATACTTCTGAATCTAACTTTTTCACTTGTGAGAATTTTTTGCTAAGCTGATATGAGAGATTCAAAAGTTAATAATAATATTCTAATTAAGTCAATGTTGGAACATTTACGAGTGTGATATAATCGGTTTTTCTTTACTTCCATGTGTCTTAACTTAATTGCATCTTCAAACAACTGTCCAATTGGCAAGAAAAAGAATGCAATTACTTTACGTCGGTGTACTAGAATTTTGTGGAAACTGCGAAGCATATAAAACCAGTCGTATACAGAGAGATATCGGACCCTAGTTTTGTCAAACAAAAATTAAAAATACCCTTAGAATAATGGAGAACTTGTTAAAAAGATTTTTTTGTAACCGCTGGCGACGAACTCAGTTGAATCGACAAGTGGTTTGCAGGTCTCGATTTGCTAATTATAACGTATTATAAAAAAAGTACCAAAACGGTTAAAAACTAGAATGGAAGACATTATTTGAATGTATCCAAGACTAAAATAGAACAAATGACAAAACACTAGTTATAACGACAAATATATTTATTTCTTACAACGAGAGAAGAAGAGGTTATAAAAATGTAAGCAGAGCAGAATTACATATATAGTAACAAAGAATAGTTTCAGAAATACCACAGTTGTAGCATTGAAACAAGTCCTAGAGGATAGATAACAGAGGAGGATGTTTTTGAAGAATCTAATCAAGCTGTGTAATGTTGACAGCCCTAAACAGTATTGTTTTTTAGCACGTGAACAATTTAATACAAATGAAATACCTAGATGTGGCATTTGTGCCAGACAATATATTAGAAACATTAGCGTCTATTATGGTGAACAACATCTCAGATTTTGAAATACTTGTTTATACTGGTTATGGCCGGAGCTGCAGTGAAATCTTCATTTGCATATTAGTTTCAGTTAGTTTAAAAAATTTTCTTGGCATACAATTTTTAGTATACTCGGCCATGTTAGTTGCAAAAGTTTGTGCAAATTTACAGAAGCAGAAATTTCATTTGCAGTAATCTGCGTTGGTAACAAGGCATCGTTAAACAAATTTAATGCTTAGCAGATGTCTTTCCACGTGTGGTACTTGGTCCATGCTAGACTAGATTACGTCTTGCTCTTGTAAGAAACATGGTTAATTTCTAAACTTCTTGTTAAAGTCAAGAAGCGTTTCCCAAACAACATTTTTGCAATCCCTAAAATTAAGACAAAATAGCCTACTAATCTCCGCTATTTCTTTTTTACATTTATCACCCGGGTTTTTCACATTCAGCAACAAAAATACAGTTCTTCCAAAGTCATAGATATACAATCAACTTTTTTGTGCTGGAAACATATTTCTGCGAGCTGGACGTGAGTTATGATGACTCGGTCTATTGAAGAAAATAATACGAATAAAGTGCCACCCAGAAGCTCTTAAACGATAATGAAAATTAAAGTGCATACTCAATGCTACAAGAATATGTGGAAAGTACAAACTAGATGCAGCTATGCAAAAAGATCTAATGATTTAATTGTCGCAATTAAAATATTGCATTTTAAGATACATACCTGGGCCTGTAAATTTCATACTTGGGCTGTAATTTTGCCAGGTGCTCCCACCAAGAAACATAAATTGATACTAATAAGGTGTTTATTGTAAGTTAATAACTTTAGTATTGACTTAAAAAAATATAATCAATGATATAATTCTAACAGATTGTGTTCGAAGGTTTATGATTTCAAATGGTAATTCAATTTTTGATCGATGCACTGTGCTTCAAATTTGTTACAGTGTTAACATATCTTTTGGAGTTTACAATACAAACACGATCTAAAGATTCTATGTGAACGATGCCATCGCAATCCCAGAACACGATAACCATGACTTTCCCGGCAGATGGAAGTGTTTAAAATTTTTTTGATTGTGGCAAACTCTTATGTTTGTAGTCCATAAACTGACGTTTCATTTTAGGGTCGTAATCGTGCTCCATCGACCAGTCGCAATTCTGTATTTCCGATTGGTTTTTATTTCATCAGTAAGCATTCAGGGCAACTAACCCGCCTATACCCATAGAGGAAAGTACCATAGGCCCAGGCTTGGTCCAGGCTTGGCCCAAGTCTGTACAAGCCTGGGCCAAGCCTATAGGCCAGGCTTGGGCCAGCTTTGGAAAAAGTCTGGAATGATAACCATGGCCCAGTCCTGGTCGCTAGGCATGGGCCATGCTCAGTTGCCAGACCTGGGCCATGCTCAGTTGCCAGACCTGGGCCATGCTCAGTTGCCAGACCTGGGCCATGCTTAGTTGCCAGACCTGGGCCATGCTCAGTTGCCAGACCTGGCCCATGCTCAGTTGCCAGACCTGGGCCATGCTTAGTTGCCAGTACTGGGCCACGCTTAATTGCTAAAACTAGCTCAAAATTAAATGCCAAGAATTAAGCATTAATAAAACAATGGAATAAATAATTGTATGAACGTATTTACACTTTATTGTTATTACTTGTATTATGTACTATTTAAATTACATAAAGTTTTTTAATTACTATT
Organism: Aquatica leii; assembly: GCA_035610365.1. NCBI lineage: Eukaryota > Metazoa > Arthropoda > Insecta > Coleoptera > Lampyridae > Aquatica > Aquatica leii. Next base: position 174,408,176 of record CM069433.1, on the reverse strand, counting down.
TAGATCTCGTCTTAAATTATATTAACATTTAGCTAGTACAGTGATCATTCTCCATCACTAGTTCACATTCAAGTTCAACTCATTTTGGCACCTTTTGTTTAATATTTTTTGGTTTTCTGTATCACTAGGGTCATTAACGTCACTCGCACAGCTGATGTTTACACTTTGATTATTTAAACTTTGCCGGTTAACATCTAAATTGGTTGTTTTATTCAAAACTTTTTTGGTTTATTTAACGCACGCCATCTTTAAACTCTAAGGTAAGAATCAGACATAATTACTTTTAGTATCCTCGCCTCGTGATAATTGCGGAGTAAACAAAAGAAATTATATTTGAAAGTTTTTTCCTTCTAGTTAAAACGTACTAACATTCAATGACTGTATAACTGAATCTCGGAGATTTGATTCATCACCTTTGCTACTCTAGGAATGAGAAAATTCTTACATTTAACTAACAGATGATGTAAACAAGGATGGCGGCTGCGCTAAACGAAAATACCCGAATCTCGCCATACGTAACCGAACGGCTCAAGTTTCAATTGTACACTTTCGATATTATCATAACTCAACTTATTAACCGATTTTTTAAAATTTTTAACATTAAAAAAAAAGTATCATTGCTATTTTCTTGGATAATCCAGCCTTGGGCAAGGCTGGGTCAACCAGCCTTGAACTAAGCTTGGGTCTCTATGGAATAGGAAGGCTGGGTTATCCAGGCTTGGGCCAAACTTGGATTCTCATGGAATGGTCAAGGATAGGTTATACAAGCTTGGGCCAAGCTTGGCTAATAATTTGCATGGCCGAAGCTGGGTCAACCAGTTTTGGCCCAAACTTGGGTTTCTATGGAATAGCCAAGGTTGGGTTATGCAAGCTTGGGCTAAGTTTGGGTAAGAATTGGCATGGCCGAGGATGGGTCAACCAGTGTAGGACCAAGCTTGGGTCTCCATGGAATGGCCAAGGCTAAGTTATCCAGGCTTGGGTCAAACTTGGATTCTCATAGAATGGCCAAGGATTGGTTACCCAAGCTTGGGCCAAGCTTGGCTAATAATTTGTATGGCCGAAGCTGGGTCAACCAGTCTAGGCTCAAGCTTGGGTCCTCATGGAATAACCGAGGCTGAGCTACCCAGTCCTGGGCCAAGTCTGGGCCAATACAGGTACGCCAAACTTAGGTTTCCCAGTACTGGCCCAGGTCTGGCCCCGTTGTCTAACTCTGGGGTTTCCTGTATGGGTACTCTCTTGTACTGCAGCACATTGCCGATAATGTGATGTATTCTTTTTTTGAAATCGATATTCTGTTAACAATGTCTATTTACACCGTCAGTTGTAACAAACCAATGGCAGCCGCACCCTCTACAGTAAGAATTTAATTACAGCTCGTTGCTTTAACCGCACATCCATGCCGGTCGCCATGTTTAGAACTGTCGTGCAGAAACGCAATACTGCTGAGAGTCTCTACTAGGAAGATTTATGTACAAATACTTAAAGTAAATGGCAAACCACTTGTGAGACAGTTTGGTACGTCATTATAAAAGTTATGGCTACGGAGGCATTAATTTTTAATACGCGCTCGTACTTTTATATAAATTTTCTGTTTAAACGATCAATTTTGGTAAGCTGTAGTTTTATCAAATTGTTATATTATTAATTCATGTTGTGTTGCTAGTAACACAACTATTTGTATGGCGTTACCTCGTGTTGTTAGAGAAAACATTTTGTCAAAATATATTTTAGGACGTTGAGAGCTACGGTTCTGGTTTTTTTTTAATTAAGCATTTCCTATTTCACATTTGATGTAGAAAATGTAAATTATGTAAAAAATTTAGACAATGCATGTAGAAAATTTTAAAAAAAGTTCATTTTGAAGTAGCTCCAAATCTCAAAAAATGTCAAAATTTATAGTTTTGTTCCCACACCTTGGAATACATTATTTTATTTTTTATTTTTTAAAAAATCTCAAAACCGTCCCATTAAGTTTATTTTTTATTTTAATAAACGCTACATGTTTCGACTTATGGTCATCCTCAGGCGTATACTATAAAATTACAATTCTAAAATCAAATCTTATTTTAAACATGAACTTACTACATTAAAATTGAAAAATCAAACTTCAAATATTAAATATAATATTTTAAAAAATAATTATAAAAATCTGCAAAATAATATAAATTAAAATAAAATCAAAAAATTTTAAAAAAAGTTACCAACACATATTAATGAAATTAAATATTTGAAGTTTGACAATTTTAGATTTGAAAAATACAAAATTACCCAATTAATAGAAATTTCTAGGTTACAACAAAATAATATAAAAATGGAAACAATCATACAAAAACTAATTTAGAAAAAGTAAATTGTTTTTAAAGTTAAGAACTTCATTAAGCGATAAATCACGATTTAAATTGTAAGTTTTTTTTTTATAATTTTTTTATATATTATATATTAATTTATATTATTTTTCAGGTGATCTTTTAAAGTTTAATATTTAATATTTGAAGTTTGATTTTTGACTTTTAATGTAGTAAGTTTTATAATTTCCAAACATGTAGCGTTTATTAAAATAAAAAATAAACTTAATGGGAAAGTTTTAAATTTTCTCTAATATAAAATAAAATAATATAACACAAACTCATTTAGAATTTTTTTTAAAGTATTAATGGAAAAAATAAACTTGAATACATTATTTCCAATAATTTTGTTAATTCTTTTGAGTTTAGTGAAAATGGAAATCTTTTTCAATTTTTCTTTATTCTTTGGTTGGATCCTCTTTGAACATTTTTTTAAAGATTTCTTAAAATTAGATGTTCTATCCTGTTCTAAAACTGTATCATATTGTTCTATTTATTTTATAATTTCTTGATACCTAAAAGACAAGACACACTTTTTGTCGACTCTAACTTAGTTTTTGTCAAAAATGACGTTTGTTATTTTATCCGTTATTGTCAAACTAATAATAAATTTATTTCGAAGTCACAGACATACGATAGATCATTTATATAATTTTTGTTGACGTATTACTAGCAAGGTTTAAAATTTCAAGTTTTGTATTATTAATTTTTTTAATTTTTGTAAACACTATACATTGTTATTTGGCATCAAACTTTCTCAATCAACGTTTTTCTATTACTTGTCACTTTGCTTAGTTCTCGATGTTTTTGCATCTTTTTAAATTGTTTTTTGCAATCATTGCATTTAGAAATGTTGGTAATTTTTTGCCTTCCTTATTTAGTATCCTTAAACGATTTTAGTTTGCACAACGTTTGGATCTCTTGATTCAATAGCACATCTAAAATTATCAACAGTAATTACATTTGTTGTTATGAAAATCTCACAAGTGGAGTAAGTTCTTCAGTGGGGTTTCTCAATCACATCAAAGATACTGATCTAATTGAAATTATTAAAAAAAATATCATCACAAATGTAATTCGGCGTGATTCATTTTTAAACTATTTTTTTAAATTTTTGTTAAATAAATATATAAGGATCTTTTTCTGCTGCCAACATCCCAAACATCTTCGTTCGTTATTGTAGTTACGTAATGGGCGAAAAAAGCGCTAAAGCGGCAAAATGAAAAGTAGAAATCCACTTAAAACTAAGTGTTCAAAATTAATTATTATATTAGATGGAGTATATGGCAAGTAGAAGAGTCGTTTAAAAAATAAGAAAAACATGTTAAAGTCAATGTCATTATATTTCTCGTGATTTCAATTTCTTTTTATTTTTTCCATAAATAATTATTATACAAAAAGCAACACAAAACGTAACGTACGTCACGTACTCAACTTTTGATATATTTTTTATAGTACTAAATACTAGTTAAGATTATGTCGTTTCAGTTCTGCTACTTAAGACGATTTAGTTTTTATTTATTTATTTTTTATAGAAGCAGTAAAACCTGACTTAACACAATTCTATTACAATACAGGGTGTGTCACGATGATGGCCTATTAGAGGTATCTCTAGAACCAATTGAAATAGTTTTTTAAACATGGGACATGTGGGTCTTAGAAGATCTTTCTTTATTTTAAATGGAACACCCTGTATATTTTTACATTTTTGGGATGTTTGCTGAATTGTAAGTTAAGTGTCATCCTATACTGTATGATTGCCGTTTACGAGATATTTTAAAAAGATTACAACTCTTATGAAAACGTTTATAAGTTTGTCCTGAAAAGAAAAATTATTTAGACATTTTGGTATTAGCGTAATCAAAATGTCGTTTTCGTCTACGTAAATTTTTATTTATTGTACCGGATGTCGATAATATTCCTACCATTTCGAATTTTATTTGTATTTTATTTTATTATTTTTACCTGTATTTTATTTTATTTTTGATAACATAACTTTTAAAGATAAATTCATTAGGGATGTCCTATATCTACATCTTATAATTTTTGAAATATAAGTGTTTGAAAGTAATAGAAGAATCACTTAACGTCAAATTAATTTGCATAAAATGCATCGTATAGAGTTTTCCAATAAAGATTATTTAAATTGAATTATAATTTACGGTGAGTGCAACAAAATTTTATTACGCACGTGCCGAACATTTGAAGGGTACTGGAGAAAAAAGATGAATGTCACAAAATGTTACTTTTGAGAAAACCGAATTTAAAATTTTGAAGACTCTATACAGGTATCAAATTATATTATTTCTGTTTCAGTTTTTTATTAGTAATACCTATACCATCTGTTGCATAAATACTTAACTACATTCTCTTTCCATAGGCGTTGATAAAAAATATATAAAGGGGCAGGTACAATATGTTGGGGGGAATAAGAATGAACGTCACATAGCATACCACGGAAAAAAATAAAATATTACAAGAAAACCACATTAAATTTATTTAAGAATCTAAAACACGATACAAAAACATTAAATTAACAAAAACAAACTTTTTTACGCTAATTTACTGATCATTATCATCTTCAGCTACATCACGGTTGTAAGGTATGTTCACGTAATATGCATTTGCACTAGCATCTTCGCAAAAACGCTTAAGATGTTGAAGGTTTCTATACTTTTTAACGGTTATAGGAACTCTCTCACTGTATTTTAAATTAGGCAGTTCAAACTGAACCAGGAAGAAGCCTACTGAAGTTTTCCCGTTTGCGTTTGGGAAGAACAACGACAGAAAAGGTGTAGCTTCCATTGTATGTTTCTCTGTGTTGAATCATTCTAGGTATACCTAGAGATACGGTCAGTTCTTTGATCGGTTTGCTTTCAATCGGACACTTCTTGAAAAAAAGCTCAGCAAGGAAAGTAGTCCATGATCTAAAAAGGCCCTGGTCTTTGCAACTTATTACCTGAAATAGACTAGGTTTCACTCTTGCTGAGGTAATTTGTTCGTTCCAGCCAAAAGGAAGTTCTACACAAGCTTTTTGATTGATCAGACCCATGTTACGATCACATTCCATGTAGCTGTGACCACGGACTGGAAATGTCATTTTAATGTTTTTTAAACCTTTGGTTGTATATACGAAGAAATTTATTAGGCGAAATAGTGTATAGTTTTTGTTTTGTCCGCAACATGAATCGCAGAAGATTTTTAATTCTTCTACAGCATTGTCCAAATGGTTAAAAATAAAATCAAACAGCATAGATGCCACTTCATCGGATTCCTTTTTTCCAGCTGTTTCTGTATAAGTATAAAGCAGTGACTCTCCACTAGACAGAACGTGAATATTGAACTAGTAAAAAGACAACTGTCTCTTATAATAGACGTCGCTTATATTCAGAAGTGGCAAGTTCTTCTGAAAGTCCATCGCAATAGTTTCCATTTTTATATTTTTCTGAGACTGTAGACGAGCGGTTCGTTTGCGTTTATAAAATGTATTTGCTTTTAAGATATGCAGTTTGTGTTCCATGTCCAATAGGATGTTTGTTTATTAGGGTAATTGTCCATAAACATTTTGTGCATCCTCTTAACATTCAATTTTTCTGGTAAATAGATTCTTTCTGAATCGCGAAGACTGCAGTAAGATTTCCTTCCTTTAAAAGACTTAATATGTTTGTACACTGCATTTTTTGTATCTTTTTTAAGTTTATGACGGCGATTAGAATGTCGACCAGGTTTGTCTGATTCTACGTGTCCAACAGTGACTAATTGAAGCTGGATGTTTTGAAGACGTTTCGCAGATATGCCGTGTAAAGCAACCATTGCTTTGCATCATATTGGAACCACAACTGCGCTAGTATTGCGTTCAACTCGAACTGTGTAGCTGTGCAAAAATGAATGATACTGAACGTCTTCGTAATTTACTTGTCTGCGGAACGCTCCTCCTTCTTCGCGTAACCGCATGGACATTCATCCTTCTTTCCCTGTATAGTGGATCTTTATAGCGCTATAACTTGTGACGTTTTTATTCTGTGCGTGGTATTCATCGAAAAGCAATAGCCTTCAACTATATTATTACGTATGTACCTCAAAATGGTGATTTTTAGACATTCATCTTTTTTCCCCTGTACCCTTCATTTATGGAACGTTTTCCAAACAGGTCAAGGCCCGGCCTTAAAGTTATTCGCACGCTATTACAAAACTGTGTGCAGTGTGAATCTTTTCGTGCCAAAATAAGAAAAAAATAAACTAGTGTTGGACGATGTGGATTTACAAATTACCGTGTTAGTTTTTTAGTTGCACATCCTAATTCCAGTTTACGTGAACTATCCAGATTTATTCCTGTGTCATTTAAGACTATACACAGAATTTTAATAAAACACAAATGGCAATCTTTTAAGTATTGGCACGTTCAAAATTTGAAACCCACGGAGTTCTGCGAGTGGCTGCTGGTTAGGATACAAGACGACGATCAATTTTAAAAAAAATAATATTCAGTGACGAAGCCAAATTTACCTAAAATGGGATATACAACCGACATAACAGTCATTTTTCGTCAAGCGATAATAAACACGTGATCAGAGAAAACCAGTATCTAAATTCTTGGCAATTTAATGTGTATTGTGCAGTTAAAAATTACTAAATTTTATGTTTGTACATTTATGACGAAAATCTGAATTTCGAACGTTATTGCAACATTTAAAGAAACGTTGTTCAAGTTTCCTTGAGTAATTTGCCAGCTCAAGAAGCTGGAGAAGCCTAGTACCAGCAGGATGGAGCGCCGGCACACAACGCCTATGTTGTTGGAAACACACTACATAGAACGTTTGAAGATCAGTGGATTGCCAATAATGGGCCTTTTTATTGTCTCCTTCGTTCGCTCAATGTGACCCCTATGAATTTTTTATTTGGGGCTACATCAAAAGTATTGTTTATGCTAATCCTTCTACGACAAACAAAAATATGATAGAAAGAGTGCTGCATGCATTTAACAATTTGGAACAGGACAAAATTCAACGTGCAATAAATTAAAACTTGTTTAAGAATAGACAAATGTCTAGACCAAAATGGCAGTATTTTTGAACACTTATTATAACTTTTTTATGATTAGTTGTTCGAGTTGAACGTTAAAACTTGTTTGGTTTTTATCCAAATAAATATTAAACTTGTTAAGTGATTTGTTGTAACGTTTTCTTCCAAAACCTTATCAAAAATTCTTATAAATTTAGTTAGTTTCGTAGTTTTTACTTTCAAAGCCTTATTATATTACAAAAAGTTTAAGATTTAGATATAAGAGTTTATATTTAAAACTTATGTAGAATTCAGAAATAAAATAAAATACAGGGTGTTCCATTAGAAATAATAAAGTTTTAGGGATTTTGAAAAGTTCGGAATGGTACAAATGTTATGGACATCCGGTACAATAAATTGAAATTTTGAATTTACGTGGACACAGGCGACCACTTAATTACGCTAATACCAAAATTTTAAAATAATATATCTTTTTGGACAAACTTATAAATGCTCTTATAAGAGGCAACAAATGTAATTTTTTTCATTCTTTTTTAAAATATCTCATAAACGGCAAACATACGGTATAGGGTGCGCTTATGAAACTTAAACTAGAATTCAGTAAACATCTAAAAAATGTAAAAATATACAGGGTGTTCCATTTAAAATAACAAATTTACTTCTGGTACATACGGATTATTATTATTAAAAATATTTTAGTTAAAAAGATTTTAAGACCCACATATGCCATCTTTGAAAATTCTATTTCATTTAGTTTTAGAGATACCTCTAATGACACACCCTGTACATAAAATCGATAAATGTATAACACAGTCTTTTTGTCTATTAAATAGGACAATTTTCTTTTTTTTTTTTAAATATCTAAATGAATGTCAAACATTCTACAATATTTTCAATAAATAAATATAATGCGTTCAAGCTGATTGTCTGCTTTTGCAAATAAAAGTGTTTTTAGTATATACACAATTATGTTAACTATTTGTTTTTTGCGTATAGTAATTGTTTGCAGTTTATAAAAAAAATCTGTACTTAATGTGATTAGAGCTCTTATCAGTAGTGATTGGTACGCAGTTGTAATAAGCTTGAATTAATAACTAATTCTAATGTTATTGTACGGATTTTATAGAACAATACAAAAAATGAAATGCATTTTTTAAAATGTGGATAATAACAGGAATTATATTGTAATTAAAATAAATATATACTAATGGCGCGATATCCATCTCTTAATAAAGTGCTTAATATTAATATTATTAGGCAAATAAAATTGATCCCAATATTCATAACAACTCTAACCTGCGAATACAATATGTGGCTAATAAATATCTTTATTACTCAGATAAAAATCATAATTATAATTAATATTGACAACAAATATATAATAGTCAAGTAAACTTATTAGGAGATAACTATCAAAGCTTTATTATTAATTATTAAACACATTAACAGCAATTCTACAACTTTAATTTTTTGTATATATACAAGCTTAAAACATATACGAAAGTATATAAATACGATTTCTAGAAGCACAATTTTGATATTGTTTTTTTTTTTTTATATTTTTGTTCAAATACAAAAATTCTTTGAATATACAACCTTAAAACCGTTTTTACAAATTTGGGAGTTTTTATTTATAGTGCTTTTTTATTTAATATTATTTTACTTTCATCATCGTTAATTTCATCAAATATTTACGTATAAAAATCAGCTTAAAAGTAAAGTTATCATGCACTGCTAGGAGCTTTAAAATCTAATTTCAATTTACTTCTAGACTGTAAAACATGTTATGGAAACATTTACGTTTAGTTTATTTGTAGTTTTATTGTTGTTAAATAATCTCGCCGTGAGAATTTTTAAATTATTATTTACTTATTTTTCTATCTTAAATTTATTGTTAACAAAAATAGTCAGTGAATACGCATTTTTTTACCTTCATAAACAACTAATATATTAGTTAAATAAATTTTTAGCATCTTATTATGTGTGATATTGTTAATTTTTAATCAAAAGCTTGTAGATAATTTTTACTTAATGATTTTCTACAATATCCCACTGTATAGTGAATTGATTTATTGTTTTTTAAAATACAATTTATAAAAATTACGTTAGTGTAAAAAAAAGTTAAACAAATGTCAATTAGACTATTTATCAAAGATTATCTTAAACAACTTCTGAGTATCATTAAACTCTTCTTGATAATTACGCGTTTATTTTTAATAACAATTTTAATAGTTTCAAAGTCTTTTTAATTTTAATATAAATTCATGAAATGAAAAACTTATCTTTTTATACAATCTTTTTCTTCATGTAGTAGACACTTTAACTTAGTAATTCCAACTGTATCCACCTATCTTGACTGGCCGCTAACACAAGTGACGAGGTTTGATTAGAATACGTAAATACCCCTTACCGAAGAGATAGTGACTTAAAGCTTTGA